>JAYKKO010000021.1:10820372-12052469 GCA_037074685.1 Glyphodes pyloalis
AATCGACTTGCCTAGATCGTTCTAATGTTTTTATTTCGTCTATGTTCTTACTATTTTTTACTATGGGCCAGTTACGCTAACTTACGATTTGACAGACGTTAAAATTGTCATGCCATGCATTTTTTGTTCATGATCTTTTACTATTACAGTTCAATGAGTGCAACCGATTTTTAACAAATTGATTAATTCCTTAATTAACATACACACTGTGGGGACTTAACGAAAAGAAGCCCACCTATTTGTACCTTTTTAACGAAGACTAACTATTGCTAGTAAGATCATCGTGCGCTTAGGCCTTGCGCTTGCTTGCTAAGAGCAAACGTCCGCAGTTGTCACGTACAGACGTGGACCTCTTGAATAGCTTGCTAAGACAAACTACTGCAACTCACTAATATAAACTTACTTTTATTTAAATAAATAATTAAGATACTTGTATAAGTTAGTGTAAATAAAACTACAATTTTAAATACAAAAGAATTCTTTATTGCACAGGGATATTCAAAATACTTACATAACATGAATAACAATTAAAATTTCTTGTAATTCTCTATTATTATGAAAATATGGCATGCAATGTATGTAGTATAGTTTCTGTTTAATAGTACGACCAAGCAATGTCATACCAGAGGCTACTCAGACCAGAAATGAATTTAAACAACTTTCATATCGATGAAACCAAAACCCATTAATTAGTTAACGCGCAAAATAAAAGCTTGTTTCTTTTGTAACTTTCAAAATCCAAACAACAACGGAATAGAAAACATTTTTGAATTTTCATAACATATGCTTTGGTATAATAGATTAAAACAGAGAATAATGGCACCGAGCACAAACATATTATGTTAAATGCTTGTCGTATAACAATATAGAATGTTACAAGTTTCCGCGTAACGTAAAAATAATAACACACATGCCTTGGTGTAAACTTTAGTGAATAATTAGGAGACGTTTAGCCCCACGCGCTACTTATCAAATATAAAAATAAATGAAATTCATGATAACACATCATAAAGACTTAGGACAACTTTAGTTACTAAAATGCAACATAACTACTTCACATTTCCGCCGACAGGCGGCCCCTGACGTAGCGCGTTTCACCATCAATAATATCAACGTATTTAATCTAAAAATATATTAATAAAATCTAATACTTAATCCATCATCTCACTACGAACTACGAAGCAAACGACATTGTGCCCTAAGCCGTGTAGTAATCATAAATTACAAATTAATATAATATTGAGCCCATTCGATACACTAGAAGCTCTTAAAAACACCAAGCATCGTTCATTTAACAATTATAATATTACAGTAATGATTAATTATAATAAACTTAATGCCAAATTCATATTATTACATTCTAACACGTGCGGACGAACACGTCATAATATATTACAGATGCCGAGGACAGTTTGTAACAGTTTACTTTGAACAAACTATATTTTGAAAATATCAATCTGCAATGTGCTCAAGCATCCTTGGTACAAAATATCCTGGGCATCACGATTATCTATGAATTGAATAGAAAATAGGTTAATGAGTAATTACCGTTATTACAATAATAATATATATTACAATCACATCAGTCTCGATTACGAATTAATTAAAAAAATAATAACTAGGCGTACCACGTACCAACGTGCACACGCTCGAGACCGTCAAGCGGGGCCCGATAGCTGCGCGCTGATATTATCCGATAAGGTACTCGACGTTTGTACCGAAAACCCAGAAAGTAAGAAGAAACAATTTCCAAGACAAACGTAGGAATTATAATAATAAGGTGCAAATGGTAAATTGGTACATAATTACAAATCTATGTATGATTTCATAACATATTTGTCCGAATATAATTTGTCAAGTACCCCCATGACAATGAATATACAATAAAACTATAATTTAACATAGTACAAATAAGTATAGTAGCTTAACTTCACTGGTTGTACGATGACACTATCCTTACTATTTATATTTGTACTGTGCTTACTGTGTTCCGTAGTTCTCAAATTAGTTTAAATCAGCAAGAGTAAAAAGATATATAATTTACAGAAAGCCCAATAGAAAAACATACTTTAAACAGTCTTGCTCACTTTCCTGTATATAAAACCACTCCTGTTCCCTTCCATACAAATGGAACACATATTTACACCATTAGATTTACAAGATTGTTCAATAGAAGGAATGCATTTAAACTAACTTTAAAAGAGTAGGAACGTATGTTTTCTCATTGCTAGTGCAGTTTATCAAAGGTCGTTATCTTCGAGGCACCAATTAGCACTCTGACAATTTTTAATGAGCAAATTCGATATAAGATACAACTTTGGGATTACACGTGGGCGTCAAAACCATAACAATATTTGATTGGCTTCATTCAACTACACTCTTTGAAAGGAAGAATAATTTAGCCTAAAAAGTAAATAGAAAAGATACCATTAGAATTGAAGTTGAATTGGTGATTGGAATATTATAAGATGATTCATTCGGTTACGAATTGAATTTGGTTGAGTTGTTGAATTAACATTTTATAAAACAATTACGAGATAAATTGTGGTAATTTTTACAATAATTTATAATAAATGAACGAGGTCGTTCCTTACCACGATTGGTTCAACCCCACCGAGATGTCGAGTAATAGGTTGCAATTAACTTTTAAAAATGTTATTGCATTTACCCGTTAACTTATTTGGATTTCTTTAAATAGAACGCGACAGTCAGTCAATATTTTTTTCAGTATTGTTATTTGGAAATTTCAACCTTATTCGCATCCTCTTTTCAGCATACTTATGTTAATAAGTATGTTTCCTGAAAAGAATGGATCCCGCAGCGAGAATGGGTAGGATTTAGTCGTTCGCAAACGGGAGATTTCTTCGTAGAAATATGGTTTGATGTAGCTTCGTATTTACAAAACTTTTCTAAATTATTCGGCTTACTATTAACTCCGGCGGAAGATGCTGATTACAGGACGCCAGGGCTGGCGGTGATTGGTGGTGCCTGGTGGCGATTGGTGGCGGCTGGTGGCGGTTGGTGGTGACTGGAGGCGACTGGTCGCAACTGGTGGTGACTGGTGGCGGTTGGTGGTGGCCGGTGGCGACTGGTGGTGACTGGTGGCGGTTGGTGGTGGCCGGTGGCGACTGGTGGTGACTGGTTGTGACTGGTGGCGGCTGGTGGTGACTGGTGGCGCCTGGTGGTGCCTGGCGGCGGCTAGGCGAGCACGCAGTGTCGCGCGAGGTCGGCGTCGTCGTGGTCGGCGAGGGCCCGCGGGGGCGCGGGGGGGGCGCCGGACACGGACGGCAGGTACTGCTCGTACCTGACGAGCGGCGGGGACACGCACGGATAAGATGAAGGGCTCACGACAATATCTTTCAATAAACGAATTGCTCCCAAATAGGAAATAAAATTTCCGAGTCGAGATCGCAAATTAGAAAACTCACGAGGTCATAAAAGAAAGTACAAAAAGTGAACTTAATTCTAAAAGCATTATCTACTAGTTATGTCATGTAGATAGTTAGTTAAAATTTGAAATTGTTTTTTCAATAGTGTGGTAATTATCAACAAATATTGAACAACATTACAAAGGTGCTCTGATTCTATGCTAAGTGGCTTAAACGCTTGTGCTACAGAAATCATAAACAACGCCGGTACCACAATACCCAGACCCGATACAATATGGAAAAAACATTTTCCATTTTGACCCGACCGGAGTTGAACCCGGAGATATGTCGCGACGCATAGTCCGGCCCTGAACGGAGATTGTCCGTATATAGTTTATGGTAGTGGTATGTAAGGTGTGTACCTGAGGTCCTTCCGCTCGTAGAAGAGCAGGTAGGCGGCGGCGGGGTCGATGGCCTGCCGCGGCGCCACCTCGCGGCACATGGAGTCGTTGTAGCAGAGCCAGGCGCCCGACGGGTTGCGCGCGTACGACACGTAGTGCCCGCCGCTCAGCTGCCCCGAGTGGGACTGGGGGTAAGGGTAACGACAATATTAGCCGAATACAAATAACCGAGAGCATATGCATGTCATCAACTATCGTTGCGCTCTGTATAGTTCAGACGTCACCCGCATTACTGTTTCTAGTGACTTTATATTGGTCATAAATCGTTTTGTTGTTTGAACTAATTACCTGATTGTTTTTTGAAGGTAGTCAATAAATTACAGTTACTTACAGTCCTTATTAAAACAAATACAGCTTGCAGTCACAGCCGCAATGTAACTTTTGGCTTTTCCATATTTTAATATGTATTGTTCAAATAAACCTGCCCTTGAATCGCTCTATCCATTTGACCCTATCATGACCAGTTGCGTAATTTCTACGATCTAAGCATCCATACAACGGTGGAAAGACTTTCTTTTATACTATGAATACGAATTAATGATATTTACTCAGTTTTGGACAGAGTTTGGTTTGCAGTATAAAAGGTAAGATTGGTGGAAGTCGACGAGGTTGTCGTCGGTGACGGGCGTGGCGGCCAGGCTCGTGGACTCCAGCAGTGTCCTGAGGCAGGTCGAGGAGGACTCACCACGACGGCGTACAGGTTGTACTGCAGCCGGAAGGGGTCCCCGTGGTCGGCGAGCCGGTGCTGGTGGAAGTCGACGAGGTTGTCGTCGGTGACGGGCGTGGCGGCCAGGCTCGTGGACTCCAGCAGTGTCCTGAGGCAGGTCGAGGAGGACTCACCACGACGGCGTACAGGTTGTACTGCAGCCGGAAGGGGTCCCCGTGGTCGGCGAGCCGGTGCTGGTGGAAGTCGACGAGGTTGTCGTCGGTGACGGGCGTGGCGGCCAGGCTCGTGGACTCCAGCAGTGTCCTGAGGCAGGTCGAGGAGGACTCACCACGACGGCGTACAGGTTGTACTGCAGCCGGAAGGGGTCCCCGTGGTCGGCGAGCCGGTGCTGGTGGAAGTCGACGAGGTTGTCGTCGGTGACGGGCGTGGCGGCCAGGCTCGTGGACTCCAGCAGTGTCCTGAGGCAGGTCGAGGAGGACTCACCACGACGGCGTACAGGTTGTACTGCAGCCGGAAGGGGTCCCCGTGGTCGGCGAGCCGGTGCTGGTGGAAGTCGACGAGGTTGTCGTCGGTGACGGGCGTGGCGGCCAGGCTCGTGGACTCCAGCAGTGTCCTGAGGCAGGTCGAGGAGGACTCACCACGACGGCGTACAGGTTGTACTGCAGCCGGAAGGGGTCCCCGTGGTCGGCGAGCCGGTGCTGGTGGAAGTCGACGAGGTTGTCGTCGGTGACGGGCGTGGCGGCCAGGCTCGTGGACTCCAGCAGTGTCCTGAGGCAGGTCGAGGAGGACTCACCACGACGGCGTACAGGTTGTACTGCAGCCGGAAGGGGTCCCCGTGGTCGGCGAGCCGGTGCTGGTGGAAGTCGACGAGGTTGTCGTCGGTGACGGGCGTGGCGGCCAGGCTCGTGGACTCCAGCAGTGTCCTGAGGCAGGTCGAGGAGGACTCACCACGACGGCGTACAGGTTGTACTGCAGCCGGAAGGGGTCCCCGTGGTCGGCGAGCCGGTGCTGGTGGAAGTCGACGAGGTTGTCGTCGGTGACGGGCGTGGCGGCCAGGCTCGTGGACTCCAGCAGTGTCCTGAGGCAGGTCGAGGAGGACTCACCACGACGGCGTACAGGTTGTACTGCAGCCGGAAGGGGTCCCCGTGGTCGGCGAGCCGGTGCTGGTGGAAGTCGACGAGGTTGTCGTCGGTGACGGGCGTGGCGGCCAGGCTCGTGGACTCCAGCAGTGTCCTGAGGCAGGTCGAGGAGGACTCACCACGACGGCGTACAGGTTGTACTGCAGCCGGAAGGGGTCCCCGTGGTCGGCGAGCCGGTGCTGGTGGAAGTCGACGAGGTTGTCGTCGGTGACGGGCGTGGCGGCCAGGCTCGTGGACTCCAGCAGTGTCCTGAGGCAGGTCGAGGAGGACTCACCACGACGGCGTACAGGTTGTACTGCAGCCGGAAGGGGTCCCCGTGGTCGGCGAGCCGGTGCTGGTGGAAGTCGACGAGGTTGTCGTCGGTGACGGGCGTGGCGGCCAGGCTCGTGGACTCCAGCAGTGTCCTGAGGCAGGTCGAGGAGGACTCACCACGACGGCGTACAGGTTGTACTGCAGCCGGAAGGGGTCCCCGTGGTCGGCGAGCCGGTGCTGGTGGAAGTCGACGAGGTTGTCGTCGGTGACGGGCGTGGCGGCCAGGCTCGTGGACTCCAGCAGTGTCCTGAGGCAGGTCGAGGAGGACTCACCACGACGGCGTACAGGTTGTACTGCAGCCGGAAGGGGTCCCCGTGGTCGGCGAGCCGGTGCTGGTGGAAGTCGACGAGGTTGTCGTCGGTGACGGGCGTGGCGGCCAGGCTCGTGGACTCCAGCAGTGTCCTGAGGCAGGTCGAGGAGGACTCACCACGACGGCGTACAGGTTGTACTGCAGCCGGAAGGGGTCCCCGTGGTCGGCGAGCCGGTGCTGGTGGAAGTCGACGAGGTTGTCGTCGGTGACGGGCGTGGCGGCCAGGCTCGTGGACTCCAGCAGTGTCCTGAGGCAGGTCGAGGAGGACTCACCACGACGGCGTACAGGTTGTACTGCAGCCGGAAGGGGTCCCCGTGGTCGGCGAGCCGGTGCTGGTGGAAGTCGACGAGGTTGTCGTCGGTGACGGGCGTGGCGGCCAGGCTCGTGGACTCCAGCAGTGTCCTGAGGCAGGTCGAGGAGGACTCACCACGACGGCGTACAGGTTGTACTGCAGCCGGAAGGGGTCCCCGTGGTCGGCGAGCCGGTGCTGGTGGAAGTCGACGAGGTTGTCGTCGGTGACGGGCGTGGCGGCCAGGCTCGTGGACTCCAGCAGTGTCCTGAGGCAGGTCGAGGAGGACTCACCACGACGGCGTACAGGTTGTACTGCAGCCGGAAGGGGTCCCCGTGGTCGGCGAGCCGGTGCTGGTGGAAGTCGACGAGGTTGTCGTCGGTGACGGGCGTGGCGGCCAGGCTCGTGGACTCCAGCAGTGTCCTGAGGCAGGTCGAGGAGGACTCACCACGACGGCGTACAGGTTGTACTGCAGCCGGAAGGGGTCCCCGTGGTCGGCGAGCCGGTGCTGGTGGAAGTCGACGAGGTTGTCGTCGGTGACGGGCGTGGCGGCCAGGCTCGTGGACTCCAGCAGTGTCCTGAGGCAGGTCGAGGAGGACTCACCACGACGGCGTACAGGTTGTACTGCAGCCGGAAGGGGTCCCCGTGGTCGGCGAGCCGGTGCTGGTGGAAGTCGACGAGGTTGTCGTCGGTGACGGGCGTGGCGGCCAGGCTCGTGGACTCCAGCAGTGTCCTGAGGCAGGTCGAGGAGGACTCACCACGACGGCGTACAGGTTGTACTGCAGCCGGAAGGGGTCCCCGTGGTCGGCGAGCCGGTGCTGGTGGAAGTCGACGAGGTTGTCGTCGGTGACGGGCGTGGCGGCCAGGCTCGTGGACTCCAGCAGTGTCCTGAGGCAGGTCGAGGAGGACTCACCACGACGGCGTACAGGTTGTACTGCAGCCGGAAGGGGTCCCCGTGGTCGGCGAGCCGGTGCTGGTGGAAGTCGACGAGGTTGTCGTCGGTGACGGGCGTGGCGGCCAGGCTCGTGGACTCCAGCAGTGTCCTGAGGCAGGTCGAGGAGGACTCACCACGACGGCGTACAGGTTGTACTGCAGCCGGAAGGGGTCCCCGTGGTCGGCGAGCCGGTGCTGGTGGAAGTCGACGAGGTTGTCGTCGGTGACGGGCGTGGCGGCCAGGCTCGTGGACTCCAGCAGTGTCCTGAGGCAGGTCGAGGAGGACTCACCACGACGGCGTACAGGTTGTACTGCAGCCGGAAGGGGTCCCCGTGGTCGGCGAGCCGGTGCTGGTGGAAGTCGACGAGGTTGTCGTCGGTGACGGGCGTGGCGGCCAGGCTCGTGGACTCCAGCCGCTCGCGCCGCCGCACCTCCATGGACGCGCGCCTCTTGTGGCCCGTGGGCGCCTGGGGAACGACGTATAGATAGTAAGTTCATGTAAAATATCGTACTAATCCTGCTACCTTTTCAAGTAATGCGCACCAAGATGGGGGGAGGGGGGCCCCCATCAAGCAAGTTAATTTGAAAAGTATTCAATTACTAAAAAAACATCCCTTACAGGCACATTTACTGTTTCCGAATAATTTTCATAAAATTTATGACAGAAGAACTCCTTAAAAGACACTGTTTTATCTCAATTGTCACTCTCCTTTTCCCTCTCCAAGCAACAATCTAAACGACGAATTAAAGTCGGTAGCGGCGTAGGCATTTCAAAAATGTTTCTTAGCACTTAGGTATGTCTTTGAACATATAATCAGCCTCTGAACTCATGAACTCACCTTGGGCTTCTGCTTGGGCTGTTCACTCTTCTCCTCGTTTCCATCGTCGCTCTCGCTCTCGGAGATGTGCTGGTCCTGCGCGAAGAGCGACTCCCGCCTCCTGGCGCTGATCTCCAGGTGCCTCAGGATGGTCTCCTGCGGCACCGCGGCGAGGTACTCCGTGGGGTCGAAGTCTTCGAACGGGAAGTTGACCACCTTCTGAGACTTTATCCATTTGTTGTTTACGTATTGGAACCGCTTCAGGTGGATTATCTGTGGGTAGAACGTATTGTTGTGGTTAAAAACAGGAATATATCAATTTTTCTTTTTTGCATCTAGTGAAATTTAACGTTTTTTCATCCTGCGAATGCAATTCTGCAAGCGCGCGTGTTCTTTTCTGGTGGAGGAAGCAGCAGCTACAGCTGCAGCTTCTTTGAGGCGGGCTGCAGCGAGCGGCAGTTGGAGCAGTGGTAGGGCTGCTCCAGCCGCTCTATGCTGGTGGAGGCAGCAGCAGCAGCAGTCACACGAGGGTCACTCACCAGCACGGGCGGTGCGCGCCACAGCTGCAGCTTCTTGGAGGCGGGCTGCAGCGAGCGGCAGTTGGAGCAGTGGTAGGGCTGCTCCAGCCGCTCTATGCTGGTGGAGGCAGCAGCAGCAGCAGTCACACGAGGGTCACTCACCAGCACGGGCGGTGCGCGCCACAGCTGCAGCTTCTTGGAGGCGGGCTGCAGCGAGCGGCAGTTGGAGCAGTGGTAGGGCTGCTCCAGCCGCTCTATGCTGGTGGAGGCAGCAGCAGCAGCAGTCACACGAGGGTCACTCACCAGCACGGGCGGTGCGCGCCACAGCTGCAGCTTCTTGGAGGCGGGCTGCAGCGAGCGGCAGTTGGAGCAGTGGTAGGGCTGCTCCAGCCACTCTATGCTGGTGGAGGCAGCAGCAGCAGCAGTCACACGAGGGTCACTCACCAGCACGGGCGGTGCGCGCCACAGCTGCAGCTTCTTGGAGGCGGGCTGCAGCGAGCGGCAGTTGGAACAGTGGTAGGGCTGCTCCAGTCTCTCATCGCTGGTGAAGGCTCGTAGACAAGAAGCTAGATCCACGGCTGCGGCCGCCGCTCCACATTCTCCGACAGACTTGTGTTCTATGAAATCCTGAGGAAGAATGTAAAGTTCACAGATAGTTTGAAAGGCAATCCCACTAAATGTGTCCGAAAAGGCCTGCTTAGAAAAAAGAGAGAAGAAAGGTAAAACAATTTGCAAGAAATCTTTAGTTCCACGTTAAAAGTAACAAACAAGGGGCCTTCAAGTCACCTTCTCCCGCGTGGACTGGTAGCGCAGGTGCAGCGCGGTGGGGTCCCAGTCGATGGCCAGCAGCAGCCGCCGCCTCGGCCCGCTCACCTCCAGCCTGCGGATCACGCCCTCCTCCGTACTCGACGATAGCTCGTCCTGCGAACATTTCATTTTACACCTTTACGATTCGTATATGTGTCAAAAAATACTATCCGTTTCTCTCCAACCGACAACAACTCGTTAATACCGTTCCATAATTTACTTTCCGTACCAGATGTTATCAGTCTACCGTCGCGACGGTCGTTTTTAGCCTTGTATAAAGTATTACGAAATACGAAACTATTACTATTACTATCTAACTAACTATTACTATAGATCGGATCGTTTTTCACATATTGGAACCTGGCATTAGAATAGTTAATTGAGGCGTGTTTGCGAGTACAAATAAAAGGATATGGTTCTTAGACTTATCAACTATAATATTTACTTACATGGTTGGCGAGTCTGGCACTGGCATGCCGTTGTAGCTTGGCGGCCGCCACTGGCGAACTTTGCGCGGTTGGCTGCGCCAGCTGACTTACGCTTGACCGTTTCCGACTTCTTGGGCAGCTACCTACACGAGAAAAAAAACTATTGTCATCAAATATAGAGATAGCGTTTCCTTATGAGACGACGTCTACTCAGCTACAAGACAATTAGACAGATCAAACAGATGGCGCTGATTATAAGATTCCCAATGGCCAAATCAAAATCATTCGCCATTTTATTGAATTCTTTTTATCATAAGAACACGCCTGTAATTTATTTAAAAGGACTTTCAATACCGTTGTTTTATTTATAAGGCTTTGGTCTTCTTGTTCTCTGGTATTGTTATTGTTCTTGGTTGTACACGAAAAACCAATGCGCTATGATGTGAGCCGCCTCTGAGCGGCAACTGTAGGCCTCGCTGTCGTCGCTACAGTCGCTATAGTACAGTACCGCAGCAGTAGACGAGCGGGCGGTCGTCCGTCGGCAGGGCGCAGCCGGGACCGTGAGCGGCAACTGTAGGCCTCGCTGTCGTCGCTACAGTCGCTATAGTACAGTACCGCAGCAGTAGACGAGCGGGCGGTCGTCCGTCGGCAGGGCGCAGCCGGGACCGTGAGCGGCAACTGTAGGCCTCGCTGTCGTCGCTACAGTCGCTATAGTACAGTACCGCAGCAGTAGACGAGCGGGCGGTCGTCCGTCGGCAGGGCGCAGCCGGGACCGTGAGCGGCAACTGTAGGCCTCGCTGTCGTCGCTACAGTCGCTATAGTACAGTACCGCAGCAGTAGACGAGCGGGCGGTCGTCCGTCGGCAGGGCGCAGCCGGGACCGTGAGCGGCAACTGTAGGCCTCGCTGTCGTCGCTACAGTCGCTATAGTACAGTACCGCAGCAGTAGACGAGCGGGCGGTCGTCCGTCGGCAGGGCGCAGCCGGGACCGTGAGCGGCAACTGTAGGCCTCGCTGTCGTCGCTACAGTCGCTATAGTACAGTACCGCAGCAGTAGACGAGCGGGCGGTCGTCCGTCGGCAGGGCGCAGCCGGGACCGTGAGCGGCAACTGTAGGCCTCGCTGTCGTCGCTACAGTCGCTATAGTACAGTACCGCAGCAGTAGACGAGCGGGCGGTCGTCCGTCGGCAGGGCGCAGCCGCGGCACAGGGCAGGCCAGGCACAGGCCCCGCACCAGGCGCCTCCAGGTCCGTGAGCCAGTCGCAGCGTGAACGGGAACTCGTAGCCGAGGCTGTCGTCGCTGCACAACAATCGACAGACTTAAATACCTACCAGGGAGCTGATTCACAAACGTCAGAAACGATTCCAATTAAGAAATTTGATGATTTTATTTATCCAATCGTTTATATTAAGAAAGGGTACACAATATTGTTTCCAAATTCGAATCCGATTCCGACGTTTAGTGGATAGGTATGTTGTCCTGTCATACATTCAGAAAAGTTTATTGTTTTCTTTGATATCACCATAATACTTCTCAAATCGTTATGCAAGCTGATTAAGGTTCAGTGACATTAACTTAACGGTATCGGACGAAATTGCACAAAATCTATGTGATATGACAGTTTTGACAGCTGCCAAATTGTCTGTTACCTCAATGGTTGGTCCTTATTATTGCATATTTGTTGTGATCATTGATTTACTTACATTAAATCAAATATTTATTATCCTAGTGAATGAACTTAATAGCAAATTTGACATTTGTGACAGATTTTTACGTTATTTTTTTTAAATTGACAGTTAGCTAATGTTACCTACATCTCGTCATAACTTTTATTGATTTCATTCGAAATTACATGTATCTACTTCTCCTATCGCGAAGGCATTTACATGAGATGAGCGACATCTCGTTAACAAAAAGTGAATTCTCGAGGTATATTTATCGAGATAATTAGAATTTTTATGATTTGATATGTTCATCACTGATAAATAATCATTTCGAACCTTGCTTTCACATAGTCACATTGTGACCACAACTTAATGACAGGCCCAGAGGCATGCCCTAAATTAGTGCGAGTCAATCAATCAAATATTTCTTTATTCAAGTAGGTTACATGAAGTCTTCTGAAGGTTTGGAACTCATATCAACCGAGAAGACACTCCGCAGAGAACTCAAGAGACGTGACGAGTTTGGACAAAGTCATATAGTTTTGTTTTGATGCGTGAATAAAGCATTAAGCATTTATTTTAAGAGGTAAGCTGGAGCAGACCAGTCCCCAAAGGTGGAGTGATATTGAAGCTATGAAACGAACGACAGGACAAAAACTTACCAATCCGTCGCATGATTTGTCTGTTCGTGCGTAGGCGGCCTCGCGCTCAGCAGCCTTGCGACCTGTAAGATGCACACGGTTAGGTTGCACTAAATGAATACTCTTCAAAATGTAAATATACCAGATATTCCCGGTCGGGCCGATAACGACATATTGTCTCGGGTCGTCGTTGTATCTGATTTCTGTCACAGCTAGTTACAGCAGGCCGCTCGCGTTATATTCACATATAGTCCGCATACCTTTCGTTTAGCTTTCTCTCTTGAAAATTGCGAAATGCTCCAAACAAACTTCCACCCCACATTTGAGGAAAGTTACAAAAACTAGCCTATGTAACGTAAATCACGTCAATTCGTCGACCCGCTTTGCCATAAAAGACCGACAAACAAACAGCTAGACACATACACTATAATATGGTATAATAAAGAAAATAATAGATAAATATTGGACAACATTACGTTGCTCTGATGCTGTGGTAAGTAGCTATAGCAATCGTGTTACAGAAATCAGAACCAACGACGGTACCACAACACCCAGGCCTGAGACAATATAGAAAAAATAAGTTTCCGTATTTACCCGACCGGGGCTAGAACCCGGGACCCCAGATATAGTGAAATGTTAAAGTTCAGTTCGGTTCAGCCTATCGACGTCCACTGCTGGACAAAGGCCTCACCTCACTGTCTTCACAGCGTGCGGTTCTGTGCCGCCTGTAACCGACAGCTCTACACACAGCCTAGTGGGGGCCGTCATACGCTGCGCTTTCCTGTTCGTGGTCGTCAATCGAGAACCTGTTTGCCCCGTCGGTGTACAGAGATCGTCGGTTCATGTATGTAATGATCATACCTGCGTCCAGACGGCGGCGTACACCTCGCGGCCGCTCATGCCGGCGCGCAGCCCCACCAGCAGCGGCGCGCCGAACAGCGCCGGCTTGCAGCGCTGCGACGACAGGAAGTACGCGTCCATGCGGCATTGGTTCATGTATGTAATGATCATACCTGCGTCCAGACGGCGGCGTACACCTCGCGGCCGCTCATGCCGGCGCGCAGCCCCACCAGCAGCGGCGCGCCGAACAGCGCCGGCTTGCAGCGCTGCGACGACAGGAAGTACGCGTCCATGCGGCATTGCTTCCTGGTGCACCACACACATAACACGCTTTAGGTTGATGACAAATAGACTTGGGTAACAAACTCTATTACTAACAATGTCGTGTTTTTATTTTACTTAGAGACGACAAATATTCGACAAACGCTATTTAAAATATTTTATTTCCTAAATTTAGGCTTGGAATATTAATTCTTTAGGAAACAAACTCTAATGAACATTGGGAATATAAAAGGCATGATTTTACTATTCGTTAAATAAGTCGAAATTTACAGTTTTTTTTTTTAATACGTTCCCGAAATGACTTTTTAACACGCTTTTATTAGCTCGGGTTGTATGTATCTATGTATGTAACGGAATCTTTGAATCTTAATTTGACCCACTTCCCGGTCTTTGATTAAGATGAAATTTTGCACACGCTCTGAGTTCTGATGACAATACATGACTAGCTAAGAAACGTCATTACAAATCCAATATGGCGGCCTCCCCAAGATGGCGAACTGACTGTTTGAAATGCACTTCCATGATATGGGTATCAAAAGAAAGGGTTTGCTGTCAGGAATACGAAAACAATAGTCACGTGATTCAAATCCAATATGGCGGGCGTCCAAGATAACGGACAGGCTATTTGAAATGCACCCCTATGATATGGGTATTAAATGAAAGGGTTTGCTGAATGGGATACGAAAAAGAATTATATAATTATTGATACATGAGAAAACTAAAAAGTAGAAAATAAAAATAATAGTTTAAAAAACTAAAAAACACGCTTTTAGCTCGCACAAAAAATTAGTTTTTTAACGTGTTTTTTAGTTTTTTAAACTATTATTTTTTACACATATTTCTTGTTAAATCATTTAAATTACTTATGCCATATGCCAAAGCTTCTGCTATGTATCGGTCAGAACAAAACCATATGGATAACATTAGAGTGTCTGTTGATATAACCGCTATTTAGTACATGCATATGTATACAACAATTTTAAAATTTTCGTCTGTCTGTTTACTCCGGCTGATCTCTGAAATGGTTGAACCGATTTGATGGGACTATAGGTCGGTAGCTGAAATAATAAGGAGTATCTTACTTTTAAAAACTATTCCCATCCCTTACTTTTAAAATAACTCACGCAGCGCGGCTGTGACTTGCTGCTTTTATTATAGAAAATATAAATTCAAAATCCTGTAGTCCACGCGAACATAGTCGCGGGCACAGCGAGTAGACGACACTAACAAAGGTGTAATATCTACATGAAATAGGTAGGACTCACCTATGAACGGCGACTAAATACTGTATCTTGCCGATCTGCACGTGCCCGTCCGTGGAGTCGTCCATCCTGCACATGTTGGAGGGGGAGGAGCCGAAGTTGGTCCTGGGCAGGCGCGGGCTGGCCGGCTGCAGGTTGAGCGACTTGACGCTGAGCGTGGGCGAGCCGTCCTCGTCGCGCAGCTGCTGGGGCAGCGTGTAGCGGGCCGCGGCCGGCCGGGGCGACATCGCCGCCTCGGACCGCGACCGCTGCAACACACAAACATTACGTTACTACTCAGCATAGGCTCGACCGTTGAGTCCTACTCGACGAAGTAGTAGATAAGCGGCACTTGTATCGCGAACATTCGCTTCGCTATTTGACGCTCACGTACTGGGTACTACCGCGATAAACATCCGCTAGATGACACTACGTGAGATCCGACTACTTCGTGATTGGTGATTTAACATGTCATGACGACATATCTGTCAATGTCATGTCAAATATAACGAATCACATAGCAGTTAGAATTCGCGCAGGTAGTGCCATCTAGCGGATTTTTCTTGCGCGGTAGTCCCTATTATAACTTGTGTGGTCCATAGCGCTACTCTGCGAGGCGAATCTTTGCTATAACCGATTAAATTGCAACGTATCTAGACACTTTTGTCTTAATGCTGATAGTTTGCTGTTATACAGTTTTGTTTTCAACTCATGATTTTGATGCAAACTCTAAAGTACAATCTAATTCGGGACTATATTAGAATAAAAAAGCAACAATCAACCAAGTCATCATTAAACTTTTAACTAAATTAACGGGTTCAAAACACAAATAGCAAAATTTTTAAATAACTGACAGCATATTGTTTACCAATAAGAGTAAAAGCAGAAACACATTGCTTAGACGTACGAACCAACATAGTTCCACCATTAAAAAGAAGTAAAACAACAAAAACCCGAGCGGGTACATGAGCTAATTCTACTGACGACAAACATGAGCCCCCACAGCGCAGCGGCCAGCTACAGTACGTGCCATATAACAGCGCCATCACACTTTAATTACGACAACAAATCCACATATATTCTAAAACGCGACCGTTACTATAGAATAATTCTTAACTTATATGACAATTTTGAGATCCGTGGAACCAAATGTGGCCACAACGCGATTTATTGCTTCATTGTGACGCTTTGACGAACCACGTCATATATAAACGTGCGCGAATAATACTCAGCGCCTGATTTCTTTTCAGTTTAAAAATTAACTTAGGCATTATATTGAAACATAAAATAAAGCAAAAAAAATTTTTGCCTAATAATAATCCAATCTTGTGCGCATAAATCTGTTTCATATTTAAGCATCACGTCTCTTGTCATAAGGTACATTTTTGGATTGCAGTAAAAACAACAAAATTGCAACCTAACTTTTTTATAAAATGTTACGTAAGTATAAAATTACTTAATATGTAATGACAATGATAAAATTTTGAATCTGATTAAGAGCGTTACAATTTTGAGATACTGTTTCAATCAACGTGTTGAATTATAATTAAACGGTGATGGCGCTCGAACCAACGGTACACACGATGGGTGGATGATCGATGACGTCATCTAAGGTCTACACTACTGCTAGGATGGGCGGGCGACACAAATGAAACGTTCAACATATTTGTTGTGTACCTTGTTCAATGTATTTACGTTGGTGGTGTTCGGTTTGTCCACCTACTACAATCAGAGGGCGTTTACGTTAAAATTGTTGAGTAATGTATACGAGATGAATTAAAAAATGTGTGTTATCTTCCATAATTTTTTTACAACTTACATTTCAATGGAGCACTGGAATACTATTAATACTTGTTTTATAATTCCAATGTAGAGAAATGTTCGGGTACCATCGGCAAGTAACAAAAATAAATAAATAATAATTCAATTTAATCAGAATAAATTTTAGGTTTGTACTCTCTATATCTGCAAAGTCAACCTAATGGTTGGCCCTTACTAAAGTAAGGGTTCAATTTAAACGGGCATCAAAAAGTATTAACCTAACGTCAATAATAGGTTGGCTACAAATTTAATAAGTGAGCCATCTGGTCTTAGACCCAGTCAGTATTTCTGTCGCCCAAATTAATAAAAAGGTGCCTGTGAAATTATTATTTCATTAATAATGTCATGACATCTAATAGTTTTTATAACAATGAGTTTTTATTTAATGAATGATGTCAATTAACCATCTCACAATTTACTTACGGGCTCCCAGTCGATAATATGTACAATTCGAACAAGCACAACATACAAACCGGATTAGGAATATTCAACTAAATATGTACAAATTTTGTTAGAATCCAATTTCTACCAATTTATTATTTCTGACGACAATTTTTCTCTAACTGACAATCTTCATAATGGAATTATATCACGTGTTTGTTTTTAAACCTCCAAATTTACACTAATACTAAGTTTTAAATTTAACTCGTCGTTCCGAATAAGTCGGACCGTCATTGAAAAATGGCGCAGTTTTCTAAGTTAATACTTTTCACAGTATGATGATTGTCAGTAAGTAAATCGGTCACATTTTTAATGTTTAGTATTTTTTTCTACCCTCACCGATATTAGAGCTTCGACAAATCACTTTCCGATTTTTTTTAAATAATATAACGGCAGTGAGTGTTTTTAAATTACTGTTCCTGCAATAATAAATCCACTAGACGGCTGTACGTAGTAAGATGGTATCATTAATTTTTAATAAATATACATTACTAGCGGTCCCAGCGAACTTCGTTTCGCCTTAGAGGATTTTCCCGCTTTTCTGTTAAAATTTTCCTAAATTTTCTTTGCTATAAACCTCACGGAGCCCGAGACCTTTCCAATGAATGCAAAACCATGGAAATCGGTTCGTGTGTTCTGGAGTAATAGCGTCAGGGAGGAAAACCCGACTTATTTTTATATAGTAGATGTATTCTTTTTGTAATTTAACGTATGCCATACGTATTATGTTAGTACTGTACTGTACTTATGTACAGTCAGCATAACTGTTTGTATACACCTCAGTCTCCTCTACCAACCTCTGCCTGACTAAGTAAGTCAGCTAGATAGTTGTCTTAACGCGGCAAGGTACTAAGTTGTTTACAAAATAAATACTGGACTTTGTATAGCCCTTATATCGTGCACATAAGAACCAATATCGAACTGGAAGTGTTTAACTTGAAGTTCTGTTAACTGTACATCCCTACTAATATTATAAATGCGAAAGTAACTCTGTCTGTCTGTCTGTCTGTTACGCTTTCCTGCTTAAACCTCTCAACCATTTTAATGAAATTTGGTATACTTTGAATCTCAAGAACGGACATAGGCTACTTTTTATTAGAAAATAAGGGGGGAGGGGGGTAATACCACCTTTGAAAGTTTATATGGAAAAATGTTTATTTTTGAAGTTAGAGATATGAAATTTGGCACAAATATATCTCAAAACTTGGATGAAAATATAGACTACTTTTTGTTACGAATATTAGGGGAGAAAGGGGTAAAACCGACCATGAAAGGATGTAGTCCACGCGAACGAAGTCGCGGGCACAGCTAGTATTATATATATTTAATATACTTAGCATTGTTTTAGTTTAAGTTTAAATCTCGTACCTTTCTTTCTAAAACGTAAGCTCTACGTAAGGCCATCTTTTGAATATGTTATACCAGGAAACCATCATTTTATTAATATCTATTTTTTATTTATTCGTAATTGTGTATCGCTAAGGCGCTAGTGTCGTGTTATTTGGCGTTTGTTTCATCTAGGTAATGTATGTACAGGTTGGAATTACTTCCGATTTCGCAAATGTATACCAATGTTAATTTTTTAATACCAATTTGTACTTATGTTTCTCCAGGGTTCCTCAATTGATACTGAAAAATTGTGTAAACGATTCACGTCAGTAAGAGCAAACATGTTAAATTGTTGAAATATTACAATACTAGATCTATTTATGAATAATTTTGTAGCATTTCGCAAGTTTTGTTTTAACGATTACGTTTAATTATTTAAATATCTTTTTTTATGTAATTAATATAAACAAATATTAAAAAAAAATTATCGAGTCGTCATTTCTGTATTTAATTTAAACTGACTTTGAGCATTTTTATATTCAACGGATTAATGGAAATATTTTTGTATTTTTATGTATGAATGTAATAAATATAAAAAACAATCTTATACTGTTTAGAAATACAGTTTATAAATTTACGATCAACTTCATCTTTTGATGTTAAAAGAAACCAATTATCTCATCTCTTGACGTTATAAATGTCTACATTTTATAAATATACGAACAACGCCATCTTCGGACGCTAATTACAACTTTTAATTTTATTTCTTGGCTTAATAGATGTCTACAGCTTATAAATTGACGCTCATTTAAACATTATTTTATCTATTGGCGTTATGACGGTGTTCGCGTACGTCAATCCACTTGATGGCGTTACGTAGGTGTGGGGTCCAACTGCTACGTGATTTGTTATGGTTACGTCACCATGACGTTTAAATCACCAATCAATTAACAGTTGGATACCACGTGTACGTATCGTATCTAGCGGATTATGAATGCACTCTCACTCTCATTGGTGTGATTACATATAGCGTGTGTCGGTGGTGTGGTGTAGCTCGCGGTGTCCGCTAACCTTGAAGCAGAAGAGTGCGGGCATGCAGAGGGAGGAGGGCTCCCCGGCGCGGGGCACACTCACCTCCGCCCACGCGCCGCCGACGCTCTCGGACCGGCGCCACTCTGCGCACGACATACATTTATCACTACCTCATCTAAATTCATTTCAAAGTAAGCCGTATCTTATGTATTTCATTTGAATAAGGTATACTAAAAACAAAAGGAAATAGCCATTTTATCAGCGAAGGCAATTATCGGCGTCATTATCAGTTAAAAAAAAATAAAACGTCTCTAATAAATTTATCTTCATCTTGATCACATACATGTTTAAAATGACTAGAAATCTTAATTCATATTAGCCGCAACGTCCATTAAAATAAAGTTAAAGTGCAAACTCAACATCGAAATCGACACGCTGCGAGGTAAGATGATTATTTTGTTTGTTTACAATACGAAATTATTATTAGAATGTGCTTAGCTAACTTTTCCCATCTGCTGAAAGGATAATGATTCTTAGTATCTCTACATTTTGAGATGAAAGAGCAAAGGACACAATATTGAACCCTGACGCACTCCAATAATTAAAAATACGCCAAATTAGTTGTATAATAATCAGCGTTTTTTTTTTAATTCAGTCGATGGGTAAGATATAGCAAATATGACAAAGTATTCACGACAGAAAAATGCTTCAGCTTGTTCAGCAACGTTTGGTAATGAGGGCACTCAAAAGCTTTACAATGTGGATGTATGTTTGTCACTCTTTCTCGCTAAATCTATTGAAAGGATTTGTATGAAATTTGGTAGAAAGATATTAGAACAAGGAAGATGGCTGAATAATGATTTTATTTAGTTCGTCTATTCTATTTGAAACTGCAATAAGAACGTATTTTTTGCTTCAATCCATAAACAAAAATTGATGTTTTGTGGAGCACTGTGTTTACGTCACTAATTCGTACGAAAAAGTTACTTGTACATTTTTGTATACACGATAAAAGAACAACTGTGCTGTTTTAACTGTTGGACCAAACTGAAATGTTAAGCCGTATACCCTATAACATACAGGCTACTACGTGTCTCGTAATAATTCGTACGAAGTGGTGGTCATTAGTTAGTAAGGGGTGCGTGTCTCGACCGTGGGCGGGGGGCGGGTCAGGCACGTCGGGCACGTCGGGCACGTCGGGCGCGTCGGGCACGTCGGGCGCGTCGGGCACGTCGTGCCGGGCGGGGTCGCGCGGCGGCAGCTGGTACGCGTACAGCTCGCTGGCGCTCTCCGGCGACACCTTCTGCGCGTCCTCCAGCGTGCGACCGAACCACGCGCCAGCCAGCTTCACCAGCAACATACTGGAAACATACATATACGCATTAGAAAAAGCTCAGCTTTCTTATTAATGATAACTACTTTTCTTACCAGTATATTTTCTGTAGTATTTTTCTGAAGGATACAAAAATTTTTTTTTGACGTAACCATGTCTTATAATTCGATGGAGCTGCACGCACGAAAAAACATGACTCATGCGACGGTACCTCGCTTTAAGGCATTCCATTTAAGGCTTGAAGTGCAAGCGAGAGCGCGGATTTAAACCTAATCAGATGTCATTTGGCAGCTTGATAACATCAGACAACGTTGCCTTACACACCTTAAGAAAACGTAATGAACGTAATTCATAACCAGATGGCACAGCATTTATGGTCCTCATGAAGTGTCAGTGTGTAAACTTTGTCCCATGCTAAGAGTAATTTTTGAAGAGGAACACAGCTGATTTGATTCCATTTGAAATAAATTGTCATATTTAATTTGTAATGGTGATAAAAGGAAATATCTGTCACACTTCTGATGCTCGTCTGATGCAACACCAAAATTTTCTGGAGAGTTTGTTATTACCCTACCACTTATTCAGACACCAATCTAATTTTATTGTTAGTAAATGCTAGGATTTAGTCGACATTAGATTATAAAATTTTTAATACAAAATGGTCTAACGTGTTATGACATCGAGGTTCTAGGTTTAATTCGCGAGCGCAAGGAAAATTTATGAAAAATACCAACATAAGACAACTTGATTGCAACTAGTAAGGCTTTAACCCTGCATAGGACATTAAATATGCTAATAATTTTCATATAAATGTATACTCACGAGTCCGGAGACAGTCCACACAGTTCAGAAAGCTTCAGCTTTAAATCGAGGTACGTCCCTTCAGAGTTGACGCGCACTCCGTACTTGACCGGCACCGACCCGTCCAGGAGGATAACTGGCAAACGACATTTTGGAACATTTTAGTTCGGCTGAGAGTGGGAACAAATGAGCATATCAAATTGAATAGTTGTTTCAATATGGGGCTACGTTTAAAAAGCTGTAATAGTTTCAATAGATGCTAACAGATGGTGTCAAGTGTCAAGCCTTATGTGACAGCTCGTGAAACCGTAGGAAGGGCCTTAGGATTCTGGCGGACCTCGTTAGATATACTTTATTGCACAAAATCTTTACAGAAATAGGTTTATCATTACTTTATTCATTACTTTTTAATTTTTAAATATAAAGAAATATTAGACATAAACTGTCACTATTCTCATTTTTCATGTCTTCCAAAAACACCAACTCCACAAGATTCTTTTATTTAGATAAAAAAAAATATATACGGTCGAATTAAGAACCTCCTTCTTGTTTTTGAAGTCGTATAAGGTTTCATTAAACCTTACCTTGGAAAGTTTGTAATGAACTCTCGGTGTGCGAGGGCAACTTGAGTTTGACAAACTTTTTTGCGTCTTCAGAGATTCTCGTTGAATGAGCTTTGCACACAATAAATTTAAGTCTTGACCAGCCAATGGCTATCACGTACCAGTAAGCGCATAGGACGACGCTCAGCAAGATAAACAGAAGATCCTGCATCTTTGCATACGGCAGTTCCCTGTCACCGTGATAAGTGAATGAATGCCGGTGACTCAAAGTCAAAGAGTTGAAGAAGTCTTGCAGCGAGGCCTATTTTTGGCTGAAGTAGTGAATTATCTTACAACACTAAGCTGGACTGACCTCTGATCTCGGTGCGGATATACGACTCCATGGGTAAGGGCAGACTGAGCATGTTGAACGTGTCGAACCGCACAGACTCCCGCAGGCAAGTGTCGCAGCGGACGCGCGACTTCAGTTGCCCGTAAAACAGCTCGGTTAGTATCGAGTTGTTGCGCGCGGTGAACGCTTCCCACGCTTCTGTTGCTACAATCTGCGAAGGAAAGAAAAACGGTCACATGTGAAACAAAAAATATTTAGACCAGAAAAGACATAAGGTATTGTGTAAAACAGTCCTATTATTTCGCATTCGAATGAGAAGCGGAAGTCACTATTTCAGTCAAAACGTCAGGAGCTATTGAACTAGATAAATACAATGTTTTTTTTATATAATGCATTTTGAGATTGAACTCACGCTACTTAATGTTAAATGGTAATGAAGTCCTAGCTTAAGAGCGACAAGTTCAGCATAATAAAACTGTTACTGGATTTGCCGCACACGCAGGAACACAACAACACAAAAGTGATTGTTATTTGGGTGCAGTCTTTTGTAAGGTGGAGGTATTTTACCAGTCAGGCTGCTCCAGTTCGAGCGATAAATCGCTATGCTCTACCTCTCTTACAGGGCGCATCATACCTGGTCGGGCCTCCCGTCCGAGTCGCGGTGCGGCGGCAGCGCGGGCGAGGGTCCTCGCGCGGCGCGGTTGAGGTCCTCGTGCAGCGCGTCCAGCAGCCACGCGAGCAGCTCCTGCGCGTCGTGCTGGCCGCCGCCCGCCAGCGCGCGCGCGTGCCGCGACACGCACCAGCGCACGCGCAGCGGCGCCACCGACCGCGCGCTGCACGACCACACCTACACAACACACACATTACTTATGCACTTACTTATTTACATAATTATCAGGCTTACATAATTCAATCAGATAATAAAGCATATTTGAGTCATAAGCAACATCAAGTGAAGCTTCATAAATTATAAAACAAAGAAAACATCTCACAAGAGGTTTTTTACAAATGTTAATTTGAAAAAAGGATGCACTGAATCTGACTTTTCAGCTTCTCCGAGGTGACAAATTTTACTGAAATGTATGTCTTTTGACTTTGCTAATGCAATGCTATTCAGCAAACATTCGTTAACACTATATTTTAAAACAACATTTTAGAATTTTTTTTATATACCTAGACGATATTATGGTTAATTCTAACAGTTTCAAAGAACACAACATTAGCTACATTACATAGTCTCAAACCTACTTCTTTACACAAATCTCCAAAGCGCAACGCCAAAGCACCCTTGGTTCCTAATGGGTTGGTGGTGTTCAGCTCGTACATGTGCATCCCGGAATTGAAATATTGTGTCAGAGGACCCGTGTTCCAGACCTGAAAAACAAACAAGATTTAAGAATCCAATTGTTTCTTCACGCATTAAAACAAAACTATACTACTGCCTAGTCATTTAGAGCTCCAAAGTGATCTACACACAACCAGATGCCGGAAATTAACTGCTAGCGTTTACCCACAAAGAATTCGAATCGGTGATCTTTTACACTTTACGCTACCTTAGAGGTCGTCAATATAAAAAGTGATGTATGTTTGTTGTACTGACCGACTGCAAAGCAGCATTCATGAAGCAGGTGTTCCCAAGGTTGTGTAGTCCGGTGGCTCCTGGCATCTCGGGCGCAATAAGCGTCTCTCGCCTCTCAGTCGCACGCGAACCGCTGAGGACCAAAGATTGACCAGATTAGTATTCTGGATATAGGGTTCAAAATGGGGTTGATGAATAACCAGCAATTGAGATACTTTGAAATGTCAAAACAAGATGTTTTCGCAAAACTATTACGTCACAAATTTTTAATTAAGATATCTATATAATTTTAAAGATAATTGGCAAACAAATGACTGACGTTACATAAAAGCCCACAAATTAAAAACTGAGTTTGTTAGCAACACACACAACACAGAAGTGATTGTTATTTGGCTGCGGTCTTCTGTAAGGCTGAGGTATTTCACCAGAAGGGCTGCTCCAGTTCGAGCGTTGAATCGTTATGCCCTACCTCTCTTAATAAGAGTTTATTATCGTTACCTGACCTCGCCTCACCAACTAGATGGACCGATCAAATAAAAGAAACGTCGTCGTCCAAATTGTATACGGTTGTGAGAGACGCATTGGATAGAAACCGGTGGAGGCAGATCGTCCGTTTCAGATGCAACCAACATGCTGACCACGATCCGGAGAGATTGTTACCTGAGTGCGCCAATCTCCTCCGGCCACGTCAGGTCCGGGTTCCTGAGCTCGAGCAGCAGCCGGCGCGTGTCGAGCCGCAGCTCGTGCAGCGTCGGCCGCTCGTCGTCCAGCAGCACCGCGTTGGTGCCGAGCGCCCACAGCCGGACGTCCTCCCGGGCCAGCCCCAGCGCCGAACAGAGGAACTCGCTCACCTGGACAGAGTCAATATCTTACCATATTATTTCTTATGGCTATGCACGACTTTGCATAAGCCAGCAGCGATAAAGGGTTAGGAAACGTGTTTATGGATCAGGACGAAAAGAAAATAAGGAAGCATATTTGAAAATGATCTGGAAAGTTAGACATAATTTTAATTATGAGGTATTCATGAAGATGGTGGCATTTATGAAGACCTTATATATTTTTTTATTTTGAATAATTTGAAATGACCATAAATTATAAATATCATAATATTTCAAGAACAGTAGATTTACTATTGATGTGGGGAATAGACTAACATAAATAAAAGCATTATTTTACTAATCACAGAAAGGTTTTTAGTTAGTTTATTATTCTACATTACACTATCTTCACTTATATATATGTGAAAGTTTGGTTTGGCAATATGTACCTTTATTACAGGTCATCAGACTCCGCTTATTGTTTCAAACCACGTACACTACGTATCTATCCGCCCTTTGCAACATATAGTATGTCAGTATACCTGCTATCACCCCACTATGTTGTCAATTCATCAATAGCAACCACAAATTATTCGTACATTTGCAAACGTCAAATAAATACCAACTTTAATTCAATTTTTTTTTATAATATTTTTAAACTAGCTGTGCCCGCGACTTCGTTCGCGTGGACTACAGGGATTTTCCAGTTTTTTCCCGCTAACTCACGTTTCCGTGGGAATTTTGCAATATCCTGTTGCAACTAAGCTTTAAGTTTACTAAGGCACCTGCAAAAATTGTTTCAATTTTTCATACAAAATGATTTTCCCGCTAATTCCTGTTCCCGTGGGAATTTCGGGAATTTCTTTCTTAGTGCATCTATACGGTATCTAAGCTACGTCCCTTCCAAATTTCAAGTGCCTACGTTTAGCCGTTTAGGCTGTGCGTTGGTATGTCAGTCAGTCAGTCAGTTTCTCCTTTTTTATATTTAGATGAGTGCCAGACCTGTTTGACGGTGGCGAGTCGCGAAAAGGCGGCGGTGTAGGCGAGCTGCCGCTCGGGCGGCGCGGGCACGCTCGTGTAGGCGCCGCCCGCGCCCGACACGTACACGCCGCCCACGCCCACGCCGCCCACCACGCCCACGCCGCCCACGCCACCCACGCCACCCACGCCGCCCGCACCCGGGACGCCGCTCGCTCCTGCGCAATCAATGATATTACATACACCTGCTATTTGTTCGCTGACTTTCTTACCGATGTCTTCTCGGTAGATATCGGTTCCGAACCGGAATTAGAATCACTTTGCATTGTATTCAATGACGATTCAAAGGTTACATGTAATCTACTTAATAAATAAATATTTGATTGATTTATTTATTGATATTGAAATGCATGTCATCGTCGGTGAAAATTAATTGGGATTAAGTAGTTGTCGTTAAGACAGGGCAATGTCCGTCGGGTCACATAGTAAATAAATAAATATTGGACAATATCACTCAACTGCACTGCACTGAATCTGTATTCATCTGTATTCTTTTGCATACTGTGTGTAGCTTAAGCAATTGGGATACGGAAATCAGAAACAACGATGGTATCACAAAACCCAGACCCGAGACAATACAGAAATTTTCTTTTCCCATATTGATCCGACCGGAGAACGAACCCTCCGAGATGGCGCGACGCCAAAGTCCGTAACATCTGCTTGTTTCGTAATAAAATTACATAATGACATTTTCAATTAAACAAACAAACAAAGACTACTTTAAGGACTTGTTAATATTTATAAGGCGATTGAAAAACGACCCCTAAACCAAGTTACAAATTAGGTAAAATTTCAACTTACTTTGCGTATTTCCGAACGTGTGTCTTAGAATCTTGAGTTGAAGTGGATACAGTTCAAGTTCTACTTCAGAATTCGCTGGCCTTATAACCTGAAATATTAAACTGTTTATTTGCCTTTTGCTCTTGGTGTAGAGGGAGCAGAGAGATGACTGCAAGGCAAAAAGTACTGACCGGGTTTAGATGAAATTGTATATTTCACTCATTATCATCATTACAAGATCAAAAAATTAGCTAGCCCACGCTGTGTTAACGAGGTTGCCATTCTAAAACCCATCTCCCCCCATCGGCCATAATGAAGTACCTTCTAGATTAACATTATAATAGTATACACTTTTTAAAAAGAACACTTCCGACTGCTTTTTACTTTAACCTGCCTCAACAATACATGTTCATATCTTTTCTCATAGAGTGTAAAATAGGATGTTGTGTACCTGCCAGTTGGTTGGAACTAAGGCTTAGGCCGCACTACGGTTTTTTTCCGCAAGCGGTAAATCGTGAAACCGCGAAGCCGCCAGAAACGCACGCACTACGGTTAAAAAGCGCGACGCCAATATAAGTTCTATAGACTACAAATTCGCGGAAAAAACCAAGCTTCTATTAATTTCTAACTCACAAAATCAGGCGGTTAGAATCCGCGGCTGTTTAGCCGTAGAGCGGCCTTAGCCTAAAACGAACACTACCGACTGCTATTTGCCTAAGCTGCCACAACAATATTGAACTGTATATTATTTTTCATAGAGTGCATAACAGTTAGTCCCTTGTGCGTACCTGCCTCGGCAGCGGGTCGGGCCCGCCGTACCAGAGCGCGAGTGCACGCCAGAGCGCGTCGGGCACGAGCTCGAAGTCACGGTGCTGCGCCAGGGTCACGTCCCGCCGCAGGTGCCCGCCCTCGCCCGTCAGCGTCGGCACCTGCAACAACAGGTGCATACATACACTACGCGATACAAGATACGGGGGCCGGGGTGCGGCGGCGGCCGCTGCTGCTGACGCCGCTGCTGCGAGCAGCAGACTGTACCTTAAGCGTGTTGGCGGCTCGCAGGCGCTTGTTGTCGACGGGGCCGGGGTGCGGCGGCGGCCGCTGCTGCTGACGCCGCTGCTGCGAGCAGCAGACTGTACCTTGAGCGTGTTGGCGGCTCGCAGGCGCTTGTTGTCGACGGGGCCGGGGTGCGGCGGCGGCCGCTGCTGCTGACGCCGCTGCTGCGAGCAGCAGACTGTACCTTGAGCGTGTTGGCGGCTCGCAGGCGCTTGTTGTCGACGGGGCCGGGGTGCGGCGGCGGCCGCTGCTGCTGACGCCGCTGCTGCGAGCAGCAGACTGTACCTTGAGCGTGTTGGCGGCTCGCAGGCGCTTGTTGTCGACGGGGCCGGGGTGCGGCGGCGGCCGCTGCTGCTGACGCCGCTGCTGCGAGCAGCAGACTGTACCTTGAGCGTGTTGGCGGCTCGCAGGCGCTTGTTGTCGACGGGGCCGGGGTGCGGCGGCGGCCGCTGCTGCTGACGCCGCTGCTGCGAGCAGCAGACTGTACCTTGAGCGTGTTGGCGGCTCGCAGGCGCTTGTTGTCGACGGGGCCGGGGTGCGGCGGCGGCCGCTGCTGCTGACGCCGCTGCTGCGAGCAGCAGACTGTACCTTGAGCGTGTTGGCGGCTCGCAGGCGCTTGTTGTCGACGGGGCCGGGGTGCGGCGGCGGCCGCTGCTGCTGACGCCGCTGCTGCGAGCAGCAGACTGTACCTTGAGCGTGTTGGCGGCTCGCAGGCGCTTGTTGTCGACGGGGCCGGGGTGCGGCGGCGGCCGCTGCTGCTGACGCCGCTGCTGCGAGCAGCAGACTGTACCTTGAGCGTGTTGGCGGCTCGCAGGCGCTTGTTGTCGACGGGGCCGGGGTGCGGCGGCGGCCGCTGCTGCTGACGCCGCTGCTGCGAGCAGCAGACTGTACCTTGAGCGTGTTGGCGGCTCGCAGGCGCTTGTTGTCGACGGGGCCGGGGTGCGGCGGCGGCCGCTGCTGCTGACGCCGCTGCTGCGAGCAGCAGACTGTACCTTGAGCGTGTTGGCGGCTCGCAGGCGCTTGTTGTCGACGGGGCCGGGGTGCGGCGGCGGCCGCTGCTGCTGACGCCGCTGCTGCGAGCAGCAGACTGTACCTTGAGCGTGTTGGCGGCTCGCAGGCGCTTGTTGTCGACGGGGCCGGGGTGCGGCGGCGGCCGCTGCTGCTGACGCCGCTGCTGCGAGCAGCAGACTGTACCTTGAGCGTGTTGGCGGCTCGCAGGCGCTTGTTGTCGACGGGGCCGGGGTGCGGCGGCGGCCGCTGCTGCTGACGCCGCTGCTGCGAGCAGCAGACTGTACCTTGAGCGTGTTGGCGGCTCGCAGGCGCTTGTTGTCGACGGGGCCGGGGTGCGGCGGCGGCCGCTGCTGCTGACGCCGCTGCTGCGAGCAGCAGACTGTACCTTGAGCGTGTTGGCGGCTCGCAGGCGCTTGTTGTCGACGGGGCCGGGGTGCGGCGGCGGCCGCTGCTGCTGACGCCGCTGCTGCGAGCAGCAGACTGTACCTTGAGCGTGTTGGCGGCTCGCAGGCGCTTGTTGTCGACGGGGCCGGGGTGCGGCGGCGGCCGCTGCTGCTGACGCCGCTGCTGCGAGCAGCAGACTGTACCTTGAGCGTGTTGGCGGCTCGCAGGCGCTTGTTGTCGACGGGGCCGGGGTGCGGCGGCGGCCGCTGCTGCTGACGCCGCTGCTGCGAGCAGCAGACTGTACCTTGAGCGTGTTGGCGGCTCGCAGGCGCTTGTTGTCGACGGGGCCGGGGTGCGGCGGCGGCCGCTGCTGCTGACGCCGCTGCTGCGAGCAGCAGACTGTACCTTGAGCGTGTTGGCGGCTCGCAGGCGCTTGTTGTCGACGGGGCCGGGGTGCGGCGGCGGCCGCTGCTGCTGACGCCGCTGCTGCGAGCAGCAGACTGTACCTTGAGCGTGTTGGCGGCTCGCAGGCGCTTGTTGTCGACGGGGCCGGGGTGCGGCGGCGGCCGCTGCTGCTGACGCCGCTGCTGCGAGCAGCAGACTGTACCTTGAGCGTGTTGGCGGCTCGCAGGCGCTTGTTGTCGACGGGGCCGGGGTGCGGCGGCGGCCGGTGTGCGGCGGCACTGCTGACGCCGCTGCTGCTTGCGCTGCCCACTGACGCCGTCTCCGCTCGCCACAGTAGAGACCCCATTGATTCTACAAATGAACACCAATGTCAGCACGAATCTCGTTTTTTTCCTAACGTATGAGTATATCCCGGTTTTACATCGGCATGTGTGTTTGCTGCCATCTGACCATATTTAGCCCATACCTAGCAAGGCCCAATGACTAAAGAACGTGGAATTTAATTGTTCGACAATCAAGATACCAGCCTGATATTTCCTAATCAAATTGGGAAAGTAAAAGTCAAGCATTTAAAACGAACTAGCTTTTTCCAAGAGATTAGAGATTACTATGGGCTTAAACATTTACAAATCCTATGTGAGCGCAATATTTCAATGCTTGGTCACTCCTAATATGGTGTAATGTTATTTACCTGTTGAATTGCTAGTGAAGCTCTCGTCGCAGACGATCGCCTCGTCGACCTGCCGTGGGGCGGCGCGGCAGCAGCCGTCGGCGCCGCCGCCCGTGTAGAGCAGCCAGCCGCCCCACCACTCCGCGCCCACCAGGTACCAGAACTGGCCCACAGAGTAGCCGCGCTGCACCTCGCGCCGCAGCCACCCTAGCACTGATGGGAATAAAAAGTGCTTGATTTTTAAATCCATCTCTATTATCTTTTATCTCTTTTTTGCTCCTTTGAACATTGGATTACGCATTTTAAGGCCAGTTTCTAGCATAAGTAATAAGAACATATATACATTTTGAGTTAAGTCACCTTAATGCTCACACAAGGGTACGACGAACATACATACAGTGACGTCTTGCTCCGGAAGGGGTAGGCAAAGATCACATCCTTCCATTTGTCTCGATATTCCGCCTAGCATTTTTGGCTCCCACGTAAAACGTGACGTGATGGTTTGCAAGACACATCGTTGCCATTTTGATTTGTTGCTTGTTTAAACAAATTCATTGCGATTCCCATGAGTAGCGATGGAAATAATTGTCCCTTCCGATAGACTCCCATACCGGAAGAAGATTAACCTTTTTCTCACTCGGTCCCGGGGCAATGTGGCATGCCGGCTATGACGACCTCTTGGAGGGAGAAGAGACGTGGAAATGGTAAACGGAAATAGACGAACGAGGCAGACGACAGGGAATAAGGATACAACCATAATAAGGGGATAAGGGAATATAAATTGGAGTCAGTAGTTGCTCGAGGATCCGGGGACGCATACCCGTATACCGTTCACAAACCACCGAACAGGGAATTGCTATCAGTATCCTATTATTATAAGAAGAGAGGTAGGGCATAGCGATTTATCGCTCGAACTGGAGCAGCCCGACTCGTGAAATACCTCCGCCTTACAGAAGATCGCAGCCAAATAACAATCACTTCTGTGTTGTTGTGTTCCTGCGTGTGAGTAAGGTTTCCAGAGCTCCTGGGGGGTGCTACATCAGTAGCAGGGGTCACGGTAAGGGCGACAAGTCCAGTAACAGATTTATTATGCTGAACTTGTCAATCTTAAGCTAGGACCTCATTACCACCAGGGGGGGAGGTGATACCCCTACCTGGCGCGTCCTCCGGTGGCGGATAGGGGAAGCCCGCGGCTGCCGTCCGGAGGGTATTCCCGCTTACAGGGATGCCTTGCGGGCGGCAGCCTGGGGTCGGAGCGTAGCTCCCGCGGACCAAACACACTGGGGGGGTGGGGTAGGCGGGTGGGGAATGGGGAATGGGGGGGTGGGGAATACCGTTCTCTCTGCTGTTCTCGGTTTTTGAGAACAGCAGTGGAAGGCGGGGCAAGGTGGTAGGGGAGCTCGCCCGTAAACGAGCATGGGGATTTTGGGGAGGGGGGGAAATCTGTCGTGCAAGTCGATATCTTTATTCGTCAGCTTGACTGTGTCGGGGCTTTGCTTATGGCCTGGCCATGTTGGCCTGTTTGACGTCCGGGCTCTTCGGAGCGGCGTATGGCGGGGTATCTCCGCGGCGCGGCGGGCTCGGCCGGCTGCGTAATAGCAGTCGGTCGCAGCAGGCTTCGGCCACTGTCGGGCAACCTGTTTCCTGGTCGAGTGTCTGGTGATCATGTCTATCGGCTCGACCAGACCAGGGGGCTTGCCTTAATTGGCTGGCCCAAGTGGAGCATACCACAATAAAAAACCCCTAATCCCGACGTCGTGAGTGCTCGAGGCGTCGGGGCCATCTCTTTTCGGAGGGATGGTGACCGGGTGGGACAAACCCGGTCGTGGTCGGTGGTATCGGCCTCCCTGCACGGGACCGCCCGCCCCCGTGCAGTATGAGGGTAGCTGGGGGTATTCGGCTCTGCCCCCGGTGGTCCTTTATAACCGTTTAATCGTGGGAACCATAATGAGTACACCAATTCCAAAACAAAAAAAAAATGACGAACGTGGGGAGTCTGCTGAAGTGGCACCTTCGGGTGCGGAGTCTGGCGCCGTTTGTGCGATCGCGCCAAAATCTGCCGTTGCGTCCTTGGACGCAGAATATGACGCCGTATGTTCTAGTGCGTCGGGGAAGGGCAACATTGCTGTTGCTAGTTTAAGTCGGGCATCTTCGGCTGCGTCGTTGGCCTCGGCAAATAGTTTCTTTGCCAGGCCCAGTATATTCACTGGGCGAGGGGCGTCGGGCGAGGAGTCCGACACATTAACAAATGTGTCCGAAATGTCGGTAGGGTCCGAGCGGAACCAGTATCTCCGGGGGGGAGGGCGTAAACGCCCGCTATCTGATGGGGAAAAGGGGTCGTCTTCTGATGCCTCCCAATCCAAGAGCCGCACGACTAAGAGCAAGTCGAAAAAGGGACGCGGAAGGCCTGCCACTACAGACTATGTCGGTCGTGCGGAAGCGCAGCGAGAGCTGAATGCTGCGAAGAGGGCTGCCGTTGCGCTTGAGCTTGAGGCTCAAGTAGCGGAAACCGAAAGACGGCTGCGCATGGCCCGTAATGCGGCCGGATACGGGGTGTCCCTTACTGCATCGCTAGAGGGGAAGTCGACTGCGGAATTGCAGCGTTTGGTGGCCACGGAGGCGGAGAGCTCCGTCTCTATGATTAGAAAGTCCTCCAATTTAAAGGGGACCTTCCAAAAGGCACTCAAAGAGAGTGCCATAAATATGAGGGCCATCTGCGAAGAGGCCCTCAAGAGAACCTCCTCAGAGGAGACGGAGCGGCTGCAGGCGACAGTAGATCGCCTGCAGACTGAGCTAGCCGGCCAAACGAAACGCGTGGCCGAGCTAGAGGCCGCAGTTGCCGAATTGACCAAGTCTGGTCAGGCATCTTCAGTTCCTGCTTCGATCCCTGCCCCCGTAGAGACGGTGATGGAGGTGGTGGAGATGTCCCCTTCATCAGCGGGATCACCGACAGCGGACGCAGCAAACATTGAAGCTGTGGTCCGGAAAATAATGATGGAGGAGCGGGTTCTCTTAAACGCCCGGCTCAATGCCCGCATAGAGGGCCTAGAAGACCGCCTCCTCCCAGAGAAGCGGCTTCGTCCACCACTAGCAGCGGACCGCAGCAAGGAGTCCGTTGTGGTCCTCGAGCGGCTGCCGGAAGTTTTCCGGGTACCTGAGCCGCCAAAACCCCAGAGGGCCACGAGATCTCGTGCATCTAGAGCCGCTGCGTCTGTCTCCTTGCCTGGGCCCTCCAAAGTGACAAAACCTATGGCGGCCTCTGTCGTTGCTCCCCGAGCCGCTCTTCCAGCTCCAGTAGTGGAGGAAAACCTTCTTCTGCCCGCGACCACCCCAGCCAACGAAAGCTGGGCTACGGTGGTCAGGAAGGGCAAAGGGAAGGGCAAGAAATCGACGGCTCTTCCCTGTTCGCAGCCTGCGCCTTTAACGGCCCCTCCGGCGAAAGGAGCTCCCAGAACAGCCACTACTGCTGCTGCCGCCTCGACGATGTCGCAGAAGAAGAAGGCCCCGGCTTCTAAGTCGCAAGCACAGAAGACGCAGAAATTGGTTCCCCCCAAAACCGCAGCAGTCGTGGTTACACTCACGGCTGAGGCGGAGCAAAAGGGGGAAACCTATGAGTCGGTTCTCCGCAGGGCTCGTAGCGGCATCAATTTCGAGGAGATTGGGGTGACATCCATCCGCACCCGCCCGACTCAAGCCGGGGCACGGTTAATCGAATTTCCGGGCGAGGACTCATCAAAGAAGGCCGACCTCTTCGCAGAGAAAATGCGGCTCGCGATCGGGGATGACCTTGCCAAAGTGGCAAGGCCAATAAAGTACGCGGGGCTTATGATCTCGGACCTCGACGACTCTGTGTCGAGGTCCGAAGTAGTTGAGAAAGTGGCGGCCATCGGGAAATGCCCAGCCGATCACATTAAGGCGGGCGAAATCAGGCCTGGCCGTCTGGGCATGGGGGCACTTCGTGTCCAGTGCCCTGTTGCTGCCGCCAAAGCCGTGCTGGAGGGGGGGCGCTTTCTGATCGGGTTCAGCTCCGCATCAGTTCGCGCCCTTGAAGAACAGCCCCTCCGCTGTTTCAAGTGTTTGGGAGTCGGGCACACTCGCCCTCTCTGTCCCTCCGCCGTGGTGCGAATGGACCTTTGCTTCCGCTGCGGACAAAAAGGCCACAAAGCCGCTGCCTGCAGCGAGAAGACCCCGCACTGCTCCGTCTGTGCGGAGAGTGGGCGGCCTTCTGGCCATTTGATGGGGGGTAGGAAATGCAGGCCTCCCCCCAAGAAAGGCAAAGTAAAGGCTCAGGCCCGGCCTAATGCTTTGGAGTCCAGCTCGACGTCGGCAGTAGTGGAGGAGGTTATAATGTCCGAATAAATGGCCCAATACAACCTCCTCCAAACAAATTCCAACCACTGCCGCGCAGCCCAGGACCTGTTGTCCCAGGCTGTAGCGGAGTGGTTGGTAGACTTAGTGGTGGTGGCAGAGCCCTATCTGGTCCCCAGTAGTTGGCACGGGGACCAGACCGGTACAGTCGCAATTTTCAGGCGACATACGTCCACGTCTCCCCCTCTATCTCTTGTGGAGAGGGGATCGGGTTTCGTCGCTTGTTTGTGGGGCAACACAGTCGTTGTGGGGGTTTACTTTTCCCCAAGTCGCCCGCTTGTGGACTTCGAGGCGTTTTTGGGTCTCCTGCAGGGAGCTGTCCAGCGGGCCGTTTCTGCTGGACATCAAGTTCTTCTTCTGGGGGACTTCAATGCCAAGGCGGCGTCTTGGGGGAATGTGGTTGCCTCATGCAACCGACGGGGGCAGCTGGTGGAGCTTTGGGCCGCTTCGTCCAGCCTTTGCCTCCTAAATCGGGGCGCAGTCCAGACCTGTGTGCGGCAGCAAGGGGGGTCTGTGGTGGACCTAACGTTCGCCACCCCTGCACTCGCCGCACGCGTCCACAACTGGAGGGTGGACCGGTCCGAGACACTCTCGGACCACAAATTTATCCGGTTCGGGGTGGTCTCCGGTGCCCCTCAGCAGGCTTCACCAATTTCGCCTAGGTCGTCGCCTTTTCCCAGGTGGGCACTGTCCCGCCTGGACAAGGCAGTTGCAAGGGAGGCGGCCTTTCTGCAAGACTGGTTCTCGCCTCCCTTATCTGGTCCCGACGTGAACTCCTCCGCGGTCGTTCTTCGAGGTTTCCTGACCGAGGTATGCGATTCTAGCATGCCTCGGTCCCGTCGTCCACCTCCCCGACGCGCCTGCTTCTGGTGGTCGGAAGAGCTCGCCGAACTTCGAGCTGTCTGCGTGGCTGCACGGCGGGCCTACACCAGAAGTAGGCGCCGCGCTCGTCGGGACCTCGAAAACGAGGCCTCCCTCTACGGAGCCTATGTAGATGCGAAGAAGGCACTCAAGGTGGCCATAGGAGCCGCCAAGGATTCCGCACGCGCCGAAATGCTCGAGGGTCTCGACCAAGATCCGTGGGGGAGACCGTACCGGGCCGCACGAAACAAGTTGCGCCCCATAGGTCCCCCACTTACAGAGACCCTCGAGCCAGGGCTGCTCGACATCGTCGTCCGGGCTTTGTTCCCGGACAGCAGCCCTGGCTTCGTCCCGCCGGCTATGAGTGCCTCTTCAGAGCAGGAGCCTGCAACTGCTCCGTACGAGGCCCCGCAAATCACTGAGGAGGAGTTCGGCACGGCGGCAATCTGCCTTCGTGCCAAAAAGACGGCCCCTGGTCCGGATGGGGTTCCGGCGAAGCTCGTCGCCCTCGGCGCAGTTTTGATGGAGCAGAAGTTTAGGGAGCTGTTCGACTCGTGCTTCCGAGTCGGCCAGTTCCCTAAACCTTGGAAGGAGGGGCAGCTTTGCCTCCTTCGGAAAGAGGGCAGACCGGCGGACTCGCCATCGGCGTACCGGCCCATAGTGCTTCTCGACGAAGTCGGGAAGCTGTTCGAGCGCATTGTGGCCAGGCGCCTGAAGGACCACCTTCGTTCCGTCGGTCCAGACCTGTCGAACAGGCAGTACGGTTTCCGGGCAGGGCGGTCCACTATTGACGCCCTGTCCGATCTGAAATCCCTCGTTTTAGAGTCTAGGGAGAGGGGGGAGGGTGTGTTGGCTGTCTCTTTTGACATAGCCAATGCTTTTAATACTCTCCCCCACTCTACAATTTTGGAGGCACTCCGCTATCACGGAGTGCCCTCCTATTTGATGGCCCTGATCGAGAACTATTTTCTCGACAGGGAAATTGTCTGCGTCGGTGCCAACAACGTCCTGCGTCGTTTCCGCGCGCGTTCCGGTGTTCCACAGGGGTCTGTTTTGGGGCCCCTTCTGTGGAACATCGGATACGACTGGCTTTTGCGCGGCTCCCTCCTCTCGGGCATGAACGTTTTTTGCTACGCAGACGACACACTTGTTACTGCCCGGGAGAGGGATTTTGGCGCCGCAGCTCGCCTGGCAGAGGCCGGTGGCAATTTAATTGCCAGACGCATTGCCCTCTTGGGCCTTACAGTGGCTCTTAATAAGACCGAGGCCATATTTTTTCCGGGGCCTCGGCAAAGATTGTTTTCCGGCGCGTACATCGTCGTCGGGGGCGTCAGGGTGGCGGTTGGGGCCCAGATGAAATACCTGGGCCTCATTTTGGACCATCGCTGGTCTTTTGGGCCGCACTTTGCTGCATTATCTCCGCGCCTCATTAAGGCGGCGGGTTCTTTAGCGTGGCTTCTCCCCAATGTGGGGGGTCCTAGGGCCAAATGCCGACGACTTTACGCCGGCATTTTGCGCAGTATGGCCCTGTACGGCTCGCCCATCTGGGCCGACTCCCTCCACATTCGGGAGAACCAGAGGCTTCTGCGGCGCCCCCAGCGAGCCATTGCCCAGCGAGTGTGTAGAGCCTATCGCTCCGTTGGGTTTGACGCAGCGTGCGCACTCGCTGGGACGCCACCCTGGGAGTTGGAGGCCCGGGCGATGGCGAGGGCCTATCAATGGCAGGCCCTAAGAAAGGCCTCCGGGGAACGTTTTTACCCGGAGGACCTGTCACGTGTGCGCCGGGAGGCGCAGGAAGAGGTGGTCCGGCGTTGGGCGGAGTCCTTACTGGTGACTCCGTCGGGTCGGTGGACCCTAGATGCGCTCGAGCCAGCAATAAATCGCTGGCTCGAGCGCAAATCAGGATTCCTGACGTTCCGCTTGGTGCAGGTGCTGTCCGGCCACGGCTGTTTTGGGCAGTACCTGCACCGCATTGGTCGAGAGCAGTCTCCGTCGTGCCACAGTTGCGGCGCGGCGGAGGACACGCCGGGGCATACACTGCAGGTGTGCCCCGCTTTTGATGCGCAGCGCGCAAGTCTGCGCGCGTTGGTGGGGCCAAATCTCTCACTCCCCAGCATAGTCGAGGCTATGCTCGGGAGTGAGACGGCATGGGTTGGTATGGTCTCCTTCTGCGAAGATGTCATGTCGCAGAAGGAGGCCGCAGAGCGGGAGCGGGAGGACGATCCATCCGCTCCCGCCTGCCGCCGAAGAAGGCGGCTGAGGGCGCGGCGCCAATATGACCGCGCCCAGCTACCGCGTGGGGACTGGCCGGCTGATGGTGTGAGGACACCTCAGTCGGCATTGCACCGGTCCCCACTGCGAGGTGGGGATGGTTCCGTTGGATCGGCCATCCCCATTCTCCCCCCGAACACTGTTGGGGGAGTAGACGGAGCCGCGTAAGCGGCTGTTCCGCCGGCGGTGTTGTGGAAGTAAAGGCTTAGCCGATCCCCCACAGCACCGCCACTAAGGCGATGGAGGTCCAACCGGGGGGTTTTAGTGGGTAGTCCTGCCCTTTTCAGGGCAGGGAGTCCCACACACGCCGTCGCCCTCCCTCGGGGTGACGGTACGGTGCATCAACGCATTTCCCCCCGAAAAAAAAAAAAAAAAAAAAAAAGGACCTCATTACCACTTAACATCAGGTGGGATGAAGTCAATCTTGAAGTGCAATATAAAAAAAAAAGATATTTGATTTCGAACACGGCATCAAAACAAACAAGGTACAACACGATGGTAGTGTTTCGTTACCATTTATATATTAATAGTGTCTGTAAAAGAAAATAAATTACGTTACAAAATGTACAAGAAATGGAAAAATTAGAAAACGTAGCTACAGATAAGGGGCCTTCACCCGGCATTTTATAAAAATTACCCTTATCTAACATGAACAGAAAGGCAAGTATATCTTCCACCATGTTTGTTCACAGCTATGACATTTCAGAAAAATCAAATACGGACATATTTGGACAAAACGTAGCACAGTAGGAAAGTTTCGCACAGATAGCGCCATTTTTTTTTAATACGAGCAATAGTCATATGACGTATGCGACACGACGTGTTAATAGGGTTGACCACGACGATAACGTTATCTTTATTATATCTATGAACTAATGAAGTCACTAATGATAATTCAATAAATATAATCAATTATCTCATCATTGCACATAAGTATTTTTAATTTGTGAAGTATTATTATAAAGGATTGAATAATAAATGGTATAAGAATAATAATGTATATCTAAAGTTTATTGAATAGATATTAAATGATAAGTTTACCTACCTTTATATTTAGCATATTATCATACACATCTGTATTAATAAGAAATGTTTACAACATGTTTTGTTCGAAATCAGTAGACTCAAATCCTATCAGACAATGCTATATGTTACATACGGGTGTAACTACGCGCAATTGGTATTTTTGTAATAAAAAAATCCTTCTTTTGCCGCTTCGTACGTGGTAACCAAAATCAGCTATTCTACCCTTGCTTTTGTTCATCAATGTACTAGAATGTTTTAACGCTTATTATTTACCCGATTTATAAACACACTAGGTGTTGCCCTGACTACACGTTACTTCGGGTAAATGTTAACCTAGCATCTCAAAAATGTTGTCCAAATCTATTCATATTTTTTTTGGGTGAACGAGTAATAAACATGCATCCGGACATCCAAAAATCTATAGATTCTAAAAAGCTTTTGCGTCTATAATATTCGATCGATAAACAAATGCTAAGCTTAGCATACGCAATATGTGAAATTTATCGCATGAGACGACAAAAGTTTTGATACTGTTGATTGGCTAATAGGACACTGCACTCGTATTTTTAGCCAATCAACACCTGACGCACTGACTTCAATCAATAAAATTTACGCGTTGCGTATGCTTGGCCTGCTAGTGGCACCCCTAGCTGCAACCATGTCAAGTGTGTTGTGACACTGATACACATAGATAGCGATAAATAAATATTGTTTGCTCGCGTTACAGCACGCGGCGGCTAATTGTAATGCAATTACTGTTATACCTTATTAGACGAACGCGTTATTTACAACCTATGCGACCTAGGATAGGTACCTTGACCTTTATTTTTATACAAACTAAGTTTTGAAAATGTAACAAAACACGGGAGTTGACTCATTGTTCTTACATAAAAAAAACAATCACCGAGAGTCACATCGCAATTTTTCACAAATGTACAGTTGACACATTCGGTTGTATAATAATCATCTTCTTCTATTATATAAAAATGAATCGCAAAATGCGTTGGTAAGCGCATAACTCGACAACGCCTGGACCAATTTTGACAATTCTTTTTTTAAGATGTTCGTTGACGTACAAGGATGGTTTTAACGGCGAGAAAAATTCGAATAATTGCCGGGAAAACTCCAAAGATGGCCCTTTTCTTTTTCCCGTATAACCTTTTTTAACTAAAATTTAGAGTCAAGCCACATTCCAAACAGGACAGAACGAACAGGACGAAGTCTGTTGGGACGGTAGTTTAATATAAAACAAAAAAGTTTATATCACACACGATCTATTGTCACTGATTGATATCAACCTTACTACTCGACATACAAGGTGCACTATCTCACCTATCTGTCTTTTGGTGGCATTGTGATCTCAGCCAAAGCACTGCACTATGAGGTCTTTCGCGACAGACAATAACTCTAGGAATGGTACTCATGCTCCAGATTAAGAAGCCGTCCGAGTGTGACAGCCACGTCGTGGCTAATCTCAACCTCACTACTTTACACGCAAGGTCCAAAATCTCCCCTATATCCCTCTCCTGGTGGCGGCATTGCGGCCTCTATCCCAGCACATTGTGGCACACCTCGAAGAGTAACTCCAGCGATGAGATGAGCGTTTTGGTACTTCCCACGCTTTAGATTAAGAAGTCCTTTTGTGTGAGAGCCACGCCAATGCTTATCTCAACCTTACATGAAAGGTCCAAATCTCACCTATATCTCTCTCCTGATGGCGGCATTGCGGCCTCAGCCCCAGCACGATGTGGCACACCTCGAAGAGTAGCTCCAGGAATGGCGTGACCAGCGCCTCGGCACTCTCCACGCTCCAGATGAGAAAGTCCTCCTGTGTAAGCGCCACCTCGTTGCTGATTAGCCCTTCGCTTTCGGATTCTGGAGGCTGGATCTGCGGTTCCTGGAAACAAAGGTACAATTAGGTTTATTTATGTAGTTGGTAGGCGCGGTTTCGCACGCATACTATCCAGATTTTTCTCCGCAACCATTTTTTTAGGACAGGGAGGCCGGCAACGAAATATCGAGGCCCTCCTCTTCCTCCACGATCCACCTCTGCTCTTACGGGCTTGCAGCAGAGAGCCACCTGCTCTCCTCTCTGCTCGAGATCCTTCTTGGCTTCACCCTGTGCGGTATCCGAGGCTGGGTGGCAAAGCCAGCCTCAATACACCAGACCACAGGGTTACTGAGCCCCCCTCCCCCCCATTGCGACAAGATGCGGAACCCAGCGGGGGTTCTTATTGTTAGTTATGCAAATCAACCACGATTAAATTCCCAAACTTTCGATTCATCTTCATAAACAAAAACTTTCTTTTGTTCGTTCCTTTTTGGTAGTAGGTAAACCTATTGTAACGGCTTCGGTGCAGCGCAGACCAAATGAGCCCTTGTCGACCAATATTGGTAATCCCTTTTCAGTGGTCGTATTGAGTAAATGGGATTTCTTAAAATAGGTGAAAACTGGAGAACAAAACCATTTCAAACAGTAGGTATATTAAACGACCTAATTTACGAAAAGGAACAATATCTATGCAAAAGTATCAAGGCCAGATGGTGAAACAATTTGAATTCATTAATACACATTACTTTAGGAGGAAACAAAATGCAAAATTAATGACTCATTACTGTCCATTCACCGTGTTAACAGTGAACGTGTAATGAAGGAAAATTAACAATCAGGGTTTTACAACATCTTTAAGACCTAGGAATTGCAATCCGGAAAAACTAATCCAGTATATCCGGATAATATAACATATAACGGATTCCGTGTACATGTTACCGGCAATCTATATAATTTGGTTTTTTAGATAAATATAGTAGGTTTATTTGGAAGCGAGATTAAAGAAGTAGGTAATATCTTACTCGTAATTGTAAAGTAAAATTAAATAATAAGTACAAAGGATAAAAAAAATGTACTTAAAACCTACACTATTTAAAGAATGTGTAAAACTTTTAGATACATTTTATTAGTTTTGTCAGGTATTGTAAATACATACAATATTATTTTTTTGTTAAAATGAAAGTCGAAAAGAGGTCTCTACAGGCAGAGGCTTAACCAATCATATTGTGGCATGCAGAATCGAAAATTTTCATTCGTTTTTGCCGGTAAGTCCAGGTCTTAAGGTTCAATTTGAGATGGGAACTATTTTCTGTTGCCCCATTAAAGGTTAAAAGTTATTAAAGACAAATTCGGCATTTATCATACCTTGCGGTTAGCTCTGTTGGAACAACAGCATGCATGATATGTGAAGGTTGTGGGTTCTAATCCTAATAATATGTTTTTTCATATAATTTCAATCCAAATTAGAACTTACGAAAAAATCTACTTACACGGTATTGCAAGCGCGTTAACAATATGATATTTTTGTGGTGTTTTTTTTTATTTCGTCTGTTCTAGTCACCCAACCGCCGATAACGCACAGGGGGTGAAGTCAAAAAGGATCCCAAGCTTAGCGCGGAGAACAGGTGGCTCTCATACCCGCAACGGCAGAGGTGGATCGCGAAGGAACAGGAGGAGTCCAGCGTACTATTGCGTGTCCTCCGCGACTCGGCAGTTGAACGCTGCTACGCGTGGGGCGAATCGCGTCGTTGAGGGGCCGCGGAGAAAGAGGAGAATGTTGTTTTACGTTGAATGACCTCCTTATCTTCTACGGTCGGTGGGTCCTGCGACTCCATTCAGCTCTTTGAAGGCGAGCTGTGGTGAGAAGTTTAGTTGGTACGAACCCAACACCCTACACTTTGTTCCTCGTAGAGAGTGAAGGTACGGTAGGCATTTCCCCATGGAGTAAAAAAGTCAAATATAACTTGGCTTAACATCAATAAAAGTCGATTTATTTCACACTAGCGACTTGCTGCGGCTTCGCACACGTACTTGCCCCTTTTTTTTTTTAATTTTCTACTGATTATTCGCTCCTACTGGTCGGAGCGTGATGTAATATAGCCTTTATAACCTTCCTGGAACTATGCAACACAAAAATATTTTTTCAATTTGAACCAGTTAGTTCCTGAGATTAGCGCGTTCAAACCAACAATCAAACTTTTCAGCTTATATACTAATGTACAGATAGCTGGTATTTCAATCCTTTAATTAAAGGATTGTACACATTAGGTACTTAGGCAATATATGTAACGGACAATTAAATTAATAATTCCTACTAATATTATAATTGCAAAAGTAACTGTCTGTCTATTACGCTTTCCCGCTTAAACCTCTCAACTGATTTAGATGAAATTTGGTATAGGTGTACGTTGAACCTCAAGAACGGGCATACGCTACTTTTTGTTAGAGATATGAAATTTGGCACGAATAAAGTTTGAAACTTGGATTAAAATATAGACTACTTTTTGTTTCGAATATTAGGGGAGATATGGGTAAAACCGACCATGAAAGGATGTAGTCCACGTGAACGAAGTCGCGGGCACAGCTAGTGTATCATAATTTCCAAGCCGCCCCATGTATTCTACACTTTACCTTGTATATCACAACTGTTTATTATACTCTTGCTTACGGCGCTCTAACACTCGACAATATAAAATGCAGGACTATTTATCATAATTCAGTACACAGAAGCCCATTATCATGCTAACGAGTTCTTGAACTAGTCGCTACTTGAAATACTACAAAATTATGTAATACATTGTTTTCAAGAGCCCACTCGAGTCTCGCGCACTAGTTAACGCCACGTTATATTACAGTCATAAACGCCGTTCAATTTATTTGCAAATCTATTCTCTTTTGATTGGATTCTAAAATCTATACGGGCGGTAACAAATATGCTATTTTTGCATTGTTACGATGCATATAAAGGATTTTATGATGATAACCTCCGTAGCCGAGAGGCGAGCGGACCGTACTTTGGCGTCGCGCTATCTCTAAGGTACCGGGTTCGATTCCCGTTCGAAATTTATTGTGACAGTAACATAACCCTTATGATCTATTGTATGCACTGGGTCTATATAAATATTGGACAACATCACATAGGTACTTTGCTCTGATTCAGTGTTAAGTAGCTTAAGCTCTTGTGTCACAAAAATCAGAAACAACTACAGTACCACAACACCCAGACTAGAGACAATACAGAAAAGTTCGTTTCCTATATTGAGCCGACCGGGGTCGAACCCGTGACCTCAGAGATGGCGCGTCGCCTAAGTCTGACCCGCTCGGCTTTATATATGCATCGTACGTAACAGTGCATATATGGAAAACAAACTTTTCCATATTGTTTTGGGTCTGGGTGTATTAGTACCGTAGTATGTTGTCCAATATGGACCGGTTACGCGGTATATAAGCACGGAATCAAAAGTTAAAATATTACGAGTATTTATCGTTGTACCGTTCCTAGCAAATGTTCACCCTTTATGCGCTGTACATTGCGCGATGAGACAGTTTACTGTTTAATTAAACCTATTCCAAAAAATCCCGTTTTATTACGTAAATGGTCCTTCCAGTTATATCTAAATTGCAGTCTTACGCATAACGCAATAGAGTTAGTTCACTGTTTTCAAACTGTGTAATATTTTCTTTACATTTCATGACTGATTGCAGATGTAAGCATGGTGTTCAATTTCCCTGGGTGTTGACCCTATCTAATTCATATCATATAGTGATACTAAACAGTCTTTATTGTCAACCCGACTCTAAAGTCGTGAATGTCCACATAGATATCGATGGGGGCTATCGCCAATCTAAATCTAAATCTATAAAGTATATGCAGAGTTGTGAAAATGTAAGCGCGTAAATAAATATTGGAACGCATTATGTAACCAAGTTTTATGGAATTTATTGTTCATGCACAGCTACGACATTAAAAGTGCACCGAAAAACAAGGCTTCAAACAGTATTAAGCCTTCTTTTAGTTTCATTCGGTTCGTCCGCGCGCGTGACATTGCGTTAAAATGATGCATACTTATCTCAGTTACATAAGGTTTGAATTAGATTATACTATTTGACACTTGGCCTTTTTTTGCAATGCTTGTGATGATGGGCTTTACATAATTTTTGTAATAAAATTGGAGTATCTACATGTCTTGTGCTACCATAAAAAGTGTCTGTTTGTAATATTGAAATAAGCGCTTTTTACGACGTATATTATATATGCGGTATATATCCAAAAATACCAGATATTTAAAATTTTTGTCTGTATCGTCTATTTTTTCTACGTGAACGAAGTCGCGGACAAAGCTAGTCCTTCATATACTACAGGTGTTTCAAAAGTATTATCTCCCGCAAGGTCGGCACACGTCTTCTGCGATCACGTTACGATGCTTCGAGAACAACAGTGCGACGATGACGCGTCATCACTCCCGTACGTACAGGAAACAATGCGTCCTCGGTGCGGATGCAAATCGCCGGTGATGTGTCAAATGCGGCGATATACATCTAACCACGTCCACGGACAGCATAGAAGACATGGCAGTAAGGCGAATGGCGATCATTCGAATGGTACGTTTACATGTTAGCCTTTTCAATGTATTTTTATGTTAAGTCTGTCCGGACACGATATTGCAATTTTATATACAATAGAGAAAATATTAAAAGATTTAAAAAAAAAATAGTTTTTTAAGTAGCTGAATTACTCTTGAAAATGGTCGCACTGAAATTTTTAATGAAAACTTTAAAGCTTAAAGTTTCTGGTTTTGAGATTTCACGATCAAAAACTTTTTCTGTCTGCATCATCTTAATTTTAAGTTTTTTTAAGTCTTGCTCACATTTGCTTGTCGTGGCAGCCTGTAAGTGAATCTGCACTTAGCTTAAGTATAAAACATAAGTTAATACCATGTAATTTAGTGTAAGATTTGTTGGTTGTCCTTAATAAATAAATAAAAAAATAAAATAAAAATCATCTACTCAAACCTTATATTACATCACGCTATGACCACACATGATTATTCAGTGGAAAATGAGTAAAAAACGGGATAATACGCGAGGGAAGCCGCGGCAGACCGCTAGTTATATATACAATGACTAACTTTATTCTTCATCAACAACTTAATAGTTAGTTTTATTGAGGCTAAAACTTTTTATTGGCTATTTAAAATATAAATGACATGAAATAACATAATATTGTTAAATGTTATTCATTATCAAAAAACATAAATAAATGTTGAGTCCTAGAGCAGATTCCGTAATCACAGATGTATTTGCCTCACTGTAAATCTTCCGACTGGACAGTTACGTTAAAGCAGACAATGAATGATAAATAAATCTCTGAGGAGATAATACATACTTAGGCATTTGCGTGTGAAATTACATTTATGATTTTTTTGTTACTCGCAAACAGTAAGAACGCAAAGTAATACCTTACGTCATAATTTCACCAATGTTATTAAAATATTGTTTAACAATTTTCCTTTTGGATAGAAATTACTGGCGTATTTTATTTCTTTAATATTCTTTCATTCTGATTGTAATTTGAATATAAAATTGTGATGTTTTTACAGTCTCCTTATCAATCGCTCAAGTAATATGTTTATATAATCTAAAAGTATTATAAATAAAATAAATTCAATTATTGGATAACATCACATACATTGCTCTAATTCTGTGAAGTAGCTGAAGCACTTGTGCTACAGAAAACAGAAGCAACACTAAGCAAGACCCGAGACAACATAGAAAAGTTCGTTTTTCATATTGACACGACCGGGAATCGAACTCGGAACTTCAGAGAAGGATTTTTTAATTTACTTAGTAAACTAATCAAGTCAAGGCGATCTGCCGCAGCTGTATAGAGCCGAAATAGCATCAAAAAGTAATCTATACTAATATTAAAAAGTTTGTTTCAACGCACTAATCTCAGGAACTGGTTCTATTTTAAAAAATATTTTTGTGTTGCATAGTCGATTTATCTAGAAAGACTATAATTATTTTAAAGGAAGAAAAAAATATCTCCCCTTGCGGTGCGGGAATCGAACCCACTACCTTCACGTATCGGGCTTGCTGCTCTTCCAACTGAGCTAACCGCAAGTCATCGTAGGCGACTATAAAAATAAAAATAGATAACGACTATAAGGCTATATAATATCACGTTGCGACCGATAGGAATTAAGATAATTGGAAAATGTAGACAAAGCGGGGATAGTACGTGTACTCATATGCCGGAGCGGAAGCCTCCAAAACTGCTTTATATTAGTTTGCACTCCCAACTATTCCAGCTACACTCACCTCCTTCAGCAGCAGGTCCTCCCCGGCGGGCCCCAGCTGGAACATCGGCTTCCTCGGCACCGGCACCAGCTTGCCCTTCAGGTTCGCAAGCACCAGCTCAGGGTCGAACCCCTTCTCCCCGGGCTCCGAGTCGCCGGCGTCAGGCGTGGAGGCCCGCGAGCTCTGCTGCGACAGCGCCTCGTTGGCGACAGTGCACAGTATGCCCACCATGTCGATCAGCTCCTTCTTGTTGAGGACTCCGTCGCGGTCCATGTCGAAGATCTTGAAGCAGACTGGAGAGAGGAATCCCCGAATTAGTATGTAGTCTACGTGTACTAACGCAACGCCTCGGTAGAACGTTGTACGTGAGGCTATTAAAATCAAAATATACAAGCATTTCATTCAATAGGGAAGATGGATTTAAGTTATCTTCAGCATGGAATCCAGGGATAATAAATGTTTACCGCGGTTAGAACGATCGAAAAAAAATCCGGATACTGTCTGTGTAGTGTGTCGCGTCGTAGTGTCGAAGTGACTTCAATAACATTTTGTTATGCGAGAATGTGAGGGTGGATGAAGATTTGCAAGCCCCCCGAACAGACAAAGACGAGCGAGACCAGCTGACTGGTCGTCTTCGTGACCACCGTTTGGTGCAACCTAACCGAAACGTCGGGCAGTAAATAGTTCGTATTGATTTCTAAATAAAAATGGTGTCGCGTTTTGACCCGTTAACTTATCATAAAATATATTTTTACAAATTTTGAGACAGTTAGGTGTTATCGGTTATTAACTGTCGATATAATAACATATTTCAGAGATTGAGGTAGTAAAAAGAGCATCTACGTCATCAAATATTTTCTTAATGCCATTGGCAAGTTAATTCGTGACCTTTATACGTAGTATATTATGAGTGGATACTTCCACGTCAGCCTAGGTTTTGTTCTCAAGACAATAGGTGTATGCATGTGTATGTAGACATATTATTTTATCGTTACCGCAGTTATGAGTTTGCAGAACCAAGCTCTGACGCCATTGACACGTGCTCAACTGTCACGTAATTAAATTGTTTGTTACGGTATTCCATTACGAATCGTTTAGTACCACGATATCTTATAGTTAGGTCCTCTTACACTTGGTACAGTCTTCGGTTTAATTTGGAATTATAATTAAACAAGTTAATACATTTTTATAAACGGTTAAGTGTTATCTAACGGTTTTTTTTTTCAATCCAATTATCATGTAAATGTATCAATGTGATGGAAAATGTTATATTCTGTAACTAAGAGTAAAGGAATGATTTGTTGGGGGTAATAAAAAAGATGAAATAGCGTCAATCTAATTCATTGGTTTTTAAACCCCGACGCATAAACGACGGGGTGTTATAAGTTTGACGTGTCGGTGTGTGTATCTATCTATAGCATCGCAGCTCCCGAACAATATAACCAATTTTGATTTTGATTTTCTTGTTTGAAAGATGAATAAGTCGGGAGTGTTCTTAGCTATGTGTGATAAAAATCGATCCAAGATGGCCGCCGTCACAAAATTATGGATTGCATGTTTTAACACAACTCCCACGATATGGGTATTATATAAAGGGGATTAATTCGCAGAATATATATAAGGATATCCTTAATAACAAATTTCAAATACAACACAACACAACTCCCTTATTATAAGTATAAAATAAAAGTGTATTTTTCACACTTTTTTCTATGTTGGGGGTTTTTAAATTTGAATTTTTGGTAAGTGTTATAATTTCTTAATAGCGGCCCGCCGCTATCACACTATTTTCCACATCCACAACTGAATATTCGCTTCTATCGATCGCAGCGTAATCTTATAAAGCATTCCTCGATGAATAGACTATTCAAAACAAAAATAAGTTTTCAGTACGAACGAGTTACTTCTGACATTCGCGCGTACAAACATGCAAACTAATTCTTCAGGAATATAAGTAGAGATGTGGAAACTTAATCATGAAAATTTGGTGTTAATTTTCTCAGTAGTTGATGTCAAGCGTCATGTGAGGTGGATAGCATAACTAACTTTAATCATTCTCCACGGAATCCTTGGAGGGCTGTACAACACAGTATACTCTCTTGTCAAATTATATACAACTAGCTGTGCCGCGACTTCGCGTGGACTACAGGGGTTTTCAAGATTTTTCCCGCTAACACCCGTTCCCGTAGGAATTTTTCAATATCCTGTTGCAAATAAGCTTTAAGTTAACTAAGGTACCTGCATGCCAAATTTCAAGCGTCTAACTGAAGCGGTTTAAATTTTTCATACAAAAGGATTTTTCCGCTAATTCCCGATCCCGTGAATTCCTTTCTTAGTGCACTTCTACGGCAACTAAGCTACGTCCCTTCCAAATTTCAAGTTCCTACGTTTAGCCGTTTAGGCTGTGCGTTGATATGCCAGTCAGTCAGTCAGTTTCTCCTTTTATATATTTAGATTTCACATAACTAATCTCAAGAACAACTGGTTCCAATTGAAAAAATATTTTTGTATTGCACCTATAGTAGATTTACCTTAATGTGTTGTCGACCGTACACTTCAATACTGTGGGACAGCACATTTAAGACCTAACCTGTACTAATTGGTTTGGTCAGTAACCTGCCTCAGGACAATACCGAGGAAGCAATTAAAAGAGACATTAATTTATTAAGTTTATCGCATAACAGCGACTTAGCGTTTTGATTGCACGCTGAAATATTCTTTTAAAAATAGATTTTTCTTACGGATTTATTTCCTTATTGTTAGAACAAACATTTAATACGCTTCTTTACTTCCAAACATCCTGTCTACCAGTTTGTTTCAATGTAATTTAATTAATCCTAAAATCATTAAAAATATTGTTTTTATTTATTAGGTACTACTTTTAGGTAAAAATGGTTTAGGATTAAATTTGGTAGGTAGAAATAAAAATAGAACATAGAAATAGAAAAATATTTAGCTAGACACATTAGATATAAGAATAACATATATGATACTTTTAATCCCGAAATAACGTTAACGAAGTCGCGGGCAAAAGCCTGTTTTATAAATTAGACGTCATCTTATAATATAGGTATATGTTTATATTTCTTTGTATTTGTGTCTGTATTTATTTAAATATTATAATATAAATATTGGACAACATCACATACATTGTTCTGATTCTGTGGTAAGTAGCTAAAGCACTTGTGTTACAGAAATCAGAAACAACGACGGTACCACAACACCCAGACCCGAGACAATATGGAAAAGTTCGTTTCCCATATTGACCCGACCGGGGATCGAACCCGGAACCTCAGAGATGGCGGTCGCCAAAGTCAGGCCCGCTCGGCTCTCGGCTACGGAGGTCGTCAAAATTTATTTAGTTATTTGTATCTAGGTGGTGTATTGCTGACAATGTATGACACATAACTTGACTAACATTCGCGTCAGCAGTATTTTACTTGTAACACATTCATATTAGTCAAACATTTATCATACCCACAATATTTCATGTTCAATCAAATATATATCGAAGGCACATATTAGGAAGACTTTAAGAGAGGTAGGGTATAGCGTTTTATCGCTCGAACTGGAGCAGCCCGACTGGTGAAATATCTCCACCTTACAGAACACCGCAACCAAATAACAATTACTTCTGTGTTGTTGTGTTCCTGCGTGTGATCAAGGTTTCCAGAGCTCCTGGGGGGTGCTACATTAGTAGCGGGGTCAAGCTTTCAAGGTAAGGGCGATAAGTCCAGTAACAGATTTATTACGCTGTACTTGTCGCCCTTAAGCTACCACTTAACACCTGGTGGGATGAGGTCAATCTTAAAGTGTAATATATAAAAAAAAAGATTCACACATCATATAACACCAATTTAAGTATTACCAATGGAACAAGTAAAATAAATATCGACTACAAATCGAGTCATATTACGACGTACACTTCATCATTTATTTACACCTCGTCAGATGACATAATATGACTAATACAAAATTCCTAACCGCATTGACTTGTCTGTTTTGACTAAGGAGGTAATACTTGTCAATCATAATAATATCTATTTAATATGATAAACGTATAGATGAATGGATGCGCATCGAAGATTTTTTTTTAAATACTCGATACTCAATATTTTACTGCATATATAGTTTTTACAAGGTGTTAAAAAAATAGGATACAATTTGGTAACTAGACAGTTTACAATAAAATAATAGAATATTTGATCTTAATCGCAGGATATAAGGGCTCATATCTCACCGTCGCATATGGAACTGGAATCGTTTACATTACCTAGTCTGTTTGTATCTATAATAGCTTAATAAAGTTTTTTAGTACAGAAGCATACATACTAAGGCCTTTTTCTTAGATAATTGATAAAGCCTTCATGATATTTGATAGTGAACTATCACTATTGACCTCCATAGCCGAGAGGCTAGTGGGCCGGACTTTGGCGTCGCACTATCTCTGAGGTCCCGGGTCCGATCCCCGGTCGGGTCAATATGGAAAACGAACCTTTCTGTATTGTCTCGGGGCTGGGTGTTGTGGTACCGTCGCTGTTACTGATTTCTGTAACACAAGTGCTTAAGCTACTTACCACAGAATCAGAGCAGTGTATGTGATATTGTCCGATATTTATTTACTTTAATTATTATTATTAGAACCAAAGAAAAAAAGGTTCTCAAACATTTAGTACCCTGACACGCTAACACTTGTGGGTGTGGATAACAACGATAATAACATTGTCTGCGAATGATAATAAACGATATTAACGATACAACCGTCACAACATACATAAGGTTTACCTTGACCACTATCTCCTATCTCAAGAGATACGAAAATGGAACATTCTTCGCCTCCAAATATAGTAGAAAGCCGTTAGAAAGCATGTACGCAAAATGTATCGTTAATTTTAATTAAAACAATGGCGGTGTTGTGTGTGTGCGAGTATTTTCGCCGGCAGATAGCGCTGATAGCCGTTATCAGCTCATTGTGTAACAATGCCGATCATAAATTACTTCGCGTTTATTCTACAAGCGAGAGACAAATTATCGCGCGCGATCATGTTCGAGTAATATAGACCCCTTATGAAGGCACTTAATATAACGTGAAAGAAAATAATTTACTTTAAGAGAGGTGGGGCATAGCGATTTATCGCTCGAACTGGAGCCGACTGGTGAAATACCTACACCTTACAGAATACCGCAGCTAAATAACAATCACTTCTGTGTTGTTGTGTTCCTGCGTGCGAGTAAGGTTTCCAGAGCGCCTGGGTGCTACATGTGGGGCCAAGCCTTCAAGGTAAGGGCGACAAGTCCAGTAACAGATTTATTATGTTATACTTGTCACCCTTAAGCTACGACCTCATTACCACTTAACATCAGGTGGGATGAGGTCAATCTTGAAGTGTAATATAAAAAATCCAAGAAATAATTGTCATTCCTACTAATATTATAAATGCGAAAGTAACTCTGTCTGTCTGTCTGTTACGATTAAAACCGACCATGAAAGGATGTATTCCACGCGAACGAAGTCGCGGACACAGCTAGTTTCCTATAAACACGTTTTCATTTCGAGCACATAGTATCAAACGTTAACAATAACAAAGGAATTAATATGTGCATTACAAATGATTATAATAAATTATGAATTTCCACTACACGACTGAGACTTTAACACTAATGACATACGTAATTTTTTTAAGCCCTTTTGTCCTCGACACGTATATGCGGAAAGAATGTTACACATCTCAAATGTGACATTTGTTATGCTTTAGTCTTTGGCCCTTAGTCACTTTTAGGTTTACGCTTTGTTGAAACTTCAAAAATAACTTTTTAGGGTATTTAATTTAAGCCATAACGGAACGGCCAATCACATTTAGTTTTGAAGTCACGTGCGTCACATTGGTAGCTTAAATTAGATTATGACATGTAAATTTTACCCGACTACGACGAAATAAAAATGAAGATTTTGACCGGTGCGTATGTGTGTGTATGTTTATCAATCGATTTAGATTACTGCTTTACTCCATCACTGATACTCAAATGAGCTTTTTTTATACATTCAGACAGTAGTATTCCTTCGTAATAGGTACCACAACACCCAGACCCAACAATACATTAACATGACCGATTGCATTTCGCAGGCTACTCCGAGTCTGTTTGATTTTTAGAGCCTGCCTGAAAGAATCGAGGCCAGTGCGAACATTTGTGCTTGATTTCTACCATTTTGGAAGTTTTAAGTTCAAAAATTAAAGAACAACTATAAAAATAACACAAAACTTTATGTAAGAAGAATTAATTACTAAGCGACACGTCCTGGACTACACAAAACTATTTGGTCCTATTTTTTGTGGTTTCATTAAGACTGAACCCAAAATATAGCGTTATTTGTACTAAATTAATGACTACAATTAAAAAAAAAACTAGCCTGTGCAGATTTCTTTATGGACAAAGCCTGACAATGAAAGATAATTGCCAATAAGGGCATCATCCCTTCAAGGGAGTCTGAACAAATAAAGTTATTAACACTAATTAAATCATGAAACTGGTATTCTGCTGATAATAAATGCCGGAAAACACTTGATATATAACTTTGGGTACGTCCTAAGGTTGTCGAATCAAGGCCAGTTTTGAGTATCTCAATACAAAGCGAATTCAGGGAAAAATCGTGTTACGCCCGGTTCCAATATTTTACGATTCGTTATATGTCAAAAATTACTATCCGTGTTTTCTTCAACCGACTACGAGTCGTTAATACCGTTCCATAATTTACAATATAATTCATTCTTGCTGTCATCAGTCGTCTTTCACTCGTTTTTAGGTTACGCCTCGTATAATCCCTACTAATATTATAAATGCGAAAGTAACTCCGTCTGTCTGTCTGTCTGTCTGTCTGTCTGCCTGTTACGCTTTCCTGCTTAAACCATACAACCGATTTTGATGAAATTTGGTATAGGTATACGTTGAATCACAAGAACGGACATGGGCTACTTTTTATTAGAAAATAAGGGGGGGAGGGGGGGTAATACCATTTGTGAAGTTAGAGATATGAAATTTGGCACAACTATAGCTCGAAACTTGGATTAAAATATAGACTACTTTTTGTTTCGAATATTAGGGGAGAAAGGGGTAAAACCGACCATGAAAGGATGTAGTCCACGCGAACGAAGTCGCGGGCATAGCTAGTTGATTATAACTCCAGAACGGGCTCACCTATCCAAACCGCATGTTTAGGCCTTGTTCGGACTATTTTGTAAATAGTTCGTGTGAATTGCACAAAATCGGTCGAGCGGTTCTTCTTTTAACACATTTTTTTAACAAATAAATATGCGTGCGATGCCGCGGCGTGCCGTTAGTAATAAATAAATTGAGTATTGAGAATAATGAGGTGAGATGCATATTTATAAAAAAAAAAGCAAAAAAGATGCATATACTCGTACTAAAATGATTATGACAGTAGCTAGTGTTTTTCTAACCTTAAATTAGAGCAATGAGGAAAAGAACAAATATTCACAACTGTATTTGCGTGATGCATGTTCCGATAATAATAGTAATTTATGCTAATTACATTAGGAGATGCCATTTAGTTATTTAGCGCTGAATTTTATTGCACCTTGAAGGTCACCTCGAAGTTTTTCTTAGCAAATATTTTGGTCATTACGAATTATTTGAATATTAACTAAGAAAATGAAACCCTCGATAGATTAAAGTTGCGAACCATTGAAGAGGCCTCATGTCCAGCAGTGAACTGCGATAGGCTGATGATGATGATTATAATAATAGTCATAGCACCATTAAGAAGTGGAACTCGTTGCCGGCTTGTGGGTTTCTTCCGTCCTTTTAATATGGATTCCTTCAAAAGGAGCGCGAAGAAACATCTTACGGGCCTGTATGACGATGCTAACGGATAGAATATTACGGTATCGAATCCGTTGTCATCGCGATGTGGGTTCCTCTCTTGCTTAACATCAGCCTGGGAGATGTAAATATACTGTGCTTCTGTAAAAAACTAACTACGTTTTTGGTGCAAATCTTTGAACAGTAAAATATAAATAAATTAAATGCGCCAGACAACCACACCAATCACCTGGTCTCAAACTAAGGTTTTCCCTTGTACTATGAGTACCAGACGACGGATACTAACTGGGGGCGTCATCCCAGCACACCCAGACCCAAGTCAATTTAGAAAAGATTGTTTCCAGATTGACCTGACCGGGAATCGAACCCGGAACCTTTTGCGCTTTGGCCGCCTACCTTAGCCACAGCGCCACTGAGGTCGTCGGAAATGCCAATATATTGTGCTTCTGGAAAAAAAAACGTGAATTTTTCTTTTATCAAACACGCCTGCTGGGAGGGAACAAATTTATCCCAACTATGGAATGAAACAATGGAAAAGTTATTACGAATAATTAAATTTGTAAACTCTCTTTGGAAATATGAAACGTATCAAGTGTATTTGAGTCAGCACTTTTAAGTTATTGTCACTATAACGAACGCGAAAAAAAACTATAATATTTTTAGACAAATACCAGTAAACAAAACAGCAATTGGAAAATAACGTTGGCTACGTTATTTGTGAGTTTTGTGACATGTAAACATTTACTACACAATATTATCTAAAAATAGTAATTGGTAGCTCGAACCTTTTTTTTGTTTCGCATTTAATGATTTTATGAAAGAAAAAAGGTCACCTAGTCGCTTGGGATGCGCCGCAAGAGTAAACTTAATTCAATTTGTTGCTGATTGGCTGAAAATACGACAGTGGTACATCAGTCAACCGACAGTTTACATTTTTGACGTCTCATGCAAGATGTATTGCGCATGTTAGGCCTAAAAACATTGGCTAAGACAAGAAAAAAACCACATAGTTATTGGTAAGCAATGTGTGCTGTTAGTGCGTTAGTGGAAAAAATTTGGAAACAATCGCAAAGTTAAGCTACGCGCGTCACCAGCTGTCATTGGATGGGTGCCCGTCACAATTCTTGAGGCACGTTAAAATCTTGACTCATGCAATCAGTTGGTCAATCCTTTGTTTTCTGTTGGTGACTTATGATACTGCTTGCGATATTTCAAGTCAGGGAAATCCTAATGACAAGGTGACCTTATATCTTGGCAGTTGTTATCCTATACCTAGTCTCTTTTGCAAGCGAATAGGTATAAACAAACTTGAATAGTTTCAAAGATTTCCTAGCGATGACGAATAAAGGAAATTCTTTGAAAATAACCTAATATTCATGCTAATATTTACCTTTACACTGTCCTGGTTTATCGGCGTATTTGTCTGAAAACTCATTACCCGATTACGAAAAAATAAAAAAGGTGAGTTACGATTTTGGTAAATATGTAATTGTGTGTATGCGATTGAGGAAGTTTTGGATATCGCCTGGCGCATTAATTATATGAAATTACTAGCAGCCCACCGCGCCGCTTCGCACTCGTACTATCCCCGTATTTTTTTCACTTTTTCCATTAATTATTCGCTCGTACTGGTCGCAAAGAGCTGTAATATAATAGTGTAATAGCTTAAAGCCTTCCTCGATAAATGGATTATCCAACACAGAATTAATTTTCCAATTCGCACCATAAGTGCTTGAGAATAGCGCGTTCAAACAAACAAACTCTTCAGCTTTATAATATTAGCAAAGATATAATTGGACATATAATGGGGGGCTTAGCTTTATTAAGACGAGATTTATTAGTGATATGTTAATGGAAGTTTTTATCAAATTATTTTATGGATCAAAACAAATCATATCGATTTCAAAAATTATAATTTTGTACGGTTTATACTACAATTGCTCTATTTATTGAGCTATTTACAAATACCGTACTAGTAAAGCAATTTGAAATGCTTAAAATTGAAATCGAATTCCAAGATTTGTTCAGTCATGGATCGTTAGTACTTGTTAGTGCCAATAGTAAATTATGTCAACAAATTAGTCTATGTACCTAGTTTGATATTTTTTTTGTTGGAAAGAAGGCACCTTAACGGTTGTACCATACGGAGACCAGTATCTGATGATGGCATCCCAGGGGGATCGAGTCGCTTGTTTTTTGATAAAAACTAATTGATGATATTGCGGCAACAAAACTATAAGGTTATCTGAGGAAATAGCTATTTACCAAATATTCAGAAGATACAGGCCTGGTGGCAGACGGAGGGACAAACGAACGGAAAGTGATCGTTCGTTTGTCATTAGTAATTGGGGCTGTTGTTTCTAATTTGTGTAACACAAGTGACTTGGCTATAGAATCAGATATATGTATATGAGATGTTGTCCCATATATTATTAGTCCCATTTAACGCTTTGGTTACGGATCTCAAGGAAAAACAAGATAATAAAATTACGTTCAAGCGCCATATCTTAACCGCACCATTAAGAAGTGGAACTCGTTGCCGGCCCATGTGTTTCCTCCTTCCTTTGAAACTAATTCCTTCAAAAGAAGCGAAAACATCTTGCGGGTCAGTATGGCGATGCTATTGGATAGGATTTATTTGATTACAGTATCAAATCCGTTGTCATTGAGATGTGGGTGCCTCCTCTCTAGCTTACCATCCGGCTGGTAGGAGCCAATATACTGTGCTATTTAAAAAAGTTCCCTGCTTCGGACCTTTCATTTCGAGTCCTTGTTGAGGATTGGCGACACGTCATAAGAGACTGAGTGAAACAAAGACAACAATAGTAAACATTGTCAAGACCTTGTAACACCACTTCACGGGTCGGAGGTAAAGAGGAAACAGTTTTTGTGTGGACCGAGGAAATGGTCATTTGCTCAATTTAACCCTCAATCTCGCAAGGCTGTGGAATTGTCGACCTTCCGTTATGAAGATAAGGTCGAAATGTTAGTGCAGACATCGTCGCTTTAAGGGTGAAGGTGACGACTTTGTCTTAGTGTAGACATTTATATCCGTTTTTTGTTATCAGATTTTATTATTAGGCAAAGACTGGTTTAATACTGGCATAATATAGTTAATATTTACTTAACATTATAAAGGTGAAGAGTTTGTTTCTGAAATTAGTTCAGAAACTACTGGTTCGAATTTAATAATTATTTTTGTGATGTATAGCCAATATTTCGAGGAAGGCTATACCTTTAAGAGAGATAGGGCATAGCGATTTATCGCTCGAACCTTACAGAAGATCGCAGCCAAATAACAATGACCTCTGTGTTGTTGTGTTCCTGCGTGTGAGTAAGGTTTCCAGAGCTTATGGGGGTGCTACGTTAGTAGCAGAGGTCAAGCCTTCAAGGTAAGGGCGACAAGTCCAGTAACAGATTTATTATGCTGTACTTGTCACCCTTAAGCTAGGACCTCATTAACATCAGGTGGGATGAGGTATCTTGAAGTGCAATATATAAAAAAAGGCTATATAACATTATGCTACGACCAATAAGAGCGAAGAATCGATAGAAAATGTGGAAACGAGGATAATACGCGTGAGACGCCGCGACTGGTCGCTAGTAGCGAATATAAAGTACCTCAAGTTTGAAGTAAGGCAGGCCAGGATATTCGCAGTGGCAGGTATAGATTCTCTTTATTTTTTTGCTTTGAGAGGTGTGGGTACTCTCCCGCTCTTTTCAGAACGGGGGAGTCCCACAAACGCTGCCTACCTCGAGGCAACTTGACGATGATCCAATGGGTTTCCCCCTTTTTAAAAATACAGTGACCATCTTCCAACGTGGCTGTTAAAGTCTTAAAATGAAGTTTTCAAGGCTGTAATGGTTACATTACAGCCTTGAAAACTATGTTGTCTGTGTTAACAGAAGACATCCAAAACCGAAGCGACGGACCGGACTTTGAAATCGCGTGAGTAAGGTCTTAGTTTCGATACCCGGTCAGGTCAATATAGAAAACAAACTTTTCTGTATTGTCTCCGAACTGGGTGTTGTGGTACTATACATAAACATTGTGAACAAGAGAAGAAAAAGAGATAATTAAACATAATATCCCTGGCTTAAACTCTCCTGGTGTCCTTAAACGTATGTGTGCCACAAGGAATAATAATAGGTCCATTGTTGTTTATCAAAAACATTTTAAGACCACCATATGTGTCTATATGATAAAAACTTAATTATTGCATTATTATGTCATAAAACATATAATATCGTTATCATTAATTTATCACTTTAAGATTTCAATCGTTATGTTAATGATATGGATTTTAAATTAATAATTTGAAATCAGTTTAGAGAAATGTTTTAAAGGTAACAATGTGTGAGAATATCAGAACAACATAAAACAAGCTTTTATTGTTGTTTTTCTTTACGGTGACGCAAACAATACATTATATTCTAATCACCATAAATACATAGGGAACGGCAGTGGCGGATGCACGGCTCTCATATATCATGCTCAATCGCAAATGACTATCAGTTATTGAACTTATCTCAATATCGGCACAATATCTGTGCTTTTGCCTGATAGTGAACCATTCGAGAAATTAGTTCGACAAATGCATAGAACAAAATAATATCTATCTAAGTAGCATTTTGCAACAAAATTGGCAAATTTCTGCACATTAAATACTACGAAGTATAAGATAAAGTTTCAGGTTGTCTGTGCCTATTTTCGCTTAGACACGGTAACCTATTGAAATCTCGAATTTCTGTTACCCGAATCTTAAAATCCCGAAAACGGTTGGTAGAACTTTTAAAAGACAGATGTAATGAATGCCAAATTTCTACAACGTGTAACGGAAAGGGTATAACAATATCAAAAATACCAAAGCAGTTAACGGTTACAAACTGTATGGGACCATTTGTAGCTGTGTACACGCATTTATTGATTCAATATTTTTTTTTTAAATATCAGTCAAATACAAGTCAAAATTTTGACTAAGTCACGCTTGCACAACACTATCACAGTATTGTTGGAATCGTCGAAAGACTTGGATGTACCTACCTATTATGCTATTAATTTAAATATCACAATGGTGGTTCATCTTTTAGTGTTTACTGAATCACATCTGAAATTTGTTGGTTTAGCGTTTCTCATTTTGACAATTCAGTTAAGTCATTGAGTTGTCGTCGCCGTGACAACATCTTGTGTTTTTGCCTTTCTGGATTACCTACTTACTACGGATAGCCTAGTGATATTTCGTGATGTCTTTGAGCAATCAAGAATATTCGAGATGATTGTCTGTGTCGGAGCAACCGACGGCAGCGTGATGGCCGACCGAAAGCTAGAGAAAGAGATTTACGAAACCATCAAAACGCTCGTTTCCATCTGTGGATTGGGCGAGGAGGTCGTATCACATGGCCAGCTCGGTCACCAGACCTCACTCCGTTGGACTTCTTCTTGTGGGACTAATTTAAAAGGAAGGTGTACGCTGTAGCATGCTCGTCAAGGGAAGAGATGATGGAAAGCATCAAGGCCGCGTTCTGTACAGTGACACCACAAATGTTGCATAATGTTCGCGCATCTTCTAAGAAAGTACTAGGCGCGCATGTCGAGGAAGGAGGTGGAGAAATTCAGGATCGCAGTGATTGTCGTGAAGTGATAACGTGATTTGGGGTCGCTGACCTCAATAGTGTTGTGATGCGTTTGTTTACGTTTTAGTCAGTCATTATAGTTAATCATTTTTTATTTCATAAAAACAATAAAGTGTTTATTTTAACTCGGGATTTCGTATATAGAATCTATACAAGGTATAGTATCCACCTACTTTACATTGTTACCCCCTTTCCGTTACAGGTTGTATAATACCGTTGTTAATTTTCCAGGTGAATCATTTTACAGATGCATTAAAACCAAATTTTCAAATAGTATTATTTTGTTTCCCATATTGTCATAAACCAGATATAGTTATACCAGATTCTCAGAATATTTTTTTTTGTTACCCATCGTACAATTTTCTAAATAAACTATTACCAAATTTTCATAATCTTTTTATTTGATTCCCATACAATCGTGTTCCAGCTAAACTATATACAGGTATAGTAAAACTCAGTAAATTCATGCGATTCATTTATTAGGTTCTAAATTACTTACTACAGTAATTTACATTTATTTTGAAATTTTCAATATTTTGTTGCCTATTACAGATAGGTTTAAGTGTCAAATTCGACTCAGTAGGTTAGGTTAGGTTAGAACTGTGACCCCCGCCGCCAAACCCGACTCGCTATTGTATTACTTGCACATTACAGACAGGTTAAGATTAAGTACGTACCTTGTTATTCCAAAAAAGATTTATTTTTTATGAATAGGTATCGTTCACTTATTTTATTAAAAATCTTTATTTAAAAAATCTGCATATTGTTTTTCTGTATATCAATTAACTGTATTTCAACAAATTGTGTTTTAAATATCTGGCTTTCGTGCATATGGTTTATGGTCATCTGGATTTTGTGCATTTGGATTTCGTGTGTCTGGAACTCATTCGTCTGAATTTTAAAACGTTGTATAAAATGAATAAATGGGCAAATGAAAGTTGGAGTTACGATTAGATGGCAAACAAAACGAAAAAACGGTATTATGAAAAAATGCCCAAGCGTTTTCGGGATTATGATATTCAGAATATTAACATTCGGGATAAAGATAGGTAACCCTTAGACACTTCACTTTTGACAATAAGGTACGCCATTTATTATTTTTTCTGACTGACTTAAATACGCCCCAATATTTTACGATACATAATGTGTTAAAAATGATAATCCGTTTTTCTCCGACCGACTACGAGTTGTTAATACTGTTCCACAGTTTACTTTCCATATCAGCTGTCACAAGTCGTTTTTAGCTTACTCTCTCTAAAACGTATACCTACCTAGTACTCGGCATCTTATACCATCTCACACTTCGAAATCGATCAAGGCTATAAGCTACATGAAGTTTCGACGAAACGATTGTACATAAGCGTAAAAACAATAACATAGTATATAAAATCCAACTTAAAATCTTACTTGCTAGTAAAAAATGAAATAACCTCATAAGATAGATAGATAGATAGATATACTTTATTGCACAAAATCTTTACAGAAATAGGTTTTACAGAAAAATTATAGTACAATTTAGGCGGTCTTATCGCTAGAAAGCGATCTCTTCCAGACAACCTTAAGGTAGAGGAAATAGTAGATGGCGAGAAATGGGTACGGCCGTGCAACATAAATACAGTTTTATTTTAGAATTATTTCGTAGTTTAACATGATAAACATACATAAACTCATAAATATATAACATTATAAATATATACAAATAAATATATATATATACAAATAAACATATTTAACATATATAAAATCAAGTAAAGAGTTTTGACTCAAAAAAAAAATAATAATAACAATAATAATGTTAATAAGTAGGATAAGTGTATGAAAATTACTGACAACCAACATGCCCAGCTGGAATTATAGATAGAGGACATAAATTAACATTCATTAAGTGAGAGGAAGTACGATTTAACCCTGAGTTTAAAAATGGGAAGGGTCTCAGATAATCTGATAGATAAAGGTAAAGAATTCCATAAGCGAATTGATTGGATAGTGAAGGATTGGGAATAATATTCAGAAGAATGAGTAGGAAAAGTAAGGAGAAGTTTACGGGAGGACCGCATGTCACGTTCCTGGTTGAGCTGCAAGAAACGGAATCGTTCTTTAAGATAGGGAGGAGCAAGAGGATTAAATAGAACATTAAATAGGAGAGATAAAACGTGAAGGTCACGGCGTCGACGTATAGGAAGCCATTTAAGCTGAGCTCGAAATTCAGAGACATGGTCATACTTGCGCAGGCCGAAGATGATGCGGATACAAAAGTTTTGAAGACGCTCAAGCTTGTCAAGAAATATCTCTTTAAGGTTTGAATAACAACAGTCTGCATAATCAAGAATAGGCAATAGTAAAGCCTGCACAAGTGCAATCTTGGTGGGTATGGGTAAGAAGTTGCGTAATCTATTAATAGACCCAGCAGATGCAAACATTTTCCTGCTAACCTCTTTAATTTGACTATCCCAACTTAAGCATAAGTTTCATTTCATTTGTTTTGATCCGAGCCACGAATTATTTTTTAAACTTTCACTTAAATCGTTTATCATTAAAATGTATAGGTATCATTTTAATCACATTCTTATTTCATAATTTAATTTAGTAGATCATCCTTTTCTCTAAATATTTTTTAAAGAAACATAATTTTTTTATCGCCCTTTGCGTTGCGGGAATCGAACCCACTTCATTTTCTTCTGTTTCTTTAAAATATTTAAAGTTCGCTTGTACGGCGTAACGTACTATAAAAATAAAAAATCAATCCTTTTCTTTGTTCGCAAGAATATGTATGTACTTTAAAAATCTATCTTATCCCTGTTAGTGAAGACACAAAATCGCATGTCAAGTCTGTCCAGCATCTTAACCCTAACGAACAATGCAGTTGGCTAGATCGCGCCCTATTTATTTAGGAAACAACTTCTGCAGGTGGAAGCGAGCACAAAGAGCGTTACTTTATTATCAATCACCTTGCACAAACGAGTTTTTATTCGCGCCTACATGCATTTACCGGGTGACAGGTGTCATATGGCGAATGCGCGTCCGTTATCAGACTTATATGGTTGGCGCGAAATTAGTATGCGCTGGCGACGGGACGATTGCGAGACTCCTGATAACGATATGAGTTGGTTCGAAGAACTAAAGTTTATATTGTACCGTGACAATAAATTCTATTTGGATTAGTTATTACAATAGGAGGGCAATCAAGCAGAGAGGTAGAGTAGTCTGATCCAATTTTCGAAAATTCGTAGCTCAATGTTTCAGTTAGCAAACTTTTAAATATCTGTCAAAACAAGATTCTTTCATAGGTTTTCTAAGAAGGTAGCACACAGTGATGTCATAATTTTACATATATTTTTGTATACTTAATAATGTAATGTTATTTATAATGCTTAGTTTATTATTGTTTATTGTGCTTTTTTTATGATTACTTACGCACTTTATCACAATCACCGCACCCATATACAACATATTGACTATTAAATAGTTTCGAACTACATATTATAAAATCACATTTTCAAGAGACTTTGTAATAGATCAATGTAGCGGCTGTCACATAAAGTGCTTATAAGAGACTTTGGTACCTTTTCATTGTATGTGAATGGTTTCAACAACAAATTCCGTAGATTGCCAGTACAAACATGTGTTCCTCTAAAATATAGCTTTTAAAAATGCAAGGCTATATTAGCATGATAAAAGGTGTAAATGGTATAGCCAGCATCATTACATTTGTTTGTATACACCTGAATACCTTGTCATACCAAATCTCCGCGTAACTAAACAAGTCAGATAGACAGTGACTTAATGTGACAAGGTACAGAGTTGTTCATGAACTAAGCTACTGACTGTACAAGTATCTTAATACTATCGTGTATAATAAATCTAACGCCTAATCCCGGTAACAATATTATATATTATATTATATTGGACAACATCACATACATTGCTCTGATTCTGTGGTAAGTAGCTTAAGCACTTGTGTTACAGAAATCAGAAACAACGACGATACCACAACACCCAGACCCGAGACAATATGGAAAAGTTCGTTTCCCATATTGACCCGACCGGGGATCGAACCCGGAACCTCAGAGATGGCAGTCGGCAAAGTCAGGCCCGCTCGCCTCTCGGCTACGGAGGTCGTCGATTATACTATTCGTAATGTGTTAAAAATGACAATCCATTTTTCTCGAACTGACTACGAGTCTGGAACGGTTTTAGCTTACGTCTCGTATAATAACTAAAACGGATCGTCTTCCACATATTGGAACTGGGCATTAGTGAAACAGATTTGCAAATCGAATACCTTAAAAGCACTTGTGTTAGATTTGCAAATCCAATCAATGAAACAATACGTTGACAAATTTACTACTCTGACTGATTTCTTTTTTTTTTATAGTAGCACAGTATATTGGCTCCTCCCAGCCTGATGGTAAGCAAGAGAGGAACCCACATAGCGATGACAACGGATTTGATATCGAAATATCCTACCCGTTAGCATTGCCATACTGGCCCGCAAGATGTTTCTTCACGCTCCTTTTGAAGGAAAATCCACTTCCACTTATAAAACGAACCTATATTCATAGCAACAGATATACATATTTATAATGCACGAACTAATTGTTTGAATATGTATTATGATGTGATGGACGACCCATTCTCAGGGTTGAAGCTTAGACAATTAATTATGGCTATTGTTAGCAGCCTGGACGCATGTGAAGACTGACTTTCAGCAAACAAGAGAAATTACGAGAATGCCTCGAGAAGGTTAGAAAATTCTGTATAACCATACAGAAGTTAAATGGTTCCAATGTTTTACGATACGTAATGTGCCAAAATTGACAATCTTTTTTTCTCCAACCGTTAAATCTAATTTAAAATTTACTTTTCATATCAGCCGTCATCGATCGTTATTCGTACTTCGATCGTTTTAAGCTTATGTACCTACGCCTCGTATACTTTATTAACACCCTTCACTAGAACGGATCGTTTTTTCAAATATTGGAACCGAACATTAATCCGTCAGTTAGACTATCAAAATAAAAATGCAAAAAAACCGGGAGTTTTGAAATAAACGTGTTTTTGGTGCTCACATCACCATACTACCACCTTTTAGCCGTTTTCTGACCACGCGCGTCTTGACACTTTAAGGCAAAAGTGGTGATATTTTGACAAAAGGTAAAAGAACATAAACTCTAGGATTTTTCTTTTTGTGTCAATAAAATAAGTCAAAACGAAGATATGGTTAAAATCTGCTAAAAGACGCCATTTGCTCGGCGCTTCTCTCCAGCGGTAGAAATAACAGTTGAAATTATAAAAACGCACATTGCACCAAAATCCATAAATACTCATTTTCAAAACTCCCGTAAACCTCCTAAATTAAATTGCTATAAAGAAATTCTAAAAGAGCGTAAAGTATCAGCTCAGGTCTTTTAACTCCTTAAAGTAGTCATCGTACCAATAAAGAGCGAATTAGCTCAAACATAATGACAGCATCATTGTCGCCGGTGGTGTTGTGGTTGGTTAGGTTGATCCGATTTCCCACAGCACCACCACTTAGGCGATGAGGTCCAACCGGGGGGTTTTAGTGGGTAGTCCTGCCGTTGTAAGGGCAGGGAGTCCCACACACGCCGTCACCTCCCTCAGGTGACGGTACGGTGCGTCAAAGCATTTCCCCTCGTCAGAAAAAAAAAAAGGGCCAATTGTCGCCAAACCAAATAAGCTGTTTAAGATTGCTCACATGTACTACAAATTGCTGTAATCGTGTTAAATATTACATCAATCTTCTCTAAACCCTAAAGAATCGTTTTTTGCATGTTAATTTGTGCATGTGTTACTGCTTGCTTAACGCATAAAATTTTTTTCGTTAATATAAAAATAAAAATTGTTTAATGTCTTCTCCTTAAACTACAACATTTCTACTTAAACTATAGATAGATAGATAGATAGATAGATAGATAGATAGATAGATACACTTTATTGCACAGAAAATTTACAGAAATTGGTTTTACAGACATATTTAAGTACAATATAGGCGGTCTTATTGCTAGAGAGCAATCTCTTCCAGACAACCTTTAGGTAGAGGAAATAGTAGACATCGAGAAACGAGTACAGCCGTGCAAAATGCTTGAGAAAAATACTAACAGAAAATATCAATATAAATACCATAACAAATATAAAAAAAAAATACATAAAGATAAATAAAACTATAATAAACAAATAAATACCTATATAATAAATAAATATATAAATTTCCATAAAGTATTTATGATATAAACAAATAGAAATAAATATCTGAAATTAAATTAATTACCAACAAAGCTTAGCATTATTGAAATACTTTGATAAAGGATACAAGTTCGGATTTAGTTAAGAGAAAGAAAGAAAGTTTTTACTCTTGATTTGAAAATGGGAAGGGACTCAGATTCCCTGATAGGTAAAGGAAGGGAATTCCATAAGCGTATGGACTGGACAGTGAAAGATTGTGAGTAGTATTCAGAAGTATGAGTAGGAAAAGTGAGTAGAAGTTTACGGGAAGATCGCATACCATGCTCTTTGATGGGTTGCAAGAAATGGAATCGTTCTTTCAGATACGGAGGGGATAGAGGATTAAATAAAATTATAAAATTATAAAAATTATAAAGAAGAGATAAAAGATGGAGGTCACGTCGTCGACGAATAGGAAGCCAGTTAAGCTGAGCCCGAAAATTGGAGACATGGTCATACTTGCGTAAGCCAAAGATGATGCGGATACAGAAATTTTGAAGACGCTCAAGCTTGTCAAGAAATACCTCATTGAGATTTGTATAGCAACAGTCAGCATAATCAAGAATAGGCAATAGTAATGCCTGTACTAGCGCAATTTTGGTGGGTATAGGTAAGAAATTGCGTAATCGATTGATAGACCCGGCTGATGCAAACAATTTCCTGCTGACCTCTTTGACTTGAGTGTCCCAACTCAAACAATCATCAAAATAAATCCCTAAATTTTTAACCACTTTACTGTAGGAAATTTGGACACCGTCAAATGAAATAGGAGGCAGAGAATCCCAATCAATCATGCTGATCAATCGAGAGCCACCAACAATAATCACCTGCGTTTTAGCAGGGTTTACCTTGAGACCAAACTCCCTGCTCCAACTAGAGATGCGAAATAAATCAGCATTCATTAGGTTAATAACGTTCGGTAAATCGTCAAGGCTCCCCTGTGAATATAGTTGTAAATCGTCTGCATATAGATGGTAGGATGAAGTAAGATTACATGTGATAGAATTTATGAAAGTAGTGAAAAGAAGAGGAGACAAGACGCCACCTTGAGGTACACCGGTAGCAATGTCACTCCATGCTGAAAGAGAATCCTCGGCACGAATCCGCTGCCGGCGACCATACAGATAACTATGAAACCAGTCAATTACCATTGGAGATATGTTAAGAGAACGCAACACTCCGAGAAGGATGTCAAAGTCCACAGTGTTAAAAGCGTTGCTAATATCAAGAAGCGCCAGCACCGTAAGACTTCTCCTATCCATACCATGGCGTATGTCATCAGTAATCTTCACCAATGCCGTAACCGTACTATGACCAGGACGGAAACCGGACTGGAAACAATCAAGGAGTTTGTTTTTGGTGAGGAAATGGCTAAGCTGTTTATGAACGACACGCTCAAGGACCTTTGATAAGAAAGGTAAGATGGATATAGGGCGATAGTCAGAAAATGAAGAGGGATTAGGTTTTTTAGGAAGTGGTATAACTTGAGCATCTTTCCACGCAGATGGGAAAGTACTCGAGGTTAAGGAGTGGTTAAAAATTGATGTAATTAAAGGAGTTAGGATATCAAGGAGTGGTATTATCATATTACGGCTAACGTCATCGTTTCCCACGGCGTTAGAAGCAATGGACATGATGTTCTTCTTAACATCACAATCTGACAATTGACTAAAAACAAAAGCAGAATGATCAGGTATTGGAAGAGAGGAAAGTTGATTCAAAGTTTTAGTTTTTAAGGTACTGTCAACTGTACCAGACGTGGAGAAGTGCTTATTCAAAAGATTGATATTAGTATCTTTAGGGAGTGAGTCAATAGGTTTTCTTCCAATTCCAAGTGAATTCTATCTCTATATTACGCTACACTGAAAGTGGTTCAGCTAATGCAGACACGGAGCCGAACTACCTGTCTGCGCTGGCTTTCAACCCTTCCAGGAGCTCTGAGATGTAGTTTGCTGGCTGGCTAACTTAAAACAAATAGCTTTAATTTCATAATTAAACAAAAAAACTACATCAACAACCTTTCTTCAGCGAAGTCTATTTTTGCCGTGTGAAAATTTTACGATAGGACACAGGTTTGGTGTTCTAAGCCTTTTCAAGGATTCCGTGGAGGCCAATGATAGAGTTTAAGCTCGTTCCATGACAATCGTTTCGCATTTGACAGCTAAACGTGTCCCATTCGTTAAGGCTAAGAATGTTAAAAACATCATTTATAAAATTAAAGTGCACAATTATGTTGAACCCTGATCCCGCAGACAAACTGTGTGTACAGTTTTGTGGGACTCCGCCTATTATATAAACTTATTTGCACGGTTTTATAAATAAATAAATGTGGCAGTTAAACAGTCGCCAATCGTTAAGGGCTAAGGATGTGACCGTTAAACTGCTCTCAATCGTTAAGGCTAAGGATGTGATGGCTAAAGATTTGACAATTAAACGGACCCTATTTTTTAAAGCTACGGATGTAACAGTTAAACAGAAACTTGCACATAACCATATTCCATACAAACGTGCGAAACTCACCCACCTTCCGGATCTGGAGCAATCAGTCAAAAGAAGTAGTTTTATTTAAGTAAAGCCTAAATCCATATCTTTGTTTAGGAGCAGTTAAGAAAAACGGTTTAAACAATTCCGTTTAGTTCACATTCTCGCTTGTCATTCACGCGAATTCCATACTAATTCGATTAACACCACATGAGTCATTATTCATGATTGCTTTACGTAAGAGCAGTAACAAATTGTTTTTAGGCGAATTGTATATTTTGAAACTAAGATTTAGGTAACTACGTTATCAAGAACATTTTTCGTCTGCTGTTTGCGCGGACTTATCAGTATGGCGACAAGGGCTTGGGGACAAACAAGCTGTCAGATTTTGTCATGATTCTTAATGTTTTTCCTACTAAACACAGCTTTTGTTTGTGTAAGTTCTCATCGTAATGTTTTTTCCATCAAGTATTGTTTGTGTTGAGAAAGATATTCACATGACTACTGTTATTGAACTGACTGATTTGTTTTTTCCTGACAATTTTTAATTCAAAATCCTTTTAAAACGAAGATAACTAAGGATTGCAATGCAGGATAGCTACAGTCTAAGAGCTTCCTCTTCATGAAAGAAGTCAGGAAATACTCATTATCATCATCATCAACATTTATCAAAAGCTAGAGTCCCGCGGCGGCTTGGCAAGCGTACTCTCACAGTTTTTCACGTTTTCCTCTGTTACTTTGCTAATTGATCGCAGCGTGATGTTATGTAGCCTATAGCCTTCCTCGATAAATTGACTATTCAACACAAGAAATTTTTTAAATTCGAAACAGCAGTTCCTGAGATAAGCGATCAAACAGACAAACAAACTTTCAGCTTTATAATATTGGTTTAGATACCAAGTATAAGTGAATCCTACTAATATTAATACAAAAGTATTAATAAATCGTCAGATTAAATAAATCTACTGCCGTGTTCGGAACGATAATGATAACGAGAAAACCCGATTATTACTGTTTTCAAAAATGACATACTTATGCCAACCAAAACAATAAAGCATATGTCTAGTGTATAAATAATTCTACAATACCTAACATTTTAATCATTTATATATTCTATCTTATGTTATATTTTATGATGAGACAACAGCCTTTTTAATGAGACAATCTTTGATGACGACCATCATGTTCATTAATTAACATAATGGCTTATTTAAATAGCATATTTAGTTACAAAAAGTAGTGACGAACCGGGGCACGCTAACCACTCTTCGCTTTGACTCTCGTGTGCATCCAACCGTTCTGCAAAGTGATTAATCGAAACATACTATTCTTAGATCGCGTTTAAACCGTTCCATAAGATTACGAACCTTGAACCGCGTAATGTAATCATATACATTTGTCCGGCCTAAAAGGGAGTCCCCTCTCCAACTTAGAGGACCTAAGAAGGTGTGCCGACCTACGACATTACCTACAAGTCGACACAAATACAGCGTCAGCAGAATTGGCGTAGTAAACAACGCTCCATACGTAATGCCGTTTTCGTCGCCACTAAGTATATATGTCGCAGTCATCTGGTTGAAACAGCTATTTGATTGAATCACTTGTTTATTAAATGACGACGTTTAATTGAATGACTAGGCCCAACGTTGAATGAATAAGACTCACTGAACGTCCAACAAGTTAGCGGATTGTAACATAGCCCTTTGAACATAGCGGACGTAATCAGTCAGGTGATTGTAATTTAGTTCATTTTTTTTCCACTGCGGCGTTAGTGCTCATCAAAACAAAGATGGCGTCAAACAGCTGGTACAGATATAATCGAATAGCACTGTGTTGATAATTTTTAGAGTGAAATTGAGATATAAAGTGACTTATTCTTAAAAAAATATATTTTTAGCCTAATTGTCTTAAGACTTAAAATTGTTAAAACATATTAAAAAATCTTATTAAGGTGTGTTATGTCATGTCTTCATTTTTTTTATCTAAATTTAGTTATCTTTTAAGTGGCGAACTTATGGTCAACCTAATAAAACATTACAAAGTCAGCTATATCCCATTCAACGACTATGCTAAATGACGTACAGTCAAGAAGTTGAACGTTATATTAAACACTTTGACGAGTTGTCCTTTAGTCATTCAATTAAACGTCGCGTCGTCATTCAATGAACGCGCTAGTGATCCAATCAAATAGCTGATTAAACCAGATGACTGCGACATATATACAACAAACCAAGATTGGTAGTTGGGCCTTGGTCCCCGAGCAGATAACACCTAGCTCGGCGGAAGTACTTACACTTTTAGTAAAGAACATACGTTCCTTACAAAGGTAAAGCATGCTGGGCACGCGATATTATCCTGATCAATTTAGATGATTATTCTCATTTTGGCCAAGGCGGTTAATCTGATTGAGAGTGACCAATGAGGTACGATTTGGGTAAAATAGTTTATCTCTCTTCCAGTTTAAAGTTTATATTTTAAAGTCTTTGTATGAATATTCGCATTTTTGCAGCTAAACTTTTTTCTTTGTCTTCTGATTAGATACAAAAAAATATATTTTAAAATGTTACGCTCAAAGTTGGTAAAATAACAAAATAGGAGATGAAAATACTTTGGAAGAATACAAAAGTATCTAAATATTATGTAATTATGTAATAATGTTTATTATTTACTAAGTAATAAAGGCTACTCATACAAGTCACTTTTCCACGCGTACAAAGTCGTGGGCACTACCAGTGTAAATTTGTCTACATGTATGTAAGCCTGGCTTCTTATATCATAAAACACGAAACATTTATCAATTACGAGTTGGAAACCTACCAGATATAGCGAATAACTGATGCTACTTTCAAAATAACTTGCAAAAATTTACCGCCAACAACGATGCTAAATTCCTATTAAAAGCGAAGATTAATGACTCACAAACCTCATAATTGAGGAACACGACGGAACAGACGCTGTACCATCGGGTACTGTCGCGACTATTCGTTACCACGTTCATTATTACATTACAAATGGAAAATATTTCTTTTAGCGCGGAAAAATAATTAATACGCGCATAGAGCTTGTAATTTGCATTGAACGCGCGAATTTTTTTCCGCTTCGCTAAATTAACAATTGCGTTACATTTAGTACGATTCGTTAGATACCTATAATTAGTTAATTAAATGTTAATAAAAGTAACTGGTTTCAGACGTACGGTCAACATCACATCAGCACTTAGGTTTAATGAAAGTTTTCTCACATTTAAACAACAACTCATTTAAGTGAGGAACAATACGATGATGCAAATAAATAACTTGCGCATAGCAATCATAACTTAAAGTCGGTTAAAATCAAACAGGTACTTCTGTGGCCTGGTGCTAATAGGGCCAATATCAATAATCAATATTAACGTACTTTGGCCTTTTAGCACCAGGCCAGATTTAAAAACAAGTATTTTGAAAACAAACATTGATTGTCCCTAGATATTGAGAATTCCTCGTTTACTTTTTTTTTGTTTAAAATTTTACTTCATCGTACAAATCAACACCATATTTATACACTAAAAATTAGTATTTTTAACTTTATAATTTTAGTATAGATGTAGTCATCTATACTAAAATTATAAAGCTGAAGACTTTGTTTGTCTGTTTGTTTGAACTAGCAATCTCAGAAAATACTGGTTCAAATTGAAAAAAAAAATGTGTTGGATAGTGTATTATCGAGAAAGGCTATATGGTATATAACATCACGCTTCAACCAATAGGAGCGAAGAATCATTGGAAAATGTGGAAAAAACGCATGAGAAGCCGCGGCGGGCCACTAGTCACCTTATATAAGAGCAGCAAGTGTTTTTTTTCCTACTTGACTATCGATGATGGCTGCGAAGCCTTATTATCTTTACCAAACTTTCGGGGGAGCGCAGATGGCTCTCACCCCTTAGAGCCATGGCACACGACGCGGCGGAGGACTCGAGCTCCGCAATACATACACTCGGCGCTGCAATACATACACCCTCCCCGCCTCGTCTAGATGCCGATGCGCATGCGGTGCAGCGCCGGAGCGCACCGGACGGCGCCGTGTACTACACCAAACATTTATATACATATATTTAGGACACCGGAGCGTCAGGCGCCGCACCGCATCGTGTGGCATGGCCCTTTAGAGCAGTAAAGTGAACAATGGGACTCACATTTAAGTCTCTCGGTGCGCGGTCCCCTGCACGCCGCGCTGAGCCCGCAGCACAGCTCCTTGAAGTCCACGTGGCCATCCCTGTTCTCGTCGAAAGCGAGGATGCACCCCTGGACGGCGGCGCGTGGCAGCGGTGGCGACAGCAGCGGCGTCAGGCTCTCCGAGTCCAGCTGGCCCGTCTGAGCAGAGTTGCGGAGAGACCAGAAGCACTTCTCTAGCTCTATTATATCCTGGTAGAAATGAAGAGATCAAGGTAAATACTTGCAGTTCAAACACAACACAATAAACTTCAGTGGAACACACCCCTTGTACCGTACACCCTTTGTAGCATACATCCCTTTTAGCGTACACCCCTTGTAGCGTACATCCCTTGTAGCATACACCCCTTGTAGCGTACACCCCTTCTAGCATACACCCCTTGTAGCGTACACCCCTTGTAACGTACACCCCTTGTAGCGTACACCCCTTGTAGCGTGTACCCCTTGTAGCATACCTACACGCCTTGTAGCTAACACCCCTTGTAGCATACACCCCTTGCAGCATACACCCCTTGTAGGTTACACCCCTTGCAGCATACACCCCTTGTAGGTTACACCCCTTGCAGCATACACCCCTTGTAGCGTACATCCCTTTCAGTATACAACCTTTGTAGCGTACACCCATTGTACCGTATACCCTTGTAGTGTAACGTAGTGATAAATTTTTTTTTTTTTTTTGGATTAAAGAAATTTATTCTCAAAAAAAAGACAATTACAGTCACTTACATGAGAACATCATTGATCTTAATGTTAAAAATAATAATTAGGTAGGTTAGGGGTTAAAAATGTTATGGGTAGTTATGAGGAAAGTGCGTCGTTCGAGGATTTTGTATGGTAGACAGGAAATACTCCCCTAGCGCATTCTCAAGTAGGTAGATATTTAATTTTGTTCTAAAATGTGTTGCGCAAGTTTTGTTTTGAATGCACTAAGTGAGCTTACACTTTTTATATTTGGGGGTAGTTTGTTATATAGCTGCGCTCCAGCAAAGGTGATCATATTTTTGCCGTAATTGGTCCTTACTCTGGGTAGTACGAGAAAACTTGCGCGCCGAGTGCTCCGGTTAGTGAATTGTTTTCTTACGCTTAGAGTTATGCTAGTATGGAGAGAGCTCTTTAGAATTTTTCGTATTAGTATGCATACATTGTAATTATATAATTGTTTTATATTCATTATTTTAGTATCTTTGTATATTTTGGATGTTGATGTAAGATAGTGATATTGAAAAAGTGCTTTTATAATTTTATTTTGTATTACTTGTAGGCCTGCCATTTTCGTTTTACCAGCATTACCCCAGATTTCAATCAAATATAATAAATGCGGTTTGACGAGCGAGTTATATATCGTGTAACGCAATCTCCGTGGGATACATCTGGATATTTGTCTAAGAGAACCAAATAGAGACATTAGTTTGGTTCTGACGTGTTCAATCTGTACAAAGCAAATTTTAAAGCAATATATCGTACTTAGTCCATTTTTGTTTGCGTGATACCTAAAATAAATGTTTTAAATTTTTGTAACAGATGGACTAAACAGATTTTTTATTTATAAAACCTATGAAGACAAAACGTGAATATTTTTTCTTATTAACACTGGACAACACAACGTTATAAAATACATACCCTAATTACATTACATATTTTACATAAAGCATGGTTAATAAATACTCAGTGAATGATGATTTATCACAGTTTAATATTGTGTTGTGGTTTGAATAATGATCCGAGTGCTGTTAATATTGCCATTTCATATTGTTTTTATTGTGGTTCTTACAATTATCACATATACAACTTTATGATATTATGAGTTGTAACTGTGCCCGCGACTTCTTTTGCGTGGACTACATTCTATCATGGTCGGTTTTATCCTTATCTCCCCCAATATTCAAAACAAAAAGTAGTTCATATTTTAATCCAAGTTTCGAGTGTATTGATATGGCAGGTGTCCGTCATCTCACCGTATAACCCAATTTATCAGTAGCTACAGTAGGAGGTAGCTTAGTTTGCTTTATATAGAGACTATTCATAAGTATTACTAATGTAATCTATGTGAATAAAAAAGATTGACTTTGACTTATCATGCCCATAAGTACCTTAGTCAATAGTCCCAGTTTTATTCCCATCTTACCGGGTATTACTACTGAGTGCACCATATTGATACTCATAGAAGTAAGATCCGGCCGGTGGCATGTCATAACAAAAAGGTCAAAATACATTTGAAAAAATTAAATCACATAGAATTATAAAAAAAAGGCAAAATGTTTATTAACCCAAGAAGTAATGCAATGTAATGCTCGGGGACCAAACTCCAACTACCAATCTTGTGACTGGCGACGATAACTTTGACATCGCGATGTAGGATCGATGTATTTAATTGTCTAATCGTGCATTACGTATGGAGTGTTTTATAATGCCAATTCTGCTGACGCTGTATTCGTGTCGACTTGTAGGTTATGTATGTCGTAGGTCGGCACAGTTAAAATAAATTCATAACGTGAACTTAATTATAATTGTTTTAATCTAGCTCTGACTCTACAGATGGCTAGAACCACCACTGACCGACTATTACAAAATCAGTCTATTCGACGATAAGGCTCAGATTACAAACCATCGCATTATCAGTCAACAGCACCTATCATAAAGCAACTAATCCTCTTTCGGTGCAAACCTATTGAATGTGATAAATCCATGACGTTTGCCTTTATCTGGCTTATCTAGTTCAATAAATGGCACACTGAAACGAATACGACAGTAGATGTAACCAATTTTTTAAAAATAAAAAATGAATACTAATCAATACTAGACTGCTCTTCTATGGTACGTAGCTAAAGCACTTGTGTTACACAAATTAGAGAGACGATTCCGCCTGGCACCGTGGCTGTTATGGTTCAAACTGTTTTCCCATGGCGCCAACAAAAGGCGATGAGAGCGTGGGGGGAGTTTTTGGTTCGGGTAGTCCCCGCTACTAAACGGGGGAGTCCCACACACGCCACGTACGGTGTACGGTTCAGTGCGCAAATGCATTTTCTCCCTCTTAAAAAAAAGAGAACGACGGTACCACAGCACCCAGAACCGACATAATATAGAAAAACTGTTTGACCCAACCGGGACCCGGGACCTCAGAGAGGGGGCGAGTAAAATCCGGCACGCTCGCTTTCTCAGCTACGGTGGTGGTCCATAAGAATATGAAGATTTGAATAGTTTCTTTAGAATCCACTGGGCTGGTTGAGACCCAGGATTTTTAATCTTCCGCGAGTGAAGATTCCAATGAAGGTTCATGTACACGTGTATAGACAGCACGTCAGACTCCCTTTGAACTCATACCGCCATTATGTCGAGCACATAAGAACTAACATCGAACTGCAAGTGGTTACCTTGACGTGCTGTCGACTGTACATTACCAATCCATACTAATCTAAATATACAAAAGGAGAAACTGACTGACTGACTGACATATCAACGCACAGCCTAAGCGGCTAAACGTAGGCACTTGAAATTTGGAAGGGACGTAGCTTAGGTACCGTAGAGATGCACTAAGAAAGGAATTCCCGATATTCCCACGGGAACGGGAATTAGCGGGAAAATCCTTTTGTATGAAAAATCTAGACCGCTTAAGACGCCTAGTAAACTTAAAGTTTAGTTGCAACAGGATATTGCAAAATTCCCACGGGAACGGGAGTTAACGGGAAAAAACTGAAAAACCCCTGTAGTCCACGCGTACGAAGTTGTGACCTCAGATACGTGTGTGGTGCGAGTATCAAGTATAACAGCTAGCATCATCTCAAATTGCTCTAAACACATACAGACAGTATAACAAAGAAAGATAGGACAGGCGAATGTGTGAAATAGAACTGATAGCTACTAATTAGGCCTATTTCGTAAACGCTGTATTATGTTACGATAAATTTATGATAATAAATAAGGTGACATAGTTTTAGCTAAATAAGTCACTCATACAATGGAAATTAAATACATACTGGGATTACCCAGTAACGTCATTCTAAGTAAAATTGTGGCTTTTTTTATTCCAGTAATGTAGTTACATTAATGAAGTGAAATATTTTTTACAGAAATTTCAGAAATGCACAAAATTCAGAAAATAATACATTATATTATTTTTCCACACTCATTCCTTTCTATCAAGGATAAATTTCTATAAATAATTGAAAACATATAAATTATTTTTGATTAAATACTATCAACTAAATCATGAAAAAAATATTATTAACATACAGCAGATTATTTAAAATATTGCTGCTACGTTTTCCTTGATAACACACGTAATTTTCCTTAAGCTATTCAATTTCTTGAGACATTTGTACCTATTGCACAAACAAACATTTCTCATGAACATTGTTTGAGTGTAGGTGTTTAAAACTTCAAAGTTTGCTTTACTTAAATACTGGTGTCACTATTTTTATTCTTATTATAAATAACATATTTGTATTTTGAGTTGAAAATGAAAAATAAAACACACCAACTTTTTTTTAAGAACAAAAAATCAGAAAATTACCAGTAATCCCAAGAGGAGCAATTATAAATCTGAGTGAAAATTATTCATGAAGCAAGTTGCATTTTCTAACAATCACATTAACATTTATTGCTGAAACAATGTAACAAACTGTTTCCAAACTAAGTAGCTCAAATACTTATATTATGGAAACCACAATATACTTCAATAGATGAAAACGCTCAGACACAGAACAAAAACAAATAAATGAAACAAAAGTAATTGAAACTGTTCACATTTTACTTTCTATTTTAGGATAATTTACACTTTATAACTCATCTCAGAGTCCAGTGCATTGACCTCAGTGTTTGCAACACCTTTTATGTAATAAATGTTCACTGAATTATTTTAAGAAAGTGATTTACATTAAAATTCATACCTGCAGTAACAGCTAATGAAATATATGTTCATTATTAATGAAATTTATGACTTCTGATAACAGGTGATAGCTATGTTTGTACGACTATAGTTTGTTACTTAATGTGTCACACAATTTCCATATTTACTTTAATCCTAAATTTAATATACCTATCCTAGTAATATTATAAATGCGAAAGTTTGCATGAATGTATGGGTGTAAGTATGTATGTTTCTTCCCACAAAAACAATTGTATGGATTAGGGTTAAACCTGATAGCAAGATGAGATACTACAGCACCATGTAGGATTTTTATACTGAAAGAATGCCGAGGTACTTTAGCTCTAAGTTTGAGACAAAAACATTAACAAACTCATAAAAAATATAATACTCTTATATAAATGTTTAAAAAAACATTGTCAAGAACTTCCTTGGTTAACTTAGTAAACTTATTTTAATTCAAAATTTGCTTATACCATAAAGTGAACATTCTTACTAAGTAAATATCCCCACTCCTCTCAAGATTTTAAATCAATATAAAGAACTTTAATAACTATACTTTTTTCTATTAAATAAACTGCTGATAATAAATATTGAGAAGGCAGTTTCTGCATTCCTTTTCACATATAATATTACGGCTGTTATTTAATACAAAAAGTACTTAACACTTATATTTCGCTTCGCAACATCTTTCTAGAATGATTACACATAGGAAAAGTTTGTTTGTACATCTTAAATGTTACCCAAATATGGTTGCTGGCAAAACATTTCATAAGAATTGATTATATTTGCATTTATATTATCACTCTTATTAGAATGTGTTGAGTCAATATAAAAAGTAAATAACTAGAATGACTTAAATGAAAAGTCAGACTAAAATAGTTCTGAGAATGTTACAGTTACATTCTACCTTATGAACACCAGTAAGCTCATCTGCCTATTTCATGTACACACAAAAATTCTAATTAAATACTGAGTATTCACTCTCATTATTCAAAATATTATAAAGTCATTTCAATATATTATAAAGTTATTTCAGGGAACTGATAATACAAAGAATTGAAATGTATAAAGTTTGATACACTTACTCTTTCCTCTAAATGAGTAACACCAGCAAGGCTCTGGTAAAAGGTTGGAGTCTCTAAATCTTGAGCCACATGGCCTCCTCCTGAGAGCAGCCATCGTGACAACACTGTAGCATCCTTGTGTATAAGTAGCCATGATCGGAACTGCTCAAACGTGACCTTCTCTCCAGGCCCAAAAAGACCTAGCAAGATCTCTGCAGTTCTTGGTGCCCCACTAACTGGCAATGAAGTATTCTCCAAGTGTAGTGACCGAGCGAAATCCCTTTTGTATATGTATATTCCATTATTATCACTTTGATTATTCACATAGAGCGTCCATAGAAACCTACAATAATGATATTATTTAGTACAATAACAAATAACTTACAAACAACTTTTGTGGAGTTTGTAAAAGTTCTTACTTGATTTTCTCCTCGAGGTTTCCTTTAGTGAGCACTACTATACCGCATAGTAGCTCCCTGAAGGCGATACCCCGCTTGGTTCCTCCACAAGCCTGATAGAGCCACTCGGCTACCTCGTAAGGCACTCCATCACACAACACTTCGTGTATGAACGCCTCCAAGCTCAAGGACGTGCCGTTCGGTCCAGCGCATCTCTTGAACGCTTCGCGAATCCGTCTCAATTCACTATCGGACACTGCAAATAATACCATACAAATAAGCTGCTATTTATCGTAATCTAACAAGTACAACGCACTTCCACCAACTTGTTATTATGCACACACCTCGCTTCACTGCATCTTCATAGGATATAAAAGTAGGTTTTGAGTCTTTCGCACCCATATTCGCGTACACGTAACGTTCATAACATTTTTAGAGGCGTAATAAACACAAAGAAACAAAAATTACTACAGCTGACAGCTCACGTCGTATGATCTGTAGCCATATTGAATTTTTTATTTTTTCCTCACTTTTTTCGCATTGGAATTCCAGTAAGTGACGTTCAAAAACATAAATACTTCAAGCCGCGTTTGCACTTTGTCTTCCTGCTGAACCACAGAATAAACAAAACGTTGCATTTTTTCTTTTTTGTTTTCTTCATTATTATTCCAAGCCACAATTAGAAAAAATATCAGATTTTGTACTTTTTCTTACACAAAAGATCTTAAGGAGACATATTAACAAGAAAACAATTTATAAGTATTAGTGTTTTAAAGTGAGTAAAGTATGAAATGTAAAAACTAAACGTTTTGCATATGTCAATTTGACGTTATCATGACCATTCCCATTTTCTTGGTTCCGGGACATGCATAGCGTTTAACATTATTGTGGCATTATTTATCTTCGGGATTTCCTAGTGCCTATTTCGTTGTAGCTCGCTAAAGGCAATAACCCACTTGGTTCCTTCATGAACTTGAGCCACTTGGCTCTATGGATGTATGTTAGGTACAGACTAAACCACATCAGTCAGATTACATACTTTGGCCCTGCACCGCTCTTAGGTCATTGTCACGCTTACGATACCTATAATAGAAGCAAGTGTTAACTTTGACGTGCTGTTGCCCTTACTTCATCATACTACACTACATTTTAAGTTTGAACGTCGCTTATAATGGCATAAATTAAAACTAAACAGTAAAAAAATTGCATTACTTTTTAAAAATCAAATCAATGAAAAATATTTAAAAAGATGAATGTTTTCATATATTTTTTTTACATAGCATAAATGGTTGTAGAAGATAATGTGAACATAGAAAGGAAAATAAATATTGTTCTTTAAGTGTTGTTTCGGTTTATATTAAATAAAATTAATATAGTGCTTAATGAGGTTTCTTGTCTTTCCAACAGCTTAAGCAACGGAACTAAATCTTCTCTCTAGTTCGATTTCAATAGGAATGTAAATAATTAATTAATTAGTTACTGCTGGTGGCTCGAACCTGAGCCCATCATGTAAATTCAAAATCGTCACATAATGACTTTAACATTCATTTATGATACGCCTGTATTGATCATTATTAAAATTCATTAATAAAAAAGACTATGGCCTCAAAACCCTTGATAAATGGCCCCATCGAAAAGCAGTTTCAGAGACTTTAGGATCTTTAATTTATCGAAATTGGGCAACATCACATACATTGCTATGATTCTGTGGTAAGTAGCTAAAGCACTTGTGTTACAGAAATCAGAAACAACGACGGTACCACAACACCCAGACCCGAGACAATACAGAAAAGTTCGTTTCCCATATTGAACCCGGAACCTCAGAGATGGCGCGACGCCAAAGTCCGGCACGCTCGCCTCTCAGCTACGGAGGTCGTCAATCTTGCAATAACAGCTTTTGGTGAACTGTATAGATGAAGCTGATTGTACGCGGCTTCTCCACGTATTCTAAATGTAATCCGGGTATTGACTTGATGCTCTTCCATCCTGTAATTTAGAAACATTGTTAGATGCCAATAAAATGCTTAGCATTCGCCAAGACGTTAGGAATACAAATTTGTTACTCACATATTTGTCATTGTGGATCACGAACTATCATGCTCAAGCACGGTGCTGGCTGCAATAAAGGCATAGCTGGGCATTAACTCGTTAATCCATTAATCGTTAATTAACGAAGTTAACATTTTGAGTAACGGATTAACTTTTAAGTTAACTTATAAACTGTTAACGGATTCATTAACTTCCGTTAATAATCCAGAAGTCCGTTAATCGTTAATCAAACGCCTAACTTTCACCGCATGGCACCGCAAGTGCTATGCGAGAAAGCTGCGAATAGATTCAAGTCAAGTCAGTTCATTTATTTATGTAGGTTACAAGTAACACTTATGCATCGTCAAAACCAAAATTAAAGCTACAGCCGGTTCGGAACCGGCATTTTTATACTAATCTCACGAATGTTCTACTGGTTTTACGAAGCCTATGATTTGAAATAGCAAGCTTATGTTTATTTCTTGTATTGAAACTATGTATATCGCATTTCTTATAGAACAAATTAAGGTTGCTATGTACATACATGATGCAGTCAAAGATGAATTGGAAGGCTACGGTTGAAAATATTAATGTCTTTAAAAAATTCTTCAAGTGAACACGCGGTCTAAGGCTGTATATAGATCGAATAGCTCTCTTCTGTAATACAAATATGGTTTGTATGTCCGAAGCTGAGCCCCACAGCAATAGACCGCATGACATTAAACTATGAAAATAGCCATTACTTAGAGCCGGTGTTTAGTTACAATGACAAGCGCTGTATTTGTTTATTACGTAGCGCAAAGTTTTAAGATTTTTGACCCCCCCCCCCCCCCCATGTAATACATCGTAACGTTTTTCTGTACTCCCCCTCCCTCTTTCTTTAAAAAAAAGACGACCACACTAATACAATCGAGGGATTCCCCGGAAACCGTAGGGAAACAAAACTTTTCCAATTGGGAATTAGACCGTATCGTAACGTTTTACATAGACTCCCCCCCCCCCCCATCAATATGCGTTGCCTCCCTAAATGACTGTCAGCGAACATTTGCGTGTGCATAATGAAGTGTGTAGGTAATATGAGGTAAGATTCTCACAAGGACCTGGAACCATTTTGATTACCAATTAACGGATTAACGATTAACGTTAACTTGCGTTAATTCTTTAGAAATGTCACTTTAGCTTTAACGATTAACGAAGCTAACTTTTTTATTAACGGATTAACGATTAACGAAGTTAACTGTGTGATTAACGGTGCCCATCTATGAATAAAGGCAACGATGCTGTTCTCTTGGCACCACCACTATTTCAGCATCCGTGGTAGGTACCTCGCAGTCTTTTCAAAGATGATGGCAAGAGACCGAATCGTGCAACATTGGTGCAGTGGAAGCTGGGTATGATTGTATGAGAAGCAACTTGTGTAGATATTCTTATTTTGTCCCACATTCAGGGCATCACGTAAAGGGCAGACGCGTCTACAAACTGGGTTTATCTTTTTTCAGAGATATAAATTAGAGTCTAAAGCCATTTCACTTTATTTTCAAGTTTCTTATATGGAAACACACTTTTACAGCGATACATACGTACTGAATATTTTACATATTATAGTTAATTAATAAAAAATATATATTTTGGGCCTTATCAAAAACATTGGCTGAAATAATTTAACAGCGAGGGCTGTTAAAATAAAATAACATGTATTACCTTATTTCGTAATTAATTGTCAATACAATAAAAATCTAAATGATAAAAAGTATTTAAAATTACCAATAAGAAAAGAAAATTACCAAGTCATCATGTCCTAAGCAAAACGGCATTAGTAGTTACATTAGTGAAACGTCACTGTCTTTGAAAATATACTCCTAAATTAAAAAGTGCTAAATTTATTCTTGGTTCTCTTTCACACATTTGATATGTGTATCTGCTTGTTTCGATAATCAATTGCAGTTTAGATGTCTGTAGTTATTCGTTTAATATTTTTCACCTTAAAATTACACTGATGTTTACGTTTTCAATTTCTTGATTAAACTTAAAATTTGGTCTAGATTGTTTGCGATTGTGAATGAGAATAGTTCTATTGTAAACGTTTTGTTTAAGTCGATTCTAATGTCACTCATCTAAAATCCTATAGTGTTTGTTTAGAAATAAGTTAATTTTTTTTTTGTAAATGTCTGTCTCTTTGTGTGTTTTACGAGTTGAAATTGACGAAGATATACCCGATATGGGTGATAATCCTTCGGAAGTTGGTAAGTAATAGTGAATAATGCTGTGGTTACTACTACCTACCTCTTTTTTCTAAAGTTAAATCAAATGATAATATCTGTTAATTTTTCCAAAAACAAGGTTTCTTGAATACTATTTCACAATCGTAAAATTCTTTGAAAAGGCTGTTGCATTTAATTTTTACGAATTTAAATATTTAATGTACCCTTGGGGATAAATTGATTAGTTATTTGATCTTCAACATGTTATAATTCTTTGAAAAGGCTGTTGCATTAAATTTTTACGAATTTAAATATTTAATGTACACTTGGGGATGAATTGATTAGTTATTTGATCTTCAACATGTTAAGTCATATTTGGATGTATGGTAATTTATTTCCAACTCCTAAGCTAAACCTTTTTCTTTAAATTGCGCAATTTGATAGAGTTTAGCATTATATCGAATTGAATCTAACAAGTGTTTACTTTACAACAACTTGTAGAGCACCTCTAAAGTTATACTATGGGATCAAAGGGGTCACAAATAATGTCTTCATAATTGTGATATCATAAACCTAGCTTCTTCGAAAATAGAACAAAGTGGAAGAAAGTTTGGTGTTGTTGTGTTTCAGCGTGAGTAAGGTTTCCAGAGGTCCTGGGGATGCTACGTTAGTTGCAGGGGTTTAACCTTCAAGGTAAGGGCGACAAGTGCAGTAACGGCTTTATTATGTTGTACTTGTCGCCCTTAAGCTAGGACCTCATTACCACTTAACATGGGATGAGGTCAATCTTGACGAGCATTATAAATAAAAGAGTAAATGGAGACCTTCACCTCACAAAGGCTGAAAATAAAAAAAAGGGGAACTTTTCAAATTAATGGTTAGTTATATTTTTCTAGAAGCTGCTAAAGAGCAAAAGAAAAAAGACCGTGGAGCCCGTGAGTCGAAGACTATAACAGTTGAGACATACGCCAGTGTCCTCTCAGGCCCAAACACTGAGACAGGTATATTACCCACCAGCTCACGCCGTTCTCCACCAGAAGGCAGCAGCATATCAGAAGAAGATGACACCATCAGCTTCTTTTGTGGGAATCCGCTTGTGGAGGTCACTAAAGGAGTTTTGCATTTGTATAAGGAAAAGTAAGTCAATTGAAGATGTATTTTTTTAAATATCCCTGTTAGAACTATATTCTGCTTTTAATATCAGAATAACACTTATTTATTTACATAAAATACAGTGTGCTATCTAGTACCGTATTTCATTTACAAGAAGGCTTGCAAACAATAGTGTCATTTAAGTATCATCATAAGTACCTAAATTAATTTGGGTGATGTGTTTGTTTTTCAAAATCTATTTGAGTATGTATTGTAATATCTGTTGGATCTGGTTTAAGCTACTTATTTAAGGACCAGGTCAATGTTTGTAATATTGATTGATTATATTTATTTAATTATGCTAATTAGTTACTTGTTATCTCAATTAGCCATGAAAATCTATTGAACTGCATGCTATGATGTGGAACTGTTGGTTTAAAGTAAATAATTCTGCCAAAGCCATTGGGTTTGTTGCTATCATTTTCTAATAGCATGGTCTAGCTTATTATTTTTTGCTATAACTGAAGGCATCTATATTTTAAATTTATTGTTAATACTAGGAACATTTATGTGTAAATTGGATTAGTATGTAATACCTAATTTGTTGACAGCGAATTAAAGGATGCAGAAGAAGCGAAGACCCTGTGCCTCCTGTCAGTGCCGGGTGCGCTAGGAGCTCCAGACCTCCTGGCGTTCGCAGCCGCTTGCCAGCAGGACATAGCTCACGTCAGGGTTTTGAGAGATGGCTCGCCTGACCACTATATGGCGTTATTGACGTAAGTACTTAAACATGTACAGTCAAAACAATGAAATGCAAATATTTGAGCTCCTATGATGTTGGCAAAAGTTTTTTGAATGAGATTGTATGCATATAAGTGCATGTGACTATGCTTTGTAAATCAGTATAATTGGGCATTATAGATGTAAGTACTTTTGGATATACTTATTCAGTGCAAGAAGAATTTTATTAGGTGCATATTCCAATGTCCTTAGATTCTGTACCATTGCTTGTGAAGTAGATTCTGTTCATCAATCATTAAGCAGAAGCTTCAAAATCCAGACTCGTCCTGGAAAGCCCTACATTGAAATGCATTTGTCCGAAGGTTCCGCACATATGTGGCGGCGCGCGAGTTCCACTCTACGTTCGACGGAGTCCCGTACAGCAGCCTGGAGCCCAACGCGCTGTGCCACGTGGCGTGGGTGTCGCGCGTGGAGTGGGCCCGCGACGGCACTCCGCCGCCCTCGCACACCGAGCTGCCCACCTGCCCCGTCTGTCTAGGTATGTCTGTGACTCGACGGGGTGTCCTATGATATTTCAGTAGGGTTTTAATGACTTCTGCTTGTTTTACTTATGGTACTTATAATCTTGGAATTCTTTTCTCAATATAAGTCTTATTACGATGTTCACAGAGCGCATGGACGAGAGCGTAGCGGGCGTGCTGAGCGTGCAGTGCGCGCACGCGTTCCACTCGGCGTGCCTGGTGCGGTGGAGGGACGCGCGCTGCCCCGTGTGCCGCTGCGCGCAGACGCCGGAGCCTCGCGCCAGCGCGCGCTGCTTCCAGTGCGAGCTGGCTGCAGGTCAGTAGCTGAGCGTGCAGCTGCCAGTGCGAGCTGGCTGCAGGTCAGTAGCTGAGCGTGCAGTGCGCGCAGACGCCGGAGCCTCGCGCCAGCGCGCGCTGCTTCCAGTGCGAGCTGGCTGCAGGTCAGTAGCTGAGCGTGCAGCTGCCAGTGCGAGCTGGCTGCAGGTCAGTAGCTGAGCGTGCAGCTGCCAGTGCGAGCTGGCTGCAGGTCAGTAGCTGAGCGTGCAGTGCGCGCAGACGCCGGAGCCTCGCGCCAGCGCGCGCTGCTTCCAGTGCGAGCTGGCTGCAGGTCAGTAGCTGAGCGTGCAGCTGCCAGTGCGAGCTGGCTGCAGGTCAGTAGCTGAGCGTGCAGCTGCCAGTGCGAGCTGGCTGCAGGTCAGTAGCTGAGCGTGCAGTGCGCGCAGACGCCGGAGCCTCGCGCCAGCGCGCGCTGCTTCCAGTGCGAGCTGGCTGCAGGTCAGTAGCTGAGCGTGCAGCTGCCAGTGCGAGCTGGCTGCAGGTCAGTAGCTGAGCGTGCAGTGCGCGCAGACGCCGGAGCCTCGCGCCAGCGCGCGCTGCTTCCAGTGCGAGCTGGCTGCAGGTCAGTAGCTGAGCGTGCAGCTGCCAGTGCGAGCTGGCTGCAGGTCAGTAGCTGAGCGTGCAGTGCGCGCAGACGCCGGAGCCTCGCGCCAGCGCGCGCTGCTTCCAGTGCGAGCTGGCTGCAGGTCAGTAGCTGAGCGTGCAGCTGCCAGTGCGAGCTGGCTGCAGGTCAGTAGCTGAGCGTGCAGTGCGCGCAGACGCCGGAGCCTCGCGCCAGCGCGCGCTGCTTCCAGTGCGAGCTGGCTGCAGGTCAGTAGCTGAGCGTGCAGCTGCCAGTGCGAGCTGGCTGCAGGTCAGTAGCTGAGCGTGCAGTGCGCGCAGACGCCGGAGCCTCGCGCCAGCGCGCGCTGCTTCCAGTGCGAGCTGGCTGCAGGTCAGTAGCTGAGCGTGCAGCTGCCAGTGCGAGCTGGCTGCAGGTCAGTAGCTGAGCGTGCAGCTGCCAGTGCGAGCTGGCTGCAGGTCAGTAGCTGAGCGTGCAGTGCGCGCAGACGCCGGAGCCTCGCGCCAGCGCGCGCTGCTTCCAGTGCGAGCTGGCTGCAGGTCAGTAGCTGAGCGTGCAGCTGCCAGTGCGAGCTGGCTGCAGGTCAGTAGCTGAGCGTGCAGTGCGCGCAGACGCCGGAGCCTCGCGCCAGCGCGCGCTGCTTCCAGTGCGAGCTGGCTGCAGGTCAGTAGCTGAGCGTGCAGCTGCCAGTGCGAGCTGGCTGCAGGTCAGTAGCTGAGCGTGCAGCTGCCAGTGCGAGCTGGCTGCAGGTCAGTAGCTGAGCGTGCAGTGCGCGCAGACGCCGGAGCCTCGCGCCAGCGCGCGCTGCTTCCAGTGCGAGCTGGCTGCAGGTCAGTAGCTGAGCGTGCAGCTGCCAGTGCGAGCTGGCTGCAGGTCAGTAGCTGAGCGTGCAGTGCGCGCAGACGCCGGAGCCTCGCGCCAGCGCGCGCTGCTTCCAGTGCGAGCTGGCTGCAGGTCAGTAGCTGAGCGTGCAGCTGCCAGTGCGAGCTGGCTGCAGGTCAGTAGCTGAGCGTGCAGCTGCCAGTGCTAGCTGGCTGCAGGTCAGTACCTGAGCGTGCAGTGCGCGCAGACGCCGGAGCCTGCTTCCAGTGCGAGCTGGTTGCAAGTGATGTCAACTGTATTGGGTGATGTTTGGTTGCAGAAGAAGACGGCGAGGAGACGCGCGACAACATCAGCGGGGTGGCGGAGGGTCTGCTGGAGGGGGTGGAGGGCGGCACCCTGTGGATTTGCCTCATTTGCGGGCACGTCGGGTGCGGGCGGTGAGTCTAATGATCGTATGGTCAACTTTTTTAAGAGGACGTTGAATATTTTTGGTAATGTAAACATAGACTGTGTATTGTGTATTTGAAAATTGAAACATTTATTTGACAGAAATTTCCTTGATTTTCCTTATACCATAACAGTCTACATCTAAATAGCATAAAGGCTACAGCTCTCATCATCGACAATATAGAAACCTGAAATAATGATCTAGGAACTTGTTGAAACACATGAAAATGTTTGTTGGTTATTTCAGGTATGAGGGAGGTCATGCTGCGAAACACTTTTTGGCTTCAAATCACACTTACGCATTGCAGCTGGGCTCGAACCGAGTTTGGGATTACGCAGGTAATTTGATCAAAATATGTACTCTGTTCAGGATCATTTTAATAACATTGCTTAAGACATCCTTTATGATACTATACTGTGATGACCTCCATAGCCGAGGCGAGCGATCTTTGTGGTCATGTGAAGTTTTTAAATGTTAAAATTGTGTTATTAATTAGACCTTAAAAAGCAGAAGTAACGAATGTAAACAGAACGTTTTATTGTTTGAGATAATGTCATCAAACGTAAACGTCACCGTCATCCCTCGTGGGAAAAATATAATTAATAGCAAAATATCAAAAACTAGGACTGTTTCCCTTAAGATAATTTCAAATGGTTTATAGAAGTTTCAACTCAAAAACACTCTGTTATTGTTATTAGTTGCAATTGTGTAAAAATGAAAATCTTGATAACCACTGCTTCTTTGTTTACTAAATATATAATGCTAATAAAAAACAATTTCCACATAAAAAAATTTCAAAAAATGATTCCGACGTATTGAGAACCTCCTCCTTATTTTGAAGTCGTTTAAAAACGGAGTATAGAAAGAAACACGGTGATTGTTCCGTTCCCAGGCGACAACTTCGTCCACCGCCTAGTCCAGAACAAAGCGGACGGCAAGCTGGTCGCGTCCGACGGCGGGCTCTCGGCCGAGGACGCGGCCTGCGGCGGGGAGAAACTAGACTCCGCGCAGCTCGAGTTCACCTACATTCTGACGCAGCAGCTAGACAGCCAGCGGATGCATTATGAGGAGAAGATTGCCAAGTGAGTACCGTAGTGACCTGATCCTTCCAGCTCAAGAAATAGTGTCTCCAAAGTGATTAGCAAACCTTGTTTCCATTCGTGGCAATAAAGCTGAAAACTCTGCCAGCGTAAGAAACGCTGGAGTTTGCGTTGACAGCCAGCGGATGCATTATGAGGAGAAGATCGCCAAGTGAGTATAGTGGCAACCTGATACTTCCAGTTCAAGAAGTAGCGTCTCTGAAATTTGTGGCAACCGTGTTTCCATTTGTTGTATGTATGCTGAAGACGCTCCCAGCAGTGGGTAGACGATGGCCTCTGCACAGCTAGAGTTCACATATATTCTGACGCAGCAGCTTGACAACCAACGGATGCGTTATGAAAAGAAGAACGCCAAGAACCTTATCCTTAAAGCTGAAGAAATGGTGTCTCCCAAGTGATTAGCATCCTTCTTTCCATTTGTGGCAATAAAATTGAATACGCTGCCAGCGTTAGAAGCTGGACTCTGTCCGGAGTTTGCGTCGACGGTCAACGTAAGCGTTATTAAGAAACGAACACCAAGTGAGTATAGTGGTAACCTGATCGTTCCAGCGAAGAAGTAGTGTCTCTCAAGTTAGTGACTTCTGTGTTTCCATTCGTGGTATTACGGTTTAGATTTTTCATACAAAAGGATTTTTCCGCTAATTCCCGTTCCCGTAGGAATTTCGGGAATTCCTTTCTTAGTGCACCTCTACGGTACCTAAGCTACGTCCCTTTCAAATTTCAAGTGCCTACGTTTAGCGGTTTAGGCTGTGCGTTGATATGTCAGCCAGTCAGTCAGTTAATTTCTCCTTTTATATATTTAGATAGTGTTTTGTCAGGCATAAACATCCCTATTGGTCCTAAAGCGAGGTCCCCTGCGCAGGGTGGAGTCTGAGCACCTGGCGGAGTGCGAGGCCTTGCGCCGGCGCGCGCACGAACTGGAGGCGACGTCGGGCCACCTGCAGCACCAGCTGGGCGTGCTCGCACGGGAGAACAAGAACCTGGAGAAGAGGCTCTACCAGGTCACGCACAAGTGAGAACAATCGTACATCTTTTACGCTACACGACCAGCCCGATGTATTAAGATGATTGCACACTATACGGTATAGTCCCCGTGCAGGTATAGACTTTGCCTGCAAAGCAACGCCCCTACCCAGTATCCCTACCATTCCGTAATGTGTCAAAAATGACTACCCGTTTTTCTCCAACCAAATACGAGCTGTTAATACCGATCCATAATTTACTTTCCATATCAGCTGTCAGCAGTCGAACACAAGAACACTGAAGTGATTGTTATTTGGCTGCGGTCTTCTGTAAGGTATGAGGTATTACACTAGTCGGGCTGCACCAGTTCGAGCGATAAATCGCTATGCCCTACCTCTCTTATGTTTTGTGCATAGCTGTGCTGGAATATTCCTTAAGGTTTATTCGTTGATGTTTGTTTGTAGATTGACCTCGTTGCAAAGCGAGTTGTCTGAGGAGCGAGGGTTGGCGGCCGCTCTGGCGAGCAGCCAGGCCGAGTGGCAGACGCGCGCCAAGCTGCGGGAAGAGAACTTCGTCAAAGAGGTAGTGTATGGTGTCAGGAATATTAACTTATGAAGGGTGTTGTAGAATTTGAGACGCGTTCCATTTTAAATAAGTAAACGGGTCAAATTGCGAACCTTTTTTTAGTAGTAATACGAACTACTTACTGCCCGACGTTTGGGTTAGGTTGTACCAGCCGTGGCGTGGCGTCACGAGCTGACTGGAATCCAGTGATTATAATATAAAGATAATAAATGTTTATGGCGGTTATAACGATCCAAAACAATTCCGGATACTGTCAGTAATGACAGAGTGTGTCAAAATGACTTAAATAATATTTTGTTATGTGAGAACGCTTTAGAAGATAAAAAAGTTTGTAGTACCGTCATCCTGGATGTAGCACAGGCTTTTGACAAAGTGTGGGATGAAGACCTCATATTTAAACTTAGAAACGTGCTCCCAAAACAATATGCCGGATATCTTAGAGTCATACCTAACTGAGCGCATGTTTAGAGTTAAACAAGAAGATGCATATTCAGATCTCATGTCAATAAAGGCTGGAGTGCCACAAGGAAGTATCTTAGGTCCGGTCCTGTACCTTTTGTACACTTGCGACATTCCAGAGATAGATAACAACACCATTGCGACCTTTGCGGTTGACACAGCTATAATGGCAATAGAAACGACCCACGCGGAAGCTGTACAAAAGGTTCAAAATGAAAAAATGGCACATTAAACTTGAATGAATCGAAATCTATCCATGTAGATTTCACAAATAAGAAATTAAATTATCTACCGGTCTACATTAATAATAATATTGTACCATATGGAAACACTGCCAAATATCTTAGATCTCTTAGATTAGCCAGCATCCGTCTCCAGAAACCAAAGAGGTCGGTAAATGATCTTTTCTTTAGCGGTAATATTCAGTAGAGCCCTTGCCACGTCATCAAATCGCAGATAGAAGTTTTTTTGTGTTTGTTGTTTGTGTGACGCATCACAGTTGCACAGTATTTTTGGTAATTGGGTGGATTTGCTAAATTATTGTGATTTTGAACAAATGTGATTATTCATTTAGCACTTTTTAAGTGGGTAGATGATTTGATTGGTATTTCCAAGATGCAGTGTACCACAGATACGATCAAGCATAAGCAATAGCATTTAGACATATATTTTATTTTGTTTTATTTTTCATAGACAAGTTCTTCTTCTTTTTTCTTTTTTTTTATCTTTCTTGTTTGTTCACATGCATTGAATGAAGGAGTTTATAGGCTTGGAAAATGTATGTACTATTATTTGATTTCACTGTTTCTTTGTTTCTTTTTCTTTTTTTATTATTTCCTTTTCTGTAATCACTATACTACTGTAGCCACTCGCTTGCGTGGAGAAATAGCAAGAGCCCCGGCTTTAGTTATTTTTCCAAGCAGGTAGGTTCCACCAGAATACCAGCGCTGTTGCGGTGTTAGAAATAATGCCGTAGCAGCATTTGCTGAGGTGGAACCTAATTGACCAAATTATGTTCTCTGTGTGTGTATTTCTGTATTTATTTTTGTGTGTCAATAAACACTTTTCTATTCTATTCTATATCTCGGCATGACACTAGACGCAAAGCTTCGCTGGAAGGCTCATATTAAGAAAAACCGGTCAAGTGCGAGTAGGACTCGCGTGGAGAGGGTTCCGTACGTTGGGCTCATAGGTCACAATAAACTAAACAATTTTTTATCAAGTGTAGGTAAATAAGTTACAGTTGTTGACGTCGATTTTTAAAGTAATTAATTCTTCTTATTCTTTAGCTAATTTACTTTGCTTTGAAACGTGTTCATGGTAAAAGGTTATTAGATAATTAAATACTTCTGGAACCTGGTAAAGTACTCGCATGAAAAAACTATATATGGCTGAAAATAATCACATGGCACAGGCAGGTAACAATAAAAAAAACGTAAATTTAACAAAACAACCCTTTTTTTTTAATCCATGTACTTCTCATAGGTTTTCCTGTAATCTATAGGTAAAGAGCTATATTCCGCATTAATTTCAAAATTTATTTTTAGCCTAGTAGTTTCGGAGATAAGGGGGGGGGGGGGAATGGTCAATTTTCGCCTATTTTCTTAAAAAACTTAAAAACTATTTATTTCAAGATTATAAATGATACATATTTGCAATCCTTCCAGCAAGATCTTTCATTTGATATGTCACACGATATGGTTAGCGAATTTTTTTAAATATCAACAAATTTTTAAAATCACAACATTAAAAAAAATTCATAATTTATTTATTTACGTTACACATGCACCTTTGGGTCTTTTACTTACATATGTGTACCAAATTTCATCTCAATTGGTCCAGTGGTTTCAGAGTAATCGGCTGTGACAGACGGACGGACAGACAGACATGCGAGTGATCCTATAAGGGTTCCGTTTTTTCTTTTTGAGGTACGGAACCCTAAAAACGAGATGAATTAGAAGTTCGGTATAAAAAGATGTATTGGCTTCTTGGTAAACATTCTTCGGTGTCAGTACACAACAAAATCCTGCTTTATAAACAAGTCCTCATACCAGTATGGACTTATGGTATTAAGCTATGGGGCTGTGCCAAATACACAAACATTCAAACCATCCAACGTTTCCAAAATAAAGTACTTAGAGGTGTTGTAGATGCACCCTGGTACATCAGAAACGACGACCTACATCGGGACCTAAAAGTAGACTTCGTCAAAGATATTATTAGGAAATATGCCGAAGCTCATGAACGACGCCTTCATCACCACGTAAATGTTGAAGCCATCCAGCTCCTTGACAACACGAACATAGTGAGGAGGCTCAAAAGGACAAAACCTTTTGAGCTAGTGTAGTCAATTAGTGTCAGAAAGTGAAGTGTGTGCCACTCATTAAGAACACAAGAACAAAGTGTCTTCCCCTTAATAGAGACAAAAAGAAAAGTGTTAATGAACACATTCTTAGTAAACTATCATTAGCAGTCTAAGTTAAATATAAATTACTTATTAGTCTTTTAAGACTACATTGTAATAATTTTGTCGAATTGATGCTCATTATCATACGCCATTTAAAAATAAAATAAAATGTGAGAATGTGACGGGTGGATGAAGATTTGAAAGCTCCCCCGACGAAGACTAACAAGGCTAGTCAGTTCGGGAGCACGGTTGGTGCAACCTAAGAGCCGTGGCACACGATGCGGAGCGCGGCGGCATGGGGGGGGGGGATGTGTTGCGGCGCCGAGTGTATGTATTGCGGAGTTCGAGTCCGGCGCTGGTCCGCACTGACCGTAGTCCGGCGACGTGACCTGCGGTGCGGCGGCGCACCGCACCTAACTACTAAAAAGTGTTGTCACGTTTTGACCCGTTAACTTAATTGTATCTTGAAGGTAGAAAACCGTTCCGATCCGTATCGGTTTGGTGTATAGAGCGCTTCGAAAACACCAAGTCGTTTTCGCGCTCTTTGTAAATTTGTTACACAAAATGTTATTTTTCTCTGGTAATTTACATTTTTCCCAGATAAATCGATTAGTCTATTACATGGGGCTCCCAAACTAGGCCAAGCCTGTATCTTGGGAATGTGTAAAGTAAGTACTGTTTCGTCCAGGTGTCGGATCTGAAGGAGCAGCTGCGCGACGTGATGTTCTTCGTGGAGGCGCGCGGGCAGCTGGCGGCGGGCGCGTCACGCGACGAGCTCGCGACCGCCTCCGTCAGCGTCGCGCCCGCCCCGCAGCCGCGCCGCCGCCGTCAGCCGCGCCACGCGCGCAACGAGCGCTTGCTCGACGCCGACTAGACGCCGTCAGCCGTCAGCTAGCAGCCGTCAGCACCGCCGCCGTCAGTGTCGCAGCCGTCAGCACCACCGCCGTCAGCTTATACAGTCACCGTCAGATATATTAGAACAGACAAAGTGATCAAGTACTTTTGGACAGCTTAAAATGTTAATAAGTTCCAGACACTACTAGCTACCACTAATATCTGAACATTCATTATTTCTGTCTGACCAGATGATAACCAATAACTTCTAAACACAGATATGACCAATAATATCTGAACTCATCTCACACTAATATTATCGATTTTGATGAATAGATTTGATTGTCTTATTGTCTATACAACGAAGTAAGTAATAATTTTTCAGATAATAATAACTTGTTGTGTATGGAACATATTGACATTTGCGATTGTTCAGAAGTATTTGGTCAGTTTGTCTGCTTCAATGTATTTGACGGCGACTGTACCAGAAACAGGCGCGTGCGCACAGACAACAACTAGCAGGGTCTTTCTACTGATGTGGAACTGGTTAGGTCTTTAGATGTCGACAGTTCTAGGCGTTCATGGAGCCCTTGTGGTAGGGTTGCCGAACTATAGTCGACTGTAGATATAGTCACTAACACGAGGCAGTTTAACTATAACGGAGCCTCTCCAATGTCTTTTTATATCAAGAAAATCGTAAGACCAATGTACCAGTACATAATATTAGAACATCAAGCCGTTACTTGTCAAGGAAAAATCAACCTTTTTATGCCTCTCAGAGGTCTCTAAATCTCAAAAGTTAGATGTACCAGAGGGCCCACATGGGTTCTTCTTCATCCTTAGCTTAAAACAAATAGACATACTTCGTAGTACCATGCCCATAAATTTGATAAAAATAGACTAGATTAACGATAGGAGACTCACAGGATTATCGAAAATGTAACCATATTAAATAATTCCGTATTATTACGTATAAATAGTGTATTATTTACTTTATAAATCTGAGAAAATTATATAATGTGTTTGCAATGACGCATGTTACTGTGATAACATCTTGTAAGAGTAAAATATGTTTTATCTTTTTGGTTATAATTTATCTTTTGACTGAATAAAGGATTTAAAATAATTGAATGCTTTTTCTTATGAATGTTTCCTATTTGCTTAGGGGTGGATATCTATTTGAAGAATATAAGAAGAATAGTTAAAGTTACCTCTTAAGCAAAGTCTCGGAATAATACTGGCCCAGATCGAATGCCCTGTTCAAATATTGGAACATTCGACTCTAAACACGATACGATCCGTTCCAGTTACCGATAGTCATAAATTATACGAGGCGTAGGCTAAAAGCGTCCGACCGACGATTGATGACAGCTGTATGAAACGTATACAATACGTACGTATTGTATTCGTACGTATTATATACCGACTGAGTCTTTTTATAATACACACGTGTATTATAAAAAGACTCAGTCGGTTGGCGAAAAACGGGTAGTCATATTGTGTGCTCCAAAGTATTTTAGATATATTTAAAACGTTTAAATTTATAACGTCAAGGCAATTCAGTACGATCGGGTTTAGTGTAACCCCACACTAGCGTTCTTGGAGCGTTTGAGCAAATATGGATGTAGCTTAAAATACTAACTCATGTTTTCGAGAAAATAAATGCTAAAGTTGCCTATTCGGGCCATGTGTCAAATAGGTAAAATATATTTTTTCCTTTATTAGTACAAGTATTAATTTATCACTGCATTATATAAAACATTATATTGTGCGTTATTCAAATCTTACATTTCCATTTTCAAAATGACTGTACAGTCAGCGTCATATAGTTCGTGATACTCAGGGTACTCTAATAAATAGACGCAACTAAAAAGTCAATAATATCGGTACACACAAAGTTTTCTTATTGTTGTCAACAGTTTTGTCGTTCAAAAGGTCGACACACTCAAAATGTCATATAAATCGGCTCAGTCAAATTGCCATAAATATGGTTACAGTCTTCCCGCCAATGGTATCCAAACATTCTAAGTGTTCAAAAATATGAAACACATTAGAAAAATAAACCTTACTGCTATACTTTTTAAATATTATTTTCCTCATCAATTAGTTTCAAAAAATGTAAACACAAAGTGAAAGCGATAGAAACTACTGTGTTCCTTTTCATTTTAAGCCCGACGTCATAGACTTCTCTTTTGTTTTGTATAGAACTTCAGAATTTCTTGCATAGCCATTTACGATATCTGGGGGCACGGCAGTGGGGAGGACCAAGTCAAGCAAAACAAACCACACAAAACAAAAACAAAAGACGTAAAAAATCCAAATCGCATAATAAACCTATTTTGGCTATTTCACTGCACTGTCTCTAATATTGCACTTCACATTGATGGGTAGTTGATGGTTAGTTGACATACACTGACAGATAATAGAATTACATTCAAACACTAAATCTAGTGTGAAAATCATCAGCCAGCATGAAACCTCAATACGCGATTGCGTAATGAGGTTTCATGCTGGCGTATTTTTCTAATGTGTTTCATATTTTTGAACACTTAGAACGTTTGGATACCATTGGCGGGAAGACTGTAACCATATTTATGGCAGCTAGACTGAGCCGATTTATATGACATTTTAGGTGTGTCGACTTTTTGAGCGACAAAACTGTTGCCAACAATAAGAAAACTTTGTGTGTACCGATATTATTGACTGTACAGTCAGCGTCATATAGTTCGTGATACTCAGGGTACTCTAATAAATAGACGCAACTAAAAAGTCAATAATATCGGTACACACAAAGTTTTCTTATTGTTGTCAACAGTTTTGTCGTTCAAAAGGTCGACACACTCAAAATGTCATATAAATCGGCTCAGTCAAATTGCCATAAATATGGTTACAGTCTTCCCGCCAATGGTATCCAAACATTCTAAGTGTTCAAAAATATGAAACACATTAGAAAAATAAACCTTACTGCTATACTTTTTAAATATTATTTTCCTCATCAATTAGTTTCAAAAAATGTAAACACAAAGTGAAAGCGATAGAAACTACTGTGTTCCTTTTCATTTTAAGCCCGACGTCATAGACTTCTCTTTTGTTTTGTATAGAACTTCAGAATTTCTTGCATAGCCATTTACGATATCTGGGGGCACGGCAGTGGGGAGGACCAAGTCAAGCAAAACAAACCGGCACGGCCGTACCATCCTTTTCAGGCTATTTTCGATCCCCTATAGCTACCTTGTAGACAAAACTAGAAACTTGAATTTTCAGTACGGACGATATGTCTCAAGGTATGTTAAAAAAATATAATCAATAAACAGCTACAGCTAAATAGATGTTAACCTCAATGATAATGAATATGAGTTATTAGGTATATTTCGTATTTAATTTTACTTGTGTACCTAACTGAAATGAACACATTCCGTATTAACGATAAACTGAGCAGTTCTGATAAAGCTACTTTCGAACGTAACAAAAGACGTAAAAAATCCAAATCGCATAATAAACCTATTTTGGCTATTTCACTGCACTGTCTCTAATATTGCACTTCACATTGATGGGTAGTTGATGGTTAGTTGACATACACTGACAGATAATAGAATTACATTCAAACACTAAATCTAGTGTGAAAATCATCAGCCAGCATGAAACCTCAATACGCGATTGCGTAATGAGGTTTCATGCTGGCGTATTTTTCTAATGTGTTTCATATTTTTGAACACTTAGAACGTTTGGATACCATTGGCGGGAAGACTGTAACCATATTTATGGCAGCTAGACTGAGCCGATTTATATGACATTTTAGGTGTGTCGACTTTTTGAGCGACAAAACTGTTGCCAACAATAAGAAAACTTTGTGTGTACCGATATTATTGACTTTTTAGTTGCGTCTATTTATTAGAGTACCCTGAGTATCACGAACTATATGACGCTGACTGTACATGGCGTCTGCGCGGCGCGACGCTCGAACCCGATGTGCAGTAGTGTTGCCGTCGATTCGATTGTATATCGATTTTAATCGATTATTCCTAAAGAGGCCTAAATAATCCAATAATCGATATAATCGATTATATCGATACCTATTTTTATTAGATAAAAAAGTTATTTATACCCTACTTTTTATTCATAAAACGTGATAGCTAAGTTTCTTGGTACCTACCTGAACTGTACCATCATGGCGATACTATCTTATCCGATAGGTAAATAAAAGCGATACTATCGATATAATTGATTTATTAAATTAAATCTAAAAATAATTGCAAATTAATCGATTATATCGATTATATTGTATTTGACTACGATTATAGTTGATTTTATGATTATGAAATTGTAAATGACAAAGGATAGGCCAACACTCATTAATATACTAACTCAGGCTTAACATGATGAGTGGGAATATATCTGGGAGCATGCCTGTCTTACAAAGGCGCAAATGTACTTAACACTATGTAATAGATTTCGCATACATACTTAACTGTTCCAATCCTAAAAGTATGACTAATTTGTCCCAAAAACCATTTTATCATCAACTATTACTTACCAACAATGCAACGTCCTTAGGTCAGCCATATTTGCAAATAAGTAAGGAAGTGATTATTTATAATAAAATCGAGAACCTAAAGAAATCCCAGTATACTTTAGCAACTGATAGCCCCTGTTTTCTATCATGTTCAGTAATATATATGTTCAATGGACTAATAATATATTATAAACAAAGACTAATACTTTATTGCTTAAATGAATGAATGATTGTGACAATGAAGATGCATTTTATTTCCAACAATTCAATCAATAATTTACACATTTAATTCACAACTAATAGAAACAAACTACTTATTAGCAAAATGAAATATGTATTCTACTGAATCTTTAAAACACTGAGTACCATACCTACATGAAGAAACGATTATAATCGATTATAATCGATTATGTCTAATAAAAATAGGTATCGATTATATCGATTGTGTCGATACTATCGATTGTCTTATCGATTATTAGATTATTTAGGCCTCTTTTGGAATAATCGATTATAATTGAAATACAATTGAATCGACGGCAACACTAGTCTGTGGTCATCAAGTTAATTAATTTGTTGTCTGTGGTCATCATGTCTGCCTTCTGCCTGCCTGCCTCAGATGTCAGCTGGTTTTGGTTTGCATAATTTTAGTCCGCGATTTGATTTTTAAAACCAACCGACAATTACAATCTCTATTTTACAGCTTAGTGGGTTATTCTGTCTAAAATGTACTTACTTTTATAGTTGTAAACAAAATCTAGGATCAAATTCTTCAAGTAGGTCACGTAAGTAACCTCATATGTAAAAAAATATTATTTTTGCTTGTACACCGGCTGAGATTCGTAGAAAACATCAGAAATTTACTTTAAAGCGTCCAATGGTTCTAAAATTAAAGTAATTAACATTTGGGACAGCAACATCGACCGATGTTTCATGCGGGTGCCACTGCCGTTGTACAAGCGTCCTTACGATTATTTTCCAGCATTTGGATATTCAACGCTGCACGGAGGCACCACGTTGTCGCTCGCGGCCTGCGCCAGACTAGCGCCCGTGGTGCCGTCGGAGCCTTAGTCTGGTGCAGAGCCGTTCTTCCTTCACTGGCCTCTCTTTGCACGGCTTGCGCGGTGATATGTCGATCTGTCGGTTGTCGAAAGTCTGCAGCGAGCGATGGATAAAATCCAACTGTTGTGGTACATTGGCATTTTAGTGCCATCGCTTTTTTGTGGACTATCTTTCTACAACTTAATTGGGCTTAGAGGGTTGTGAGTTGGATCTGTTGGTCATTCAACAAGATTTTAAAGGTGATCTTATGCTTTATATGTTGATGTTGAAGATATAAAATTGAATATATTTATGTGAAGCAATTAATTTATAATGATTTTTTAATTGAATACTTAATTTTGTATATTTACCCATGAAGTATTAAATCCCATGTATTGTTATCCTGATATTGTTGAAAGAATATTTGTAGTCAGTTTATATGTAGTAGTTATTTGGTGTTATAGATAAGTTGGCTTATGAATGTATGCATATAGTTTCAATCTAGTTTATTAGTATTTGATAAAGAATATTCAATGTCCAATCTACTTTCTAACATTTAAAACACCATCAGTGTGACAAATATGAAGCTAAAAAATTTTAAAAACTCTTTTCAGACCCCAACATGTTGGGTCCAAGAAGTTTATGTATGTATAACATCTCACATTATAATTATCAAGTTGGAAACAGGTCTACAACAGAAGCAATGATAATATTACAGTTTATTTCTTTAGAAATTTTAAAATGTTTGCAACTAGACCATCGCAATGTCTTTGGACATCAAAAATAAAAATATGCTTTTGTCTTAAAAGGGCTAATGTAGCAAGTAAAAAATAACTTGATGCTTGGGTAATGTCTGATATGAAAAGATCAACACAATCATTGTTTATTCTTTAACAAGTCAATTCTTAAGTTTCTTCATGTAGGTATGGTACTCAGTGTTTTAAAGATTCAGTAGAATACATATTTCATTTTGCTAATAAGTAGTTTGTTTCTATTAGTTGTGAATTAAATGTGTAAATTATTGATTGAATTGTTGGAAATAAAATGCATCTTCATTGTCACAATCATTCATTCATTTAGGCAATAAAGTATTAGTCTTTGTTTATAATATATTATTAGTCCATTGAACATATATATTACTGAACATGATAGAAAACAGGGGCTATCAGTTGCTGAAGTATACTGGGATTTCTTTAGGTTCTCGATTTTATTATAAATAATCACTTCCTTACTTATTTGCAAATATGGCTGACCTAAGGACGTTGCATTGTTGGTAAGTAATAGTTGATGATAAAATGGTTTTTGGGACAAATTAGTCATACTTTTAGGATTGGAACAGTTAAGTATGTATGCGAAATCTATTACATAGTGTTAAGTACATTTGCGCCTTTGTAAGACAGGCATGCTCCCAGATATATTCCCACTCATCATGTTAAGCCTGAGTTAGTATATTAATGAGTGTTGGCCTATCCTTTGTCATTTACAATTTCAACGGTGCGCACTATGCTCTTATTATCCAGTCCCTGCTGTTCTACAAATGTTACTGTACACTCCGATACAGGCACCCTACTATAACTTTCCAATTTGCGGTATGCATTCAAGATCTATCTGTACCGTATGTTTATCAAACTGATAATAGCTTAAAGTATGTGCAGACATTCTAATAGAAAGTTTTTATTTAAAAAATGTCAAAGATATCCAGTCTTATGACTGTTTGCATACTGTTTGTGCAATCCTGGTCTTAAATGGCAATGCGATTCATAAAATTGTGCACACTACTGTATTTGATGAGATTCAGGGCAGTATTATATGATCCACTATGAATAATGCACGAAGGACAGCCGTGGCTTATTTACAGTTTACCCCCCACAATGCATTAAAGGTCTAGGCCCAAAAAACGTAACGTAATCTTGTCTCGTCTGTCCCAGACAAAAAATCATAAAATTTCAATACTCATGTAGGTTAAGCTGTTCCCTATTTTTAGGTAGATACGCGAAATGAGTGATACCGAGTGCGAAGTCCCGCCCGCGAAGAGGTTAAAGTCAGAAGACGGGCTGGAGGAGGCGCCCAGAAGCGAGAAGCTCTCTCACCTGAGCAAGTACGACAACTACGTGACGCAGGAGGAGCTGGAGAAGTTGAAGGAGTTCCAGGTGCTGGACGAGGTCAAGTCGAACGACGAGGACAGCAACGAAGAGGACTCTGATAGCTCTGATGGTAGTCTTTTTGTCTGTTATTTTGTTTTTGTACTGCACATCAAGTTTGACCTCATCCCTGATGTTATGTGGTAATGAGGTCCTAGCTTATGGCCGACAAGCACAGTATGGTAATAGCTGTTACTGGATTGATGTGCTACTCCTAGAAGCGACACGGATTCTTATAATGATTGACTGGCTCGATGGAATATTCGTTTAGGCCTCTGGCGCTTGATGCAAGACTCGAATGTCCAATGAGATGATTAACGATCACAGAGATCTTCCAAAAAGCATTTTTTTATATAACACTTCAGGTTTGACCTCATCCCACCTGATGTTAAGTGGTAATGAGGTCTTTTTTTTCAATTTTTTTTTAGGGAGTAAAAATGCTTTTTCGCTCTGTATCGCTGTCGTGGGGACGACAGCGACGTGTGTGGGATTCCCCTGCTCAAAAGGGGCGGGGTCTACCCAAACTAAAAAACCTCCCCACCTTCATATCGCCTATTGACGGCGCTATGGGATATCGGGCGACCCATAACTGCCACAGCGCCGTCGGCTGGTAATGAGGTCCTAGCTTAAGGGCGACAAGTACAACATTGATTGAAGGCTTGATCCCTGCTACTAATGTAGCACCCCCCAGGAGCTAGTCTGTAAACCTTACGTACGCAGGAACACAATAACACCGTAATAATTGTTATTTGGCTGCGGTCTTCTGTAAGGTTTATTTCATTTTATCTCATCAAGTGTTTGATTCGCAAGTCGTCAGCAGGTCTACTATCAAAGTATGTCGGATCAGATGATGAATAGCAATTTTCGATTTTCGTAAACGTAACCAATCCTGTTCGAATGCGAATAAACGGAAAAGACGTAACGTAAGACGTAACGTGACGTAAGACGTTACGTAAGTTCTTTTGTTTAGTAGGCCTGCTGAAACTGGTTCTAATGTTTGCATGATCGGTACGTTACCGTCATAGAGACTGAGGGTCGCTTGCAGGCAAATCTGAGGGGCTGCCCGAAGACGAGATCGAGAAGATGCTGGAGGAAGACCTGCCGGACGGCTTCAAGGGCGTGCCCAAGCAGAAGGAACGGCCTTACATCACGCGGCAAAAGATCGTCCTTGAAGGTAAGCCGGTTGGAGTTTTGAACCCTAACGTGATAGTATTAATAATCTTAACTAATGTGGAAAGATTTGATTTTTTTTGTTTGTTTGCGTTGAAATTGAGTCTCTGAAATTACTTGACTGATTTGAAAATTATTTTACTGTTGGGAAGCTACCAAAAGACTTTCTTATATCACGTGCGCTGCGAAAATTTATATTGATTATGGAGAACAAAATAATGTACTACGTCTTTGCAGAATATATAATTATCTACAATTAAAAATATGGCCACAGCATATGTCTAACTATAGTAGTCACAATAAGGTGGGAAAAAGGGGATTGTACGCGTACGAAGTTGCCGCAGGCCGCTCGTATTAAATAATCAGTGGGTTAATACATAACTGTGACGTCATAGATTGATATCTTCATTTAAAACCTATGAAGGAATCGTGTTTAGATAGGGATTTGAAAGTTCTACCTCAGTTAACTAGCCAGTTCCCTACCGTTGGTTCCACCGTCTGTTTGTTGCTTCTTCAGAGAAGGGCGTGAACTACTTCGAGGTGCTGCCGCTGGACTGGATGATGGTGCGGCACTACAGCGGCATGCCGGTGTACATGCACCGCACTACGCGTGTCTGTACGCTCTCCAAGCCGTACTTCCTTGGGAAGGGGAACACCAGGGTGAGTGGGATATCAGAAGTCACCCCCCAAATATCAGAAGTTAGGTTTTCTTACTCATTTGAACATAGCTTTATGTGGAGGATAACATAAATGAAGGATACAACATGACTTTTAAACTATAAATTGTTTTTATTTCATAAATTTTAACCCCTTAGATCAATCTACTGATTACCCCTTTACTTAAAAACACACTTATTTTAACACACAGTCGCTCTTAAGTCGCACTTGAAACTTAAAATCGCTTTCGATGTATTTATTCACTTGTATCGCTGATTCAAGACTCTCCGGTCGCGGCCAGTCCCGGCCTTATATAGTGCCGCAGATTGTTCCCGAACGTTCCACCGTAGAAACAGCCAGAATGTTCGCGCATGTCCTTAATAATTCTATTTAAAATTTTCTAACGTTTACAGAGACATGACATTCCAATTAGCTCAATACCATGCTTGGCGTACAGAAGAGCGTTAGAAGAAGAAGCAAAACAGAAGGAGATAGACAGGAAAATAGAAGAACAAATTAGGAACGGCACTTGGGCCACCAAAACCCAGACTACCGACAAAAAACCAGCTCCTACTGAAAATAGTTTAAGTGTAAACGTAGATAAGACTAGAGAAACGGAACGTGCTACTGGAGTCGCGCTGAAATGCCCCTTCAGACGTAATGCTAGTGAAACTGAAGTTCTACCTAGTGGTCCAAATAATGTATATGAAAAGGATGATAAAGAAAAAGTTCAAAACTTAGACGAAGCTAACGAAACTAGTAAAAATGATGTATTTGAAAATAGTAACGCAATTGAAAATGTAGATAAAAATACCAACAATGTTGTTCAAAATGACGTGGCTGAGAGCAGCGAAGCGAAGGTTGAAGCTGAAGACGCTGTAGCTAATTGCAAGGAAGAAATGGGTGAAACTAAAGATGAAGTCGAAAATGCAATTCAGGGTGAAGAAGCTACTAAGGATGTGGAGGTACCCCTGAACAGGCAGCCGGTGGTGCTCCCAGGGGGTATAGTGATGCCGCCCCCGAGGGTCGAGACGGTGAACACGAGCTGGAAGACGCAGCACCTGACTCATGAGCAGGTCAACGGGTACTGCAAGAAGCTGTTCAAGTTCAAGACTGTCAACATTATGCATTTCAAGTGAGTATCAACAAACATTTTGTTGATTTATTGTATTTTATTAAGCGACTTTAAAAAAGGAGGTCTGTACGTTCGACCGTATATGTATTTTTTGTTTTTTAGGAGATGACTTTATGACTACCTATGAAAGACTATATGTTGCACTAGCTGTGCTCGCGACTTTGTTGGTGTGGACTACAGGATTTGTTTTTTAGGAGATGACTTTATGACTACCTATGAAAGACTATATGTTGCACTAGCTGTGCTCGCGACTTTGTTGGTGTGGACTACAGGATTTGTTTTTTAGGAGATGACTTTATGACTACCTATGAAAGACTATATGTTGCACTAGCTGTGCTCGCGACTTTGTTGGTGTGGACTACAGGATTTGTTTTTTAGGAGATGACTTTATGACTACCTATGAAAGACTATATGTTGCACTAGCTGTGCTCGCGACTTTGTTGGTGTGGACTACAGGATTTGTTTTTTAGGAGATGACTTTATGACTACCTATGAAAGACTATATGTTGCACTAGCTGTGCTCGCGACTTTGTTGGTGTGGACTACAGGATTTGTTTTTTAGGAGATGACTTTATGACTACCTATGAAAGACTATATGTTGCACTAGCTGTGCTCGCGACTTTGTTGGTGTGGACTACAGGATTTGTTTTTTAGGAGATGACTTTATGACTACCTATGAAAGACTATATGTTGCACTAGCTGTGCTCGCGACTTTGTTGGTGTGGACTACAGGATTTGTTTTTTAGGAGATGACTTTATGACTACCTATGAAAGACTATATGTTGCACTAGCTGTGCTCGCGACTTTGTTGGTGTGGACTACAGGATTTGTTTTTTAGGAGATGACTTTATGACTACCTATGAAAGACTATATGTTGCACTAGCTGTGCTCGCGACTTTGTTGGTGTGGACTACAGGATTTGTTTTTTAGGAGATGACTTTATGACTACCTATGAAAGACTATATGTTGCACTAGCTGTGCTCGCGACTTTGTTGGTGTGGACTACAGGATTTGTTTTTTAGGAGATGACTTTATGACTACCTATGAAAGACTATATGTTGCACTAGCTGTGCTCGCGACTTTGTTGGTGTGGACTACAGGATTTGTTTTTTAGGAGATGACTTTATGACTACCTATGAAAGACTATATGTTGCACTAGCTGTGCTCGCGACTTTGTTGGTGTGGACTACAGGATTTGTTTTTTAGGAGATGACTTTATGACTACCTATGAAAGACTATATGTTGCACTAGCTGTGCTCGCGACTTTGTTGGTGTGGACTACAGGATTTGTTTTTTAGGAGATGACTTTATGACTACCTATGAAAGACTATATGTTGCACTAGCTGTGCTCGCGACTTTGTTGGTGTGGACTACAGGATTTGTTTTTTAGGAGATGACTTTATGACTACCTATGAAAGACTATATGTTGCACTAGCTGTGCTCGCGACTTTGTTGGTGTGGACTACAGGATTTGTTTTTTAGGAGATGACTTTATGACTACCTATGAAAGACTATATGTTGCACTAGCTGTGCTCGCGACTTTGTTGGTGTGGACTACAGGATTTGTTTTTTAGGAGATGACTTTATGACTACCTATGAAAGACTATATGTTGCACTAGCTGTGCTCGCGACTTTGTTGGTGTGGACTACAGGATTTGTTTTTTAGGAGATGACTTTATGACTACCTATGAAAGACTATATGTTGCACTAGCTGTGCTCGCGACTTTGTTGGTGTGGACTACAGGATTTGTTTTTTAGGAGATGACTTTATGACTACCTATGAAAGACTATATGTTGCACTAGCTGTGCTCGCGACTTTGTTGGTGTGGACTACAGGATTTGGATTTTTTTTATTTAATTAAATTATTTTTTCTAAAATAAAAGTAGCCTAAGTTTTTCCTTATAAAATCAGCTACCAACCAGTAAAAGCCCCGTCAAAATCAGTCCAGCCATTTAAGAGTTTAGCCGGAACAAACAGACAAAAATTAATAAAATATATATTTTGGTATTATTAATATATATACTATATATATGCAAACTCAAACTCAAATATTTCTTTATTCAAGTAGGTTACATGTAACACTTTTGAATCGTCATTGAATACAATGCAAAGTGATTCTACTTCCGGTTCGGAACCTATATCTACCGAGAAGACACCGGTAAGAAACTCAGCAGATAAGTTACAGTAGCAGTATCTAACTTATAGCTATGTGTAGAACACTTTGGACCAAGTCATATAGTTTTATTTTGATGAGTGAAAAAAGCATGAAGTATTATTTTATTTTAAGAGGTAAGCTGGAGCAGACCAGTCCCCAAAGGTGGCACCTGTTCACAAGCATGACGTATGTGCCAGCCATCGCTTCACTCAACCATATTGAAGGGAATGTAACGACCCGCCACATAGCGCCACCACCCCAGTGACATTTTAGTGAGCATGACTAACTCCCAACTCCCTTTGGAAAGTAATTACAATTTAAGTCATCAAACCAACTATAGGACCCGGAGCACGAAGTAGTAACCTACCTACATCTTATTCTGTTAATTTGAGACTACTTAATAATTCGTGATAGCCATGTCTATCGTACAAAATTACCAATAACAATGTCATTTTGTCAAATGAAAATTAAAAATATCGACATGTCACATAATTAAAATAAAAGAAAATAATAATTTATGTCTACTTATAGTATAAAATTAAAATTAACAATGTCATTTTGTGAAATAATAAATTAAATTATCGAAACTGGCGCTTAATTAAAAAGACAAAAAAACGTTTCAAAACATGTGTTGTCACGTTAATTAATATCAGGCCAAATATCTTTATCATTGAGATAATCATTTACTGTATAATAGCCTTTTTTCATAAGTTCATTTTTAACATAGAACTTAAACTTATGCGTAGGTAAGTTAACAATAGTTTGCGGTAATTTATTGAACATTTTTATGCTTAACCCAACGAATGAATTTCCAATTTTATGGAGTCTACGATTTGGAACAGCAAGTTTATGTTTATTTCGGGTGTTAAATCGATGAATGTCTGATTTTTTTGGAATTTTGTGCAGGTTTTTGTGAACGTGCAATGTATATGCATGTAGTAAAAAGCGGTTATTTTAATATAACAAGCAGACACTCCAATTTTATTTATATGTAGATATGATAGGGCGCTATGACGTTCATTTGGTGAAGCCTATGACCAACGATTAACGAGTATGGTTTCATGTCTTCGTTTTTGAGTAAAAATCTCGTTAAAACGAAAGGTATAATCGGAAGCTTAAACGTGGTTTTGATTTACATTTATGTATTTGGCATTTTGAAAAGGCTTTATTCAATCCCCGGAACCCGTCCAATGGCGCAACGCCCAAGTCCGGCCCCGGCTACGGAGGTCGTCTTAATTAGTATTAGCGAGTCTAGTTTTGTTCTGACTGTGTGATATCTGTCAGGCGTTGGGCGGACCGGCGCAAGTATACGAAGGCTCGCAAGACGCTGCAGTACCCCACGCTGCCGGAGGGCACCAAGCTGATCACCATACCGGCGCAGACCACGGCCGGCTCCGAGAACGGTAAGGAGTTAATATTACACAGTGATTACCAATCTCGAATAAAATTGAAAATGGTCGTACTGAATTTTTAATATGAGCATATTAAAACTCGAAGTTTCTAGTTTTGAAAATTGAGCAGAAGATGTTGCCAGAAAAAAATGTTGATCGTGAAATCTCCATTTTCAAGGGAAATATTCAGCTAGTTAAAAACGTCAAATAATTTGGAATTTTTAATTTTTTTCCTCTAGTGTAGAATAACATTATAGGATACTTTTTATCCTGTGTAAACTCGCTGCCAACAACTAAACAACTTTAAATTCAAATGTGCTTGTAAGGAGGCAAGAGCAACAAGCGCGACTGGGTGATGAACATGAACGGGCGCAGCTACTTGTCGGTGTTCCACGAGTACGTGCGCCGCGCGCTGCAGAAGCAGCCCGTCTACGAGTTCGTGCAGCTCGGTGAGTGACCAACTGATGCCAACTAGTACACGTTGAGTGTCGTTGTGAACGGGCGCAGCTACTTGTCGGTGTTCCACGAGTTCGTGCAGCTCGGTGAGTGACCAACTGATGCCAACTAGTACACGTTGAGTGTCGTTGTGAACGGGCGCAGCTACTTGTCGGTGTTCCACGAGTTCGTGCAGCTCGGTGAGTGACCAACTGATGCCAACTAGTACACGTTGAGTGTCGTTGTGAACGGGCGCAGCTACTTGTCGGTGTTCCACGAGTTCGTGCAGCTCGGTGAGTGACCAACTGATGCCAACTAGTACACGTTGAGTGTCGTTGTGAACGGGCGCAGCTACTTGTCGGTGTTCCACGAGTTCGTGCAGCTCGGTGAGTGACCAACTGATGCCAACTAGTACACGTTGAGTGTAGTTGTGAACGGGCGCAGCTACTTGTCGGTGTTCCACGAGTTCGTGCAGCTCGGTGAGTGACATACTATATATAGACGACCTCCGTAGCCGAGAGGCGAGCGTGCCGGACTTTAGCATCGCGCCATCTGAGGTTCCAGGTTCGATCCCTGGTCGGGTCAATATGGGAAACGAGCTTTTCTATATTGTCTCGGGTCTGGGTTTTGTGGTACCGTCGTTGTTTCTGATTTCTGTTGTGTTACAGAAACTTACCACAGAATCAGAGCAATGTATGTGATGTTGTCCGAAATTTATTATATTGTTTTTGGTTGAATAATTTACACGAATAAACGAATTTCAAAATTAGAATTTTGATCATTTTAAATAGGTTAACGGGTCAAAACCCGACACCATTTTTTAGTACTTACTGCCCGTCGCGATGTTTCGGTTAGGTTATTTCACCGACCGTGGTCACGAGCTATTTGTATTAAAACTGTAACGCGAAAGTCTTTATTAGATAGCGATGTGTGATACGTTTGGTTGTCGCGCAGAGAACGCGTCGGCGCCGTACCAGGCCACGGTGTACATCGGCGGCATGCAGTACGGCGTGGGGCACGGCTCCAGCAAGCGCCAGGCCAAGTCGGCGGCGGCGCGGGCCTCCATACACATCCTCATACCGGAGATGAAGGACGAGCTGGACGCGCACGCGCCGGCCCAGGCGCACGCCGACAACCACGACACGGACTTCTCGGTCAGACCCGCCTCTGGAGATGCATTCCGACGTGCACTGGATTATTATATAAACACTAGCTAACCCGGCAAATGTTGTTTTGCCATATAAATAATTTTTAATCTTTTTTTTTTATCACTAAGGGCTATGAAAAATAGATGTTGGCCGATTCTCAGACCTACTCAATATGCTCACAAAGTTTCATGAGAATCAGTCAAGCCGTTTCGGAGGAGTACGGGAACGAAAACTGTGACACGAAAATTTTATATATAAGATTTATTATTTACTATCTGTGCCCGCAACTTCGTTCTCGTGGACTACATCCTTTCATGGTCGGTTTTACCCCTATCTCCCCTAATACAAAAAGTAGTCCATATTTTAATCCAAGTTTCGACCTATATTTGTGCTAAATTTCATACCTCTACACCTACCTACACACCTACATTTCAGTGGTATACAGGTAAGCTGGTATTGCCCCATCCCCCCTTGTCTATGTCCGTTCTTGAGGTTCAACGTATACCTATACCAAATTTCATCAACATTGAGAAGATTAAGCGGGAAAGCGTAACAGACAGACAGAGTTACTTTCGCATTCATAATATTAGTAGGGATTTATTTTATATATTTATTAACATACAAACATAATCCTTATCGATTTTTATGATTTTTATAGTCCTTTAAGACGCACTAGCGAACTCTGAATATTTTAACGAAACAAAAAATTCACCTCCCCTTGCGGTGAGAGAATTGAACCCACGACCTTCACGTATCGCGCGTGCTGCTCTTCAGTTGTTAGAGCTAACCGTAAGTTATCGTAGGCGATAATTTTTCTGCTGTATCAACCCCCTGCGTCACGCCAAGCTCCCCCTACTTCGCTACGCCACACCATGTTCCTGTCTCCCCGCGCCATAGTGCTCCCCCTTCTCTTTGTGCTACAGATTTCCAGATGATAACGTTCCAAATAAAGCTAACCTCGGCCTCCTTGGATTTGAATTTGGAAACTATGGTTTATCTTTTTCTTAATCCAAACTAAATAAACGAACGAACGAAATAAATCGCTTGCAGTTCTTCGATTACGTGAGCATCGAGGACCCCCGCATCACGGAGTTCTGCGCCGCCACGTGCGAGCCCTCGCCGCACGCCATCCTGCGCACGTGCCTGCTGAGGAACTTCGGCGCCGGGGACAGGCACATACAGACAGAGGTAACTCACCAGCTGCACCAGGGGCTCCCATACTGTGGCCGCACGCCATCCTGCGCACGTGCCTGCTGAGGAACTTCGGCGCCGGGGACAGGCACATACAGACAGAGGTAACTCACCAGCTGCACCAGGGGCTCCCATACTGTGGCCGCACGCCATCCTGCGCACGTGCCTGCTGAGGAACTTCGGCGCCGGGGACAGGCACATACAGACAGAGGTAACTCACCAGCTGCACCAGGGGCTCCCATACTGTGGCCGCACGCCATCCTGCGCACGTGCCTGCTGAGGAACTTCGGCGCCGGGGACAGGCACATACAGACAGAGGTAACTCACCAGCTGCACCAGGGGCTCCCATACTGTGGCCGCACGCCATCCTGCGCACGTGCCTGCTGAGGAACTTCGGCGCCGGGGACAGGCACATACAGACAGAGGTAACTCACCAGCTGCACCAGGGGCTCCCATACTGTGGCCGCACGCCATCCTGCGCACGTGCCTGCTGAGGAACTTCGGCGCCGGGGACAGGCACATACAGACAGAGGTAACTCACCAGCTGCACCAGGGGCTCCCATACTGTGGCCGCACGCCATCCTGCGCACGTGCCTGCTGAGGAACTTCGGCGCCGGGGACAGGCACATACAGACAGAGGTAACTCACCAGCTGCACCAGGGGCTCCCATACTGTGGCCGCACGCCATCCTGCGCACGTGCCTGCTGAGGAACTTCGGCGCCGGGGACAGGCACATACAGACAGAGGTAACTCACCAGCTGCACCAGGGGCTCCCATACTGTGGCCGCACGCCATCCTGCGCACGTGCCTGCTGAGGAACTTCGGCGCCGGGGACAGGCACATACAGACAGAGGTAACTCACCAGCTGCACCAGGGGCTCCCATACTGTGGCCGCACGCCATCCTGCGCACGTGCCTGCTGAGGAACTTCGGCGCCGGGGACAGGCACATACAGACAGAGGTAACTCACCAGCTGCACCAGGGGCTCCCATACTGTGGCCGCACGCCATCCTGCGCACGTGCCTGCTGAGGAACTTCGGCGCCGGGGACAGGCACATACAGACAGAGGTAACTCACCAGCTGCACCAGGGGCTCCCATACTGTGGCCGCACGCCATCCTGCGCACGTGCCTGCTGAGGAACTTCGGCGCCGGGGACAGGCACATACAGACAGAGGTAACTCACCAGCTGCACCAGGGGCTCCCATACTGTGGCCGCACGCCATCCTGCGCACGTGCCTGCTGAGGAACTTCGGCGCCGGGGACAGGCACATACAGACAGAGGTAACTCACCAGCTGCACCAGGGGCTCCCATACTGTGGCCGCACGCCATCCTGCGCACGTGCCTGCTGAGGAACTTCGGCGCCGGGGACAGGCACATACAGACAGAGGTAACTCACCAGCTGCACCAGGGGCTCCCATACTGTGGCCGCACGCCATCCTGCGCACGTGCCTGCTGAGGAACTTCGGCGCCGGGGACAGGCACATACAGACAGAGGTAACTCACCAGCTGCACCAGGGGCTCCCATACTGTGGCCGCACGCCATCCTGCGCACGTGCCTGCTGAGGAACTTCGGCGCCGGGGACAGGCACATACAGACAGAGGTAACTCACCAGCTGCACCAGGGGCTCCCATACTGTGGCCGCACGCCATCCTGCGCACGTGCCTGCTGAGGAACTTCGGCGCCGGGGACAGGCACATACAGACAGAGGTAACTCACCAGCTGCACCAGGGGCTCCCATACTGTGGCCGCACGCCATCCTGCGCACGTGCCTGCTGAGGAACTTCGGCGCCGGGGACAGGCACATACAGACAGAGGTAACTCACCAGCTGCACCAGGGGCTCCCATACTGTGGCCGCACGCCATCCTGCGCACGTGCCTGCTGAGGAACTTCGGCGCCGGGGACAGGCACATACAGACAGAGGTAACTCACCAGCTGCACCAGGGGCTCCCATACTGTGGCCGCACGCCATCCTGCGCACGTGCCTGCTGAGGAACTTCGGCGCCGGGGACAGGCACATACAGACAGAGGTAACTCACCAGCTGCACCAGGGGCTCCCATACTGTGGCCGCACGCCATCCTGCGCACGTGCCTGCTGAGGAACTTCGGCGCCGGGGACAGGCACATACAGACAGAGGTAACTCACCAGCTGCACCAGGGGCTCCCATACTGTGGCCGCACGCCATCCTGCGCACGTGCCTGCTGAGGAACTTCGGCGCCGGGGACAGGCACATACAGACAGAGGTAACTCACCAGCTGCACCAGGGGCTCCCATACTGTGCGCCTAGCAATCATTGTAATCTCGGCGTCTGATTGGTTTTCCAGTTTGTTATGACTCCTACTTAAAAACATCGTGTTTGGTTCCAGATGAAGAAGCTAGAGTTCCAAAAAATTGAGTTGACGATGAAGGTTGGCAAGCATACTGCTACAGTGGTGTGTAAGAACAAGAAAACCGCCAAACAGCGAGCGTCGCAAGCCATTCTGCAGGTAATGATACCATATCACAAATTACAAAATATATTTCTAAATCGGAGTATTGTAGGTACTCCAAAGCATGGTAGTGCATATCGATGTCTCTAGGAAGATACTCCAATGGCTTAATTCAGTATTGTAATGTCTGGTTAATTCCAGGCGCTCCACCCGCACGTGAGGTCGTGGGGCTCGCTGCTGCGGCTGTACGGGTCGCGGTCGGTCAAGAGCTGCAAGGAGAAGAAGCTGGAGGAGCAGCAGATCACGCTGCTGCAGGACAAGGCGCAGCACAACGAGCCCAACTACGCCGTGCTGGCCAAGCTGCGCCACGAGATGGACAAGCTGCGCGAGCGCGACGAGGCCGTCGTGCCCATCGGCACGCTGCTGCTGCGAGACGCCCTGCCCGAGCACTCCGGCGCAGACCTCAACAACGTCGACCTGTAGGGCAGCCTCCACGACATTGCAGAGGAGCCAAGCCCGGTCGTAAGGGGACACTGCATCGCCAGCACATTACGCGTCAAGCCCCGCAACGCCGCCACCGCGGTTACCCCGCTTTCGGTGCTCCCACAGCTCCCTTTGTTCCCCCTGCTCCCGGCATTACACCCCTCCCCCAGATCACCCCTCTAAAGGTGCTATGATTCCACCACTCCCCAGCTACTGGCACTCCCCCACCTCAACCGCTCGTGGCGTTACACCCGCTTCCATAGCCCCCCCCCCCCCTTTTTTTTGAGGTGGGGAAAATACTTTTCGTACCATTCCGCTGCCGTGGGGACGACAGCGACGTGTGTGGGACTACCTCGTAGGTAGGGTAGCCCTCGCTCTTACGAGCTAAAAAAAATCTCACCCACCGTCTCATCGCCCAATGACAGCGCTTTGGGAAACTGAACACCCATAGCGGCCATAGCGCTGAATACCCATAACAGCCATAGCGCAAGCGTACAGCTCCCCCGCTCCCGGCGTTTTACCACCACTCCCCCAGCTCCCAGCGTACCCCCGCTCCCCCCGCTCCCGGTGCACCCCGGGACCCAAAACTGACTGCCGACGCCCGTCCAATTACCACACATTTTCATAATTGTTTTTCTAATTTGTATAGTAATAACGGTGATAATTGCGTGACAATTGAGGCTTTACGAAGCGACACACTCCTTGAGATATTAACAATTGTAACTCAATATTCCTTGTAGTTTTAGATAACGCGGGCCTACAGTTTGACTATGCAAATATGAATACTTTTATCCCATAATTTCTTGCAAAAATGCGTGCGATATAATTAATAAATAGCGCCATTTTTTGTAAAAACTCTTTTTGAAATTCCCCTTGTGGGCGGGGAGTCAACTAGCGTTTTACTTTTATTATTTTGTAAGTAACGAAAATTAAAAAATAAGTCTACCAGTATGTAATTCCAAGTAGATAAGGCATTTAATTTAGATTTTTTTGGGGAAAAGCGTTAATGAAACCATTAATTAAATATAATTTGGTGCTTTACAATTTCCATTTATTAAACTTAAATTGTAGATTTGATGTAATACCTAAGTTAAATAGAATTTTAAAATTTAGGCAACAGATCTAATGGGGAATTTGAATAAAATGTTTTCTTTTTATTTCTACATATAGATCTGCAATGAATTATTTTTATCGTCAAAGTAATAGTAAGAAATAACTATAAAAGGGATGATGCCACAATAAAAAAAACTATAAATCTTTATATAGCTTCAGTTACATTTTTCTAATATAATTTAGACGTATTTTTTGCTTAAATTTAAAATAGATGATAATACAGCGCATTAAACTTCAGTGTAATATGGCTTACGTCACTATTTCGTAGAAATGACATCGCGCTAAATTTCAAAGCAGCATGTGTCAGTATATTTTTGTTTACATGATAATAAAAAAATATCTGTCTTAATTTTCGGCAATCTTACTGATGCCATTTACTTCTATAATCTGCACAGTAGTAAGTTACATTAGAAATCAAGCTAAATGTTGCTAGGATACCAATTAACCGAATCGATTAATTATAAATTGTTTGTAATCTTAATTAAATGTTTAAAATCAGCTTTAATTGTTAAAATACGCTTTGGGAAACACTTAACCTTTAATCTAGAGTAACTTTAACAAATTGTGATGAGCTTTGGAAGAAGATTGTATTCATATCCGATTGATTGATTGCAGGTAATAATATTAATTATTAAGGCTAACTTTATAGTGAGATGTAATCAGTATGTACCGTCATTGTTCATTTTGCACAAACTTCGTGCTCAATTCGCTACTAGTCTATTTAATCCATGTAATTAGGGTAATTAGTAGTCGTTAACTTTTATTGAAATTATATTGTATGCGTCAATTAAGGTATGGAAGGAAATAGAACTTCTCGGATGCTTATTTTTCCATGAAAAGACCACAAGTTAACAAATATGATATAAACAAGTGTAAATTTAAGTCAATATAAAAAATTAGAGCTTAATCATTGATCGCAATGGAGCTAGGAAAATCCACTAGATGACAGTTAAGCGTGTACGTCAAAAACGACCAATCACGTAACAATATGACATGTACGCTCGGATCATAAAAAGAAATAGATATGAAACGCATGGCCCGTGCCCCGCGACATGCCCAGAACGAAATACCACTGCGCGCCGTTTAGTCAGTCGTTATCCTACCGCGGTGGTGTAATGATATCAAAATGCCAACTTGTAGCGTTGTTACGTGTAATAATAGGAGTGAAACTAAAAACTTCGAGAACGATGGGATCACATACCACGTGAAAGTATTGTTTTTTTTACTTATAACTCGGTAAAAACAAATATTTTAACTAATAAACGCACTGCTATGTGGCCGAACTATGGTATCGAACGAAAATCTGTATTTTAGCTGTGAGAGTTGTACATTAACTGTGCGGCGCGACCAGCAACCTTTAGTGCGCTAAACCACGGAGCAATGTATCAACTAGACATCGACGCAAACTAGACAACGTTTGTCTCCAACTAGCGTAAATGTAAAATAAATTGCTTTTGCTTAAGTGTGTGTGAAGCGCATCAATGCCAATCACAGCTCTTGTTTGTATGTTGTCATTGATTCGGTGGCTTTTGTTTCTACGTTGCTCAGTGTGTGCGTGTTGGCGGTGGTAGGAGAACACTGGAGACAGCATTTGTTTGTAATGCACTTCTCCCTTGTTTAATGTTCTGTGCATGTACGTGCTGCCATCTAGCGGATTTTTGTTGCGATATAGGTAAACGGTGTTGTAATTGATACGGCTATAACTAAACGATATATAAATACATATTATTAATAAGAACAAAAAAATATTAAATGGGACGTTTTATTTGGATTAACATAGTAGTTAGTTTAAGTATTTCCATAAATGTATTAACTTGTGTACTAATACAATACAAGAATAATTTAAGATTTCCAATGCTTCTGTCCAAAACCTGCTATTGTACAATGGAGGGTGTTTGTATTGCCTATGTATGTATATGTTTATCTAGGTAGGTAGGTTTTTAAATGAGGGAGGAATAAGAAGGAGGATATATATCAAAAGAGATTATAATGTAAACATGAGTGATATGAAGAATTACGGATTAAGATTGTAATGTTACATTAGTATGCTGCGAAGGAAGACCATGTAAGGAGAACTCTCCACTAGTAAGTAAACAATTGTGATCATAAAATTATTAAGAAACAACATATTTATTATGTAATCATTTAGTTCTTAAAATCGCTTGTACTCTAACCACACGGTTTTGACGACCTCCGTAGCCGAGAGGCGAGCGGGCCCGACTTTGGCGAGCGCCATCTCTGAGGTTTCGGGTTCGATCCCCGGTCGAGTCAATATGGGAAACGAACTTTTCCATATTGTCTCGGGTCTGGGTGTTGTGGTACCGTCGTTGTTTCTGATTTCTGTAACACAAGTGCTTCAGCTACTTACCACAGAATCAGAGCAATGTATGTGATGTTGTCCAATATTTATTTATTTAACCAGTGAACGGAACAAAACATAGAAGCATTATAACGCATAAAAATGGCACCACGAAAAGTATGGCACGGTGGGCGTGGCTTAAAAAAGTGAGCTAGCGACGGTACGAATACCGTTTCCACGGACACAGCAGGTCATAGACGCGGAACAATCACAGCGTGTTCTATCCTAATCTATGAGATGACTTAACTAACTAACGACCCCTATAACGAACGCCTTTATCGACCTAAACGCATTAGCCTTAAAGTTTTTTTTCAAGTGTCGATACTTTATTACTGTATTGCGTATCTATCGCTTGTGTGCTACATTTGTGTGTGTTCTGGTGCCGATATTCGATTGAAGTGAGTATGACAGGAATTCTTCCATGTTTTTTTCGTTTACTGACTCATTTCTTTTGCTCGCAAGTTTATTTGAAATTGCTTTCAATAAATGAAGATTAGATCTTATGCGCGCGACATAAGGTTGGTCCAAAATGTGTCGTCTAAATTGCTTTCGTTTGTAGGTATATTTCACTTGATCATGGGCGCAGTCCCTTATGTTCTCAGAAACGTTTTCAACTCTAAATGAGCTAAATAAAACCGTTTAAAAATCTGTACCTTTTTGATTCAACTCAAAAGCTAATTTTGTTTTGTAAAAGGTACAGATTTTTTAGAGCGAGTTACAAAAAAGTACATTAAAGGTACATTTTTTTGGTGACCGGTATAATTTTATTCCTCATGGTACACCCGCCATTTTGACTCATCTTTTCAGCTATTTCCTTTGTGAACATAATTGTAAGTAAAGTAATTTGTGATAAGCAAGACAGGCGATTCAGACGTCGAGTTGCGGAAAGCCCGTGTGTAGTACATAACAGCATATCAAGGTAGACACTAGTTAAAAGCTTTTTTTATTGCATTCATGAATTCAGTAGATCTATTGGAATGCGTAATTTACTAAAATTAATTTGTTTTCTCATTTAATCTTTATTATGTTGTAATATTTTGTTACTATTCTTGTGTTGTCAACTTCAGTCATTATAAAAAGAAATGTATTTTCTTAAACGTGTAAGTACTTTTAAGTAAATAATGTGAATAAGGGGCCGTCCATATATTACGTCATTCTAAATTAGGGGGGGGGGTTGGTCTGCGGATGACGATAAATGATCGATAGGGGGGGGGGGGGGGGTGTTTCGAAATTGACGTCATTCTTATTTATTTATTTATAGTTTATTGTTCACGTACAAAAAAATATTTCTAAAAAGAAATTTCTTCCAGCACACCTAGTAAGGCTAAGGCGTGTACAATACTAAAATAACTCATAATAAACATACATAGATGTACACAAATACAGTAATAATACAGATAAAATACTCTAACAATAATATTACATATAATACTAGCTGCCCGCCCCGGCTTCGCCCGTGGTACTTACATGTATTATACATATAAACCTTCCTTAAGAAACACTCTATCTATTAAAAAAAACCGCATCAAAATCCGTTGCGTAGTTTTAAAGATCTAAGCATGCATAGGGACAGACAGCGAAAGCGACTTTGTTTTATACTATGTATTGATAATAAATTTTGTTAAATTGGTAATGACGTCAATTTTGGGAGAAGGGGGGGGGGGTCATTAAGTAATGACGATAGGATGATTGTAGGGGGGGGGTCTAAAATCTGAAAAAATCGATGACGTAATTTATGGACGGCCCCTAAGAAGAAAAAAATAAACAAATCTGATAGATTAAAACGATTTCTGAAAGTCATAGTTGATAAGATGGAATTAAAACCCAGTTTAGAATTGTTGCAGATTGTTTGCTTAGTACATGTTATCTTGTTTTTCCGTTAGTATATTTTGGGTGTATTGTTTTTTGACTTCGGATATATTATTGTGTATTATTGATGTCCGTATAGTCCGTGTGGGCTCAATCTTATTTATCCATCAATATTGCAATTAAAAGTTATTCACTTGAACATACTGTCTTTTTTTTGTCTAAGTACGTCTATCGACCTTTAAAATATTCCATTTAAGGCTAAGGCCGTAGAAGTACTAATCAGGCGGGTAGAATCCGCGGTTTAGTAGGTAATAGTGCGGCCTAAGCCTTAGACTTGCGCGTTCCATTTTAAGCATTTGGAATAAATTGAGGGGTCACTTACCATGACTGGTACAACCAAACCGAAGCGTCAGTAAGTAGTTCACAATTAATTACCAAAAATGTTATCGCGATTTGATGACCCTTAAACAGGCAATAGGAAAATAGTTACCCCCTCAAATTGAACCTTATCACCGTGACTTACCGGAGAAAACCAATGAAAAGTTTAGATACTCCAGGCCTGGTTAGGGTTAAGATAGATTCTTAGAAATAGAGTTTGAAAATAAATCACAAAGCAATGGTAAAACAATTTAATGCAAAATATATTTGTATAATTCTTACAGTCTAATAATGAATTATACCGACATAGGCATTAAGAGAAATACCCTATAGTATAAAAAAATAAAATTAAACGTACATTTTACCTAAAGAGTATTTTAAAAGGCAGTGTAAATACTAATAAATACTAATTTGTACAACACGGCGCGCAAACGCATCTAAAATATGCCTAAAAGGATACCCTTAATATTAATTACGTATTAAATGGTAACTGTAACATATCACATTATTAAATGTAGGTATTTGTATCACTGTCGACGCGCGTGCAATACCGCGAAAGAACAGTATGTTCATACCGCGTAACTGCAAAAGGCGCGGCATTGAACTATCGCACACTCTAAACGAGTTATGGGTCAATTAACGTTCCATTCTTATAAAGTAATTCATAAAAAAGTTACTACACTCTTCGGCCCGTATAATATAGTCAAATGGCTAAGATATCCAGGCTTTTCACCTCATAATCGATATCGTACAAAAGCGGTTCGCGGTATTTACGAACTTTGCTTACGCGGTTTTGAACGCGCAGCGACGGTTTAGTCTAAACATATCTGTTGATCTGATTTTATGTGCTGTGTGCTTACTACTAAGGGCACATAACTAAAACTGCATACTTTTTTACGACGAATTTTAACGTATTTTTTTAGGCCATTTAAACACTGTTTGAATTTTGATGTAAAGGGGGAATACAATTGGAATAAAAAAAAAAACACAACAAATAGTTTAACGTATACAATTTAACGATATTAATTTAACCGTAAAAGCGGACTTTAAGAAATGCAATCTAAAAAATGAAATCCTTTCGTTTTTAGTAGTAAGCCTACAGGTTTCTATTTACCGTTACTTATTTAAATAAGTAGGTACCTACTACTGTTTCGTATACCAAATACATACATGTGTCCCCGCCTTTACATCTAAATAACGTTTTGCACAAAGATATAATGTATAATGGAAGTCAATGTAAAATTAACTTGTCACCAAACAATAAGGGTGTTTGCGCATGAAAAATCCACTAGATGGCGATACGTAGGCGCGGAGTCCAACTGCTATGTAATTCACTATAATAATCGAACACCCTCATTAGGAAGAACAACCTATATCTCTTAGGTCACTAATATTGTGTTTTTGATTTATTTGCGCCGACTGACGCTGGGGCTGCGGCGCGTGGTGGCGCTACCACTCGTGGTGGCGCGTGGTGGCGCGTGTGGCGCGTGTGGCGCGTGGTGGCTCATGCCCAGCGCTGCCAGGTGGCGTGGTGCTGCGAGTCGCTGGCTGAGAGCACGTTTGAGATGCCGCCGTGGTTGCCCAGTGGGTACGGCGCCTGTAATTATCCAATGAAAAAACAAATTGGTTGTAAACTTTACACCGACTTTACAATGTAAAGTCGGTTTACGGACGCTAGTTTGACGTGACAACGCTAAGCTGATCGCTCGAGCCGATCATGCCTCTCTCTCGTTCGTGTCGCGCTCTCACTTGCGGAACGCGACAATGCGCGATTAATGAGCGTAACGGAACAATGACGTCATATTTTTCGTGCATGCAGCCCGTAGTATCGTGTTATTAGACGTTGTCACGTCGAAATATTTTTTATTAGTCATAAATTGCTGGTTATATATAATAAGCGTTTGCATTCGCTGGTGTCCGCTAGTTTTTTATAAATGGGGTAAAATATGCAACCGATGCGCCGAGCAGCGTTACAAAGTTCTATGATTCGGAGAAACGTTTAAGAGAGGTAGGGCATAGCGATTTATCGCTCGAACTGGAGCAGCCCGACTGGTGAAATACCTCCACCTTACAGAAGACCGCAGCCAAATAACAATTACTTCTGCGTTGTTTTGTTCTTGCGTGTAAGTAAGGTTTCCAGAGCTTCTGGAGGGTGCTACATTAGTAGCAGGGGTCAAGCCTTCAAGGTAATGGCGACAAGTCCAGTAACAGATTTATTATGCTGTACTTTTTGCCCTTAAGCTAGGACCTCATTACTACTGTACATCAGGTGGAATGAGGTCAATCTTGATAAAAAAAAGAAACGTTCGGTAAAGCGTACCTAACATCATAATTCAATAAAGTGATTTAAATAATATAAATTAATATACATATTGGACAACATCACATACATTGCACTGATTCTGTGGTAGATAAGCACTTGTGTTACAGAAATCAGAAAAACAACAACGGTACCACAACACCCAGACCCGAGACAATATAGAAAATATCGTTTCCCATATTGACCCGACCGGGGATCGAACCCGGGACCTCAGAGATGGCGCGACGCCAAAGTCAGGCCCGCTTGCCTCTCGGCTACGGAGGTCGCCAAATACAAATAGTAAAATTTTATTTAGCGAAAATAAAATAGGCAAGTATAGTTTGCTATTTCTTTAGTATGCTTTTAATAAAAAAAACAATGATTACTTAACTAATAAGCTAACATATCCAACACCTTTCATATGTTATTGTTAACTCTGTCAAGTAGCCAATTAGGCCTGTAAGTCGAAGGCAGGTAGTGAGAAGCGTCACGTACGTGCGTGGAGCCGAGCCACCTCTGCTTGATGAAGTCGGCGGCGCGCTCGCCGACCATGACGGTGGGCGCGTTGGTGTTGCCCGACGTCACCGCCGGCATCACGCTCGCGTCCGCCACCCGCAGCCGGTCGATGCCTTGCACCTGATTAATCATTTAAAATAACTTAACCGGTCTGAACGCGACAACATTTTTGTTAATTTTTACTACTTACTGCCTGTCTCGGTTGCAACAACCGTGGTCACGAGCTGACTAGTCAGCTGACTGTATGTTTTAAATGGAAGCCGAAAGTCTTTAATTCTTTATACAAGGATTTAATGATTAATCTAACATGCAGTTGCCTACGATTTTGATCACGATCGAGTATACGAGTAAAAAGTACCATTCATGGTCTTTAATATGTAATGACGATATTTTATTATCCATTTCAATAGGTAAGTTGTATTTAAGAACGAATAAAATAAAAGCAATAATTCAAAGTAAAAAAAAACTACATTACATGTAGAAATATACTTACTATCTACCTATTTCTAATGTTGACTTTTTCATTCTAAAATTGTAAGCTACATAACGTTACGATGACCTGTGAAAAAGTAAACATATAATCTGGCGTGAGAAAAAGCCGATTACGGTTATAATGATAATGTACCTGAAGCAAGTTATCGACGACAGCAGTAGGGTCACCCCTCGGCCCCATCTTGCAGGAGCCGGCCTGGTGGTTCTCCGGCGCCGTCTGCATCCGCACCGCGCACTCCCAGTACGCGTCGCAGCCGAACTTTATCTTCTCGCAGCCCTGCACCGGCGTCTTGTCCATTTTTACCCCAAACCGCTTCAAGGCCTTCGTCTCTGATAGCTTGACGGCGAATTTGATGCCTTCCACCAAGGTTTTGACGTCGTCCGGGTGGGTTAGGTAGCTGAAAAGACAGGTTGGTTCTGATTGCAAAAGGGGTATAAATTTTGACCTGATGGACAGGCTAAATCAGGCCAAAACCATGATTTTATTCTAATGTCTATTGGTCGTGCTATTACCTACTCCAATTAAGTATACCACATTGATTTAAGTCCGCCAAATTGTTATTAAAAAAATGTTAAGACTCATATTTTTCCATTTGCAAAATTAATAAAAAAATATTGGGATAATGCGATGCCAAGTTGCTGGGTAGACGTATGTTACGTCTCTGGTGGGTAAATGTACCCACTAATGACGTCACGTGACCAAACCATTTTTTAGTCTGCTTCCCTTTTTTGACCTAACGAATAGGATTAATACAGGCGGAAATGTTAGTATTTCATCTCAGAGATGAAATAACTTTTTATTTGGAGAAGTTTGAGGGCTGTGTGGGCCGGGCCTCCCATTTGTAACTCCTCCGCTCATATTTTATCGTTGTCACCAGGCAGGTCTACTCTGGTCAAACTATTTTCTAAGTTATGCTACACAAACGTGTGGTCGAAATGACGTTATGGTAAACACTTGCAGTTTAATATTAGTTCTTATTCGTACGATATAAGGGCGATACAAAGTCCAAAGGGTGTAGTTTGACGTTCATCTGTATAGTACAGCATAGACTGGGTGTGCAACTTGACTATGTACTGCCATTCGCAGACAAACACAAGAATGTAGTGCTCTATTAGTTTAAGCAATACTTGGAGAAACCGAAGTTAATTGGAGACTCACTTGGCAAATATCTTGGGGTACTCAAAGGGATCAGCAGAAGCAATTTCCAGCCGGCCCCGGCTCTTGGGGTGCAGCACGGTGGGTATGATCTGTATGGAGCGCGAGCCGTTGTCCAGCCGCTCGCCCACCATGCCGGTCTTGGCGCAGTCGGCCAGGAAGCCGCCGAAGAACATCTGCACGTCGGGGTTGTCGCCCGCCGGGTCCGCGTACTTCGTGTTTATGAACGCCGTCACCTCGGATATGCCTGGAATCACGGACAGTTTCTTTGAATCCATTAATGCCCGATTCCAATATTTGAAAACCGATCGGTTCTAGTTATGGATAGATTTATTACTATCCGTGTCTATAACCGAAACGTGCCAACGTCTGTGACAAGAATTTCATCCAATTGAGGCCAGCTAAGTGACACGCAGGTTGTAATTAGCGTAATTATTTTGTAATTGTGATTATTATGTGATGATTTCTGTAACACAAGTGCTTCAGCCATTTACCATAGCATCAGAGCAATTAATGTGATGTCCAATATTTAAAGGAAAATCTAGTTTATAGTACAATTTAGGCAGTCTTATCGCAAGGAAACGATCTCTTCCAGACAACCATTACAATTTTAGTGGACGAAATAGTAGTGGTGTGATTGTCTTACCCAAGTAACATTTTTTCTTTTTCTTTTGTACCTACTATGAAATGACCGCTGTTTGCTACCTCTGTCTTCTTTGTGCATAAAGGTGGTAGTTCGTCCTAATACTCCCAATTTACATTGCTTAGAATATTCTTAGTGAAACTTAAAGTCATGATACGCTCACGTGAAAGGCTTCGGCTAGTGTGAGAGTAACTGTTTCGTTGTAATTGTAAACCTCTATTTTTTTTCAATAAACACTTTACTAATATATGTAGCGTCAGCGTTTCTTCGTATTTTAGAATTTTGTACGATCCTCACGGAAAAGCAACTTGAATATCTTTATTAGGCTCTTACCTATTTAAAGAAGGGTAATTTCCCTACTCACCAGTCCCAGACATGAGTCCGTCCCTAAACAGCAGATACTCCATGGCGGTGGCCCAGTTGAGGGGCGCGGTGTTGTTGTCGTTCACCTCGAAGTTGAGGAAGTGCGCCACGTGGTTGTGCAGGTTCTTGCCGACGGACGGCAGTGCGTGCACCAGCTTGACTCCTGCGCGGGCAAGCACGTCAGGGTCGCCCACGCCGCTCAGCTGCAGGAGCTGCGGCGATGCTACTGCTCCAGCGCTGAGGATAACATAAGCCGATATGTTAAAACAATAGAATGCTACATTTCATTGAAAAAAAATCAGACAGGTAAGGCATAGCGTTTTATAGCTTGAACTGGAGCAGTCCGACTGGTGAAATACTTCGACCTTACAGAAGACCGCAGCCAAATAACAATCACTTCTGTGTTGTTGTGTTTCTGCGTGTGAGTAGAAGCGCTGGGCTTCTGGGGGGTGCTACATTAGAAGCAGGGGTCAAGTCTTCAAGGTAAGAGTGACAAGTCCAGTAACAGATTTATTATGTTGTACTTGTCGCTCTTAAGCTAGGACCTCATTACCACTTAACATCACGTGGGATGATGTCAATCTTGAAGTACAATACAAAAAAATTTTGTCCCAGCGCGAGAAAAGCCCAAAGGCAGCTTGTACAGTCCGCTGCTTTTATTGGTTAACAACTCAGTACCTTGTCACATTATTTATTTTTCTAACTAACGGACTTAGTTCTTCTTTTTCTTCATCATTTTGCAGGGTTTTGACCAAATTTGATATAATATGGCAGTTTTGCGAGGGCATTCATTATTCGTACATCGTACTTACGTTACGTGAGTGGAGACTTAATGTGACAAGGTACTGAAACGTATTCAAACTAATGATGCTGTGTGCCGTGTTCACTGTATGGCTGTTTTATCATACACACTACACAAAGATATACATATGACGTTAGGTTCACTGTGCCGTTTTTACAAAGGTGTTAGCACTCCGTTAGGCTCCGTTTATACTTTGGTTAGTGATTAGTCGAGTTCATATATTTTAAGCAAGATTTTCAGAGGGGGGCAGGTGCCCTCCTGCTGCATCATAGTTGTAAAGTATCAATCACCTCAAGATAATCTCATTGTTCGCAAAGATGACCTCGGTCCCCCCGTGGCTGTTGCGCACTTCGACGGCGTAGGCCTGCCTCGTGGTCTGGTTGATGAGGACCTTGGAGACGGTCGCGTTGAGCATGATGTGCAGGTTGGGCCGGTTCTTGGCGGGGCGCAGGTACGCGCGCGCCACGCTCAGCCTGGACCCGTTGCGGTTTGTGGTCTGCGCAATTGAGAAACCGGTGTGGTGTTCCCCGTTCAGGTCGCGGGACTGGTAGCCTGGAAAATTAAATAACTAAATAAAGTACCACACACAGTGACCTCATCCCAAAGTACTGACAAAAGCACCTCAGGCTAAAGAGAGGTAGGGCATAGCGATTTATCGCTCGAACTGAAGCAGCCCGACTGATGACATACCTCTACCTTACAGAAGACCGCAGCCAAATTACAATCACTTCGGTGTTGTTGTGTTCCTGCGTGTGAGTAAGGTTTCCAGAGCTCCTGGGGGTATTACATCAGTAGCAGGGGTTAAGCTTTCAAGGTAAGGGCGACAGGTCCAGTAACAGATTTATAATGCTGAACTGGTCGCCCTTATGCTCGGACCTCATTACCACTTAACAACTGATGGGATGAGGTCAAACTTGCAATATAAAAAAACATATTTGGACTTTATCCCGCCCTCATATCGTTGGCACAAGAAATAACTAAGTGTTTTCCGTGGTATGCTTATGACTGTATGTACATAAGTTCATCACATTTTATCAAACTGAAGATATCACGATATCGTTATAAGAATAACTGGACCATCTTAGCTGCTCTAGGGATTTAGAGGTAGCTTTTCTTTTATTAGCGACCAAATTCCAGTGTTTTTGTGTGGTGCACATTTTAAGTTAACTGGGCTATCCGCTCTTGGAGAACCCCTAGGTGCAAGGCAAGCTAGTGCTTCACAAGTGAGAAAGATTTACAAAATGTCACATACCCAACTCCTCGCCAGCCTTCACCAGGCTGTAGCTCAAAGGCGGATGGTAGGGGAACTGCGACACAGTGAGAGGTCCCCCGGTCGCGTGGTAGCCCTTGTCCATCTCGTCCAGCTGCTTGTTGTCCTCGGACTTGAGGAAGTAGGGCAGCACGTGGTCGTAGGACCAGCCCTCGTTGCCGGCCGCCGCCCAGCCGTCGTAGTCCTTGCGGGAGCCACGCATGTACATCATGCCGTTCATCACCGACGTGCCGCCCAGGACCTGACGACGTATTGTAATTTATGAAGGCTTCAAACTGCTACAGAAAGTGAATACCTTTCTAGAATCAAAACTGAAAACCAGCGCGGCTCGGGATCCATTCTCGATACTTTGTCTCGTTCACAATCTATGTATATTTGGAACAGATTATGTTATGTGTTTTGTTTGTAAGTTGGGACAGTAAATGTTTTCTTTCTTTCTTTCAAAATGGTTGTATTCAGATCGTTTCGAAGAAATCTTTTAGCTTTCTACACTTAGGCACTTGGAATAAGTTCTCTGCTGAGGTTTTCCTATTAAAACACTATGGGTTCCTTTAAGGGCGTGAAAAGGTTTTTACAGGGTCGGCAATGCGCGCCTGATACCTCTTCTGTGACAAGTGCTCATAAGCTACGGGAACCTCTTATCATCAGACGGGCTGTATGTTTGATTGCCACCTTCGTGGTATAAAGAAGAAAGAATTAAGGAAAGCTTTCACTAGTAGTAACCCAAAGAATGACGTACCAAATGATAATGATAATCGACCAAACGGATGACAGTGAGTTTGCTTTTGAAGCTGCAGATCTACAACTGCGCCGGATAGCGCCGGTAGGAATACCGTTTCTACGGACGCAGGTGCGGACAAATCATAGCGAGTGTTCCCTCCCATTCCATGAAGTGACGTAACTAGCTACCCTTTTACCCTTTAGCGAACGTCTTTTTGTCGACCTAAACGCCTAACCTAAAAGTTTTTTTTCAAGTGTCGATACGATATTGCGTATTTATGCTTGTTTGCTTTACATTTGCGTATGTTTTGGTGCCAATATTAGATTGAAATTAATATGACGGGAATCCGTATGTGTTCTTTCTTTCGCTGGAGTAGTTACCTTCCCCCTGGGCCAGTAGCACTTGCGGCCCTTCTCGCCGAGGCAGGCGGCCGGCTCCGGCTCCGTCTGGTAGCCCCAGTCGATGCTCGACCCGATGAAGTTCAGGAACATGGAGGGTACTTGCGCGCCCGTCGGCTCGTCGAACCCTGGAAGCATTATGACCATGACGACCTCGGTAAAGAACTGGCTAAGATCGAAGGCACCCGTAGCGGAGTGGCAAAGAACGGAACCCTTAAGGATTCGTCATGTCTGTCCGTCCGTATGTCACAACCCCTTTTTTCCGAAACTATAAAACCTATACTGTTGTAAACTTGGTATTTTTCAAAAAAAAATACTGTACGTGCTCCCCATACTTAACCCTAGAACCGTACTCTGGGCTACAGCTGTTTGTGGTGCTGCTGTAATTCTAATATGGGTACGGTTTTAGGGTTAAAACTGAAACTCAAAAATATCTTTTCTTCAAACCAATACGTGTGGGGTATCTATGGATAAGTCCTGGAAATTAAAGTATTGAAGTAATGAATGTTCAGATATTAATGGTAACTTGTAGTGTATGGAACTTTTAGACATTTTAACTGTTCAGAAGTATTTGGTCACTTTGTCTGCTCCGATATATCTGACGGCGACTGTACATATGCGATGTTATCTGATTCCAATTTACCGGCTTCAAGCAGCAGCACCCTCCACTCGGGCACCTCCGAGAGGCGCGCCGCGACCACCGACCCTGCGGACCCTCCGCCCACCACTATAAAGTCGTACACGGAGTCCATGTGTTGTCGGAACTGGAACAGAGAAAAAAAATAGTTACGGTCATGCCAAACACTTCTACCCGCAGAACAATAAAATGTGTGACTACGACAGCGGACACATCTCTCTCTTTTACTCTTACAGAGCTTATGGGGAGACGTAGAACTGAAATTAGAGTCGATATTTGACGCATAATTGAAGTGTTTTTTTATGGTTCAATAGCTTCGACGTGTTAAACGCATTAATTTATAAGATCAACTAACAAATCTTAGTACATTGTATTGTTTTATGCCCTATATTGAAGATAAATGCAGATTCACTTACAGCCTGCCACAACAAGCAAGTGAGTAAAACACCAAAAATATATATATTTCACACAATTTTGCCTTCAGGGCTATTAACTAATTATTTAAAACTAGCTGTGCCCGCGACTTCGTTCGCGTGGACTACATCCTTTCATGGTCGGTTTTACCCCTTTCTCCCCTAATATTCGAAACAAAAAGTAGTATATATTTTAATCCAAGTTTCGAGCTATATTTGTGCCAAATTTCATATCTCTAACTTCAAAAATAAACATTTTTCCATATAAACTTTCAAAGGTGGTATTACCCCCATCCCCCCTTATTTTCTAATAAAAAGTAGCCTATGTCCGTTCTTGAGATTCAACGTACACCTGTACCAAATTTCATCAAAATCCGTTCAGCCGTTTAGGCGTGAAAGAGTAACAGACGGACAGATAGACAGACAGTTACTTTCGCATTTATAATATTAGTATGGATTCGCCGGTACAATTTATTACCTTGTGCTGGTGCAAAGTCTATGATTTAAGTGGCGGCCACATCTTTTAACAATTTCCATCAACCTTAGCTAGAACACTTCCGCCAAATACAGCTTTTAAATAAAAATACATTTTTTTTATATTACACTTCAAGATTGACCTCATCCCACCTGATTTTAAGTGGTAATGAGATCCTAGCTTAAGAGCGACAAGTACAGGATAATAAATCTATTACTGGACTTGTCCCTTATATTGAAGGCTTGACCCCTTTTTTTTGGCGGGGGGAAATGCTTGGCGCACCGTACCGTCACCCGGGGGAGGTGACGGCGTGTGTGGGACTCTCCTGCCCTAAAAAGGACAGGCCTACCCACTACCTCATCGCCTTAATGGTAATGCTGTGGGAAAAAAATTAAAAGAACCACAACATCACCGGCGAAGGCTTGACCTCTTCTTCTTGTACTAATGTAGCACCCCCCAAGAGCTCTGGAAACCTTACCCACACGCAGGAACACAACAACACAGAAGTGAGTGTGAGGTCTTGTCTGGAATACTGCTCGCATCTCTGGGACGGTGCCGCCAAATACCTCATGGATGCCCTTGATAGGTTGCAGCGAATTAACGATGAAGAGATTACAGGGAACCTTGAACCTTTCAACTACGTAGAGAAATTGGTTCATTAAGCGTCTTTTATCGGCTTTATCATGGTGAGTGTTCCGAGGAACTGTTTTACCTTATCCCACCCTCTCCTTTCCTTCACAGAACCACAAGAGCCGGCCAGTGATGTCATCGCTTCACCGTGGAAAATATTCCATCACGAACAAAAAAGTTTGGTAACTCCTATCTTTGCCGGACCATAAAGAAGTGGAACTCGTTGCCGGCTCATGTGTTTCCTCCTTCCTTTGACATGGATGCCTTCAAAAGGAGCGTGAAGAAACATCTTGCGGGCCAGTATGGCGATGCTAACGGGTAGGATATTTCGATATCAAATCCGTTGTCATCGCGATGTGGGTTCCTCTCTTGCTTACCATCAGGCTGGGAAGAGCCAATATACTGCGCTACTATATAAAAAAAAAAGTGATTGTTATAAGTCGCTATGCCCTACCTCTCTTAAAATCCATAATATCGGTTTATCCATTATGGAGCTATGATGCCACAAACAGACACACGCACACAAACAGACACGTCAAAATGATAACATCCTGTCGTTTTTGCATCAGGTGTTAGAAAGCACAAATAAAAACCTAACATAACACTATTAGATTAGGATATTTCCGCTTACGTTTCATCACGCATCCACACTGCCTCGCAGCGATAACTTCCCACAACCGCAGATCCATCTCAATAAATGCAGATAATAGTTTACTGACGAACAATGCCGCAATGATCATTATCATCGTGCATAAGTTATTAATTATTGTGCCTCTGAAGTTCGCACACTCTTCTTTTAATATCTTTACGGCTTGCTTTTTATGACAATTTTATATTGGAATGCAGGAAGTCGCGGCGCAGTGAAATGAAAAGAAAAAGAAGATAATTGTGTAGATGTGAGTGAGTTGCTTTATGAATAGGATCAGTATATAAAGTCTAGACTAATTTCTTAGCTTGATTATGATAAAACATAATTATTTTTTGGCGACCATTTGATGTCTCCTGGAGCTGAGAGGCGAGCGGCAATGCACCGTGTCTTTGGTCTCGGGTACGATTCCCGTTCGAGTCAATTTGGAAAACGAACTTACTATATTGTCTCAGGTCTGGGTGTTGGGTTACCGTCGACGTTTCTGATTTATGTGGCACAAGTGCCTCAGGTACTTACCTCAGAATCAGAGCAAAGTGTGTGATGATGTTATTTTTACATTCATTTAATTTATGTTTGAATAAACAGTGGAGACCACAACTAGATTCAGAAATACACCCTCTACTTTTTATCCCAAAATAACGCGAACGAAGCTACGGGCAAAAGCTAGGAAATAAATCTGCTTAATCTTCGTAAATTTTCTCCAATTGGTCGGTCGTCCTATAAGATTTCTCGTAATTAACAATGATTGGTGTTCCTGATTATTTCACAATCGTGCGGCCACGACCGCGGTCGTGCCGAGCTAGTCGCGCGCTGCGGGCTGCCTTGCACTAATGAGGGGGAACTGCGAGCTCATGATCCGTTTGCTTGGTTCTAAGTTTGGGTTTGGGTAATGCTGTGAAGTTGGAGTTTGTAGTTAAGTGCTTTTTCGTGAGGTCTCAAGCCGAAGTGTGAAATGGTTTTTTTAACATAGTTAAATTAAGTAGATTTTTTCAACCTTTCAATAATGCATCACACCGTAGTAGCAAACTTTACTTAGTTTGGACAAATCTCCAATTCCTACCAATTTCCTTTTACATTCGATTATGTAGTTTAAAACGCATACATCAGAGGGCACTTACCGAAGGCGAAGAGGTAATCTGACTGACATATCAACGCACAGCCTAAACGGCTAAACGTAGGCACTTGACATTTGGATGGGACGTACCTTAGGTACTGTAGAGGTGCACTTAGAAAGGAATTCCCGAAATTCCCACGGGGACCGGGAAACAGCGGGTAAATCCTTTTGTATGAAAAATCTAAACCACTTAAGTTAGACGCTTGAAATATGGTATCTTAATAAACTGAAAGCTTAGTTACAACAGGATATTGCAAAATTCCTACGGGAACGGGAGTTAGTGGGAAAAAACTGGAAAAGCCCTGTAGTCCACGCGTACGAAGTCACGGGCACAGCTAGTTATGACATAAAAAATCGACGCGTACAATAAACTGTGGTCGGGAGTTCGAATCCCAAAATGAAAGGGAAGATGAAAAATGTTCTGTTTCTTTAAAATAATTTAATCAAGGATACCAAAATTATTGATCAATGACCACTCATGGTAATTTAACACTGCTAGGCACAAACCGAGATATACATAATATGTGTATATAATAATAATATTAAAGTTTAACATTAACATTCATCATTACATAGTTTGACGACCTGCGTAGCCGAGAGGCGAGCGTGCCGGAGTTTGGCGTCACCTTCTCTGAGATTCCGGGTTCGATCCCCGGTCGGGTCAATATGGGAAACGAACTTTTCTGTATTGTCTCGGTTCTGGGTGTTGTGGTACCGTCGTTATTTCTGATTTCTGTAACACAAGTGCTTTAGCGACTTACCACAGAATCAGAGCAATGTATGTGATGTTGTCCAATATTTATTTTACATTTTATAATGCAAAACACTACATAGGATCGCGGAAGACGGGTCGCTAGTTGATATATTAATCCCAAACTATATGAACATATAAACTTTAAGACTTTCCATTTAAGAGGGACACCACACTAGCGTCTTTCGAGCGTCAGCGTCTTGCCGGCGTCCTCCCTCCACTAGCGTTGGTTGGGCGTTGCGTCGACGCGGCGCCCGCACAACGTTGGCGCGGCGTTTGATCGGCGCTTGCGCTGGGCGTCCTCTGTACATCGCATTCGAGTGTCGCGCCGCGCTGACGTCGCCGGCTAGACGCTGACGCTCGAAAGACGCTAGTGTGGGGTCCCTCTTACGCTTACTGCTGTGAGTCAGCTCGTGACCACGGTTGGTGCAACACTGCAACCTAACCGAAACGTCGGGAAGTAAGTAGTTCGTAGTAACTACTAAATAAAAATGGTGTCGCGTTTTGGCCTGTTAATTTATTTTAAACATCTGAACATAATTGTCAATCGTAAGTTAATTTAGAGATTTTTTTTATTGAAATTGTGTCTGAGGGTCTATTAACAAAAACGAAATATGTCGGATCCGAAAACGGATAGCAATTTTTAAATCTCATTCACTTTAATTGCAAATCAAGCGTTTTCATAAAACAAAATACTATTCTATGCAAAACAAAAACCACGTTTTTCCTTCCGAACTTATGATAAATCTTCAAAAACGAAACCTTTCGTTTGTTCGTTTCGTTGTTGAGGGTAGACCCCCTTGTCATTTGAATATGTACAACATCATTCTCCTAATATCGAGAATATTTTATATGCCTAAGTTTATTTACGAGTAATATCTGTAAGATTTTATTAAGTGGATTAATTTCCAACTTGTGGTGATATGTATTATCACTTTTATTTTGTGTTTAATTCGTTGATGTCTTTTGTATGAAGCAAACAATGTCATTTTTTCTTTGCCCCGTTTCAGTTTTTACGATTCGTTATGTGTCAAATATTACTAGCCGTTATTCTCCAACCAACTACGAGTCGTTAATACTGTTCCGTTATTTACTTTCCATATCAGGTGTCATCAGTCGTCTGTCGGTTTTTAGCTTACGCCTCCGTAAGAGAGACGACTGCTGACTGATCCGTTCTAATTACAGATAGGTTTTCAAAATGTTCAAATGTTTCAAGATTGACCTCCTCCCACCTGATGTGAAGTGGTAATGAGGTCCTAAGGCTTAAGGGCGACAAGTACAGCATGATAAATCTGTTACTGGACGAGTCGTTCTTACCTTGAAGGCTTAACCCCTGCTACTAATGTAGCACCCCCCAAGAACTCTAGAAACCTTACTCACACGCAGGACAACAACAGAAGTGATTGTTATTTGGCTGCGGTCTTCTGTAAGGTGGAGGTATTTCACCAGTCGGGCTGCTCCAGTTCGAGCGATCAATCGCTATGCCCTAGCTCTCTTTAACTTAGTATTACAATACCTGAGCCCTGAGCCCAGCCTAGGGTTCTCTAGGAGTCTCTTGTACAGCATGACGACTCTAGCATTGTTAACTGCTATCGTTGGATGCACAGTTCAGAGTGACGTCAGAATGGCTGTCCTCTCATGATTGGCTTCGTCATCTATGGATGTAGCAGTAATTCTAGGAATCCCATGAACACTCTGGCGCTGCTCCTTACTAAGAGTGACGTCATAGTGCCCTGGGTGTTGTAATACCTGAGCCCGTCCGCAGGGATCCTCCAGGTCGCACTGGCTGCGCAGGAACACTTCGAGGAGTCCCATGAACAGCATGAAGGCCCCGCCGCCGCAAGTGGCCGCCAGCGTCGGCCCCGGCTGCGACATCGGGCAGTCGCACGTCAGCGCCATCTGGGAACAGGGACACGCTTGTTTATATTATGTGCTGTAATCACTAACTTGAACAACTGAATTTTAGAGCTACATGTATTATTTTTAGCTGGTATTATAAATAAAACTTTAAACTTGAAACTTTGATTATATATATAAAACAAATTCGTGTTAGTTACACTATTTATAACTCAAGAATAGCAGAAGCAATTTGGCTGAAAATTAGTGGGGAGGTAGTTTAGAACCAGGAGAAGGACATAGGATACTTTTTTATTATTTTTTTTGAAGTCTGCTCATTTATTGCCTCTAAGGCGAAACGAAGTTCGCCGCTAGTATTTCTAAAAAATGTTTTTGTCTTTTTTGGTATCAGCGAACAGTTTTAACACCTTATAAAAGAGGCTAAACGAGCGTGGAAAAAAAGCTAGCTCTTTTTTACACTTCCATATCCAAGAAGTAAAACAGGAACCTATTAAGGTTACGCTGTCTGACAAGCAGACAGTTTGTCAGTGTGCTAGTGTATTTTCACAGATAATGTATTTATGTTACCGCTATTACAACGACCTCGGTGGCGCATGGGCTTACGTAGATGGCCAATGCGCGAAAGATCCCGGGTTCGATTCTCGGTCAGGTCAATTTGGAAAACGAACTTTTTTAAATTGACTTGGGTGTGGGTCTGCTGGGATGACTCCCCAATTTAGTATCCATCGTCTAGTGCTCATAGTACAAGGGAAAAACCTTAGTTTAAGACCAGAAAACTGTCTGGCGCATTTATGTTTAAGAGATAAGAGAGTAATAAGAGAGGCATAGCGATTTATCGCTCGAACTGGAGCAGCCCGACTAGTGAAATACCTCAACCTTACAGAAGACAGCATGCAAATAACAATCACTTCTGTGTTGTTGTGTTCCTGCGTGTGAGTAAGGTTTCCAGAGCTCTTGGGGGTGCTACGTGGGTAGTAGGTAGGGTTGCCACCTTTTTTTTTGCATATAAAGTACATTGGTTATTTTAGGTAAGAAAAAAAAAGTACACATTATAAAAATAAAGTAGTTACAATTTATTTTTCATTAGTATTATATTTGAATAAATATTGTTTATTGCTTTTTGTTATGTTTATTAAATTACTATCTTAGGTGGCTATCTTGTTTAGGTAGCGCTGGCGCGGCCGCGCGGCGAGTGGCGACATCGATTCAACATTAATCGATACATTTCAGTTACGAAACATATTGTTCCACCAGAAATCAAATTATGCAAAATAAAGTATTTTGATGTACTTTATTATTCTTATAAAGTATAGAGTACAATTACCTTAAATAACGTACAATACTTTATTATAAAGTACGGGTGGCAACCCTAGTAGTAGGGGTCAAGCCTTCAAGGTAAGGGTGACAAGTCCAGTAACATATTTATTATCTCGTTCTTGTCACCCTTAAGCTTGGACCTCATTACCACTTCACACCAGGTCAATCTTGAAGTGTAATATAAAAAAAAAGTAACAGAGCACAGATTACACCAGGTCAATCTTGAAGTGTAATATAAAAAAAAAGTAACAGAGCACAGAATACACAGGTTGGACTTGTACCGGCCTTGTGACGTCAGAGCGTGCTATCTTCATAGAAAATATGAAGGGTGCTTTGACAGGTATTTAAAGATATCTCAGTTGACCGGCTAGTCAACATACTTATTGGTAATCTCTGATATGGCTGTAAATTCGAAAATCAAGACTAGTAAACTATGACGTCATTGCGCTAAGGGTCCTAAGGCGCACATCGAGGTCAGATGCGGGCGATACCGGGGGGCGCGCCTGTGCTAGATGGTGACGCAACAGATAAAGCTGTCACTTCAAGGCCGAATGGCCTTGAGCTTACACCAGGTCAGGGTTGTCGCCAAGCAAGGCACTAGATTATTAAGTATTCATTTAAAATAAGTTGAAAAAAAATTAACGTAATTTTTTTTAGTAATTATACGAACTAATAAATCAGTCAGCTTGTTTAAAAACACAAAAGTTTAACCCCAAAAGGGAGTTTGATTTCTAAAGATATATTTATAGAGCATACATTTTTAAGTTAAAGTCTCTGACTTCAAAAACATAGGACATTCATTCAAATTTTCAACCTCCGTTTACCCCCTTAAGGGTATTTTGCAATGGTTTCGGGTAGTGGATATCGACACCATATCCTTAACATTTACAAACTTACTTAACTGCCAAATTGTAGATGTTATAGTTTCTGGGAATTCGTGATTAATCAGTCAGTCAGTGAGTGATATTATGCTTTTATGGAAATTGGTGCATTTAATAAGTTTAAACGTTAGCCTTTGATTTTCCAAGTGCTTATAATATTTGTCGTACCGTAGACAAATGTTACTTTCACCACATGGTGGCAGCCCTGTGTGGTACCTAATCACTTGCGCTTCAGTTTCTCGAAACAAGTATCATGTTCGCGGGAGCACACCGACCATTGGAAAGGCGAGATTACATCGATTACCAGTACATATCAGTGTGTTACTGTAACAAATAACTGGTTGACATTTTGGGACCACCTGTTACGCGTGCTACTTTTTTACGCGACAGAGGGGATGAAAAAAAGGAATGTTATGATTTTGATCTAACAATTTAGAACATAGCGGCCTGTCGCGACTTTGCATGCGTATAATCCCTGTTTTATCCACATTTTACATTTATTCTTCGTTTCTATTGGTCGCAGCTTGATTTTATATTTAGCAGTAAGCCTTCCTCGATAAATGGACTATCTAACACAAAAAAGATTTTGTCAATTCGAACTTATAGTACCTGAGATTACCGCGTTAAAACAAACAAACTCTGCAGCTTTTTAATATGAGTATAGATAACACGAGCAAATGACCCGAAGAAATAATGGTTAGCGTTCTTGAATAAACCTAGCTAAACCAAGGGTAGTGGGTTCGACCTTCACCTAGAACAAACATTTGTGTTTATTCTGTGTCTGGGTGTTAAAACATGTATTACACTATGGTATTTTAATACCGAACGGTGGTTCTGGTTCTCATAACACGAGTCCGTACTCCTTAAGCTACTGACTTTAGGACAAGGTGAATCTATGTGATATCGAGACATACATTATATTCCTTTTTAATAATTATATAGTTGAATTATTCATGAATTTAATCTCCAAAATCTTTGGATTGCTTAACTACGTACAGTCGATAGCACATCAGTTATAATACACACTTTGGACTTGATACCGCCCTTAAGCAATGAGCATAAGAACTGATATCGAAATGCAAGTATTTATCTGAATGTTCTGTTGACCGTACATTGTGAAATGATTCAATATTTATTGACGACCTCGTTTGCGCAGTGGCTAAGTTAGGCGGCCGAACCGCGACAGGTTCCAGGTTCGATTGCCGGTCCGGCCAATTTGGAAAACGATATTTTCTAAATTGACTTGGGTCTGGGTGTGCTGGGATGACGCCCCCAGTTAGTATCCGTCGTCTGGTACTCATAGTACAAGGGAAAACCTTAGTCTGAGACCAGGTAATTGGTGTGATTGTCTGGCGCATTTATTATCTATTTATTTAATATTGCCAAAAGTTTCAGCTTCGAACATCAGCGTGGGAGAAAATAACAATAACATTGATAAATCTTAACTGCAATCAGACATCTGAACATTAAAATTATCCATTAGCTAACCAACAGCTGTTTGTAAGTAAGCACACAATGACCATTGGTCCATTACTCACTTCGGTGATAGGATCACAGTTAGTATAATACAATTAGTTAATAAAATCTCTCGAGGCCGTCAATTATAATCAGAGATATCTTAACTCCTTGATTCTTATTTAAGCAATTATTGTTAGGTGTAAATAAAAACGTGATCATTGGTTTTAATGATGAATGATTGGCACGGAGCGGGGCTGAGTATTTGGTAACCTTGCCTTCTTTTAGAGAGGCTGTGGGATCGAATCCTAGTATAAAATAACAATAAAAAGTCCCAACATTTGTGCAAGCGGCGAATCTATAAATTTTTCTGTTTCTTTAAAATATTTAAAGTTCTGTTTTTGGCGTAAAAATTTAAAAAATCTACCTCCAGGCTTAGCGCTCTTAACAAACGTCAAAATCGATTGAAGTCAGTGCGTCAGCTGCTGATTGGCTGAAAATACGAGTGCGGTGTGCTATTCAACAGCCAATCAACAGTATCAAAACTTTTGTCGTCTCATGCGAGATATTTGACGTATTGCGTATGCTAGGCCCGATGGATAATTTATCGTCATCCGACATTCGACATGATCAATCTGAAAACGTCCTATCGAAACCCTACTTCCCAAAACGTAACGAAAAACAGAAAGGTTTTGTTTTCTGAAGATGAATGGGAAAATCGGGAGGTAAAAAATAGTTTTTCATTTGCAAAGAAATATTTTTTTTTATTTTTCAATTTAATCTCATTCGAAGTGAGTTGGTCACGATTATGAGAATTCAAAATGGCTATTCGTCATCAGATCCGATATATTTCGTTGTTGAGAGTAGACCCCTTGGAAACAACACATAAATATTATGCCCTCACTTAATAGTAAGGTTGGTCACTTATCTTGCACACTTTCATCTCATAATTGAGTTATGCCGAGTCTCAATATTTTATGATACGTAATGTGTCGAAAATGACCATCCGTTTTCATCCTACTGACGAGTCTGGAACGGTTTTAGCTTACGTCTCGTATAATTTATTACTGTGCGTAACTAAAACGGATTGTTGTTCAAATATTGGAACCGACCATTAGTCGTATTTGCAAATAATACCACAGATGTAGAGCAAAGAAGTTAGGTCTATGGAACCAACAAATTATGAAACCAATACATTTATCGATTAGATAAAGTACTCGTGGCTAAGTGCAAAACCAGCTGCCCATGTGGGCGTGACTTTTGATCCGTTATATCACGCACGGGGCACGTACGACGCGCGTTTACTAAGTAATCGTAGAAAGTTGTCCATTTTGAATATTTTCGCAATGATAACTAGGCCGTAGTTTTACGAGGCGTAATAGTTTGATATCGATTCATTTGTTTTTATTGATTTATTGCCATTTCTGCTCCATTCAGATTATAGTGCGTGAATTATTCAGACACAATACAGCTGTTACGAAATATATTTTTGGGATTGCGTTGCGAGAAATGAGAGCAGAGTTCAAATTTCTAATCGAGTGCAAAGATTCGAGTTAGATATGTGTTTTTGAATTGCTTGTTATGTTGTAACTGTCTGTCGAATTTGAGACCCGCCTTGTACAATTAATAAACGATGTAAGTTTAAAGTTCAGTAACTAAAGACGACTTTTACTAAGCTTTCTTAGACAATTTCGTCTAAATACAAGTAAAAGTAAACATAGTTTGCTTTTTCAATCTTAAAAATATTGTTGTGGTTTCGTTCAAAGGATAAGGTAATTTTTTTTTAATATCTACTCAATATTTTTCAATAAAAATATTGAGTAGATATTGAAGATGCAATCATCTTTAGTGTTTACAAGGTAACTTAAATTAGATGAGACTTACTTAAGGTTTATGAAAGATAATGTTTAGAATATTATACTGTTTATCTCTAAATCTTGAAGTGCGTTACAGACGGTAAGCTGTTTTGATGTACTCGTAGGTATGATGAGATGTGTGTGTTTGTTACTATTTCACTGTGTTTCGCAAATCCTACCTAATGGGTAGATAGATAAACATCATAATAATTAAAAAGTTACCTTTATGTTACAGGATACTTTTTATCCCGTAATAACGTGATTGAAGCGTAATACAGCTTATCTACTAGCTACACTACATTAGAACAAAGTTGCTTATTCTGTATGTCCCTATATATGGTTAGGTCTTTAAAATTACGCAACGGATTTTAATGCGGTTTGATTCAAGAGGAGGGTTTTTATATGCAATATAGAATAAAAAAAGCATCATTTCTAAGTATTTACATTACATCTGTGCGAACATGGGTCGTATAGCTAGTCTAAAATAATGCACGACCGCACCCCATAATCTATTGTTTTGTATACATTTATGCCCCATGCGTGACACCATACACTAATAATATAATAAGCTAAAACGTTGATCTAATTCTTCCATCGAAGTTGATCTAAACAACACTTAACTGGCCGAGCCCGCGGCGTTGTTCGGAATTCGCCAGAGGTCGGAGTTCACTTGAGCAACGGACGGTCATTGTTGTTGCGCGTTTCACAACAACGCTTTGATTTATGCTCCGAGAAGCATCACAACGACCTACCTTTATCTTAGATTCAATCAGTCAATCCAGCGAAATGTTTAATTTAAAAAAGCGCTTTCAAACTATCCATTCAATATTATAAGAAATAGAAAAATTTCGTTTCTTCTTCATCGGGTGCACACTGCAATGGGTGATGTTTTTTTTGTTTCTTTAAAATATTTATAGTTCGCTAGTGCAGCGTGCGCCATTATAAAAGTTGTAAAAATATATACATTCAGTAGGGTTTTAACGAAAAAAATAACAAGTTTTATGATAAATACAAAAACGACTCGATGGTCTAGTTAAGACTTTGGTTAAGTACAGGGTTATAATATGGAAACCTTGGGTTCGATTCCCAGGCCCCGTTAAGTATTTTTAAATATAGCTCGGGTTTGTGTAATTGGCAACTTATTTCTTTTTATTTTTATAAATCTCACAAATCGACACAAATTTAACGCAACTTGCACCATGATAAACTGAGTACGTACGCGGTAAAAATATTACCAAACATTTTATTATCATCCGGTTTTACATAGCGAGTACTTAATTTATTTACCTTCTCTTGTTTATATGACTAATCTATGAGCGTATTAAACATTTCGTAATGTCATCCACATAATATTGATTGCTCAAAGTAGTAGCAAAATACTAACGCATAGGATGTGTGCAGGTACTTTGATAAATTATTAGCAATCTAAGGGCCCCATATATTTTGACCGCCTTAATATTAATAGGTAATTGGATTTAAAGACATGTCGTTTTCGAAATCAGCAAGGTCGGTTAAAATGTAGGCTGTTTCGAGTAATTATGGGAAATATGAAATTAGTTCAGCTGTAAACGGTAAAACTAATTTAATTGCGACGATTTGCGGCGCGGCTCATTTGGGTAGGCGAGTGTTCAACGGGTAGTGGAGTTGTTTGGTTAGGTAGATATATGAGGAAAAAACCGCAAACCATATGATACTAATGATTGATGAATGGACTATCTAGTTCTCTAGCAATTTAGCATGGAGATTGTCGGTAAATGGAGACTCGTGACCGGCTCATGTGTTTCCTTCTTCCTTTGACATGAATTGCTTCAAAAGGAGCGTGAATCTTGCGGGCCACTATGGCGATGCTAACGGATAGGATATTTCGGTATCAAATCCGTTGTCATCGCGATGTGAGTTCCACTTTTGCTTACCATTAGGCTGGGAGGCGCCAATATACTGCGCTACTATAAAAAAAGGATAAAATCATTAGCATCTTGCATGCGTCACGTGACTAAATTTTATCGCGCTTTTAACAAACGTCAAAATCGATTGAAGTCGGTGCGTCAGCTGCTGATTGGCTGAAAATACGAGTGCGGTGTGCTATTAGCCAATTAACAGTATCAAAACTTTTGTCGTCTCGTGCGAGAAATTTGACGAATCGCGCATGCTAGGCCTGCAAGACTTTTTCTATGGAATCTTTTATAAATTAAAATCGGAATGAAACCACAAACGTATGCATGTATTAAAATAGAGTAGGCACACCTTCAATCCCAGTCAATTTGCATTTTGTAGAACTTATTCAATGATAACATAATTAAAAACTACACGTTAAATATCAGCGAATAAAAATTGTTCGAATTATGACCTACAAAAATGTTTGTTACAGGTGTAACCCAAAAGAAACCAAATGCATAAAAATCGGGCCTGGGTGTTGTGGTACCGTCGTTGTTTTTAAATTCTGTAACACAAGTGCTTGCTTCTTACCACAGAATCAGAGTAATAAATGTGATGTTGTACATTATTTAGTTATTTAAGTGAATGTTACCTTTTTTACTAGCGTGCCTGTATAAGAATATTTTATCTATATCTCTGGAACTTGCAAAACTCTAAATTGCTATTAATCTACCATCATCAATAGTTTAAGTGTTAGGTAATTCACAACCTAAATCTAACATAATTTCTATAACTGATACTTACACGCTATATTATTACTCTCACCTTCTCAAAAGTAGGTTATGCGTGTAACATATGTTTCCTATTTGATAGGTCAGTGCACACGTCTATTTTATTCTGACGATTGAATTTGAGATAAATGGTTTACCGTTGATCCATGCCAAATATTAATTGGAGTGGATTGAAGCTGTCTAAGTTACATTTGGTTAAATACTGATTAATTTACTGTTGATTGAGATGTTTCATGCGGTAACATAATTTGGTAATAACTATTCAGTTAGTTGCGTTGATTTAAATGTTTTAGTTTGTATGATGTAACGTAACGAGTTGATGAAGAACCTAATGAAATTGATGTACCTAATCAGGGTAAATATCAGGATCAATTGGCAAATTAAAGCGTGTGCAATTATTGTACTTAATAATAATTGTCTACAGACCATCGCAGTCAACCTATGGCCATAGGCCTCTCCAATAGTTCGCCACTTTGAACTAACCAGGGCTTTTTGCATCCAGCTCATGGCAGCCATCTTGCCTTGATTTTAATATAATTTGGTAAAAAGATAAATTAGATACCAGATTAATATATATATTGCTTTTTATCCGGAAATAATGCAGACGAAGTCAGGTAACAGTTATAAATTAATATCATAATTTGATTTCACATATATTGACCTGATCTCATAGTAAGAGATTTAAACACGTATGTTGTGGAAACAAGAATTAATAGTGGTACCAAATCAATACATAAACTTGCGCATACACCAGACCACGCAACACCCAGACACGGAGACAAACATATATGTTCATAACAATATGTTTCTCTTGGATGGGGATCAGTAACGTATGACCACGTGTGTCTACTTTGTTTGGTTTTTGCAAATGTCTTGGTAATATCGTCACTGAAGGTCACTGTATCAAATTGCATAGTTAAGACATGCTGCAATCAGTTGGGTGTATCTCCGGATGCACAGACCCTAAATTAATGTGGGATCCACCCAATGACCTCTTTACATGATCACTGTTATTATTACGCAGAATACGTACTAGCAGTGACATGCTCTGCTAATATGTATATATTTTTTTATATTTCACTTCAAGATTGACCTCATCCCACCTGATGTTAAGTGGTAATGAGGTCCTAGCTTAAGGGTGACAAGTACAGCATAATAAATCTGCTACTGGACTTGTCGCCCTTACCTTGAAGGCTTGACCCCTGCTACTAATGTAGCACCTCCCAGGAGCTCTGGAAACCTTACACACACGCAGGAACACAACAACACCGAAGTGATTGTTATTTGGCTGCGGTCTTCTGTAAGGTGGAGGTATTTCACTAGTCGGGCTGCTCAAGTTCGAGCGATAAATCGCTATGCCCTACCTCTCTTAAACTTTCTTCGCTAGCGCCACGAGTACACCAGGCATTAAGTTTATCAAGTTTGAAGTTTCGCAACCTCACCCCGAGGTACTGTCTAAAGTTGTCTTGCCTGTAATTAACAGTGGAAGCAATTGAAGTAATTAATGGCAAGTAACGTTTGCCTCAGCGGATGTTGGCTCACGACGCGTGATGACAAATTTGTCGCGCTGTCACACGCTCGTTTATCATCGGCTGATGGCTTTTGCTCGAAGCTTCGGGTCAAGGTGCGTTTGTGTGTTTGTTAAGAAATTGTTTACGAATGAAGACTTGAAGGATCTAATGCAACGGTACTCAATCTGCAGACCGTGGGCCTCATGTGCCATTTTTTACGAGAAAATATACTTTATTTCTCGTGAAATTAAATGTTTTATTCGATATCAGAAGTTGAGTAGAGAGAGTCAGTAGGTATTATGTTGTAGTTTATGTAGTCTGGTACTCACAATATAAAAGAAAAGCTTAGTTTGAAGCCAGGTGATTGGTGTGATTGCATTTATATATTTCATAAAACATATATGTATATGCTGAAACCACAATTTTGTATAAGTTATTTTTATTGAACATTGAAAAGCATAATGTAGAAATAATCAGTATAGTACTGTTTTTAACAGGATAGATACCCTAGGCCCAGCTTAGCAACTAAAACGACACTTATATTTTTTTGATATGTTTTGTTAATAAATTAGTATGTTTTGTTAATAAGTAATGAATCGTATTGCTAAATATGGCCACTGAGAACCCAAGAAAGTCACACCCTAACTGACATCTAAATTTTTTATAAAAGCACAGTATATGGGCTCATCCCAGCTCACAGCCAATGGTGTGCCAAAGAGGAACACACCTCGCGACGGCAACGGATTTGATACCGTAATACCCTATCCGTTAGCATCGCTATACTGGACTGCAAGATGCTCCTTAACGTTCTTGAAGGAATCCATATCAAAGGAAGGAGTAAATACATGAGCCGGCAACGAGTTCCACTTCTTAATGGTGCGGCAAAGGAGTAAGCAAACTTTTTGGTTCACGATGGAATATTTTCCAAGGGGAAGCGGTGACATCGTTAGTCGGCTATTCTAGTTTTAAGGAAAGGGCGGTTTTGTAATCTATTAGGCACTAGTTACCATAAGCAGGTCAGATGACAAGCGGGCCGCACGTACGGCGCTGCTCCCACGATTACCGGGTTCGTCACACACGCGTCTAGATTCTAGATCGTCGCTCACGTAACGCCTGATTTGGTTCGAGATAAAAACCTTTCATTGGTGTAATCGAAGCTGGCTCTTGAGTTTGTTTATCACTACTACAGGATACAAAGAAGCCTTTCCGAAAGAAGTTATTACCGAAGGATTTTACGTGCATCAATTTTAAGAGAATTGTGTGTATGATCTAGGTCAATAAGAGGTTCCCAATCTTTTCAGAGACCACTTGAATATTTGCTAGATACAAATGCAATGGAATGGCGGACTGTCATCAAAACAAAACCATTTAACATGATCCAAAGTGATCTACATAGCTTTAAGTTAGGTACTGCTACTGTAACTGATCTGCTGAGTGTTATACCGGAGTCTTTTTGGTAGAGATAGGTTCCGAACCGGCAGTAGAATCACTTTGCTTTGTATTCAATGACGATTCTAAAGTGTTACATGTAACCTAATAAAAAAAGATTTGATTGATTGATATGAAACTTTAATTACAATGGAAACTCGTTCTATGGTCGTACACGTTATAATAAGTAAACAACTGAAGACTGATATAATAACCACTGACATATAAAAACAAAAGTAAAAGAAGAAGAAAGCTAAAATATATTATCATATAAAAGCAGAGCTAAAAGGGCTGAGGAGGTCGGATCATAGCAATTGCTAACACAGATATTAGTTTTCGTCCTACAGTTAAAAAAACAATATTTGTCATGCAATTTATACAAAAAAAAGTGCTGTTAAAACGACCGATCGCCTTAATTGGAGCTATCGATTGCATAGTTAAAATGATGTTTTTATAAACAAAAAGGTCCAAATTTGAAATGTGACCCAAAGTACGGTGATATTAAATTCAAAGTGATCTGTTCTTCCGACTGTACATTTCAATCATCCTCGTTTAAACTGTTTCTATAGCAGCTTTGTCGTTTTCGGCCGCACCGAATCTCGGCTGCGTAATGCAGCGCGCATTATAATGCAATTTGAGGCACCTTGAACAAACTATTGTACAATGTTCGTTATCTCACCGCGTGGGAAACGGAGCGCGGGAATCGAACTCAGCACAGCGCGGGGACGCAGGCACAGCTATTGACTGAGAGGTTTAAATGAGATTAATCCTTACTAATATTATAAATGCGAAGGTAACTCTGACTTTTACGACAAAACAACTTAACTCAACTGGTTGAAATCTGTTACACAGATAGTCTTGAGCCTGAGAAAGGGCATAGGTTACTTTATAATGCGAAAAAAGGGTTGGAAGGGGTTGAAAGGAGGTGTGGAAGTTTGTATGGAAGGAACGTCATTTTGAAGCTAGAAGCTTGAAACTTATTGTTCAAGCTATTGATTGGTTATAAAGAAATATGACATTCAAAGATTGTAAAAATTGTATTCTTAATCATCATTAATGAAACATCTTGCTATGTTATACTTTATGAATATAATTCTAAAATAAAAACTCTATTTATGTTGTACGGCCGTACCCTTTTCTCGCTAACTACTATTTCCTCTACCTTAAGGTTGTTTGGAAGAGATCACTTCCTAGCGATAAGACCGCTTAAATTGTACTATAATCTCTGCAAAACCTATTTCTGTAAAGTTTTTGTGCAAACTCAAACTCAAACTCAAATATTTCTTTATTCAAGTAGGTTACATATAACACTTTTGAATCGTCATTGAATACAATGCAAAGTGATTCTACTTCCGGTTCGGAACCTATATCTACCGAGAAGACACCGGTAAGAAACTCAGCAGATCATTTACAGTATCAGTATCTAACTTATTGCTATGTGTAGCTCACTTTGGACCAAGTCATATAGTTTTGGTTTTGATGAGTGATGAAACAACTAAGTACTCAAGTAAGTTTTTACTTTCGAGAGGTAAGCTGGAGCAGACCAGTCCCCAAAGGTGGCACCTGTTCACAAGCATGACGTATGTGCCAGCCATCGCTTCACTCAACCATATTTTAGGGAATGTAACGACCCGCCACATTCGCCACCACCCCAGTGACATTTTAGTGAGTATGACTACTCCATCTCCCCATAATTTGTAAGTATTTATTATCTAAATTAAATTCATCAAACAACTATAGGACCTGGTGCACGAAGTAGTAACCTACATTTTGGTTTAGATTAAAAAAAAAAAGAAATCTATTATACCTAATTCATAATTATACATAATTCACAAATATACATTTTATGTCCATAATAGATATTTTTAACAATATTAATGTCATTATGTAAAATAAAAGATTGCATTATCATGATGTCAACGAAATTAAATTATAAGAAAAGAAAAATAAATACATATTTATAACATGTGCAGGCAAGTTAAATAGTGTTAGGCCATATATCTTTATCGTTAAGAAAATCATCTACTTTATAATAGCCCTTCTTTATAAGTAAATTTTTTATCTGTAACTTAAACTTGTGTATAGGTAAGTCAACAAGAATTTGCGGCAATTTATTAAACAATTTTATTCTTTATCCAATAAATGAATTACCAGTTTTCTGGAGTCTACGATTTGGAACAGCAAGCTTATGTTTATTCCTGGTATTAAAGCTATGTACATCAGATTTTTTAGGAATGTTGTTCAAATTTTTGTGAACATGCATTACACAGTCGAGAATATATTGTGATGCGACTGTTAAGATGTTTATCTCCTTAAATCGCATTCGCAGCAATAAAACATATCTATCTATCTTGCTTGATCTGGCTTCGCGTTTCCAATTACGACCTCTACCATGAAAGCAGTTGTCGTAACCTATTTATTTAAAACAACTGAAAGCTTTCTTCTTTGGCTGTCGAATATATGGTAGAGAGTAAGCCTTATTTTCATGTTATCAACTTTATCTGACGACACGACATACAGATAGCTCCGCATGTGTTACCGCGCATGCGCTTTGAACTCACGACTTTCCACAAGGAAAGTAACTTTACCGCAACATAAACATTACTATTTATGGTATAAAAGCTTGTGAATCAGCTTATTTTATGCCCGAATGAAATAGGGTCCCTAACCTGAGTGTGATTTCTTCCGTTTTCTCTTACTAGTAGCTTTAAGGAGCGGATACTGGTATGCTATGCACGATTTGCCCTGCTCATTAGGCTACCTGTATATTAAAAGACGTAGGTATAAGAGTAATATTGTTGGTCGTTACATTCCCTTCAATATGGTTGGGTTAAGCGATGGCTGGCACATACGTCATGCTTGTGAACAGGTGCCACCTTGGGAGACTGGTCTGCTCCAGTTTACCTCTCGAAATAAATACTTAGGCTACTTTTTTTTTACACATCAAAACAAAACTGTATACGCATAACAATATTAATGCTACTACTGTAACAAAGCTACAGAGTTTGAAACTGAAAAGTTTTCCATATTGACCCGACCGGGAATCGAACCTGTGACCTCAGGGATGGCACTCTGGCTGCGCACCTCTTGGCTTTGGAGATAATATACGCCGGCAAACATGCTAGGTGAATAGAGATTCATTATTATCATTAGATGACATGACACCTAATTCAGGATGACGTTAATTATCTGGCCTGGGACGCGTCAAAATCGTAATGAAATAATAGCTAAGTAATTATCAACGAACGCAATCAGATACCGTTATCTTTAACGCAACTAATAACATAATTTTAATTAATACTATCGACCCGCCGTGGCTTCACACGCGTTAAACTTATATCCCCGTATTTTACACATTTTCTATTAGTTCTTCGCTCTTATTTGTGGCAACGTGATGTTTTAAATCTACCTGGATAAATGGACGATCCAATACATTATCAATTCAACAAGCAGTTCCAAAGATACGCGCTAGCGTTTAAAAGACTATACAGCTTGATAAAATTACTAGCAGTTTCGCACACGTACTATTCCCGTTTTTTCTATATTTTTCACTAATTATTCACTCCTATTATTATACATACAGTCTTCACTCTTTCACTGTCCAGTCCATACGCTTATGGAATTCCCTTCCTTTAACTATCAGGGAATCTGAGTCCCTTCCCATTTTCAAATCAAGAGTAAAATCTTTTTTTCTTTCTCTTAACTAAACGCGAACTTCTTTATCAAAGTGTTAAAATAAAGCTAAGCTTTTGTTGGTATTTAATCTGATTTCATTTGTTTATTCTATATGTTTGTTTAAACCGTAAATACTTTATGGATTTGTATATATTTACTGATATTTATTTATGTATGTATTTTTTATTTATTTGTGTTTTATTTTTTTTATGTATTTATCATATTATGTTATTTATATTTCCGGTTATTTATTTATTTTTGTTTTCCTCAATAAATATTTTGCACGGGCCCACCCGTTTCTCGATATCTACTTTTTCCTCTACCTAAAGGTTGTCTGGAAGAGATTGCTTTCTAGCAATAAGACCGCCTAAATTGTACTTAATTATGTCTGTAAAGCCAATTTCTGTAAAATTTTCTGTGCAATAAAGTGTATCTATCTATCTATCTATCTATACAGGCCTGGCATTCGGCACGCGACAAAATTTTATCACGCTCTTGACAAACGTCAAAATCGATTGAAGTCAGCGCGTCAGCTGCTGATTGGCTGAACATACGAGTGCGGTGTGCTATTAGCCAATTTATTTTTATCTTTTATTTAAAAACTTTCTTGCACAAATAAGTACAATAGGTGTATTTAATGCTAGGGGCATTCCCTACCAGTCAACCCTTGGGTGATGCATATAGTTTGTATATGGGTGCGGTAATAGTGAAGAAGTGCGTAAATAACTAGTACTAGTATAAAAAAAAACCATAATAATATCAACAGTATAGAAACTATTATCGTCTCATGCGAGAAATTTGACGAATTGCGCATGCTAGGCCTGATTGAGTGATGTTATATAGCCTAAGGCCTTTCTCGATAAATGGACTACCCAACACAAAGATATTTTTTTTTATATTGCACTTCAAGATTGACCTCATCCCACCTGATGTTAAGTGGTAATGAGGTCCTTTTTTTTTTTTTTTTTTTTTTAAGGGGGAGAAAATGCATTTCCGCACCATATCGCTGTCGTGGGGACGGCAGCAACGTGTGTGGGACTCCCCCGCCCAGAAGGGGCGGGGACTACCCTAACTAACAACTCCCCCCACCTTCTCATCGCCTATTGACGGCGCTATGGGATACCGGGCGACCCATAACTGCCACAGCGCCGTCGGCGGAATTGCTGTCCCTACGGGGTGGCGTCACCAGGTCCCCCCTGGGTGGTTGGGGGACTGGCGGGAACGGCCGAAGGTGCTAAGCCGTTCCCGCGCATCTGCGGAAGACCGTGCAAGGCCGGCCGGGGTGTCCCCACACCCGCGGTCGGCTAGTCCCCGCTAGCAAGCGCAAGGGCGTCGAAGTGACGCCTCGCGCGCAGTCTCCGGCGTCTTCGGTGTGGTGGGGCGAGGGGGTCGTCCTCTCGCTCCCTCTCCGATGTCTCCTTGTGCAAGACTATTCGCTCGCTGTAGGCGGCAACTGCCGCCCAGGCCTCCTCGCTCCCAAGCATGGCCGCAACAATGCTTGGGAGCGAGAAATCCCCCCCAACAACGGCGGCCAACTCGGCCCGCTCATTGGCCCAGGCTGGACATGCACCCAGTGTGTGGTCCGCTGTGTCTGCCGCCGCGCCGCAGGCGTGGCACGACGGCGACTCTTCTCGCCCGATTTGGTGCAGGTAATGACCGAAGCATCCATGTCCGGTAAGGACCTGCACCAATCTGAAAGTCAGGAACCCGTGGCCCCGGTTCAGCCACTCCTGCAATACCGGGCCAACGGCGTCTATTACTCGCCCCCTGGGTCGTAGTGTTTCAAGACCCGTCTTCCACCGCCGGACCATCTTTGCTTGCTCCTCGCGCCGGATCGCTGCCACCTCAGTTGGGGAGGGACGCTCTCCCCGCGCCCTTCTCTCCGCTGACTTCCAGTACACCTGGGCCTGCACCCCTGCGTCAAGGGCCCAAGGTGGTGTGCCGGCTAAAACGCAGGCCGCGTCGAAGCCCACCGTGCGGTAGGATTGGGCCACGCGTTGGGCAATAGCCCTTTGTGGTCTCCGCAGGTGGGCTGTATTCGCTCGCCGGAAAAGGGCATCCGCCCAGATGGGTGCGCCGTAGAGGGCCATGCTCCTAAGAATGCCGGCGTAGAGTCGCCGGCATTTGGCCCTTGGTCCTCCCAAGTTGGGGAGAAGGCGTCCGAACGCCCCCGCTGCTCCGATAAGTGGTAATGAGGTCCTAGCTTAAGATTGACAAGTACAGCATAATAAAGCTGTTACTGGACTTGTCGCCCTTACTTTGGCTTGACCCCTGCTACTAACGTAGCACCCCCCAGGAGCTCTGGAAACCTTACTCACACGCAGGAACACAACAACACAGAAGTGATTGTTATTTGGCTGCGGTCTTCTGTAAAAACTCAAACTCAAACTCAAATATTTATTTATTCAAGTAGGTTACATATAACACTTTTGAATCGTCATTGAATACAATGCAAAGTGATTCTACTTCCGGTTCGGAACCTATATCTACCGAGAAGACACCGGTAAGAAACTCAGCAGATCATTTACAGTATCAGTATCTAACTTATTGCTATGTGTAGCTCACTTTGGACCAAGTCATATAGTTTTGGTTTTGATGAGTGATGAAACAAATAAGGTGGAGGTATTTTACCAGTCGGGCTGCTCCAGTTCGAGCGATTAATCGCTATGCTCTACCTCTCTTAAAAATAAATAATATAGCGTTCCAACAAACAAACAAACGAAATCTTCAGCTTCATGATGAGAACAGATTTTAATTAATATTTGTATAGGCGGTGTTGTGTTAGTAACCATTATGACGTCGTATTCTCAGGTGCATACAAAGAGTTCTATTTTGCAGTAATTATGAGCGGTAATTACCGTCATGGACAATAGAAGAGAACAATAATTCGTTTGTGGTTGCGGTCGGTATTTTGAGACTTAATGACCCGGGGTTATATAAGGTCAGATCTTGAGATGGCATAGGTATGCAAGTAGAGAATAGCTGTACAGTCAACTTGTTATAAATATATAAAAAAGAAGAAGCTGAAAACTCAATATTATGGTTTTGTCATAAGAAAATTAATGGATTGTAGAATAAACTGGGATAATACGCATAAAATACACTATTATATAGACTCAAAGTAAGTTATTTAGCCACTTATGTTATCTTAACACAATTAACAATTCCTATGGGCGCTACCATTTAGGTGAGGAGAGTTGTTTTAATGGGAAGTGTCCGCTCTTTTCGGAATGGAGGCTTCCCACACACACCCATCTACTATCTAACATCAACATATCATAACATAACATATATTTCTATGAAAACGGCCTTTGCCCACGAGTTCCCCCTACCAACCTTCTCCTACAGACAATTATCTACTGAAGTAAGTATAAAATACATTCAAATTATTTTATTTCGTCTTTAAACGTGGGAAAGTGTTGAGGAAGAGTGGCCTCCTCTGGCACAGGTGCTTATTGCACTTAATATTAACCCTTATTTATTTCATGTACAAAATGATTTATGAAGGAATAAATAATTATTGATTTTTTTTTAATTTTGAATTTTTTAAGTATGACGTTTTGAGAGGACCTAGAGCAGGCCAGTACCCGGCACCTGTTTACGTATGTACCATCACTTCCTAAGTTGCAGTTATAGGTACTACTCCACAAATGCGCCGTCAAACATCCCAGGGTAAAGGCCTCATATCAACTCTGACCTGGAATAGACCGTTCCATACTCCACCACTAGCTTGAGAATTAATTAACTAACATCTGGTTATTTTCAAGTACCAAAGTTTCATCTCCTCTTGTGGTGTAGGATCCGTACCCACGATCTTCAAGTGCCGTGCGTGCTGCAGTTCCAACTGAGCTGCATGTTATTGTAGACGATCTGTTATGTAAAAGTAAAAATTATGTTTAAAATAATTGAACGGGTCAAAACGCGACACCATTTTTATTTTGTAGTTAATACGAACTACTTAACTAATGTAACAAAAAATTTACGACTAATGATGTCGCATTTTGACCCGTTAAATTATTTTAAATGTTTAAAACGGAACGCGAAAGTCTTAAAATTAAAATAAAATCTGTTCCTTTAAAATATTGAAAGTTAGCTAGCGCGGCGTAAAGTAGTTCATTTCTCATATTGATCCGACTGGGATCGAACCCGGGAGCTCGAGAGATAGCGTGGCGCCAAAGTCGCACTCGCTTCTCGGCTACGGAGGTCGTCAGTCAATAATATAATATTAGTATGGATTATTATATACTAGCTGTACCCGCGACTTCGTTCGCGTGGACTACATCCTTTCATGGTCGGTTTTACCCCTATCTCCCCTAATATTCGAAACAAAAAGTAGTCTATATTTTAATAGAGCTATATTTGTGCCAACTTTCTTATCTCTAACTTAAAAAATAAACATTTTCCCATATAAACTTTCAAAGGTGGCATTGCCCCCCCCCTCCTTACTTTCTAACAAAATTTAATATAAGTTTCCATGTGACAAAAAAAAGTACGAATTTGTTGACCAGTGTATTCGAAACAAAAAGTAGTATATATTTTAATCCAAGTTTCGAGCTATATTTGTGCCAAATTTCATATATCTAACTTCAAAAATAAACATTTTTCCATATAAACTTCCAAAGGTGGAATTACCCCCCTCCCCCCTTATTTTCTAGCCTATGTCCGTTCTTGAGATTCAACGTATACCTATACCAAATTTCATCAAAATCGGTTGAGAGGTTTAAGCAGGAAAGCGTAACAAACAGATAGACAGACAGACAGACAGAGAACTTTCGCATTTATAATATTAGTAGGGAAGTAGGGATAGTAGGGATTATATATGTGATGTCTGATTTGAATATTATTAATCAGAGGTCTAAGAAGTGTTCACTGTTGAGGCATCGTCTCGTCTCTGGTCCCCTTCTCTCGCTCCCTTGAGCGGTGAGCGGCTCGTCGTAATGTCAAGGCGGCGCACGCGCAGTTCCCGGTCCGACGCAAAGCGACGCTGCGAACTCGTTTTGGTATTCTTACCGAAATTACGAATAACTGTCACTTTATTTTAAGATAAAGATGGGCAGCGATATATCGCTCGAACTGGAGCAGCCCGACTGGTGAAATACCACCCACAGAATACCACCTTACAGAATACCGCAGCCAAACAACAATCACTTCGGTGTTGGTGTGTTCCTGCGTGTGAGTAAGGTTTCCAGCATTCCCGGGGGGTGCAGCATTAGAAGTAGGGGTCAAGCCTTCAAGATAAGGGCAACAAGTCCAGTAACAGATAGCTATAATAATAGTACTATGCTGTACTTGTCGCCATTAAGCTAGGACCTCATTACCACTTAAAATCAGGTGGGATGAGGTTAATCTTGAAGTGCAATACAAAAAAAAAATATTAATTTACTCAAGCGCGTTGGTTCGAGAAGAACTCGAGAAGAACCAGAAAATTCGACGCTCACGCAACAAAATTAGCAATGAATCCCAAAGATTAGGCGCAAACCCAACAAAACGTAAGAGATAGAAATGTACGGTCAAGGTAAACTCTTGCCGTGCAATATTAGATTTTATGGGAACGATATAGGGGCGGTAAAAAGTCTAAAGTGAGCAGTCTCTCGTCTGCACACAAATGCCTGAAAATCGCTGCAATTTCCTCAAACCCCGAGGCGGGGTGCAGCGCCATAGACCGCATTAAACTCAATTTATTATCGTGTTTTTACTTTTCGCAGACTGACGCCGCCTCAAGGAACAATTACTGGGGTCAAACGAACAATGGGGTTCCGTATGACCAGGTTTGAATGGCTCTTATAGAAGGATTGCCGATAACAGAGACATTTCCAACCATTTACTGTCACATCATAACTGACTTTGCCTGCAGTGTACTTATAAACTGCTGCGACAGGTACAGTCATACTCGCTTAAGAATCGTCACGCGGTTTAATTTTATCGTGCTAATAATATATGCCAAAATCGATGCATCATCTGCTGATTGGATATAATTATGAGTGCATTGTGCTATCAGCCAATTATAAGTTTAAAAACTTTTACAATCTCTAAATTTGATTTATTTTAAACCCAAAACTATATATGATTGCCTAAAACACTAGGTAAGTGCGCCGGTTTGAGAAGTACCTACAATTAAGTTTCAGTATTAATTCTAAGTCTTAAAAACTAATACAATACTCTTTAATAATATGACCCTTGCATCTTCGATAGATTTTATTAATACTGCTCTTATGGAATGATTATAAAAAATTATCTAATAAATAAATAAATAAATATTGGACAACATCACATACATTGCTCTGATTCTGTGGTAAGTAGCTTAAGCACTTGTGTTACAGAAATCAGAAACAACGATGGTACCACAACACCCAGACCCGAGACAATATGGAAAAGTTCGTTTCCCATATTGACTAATGTCACGCATGTTTCAATGAAAGCACGATGCATGAAGCTATCAATAAATTGCATCTAAAATAATCGTGTAAATTCCATAGTAAATCTATGAGCCCTACTTTAAAGCGTTCGTGTTAAAAATATTAGAATATATTTAATGATTCCGGAAATGTGCACTCACGATTTGTGGCAGTGTAAATGTTGCAAGAATTTTGTGTTAATGCCTTTTACTTTACTCGAGAATAGAGAAACGGACTAAAACATATTTTTAGCCCTTAATTTTTTTTATGTTAGAATGTCCAAAATATTTTTGCATTTGTATTGTCGCATGACGTCAGCCACCTTTATTACCCACCAGTGAGGTGACGAGGCCTCACTCCGCAACTTGACATCGTTTTATCTAAGTTTTTTTTTTTATTAATGTAGCAAATGAAAATTACAGTCTAATGTTTTTTTTTAATACTCGTAACTATTTAACGAAATAAAAAAAAATCTGCTATTTTTGATCCATTCGTCGAAATGTTGTTACCCAGTATTTTATTTTGACCGGCCGGTACCGGGTCGCACGCGAGCTTCTAATGGGAGACACTGGTTTACAGGGATGTGGATTTGCCCTAGTCTTGTGATGTGGATACACTGTTGAGATACTGTAAATGCCACAAATAGAGAGGCGTTAAACGAATAGTATCCGTTCGTTGCAGCGAGGGTCACTGTTGCGCCGAAGGTCATCCAATAGGAGTGACGTCACGCCTGCATCGCTATTGTTGTGTTTTACTTCCGAAAAAAAACAAAACGAACAAAATCTTTGACATTTGATAAAAACCCTCAGCGGTTCGATTCGCTTTTTGGATTTTAAATTTGTCATAATGTGAATTACTTTTCGAGCCCTTTTATTTGATACCTATTTCAAGGCTGTTAAGTAAAAATATGTAATACGATATTTTGTAACGGCGGCCATTTTGACCGATATCTTTTAAAAAACACAAAAAAGTTAAAATAGTGAACCTATTTTAACTTTTTTGCGTTCGTGAGCTACGATGCTACAGTCACACAAACAGATATGTAAAATAGAATAGAATAGATAATATTTATATTGATGTAAGTTTTACGAAAGCACAAATGAATCGTCAGTTTATGTTTAGTATTCTACTCCCGTGTTCGGAATGCTGATTTATTAGGCAATGTTTAGTCATTTGTCGCTCCTGACGTTTAATCACACTACTGCATAAAGGAGGAGGACCTCTATTATAGAATTTATCGGCCATGACATTTAATGTGACAAGATACTGAGTGAAGAGTTAGTTTCACATTTTTTTAATATTAGAAGAATGTTTGCTTTATAATGGTCTAAGTTCAAATTTCATAATTAATATTTTTAAGGTACTTTGGGCTGCTGTGCAGTTCTAGTGAACTCCGGTCAATGCGATCTATCAGTTATCGACCTATCGATTATTGAAAGTCTAGTATCTTCCTGGCTTTTAGAGTTTTTATTACACAGGAGGTAAAGATATGTTTCCTTTTCCTCCTTACAGAATCTGTATCACAGTCACTCAGCTTCATGTAAAATTGGTGCCTTATTAGTTTGCAGTATCCAGTTTAATGATTTAACCACTGCACTGGCTCTAGCCCTCTGAATTTTACCAGTTCGGTTGTAAGTAGTTCCGAGTGGCTTAAGCCTGCTTCATTCATCCAGTATTTTTTTAGACTTACATGACTATTTCAACATACAATTATGTTGTGAATTTACTAAATTTTGTCACTGTCTGCCTGTCTATCTGTCCATCACTCGCGTTGTTAGGATGTCAGACTTGCATCTGTTCTTTTCCTTACACGACGATCTCGAAGGCCGTCAAACAACGGTCTTTGATTGGTTCAAAGTTGCGATATTTATCGGGCGACGAGAGGATAGATCACCGGACAAAGAAATCGTCTGTCAAGTGGCGCAATCGTCTGTGTACACTCAGCTTAACGTAAGCCTAATGAAAAAAAAACATACCTACAAATTAAACCTCTTTTCGATTTCAACTTTTTGAAAATAGGTCTGAACAGATTTCTTTTTAATTTTTATTTGTTTTGCGGAGATTTTTTTTTATTTTATTCTGTATTTTCTTTTGTTTAATGGACTTAATCTCGCGTTTTTAGACTACGCGATGGTTCAGTCAATGTCAAGTGTTTAAAGAGTTGTCTGTTTTAGGTGTTGTGAGAGAATGAAGATCTCATTTCAGAAATGAATTAGCTCTCCCCACCTCGCATTTTACGTAAATTAACGTGTATTTTAGAGAGACACGTTGACACTTGACATTGGCGGATTCATCGCATTTCTAGAGACGCGAGATAGAGTCCATTAAAAAAAAGAAGACACGTTATTTTACGTTGACTGCGCGGTGGTGAGAGCTAATTCATTTCTGAGACGAAATCTTCATTCTCTCACAACACCTAAAACAGACAAGTTCAACACAATTTAGACATCACATCATTCATAGAAGAATAGAGAGAAAGAGAGAAAGAGAGAGAGAGAGTTCATTTATTCTAGTTGATGGCCATTAGACTTTTTATTGATGTTTGTATCTGAAGGGTGAAGGTGTTTAGTACGAGTACTATAATCTTTATAGTCTAGGGATCATTGAAAATATACTTTATACTATTTGTATGCCAGTGATTCAGCTCAAGCTCATTACTAATATTACAAAGGCGAATGTTTTTAAGAATGTATGAATATATGGACATATAACAAACATCAAATCTACTTTATAAAAATAAGTCGGGTTTTCCTTCCTGACGCTATAACTCAAGAACGCACGAACCGATTTTCACGGTTTTGCATTCGTTGGAAAGGTCTCGGGCTCCGTGAGGTTTATAGCAAAGAAAATTCAGGAAAATTTTCAACAGAAAAGCGGGAAAATCCCCTAAGGCGAAACGAAGTTCGCCGGGACCACTAGTATGTATGTCAGTTACTCTTTCACCCAATAACTAATAAACGGATTTGCACAAAACTGAGTATTAAGAAATGGGACATACTAGATTTAACACAAAAGATACTTTAAATCCCGAAATAACGCGGGCGAAGTCACGGACAAGCTAGTTTTAAATATTAATAATAAATCTAATCACAAAAGCTTTTTTGGGATTGCTTAATAAGTTTGGATCTTGACTGTACTTGTCACCGCAGGGTTGTCAATCACCCGTGGTGTCCTTTTATGGCAACTAGAAAAATACTGAGGTAACTACATAACGGTGACGCAAGCACTGAGTTTATTGATTTTGTAACATGTCTTGATTGGATTGTCCATGTTGGCAGTCTTGTTTTCTTGGCAAAATTGAAAAAAAGATATATTGGTAGTCTTATTAAGATAAGAGGTTTTGTTTTCAGCAAGTACTTTCAAAATTTACTTTAGATGTTAAAATTTACATGTCAATTATTATTTTGCTGGATTAAAACACATTTTTCTATGAAATAATTTCTAAAAGTAGAAGTTTGGAATAGGAAACATCAAAAATGGTTCTAAATATAATATTCTAGTACATGTAGAACTATCTATATTATGTCCTATTCTAAAATTCCTCCTTTAGTTTTAAATTTTCACAGGCTTTTTCTAACCGCCAATAATACAAAGAGCAGGATTTCCAAACCATTGTTTTGTTAATGCTTTCCAGACTATTAATATTATTTTCATGCCATAATGCATATCATCTCATGTGACTTGTCAAAACTTGTATATTATATGAACGTGTAAATCAGACATAAAATTGAAATGTTTTTTGTTTTTTTTTGTTCTTCCTTGCCACCTCACGCCCCCCCCCCCCCCCTGGTTGGGAACTCCTGACATAGACAAACCGGTATTTTAAGGATTTGTTCCTTTACAATTGTGTAGTTGAGCACGTTTCTCAATCAATAAAACAGATTTTTTTTAGATGTCAGCCCTAGTGAAACCGATAAACTCCTTTGTCGATATCGATACAATCGGTCCACGGTCTATTGTCCGCCGGCTTTCTAGTGATGTAACTGTCGATGATTAACAACTGTCGTCTCTAAATGCCAGTAATTAGTTTCGGGAGATATGATTGTGCCGTGACACTGTGTCATTCTGTCTGTGTGCTAATAATGATATATTGTAGTGGCGTGCGACTGAAGTTGGTTCGTTCTTTAAAAGTCTAAAAATTGACCTACATTTGTATTTTGAACAGAAATTGTAGTGCGAATATGGAATGTCAGCTGATATCTACACTAATACTATAAATAGGAAAGATTTTTTTTTTGTAAATCAAATCAAATATTGATCAAATAACAATCAAGTAGGTTACATATAAAATTATTTAAATCGGCGGCGATTACAATGCAAAGTGACTATTGCTTCGCTACCTGGTTTATCGAAAAGATATCTCTAAGAAACTCAGTAGATTTGTTACAATAGCAGTATCTTATTTATTATTAAGTGTGACATTGGGTCAAGTCATAAACTTCAAGCTTGAGCAGACAAGTCTCCAAAGGTGGCATCTGTTCATATTTAAGATTTTTTTATATATTCCATTTCAAGATTGACCTCATCTCACCTGATGTTAAGTGGTAATGAGGTCTTAGCTTAAGGGCGACAAGTACAAGATAATAAAGGTGTTAAACTGGACTTGTCGCCCTTACCTTTCTATTTAAGATTCAAAAATTTACTTAGTAAACTTTAGATCAAAATCTTAGATCATCCAAATGTTAAAGTGGAAACGGATTCGCTTGTTCATACATCAATACCTACAATATAGACTTTATCCGAATAAACTGCTATTGTGCAACAGTAAGGGATTGGTTGTCTTTAATAGAGGGATTCATCTATTTTTTTGCAAATGTTAATAGCAGACATCATTATTACACCATGAGATAACATTGAAACCGTTGCGACGGATAACCATAGCTAAAACAGATCAGTGAGACAACACCGTTTTGATTTGGTAAAACGAAGTTATGCTATTATAAGAATATTAACTGACTAGTCATCTAAGATACTTTTAAATACCTGTCAAAACATTAGCGCACTGTGACGTTACAACTTTACATATCACCACACTGATACATATTTAAAAATCACATAATCAAGATAATTATTTCTAAAACATCAATATGGCCTATGTACACGGCGAGAAATATACTTGTTTGAATATAACATTTACGAAAATATGGTTTACAGACAAATTATAGTACAATTTGGGTTGACGACCTCCGTATCCGAGAGGCGAGCGTGCCGGACTTTGGCGTCGCGCCATCTTTGAGGTCCCGGGTTCGATCCCCGGTCGGGTCAATATGGGAAACGATCTTTTCTGTATTGTCTCGGGTCTGGGTGTTGTGGTACCGTCGTCGTTGTTGATTTCTATAACACATGTGTTTTAGCTACTTACTACATAATGTTGTCCAATATTTTTATTTTTATTTTATTTGGGTGGTCGCTAGAAAGTGATATCTTCTATTCAACAGTTTGGTAGAAGAAATAGTAGATGACGAGAAATGGGTACAAAGGTGCACAATTATTTATTAAAAAAATAAAAGATTATAAAATCTCTATACCTTAAATTAAAGATGTCTGAGGAGATTCTTTATCGAACAACAGTGAACCTAAATACAGAATGGTTATTAAATCGAGGCGGAGCGCGGCGGGTTGTTCTCGTTGCGACATTTTTTACACTGTGTCGTTGGCGCAATAAATCAGGCTCTATTACCGTTCGGTTACAAAAGCTCGTCATTTGAAGATCTTAGAGGAGCACCATAATAACTATGGCTTAACCTTTTGAGTCGGAAGATTACTTAAATCAAATGCCGGGTCTCGTACACAAATTGCTATACCTCTAATAGACTAGTTCGTTTCGACTTTTGGTGGTTTCAGATTATTAAAAAGACACAAAATTTAAAAAATCACGATTATTCAACAAAATACCATTCCAGATGTACATTACTGAAACCAGCTGTTGCTCGCAACTTCGTCCTTATTAGCTCCAGATAAAAAGTATTCTCAAATAAAAATTTAAATATTTCTTTATTCAAGTAGGTCACATATAACACTTTTGAATCGTCATTGAATACAATGCAAAGTAATTCTACATCCGGTTCGGAACCTATATCTACCGACAAGACACCGGTAAGAAACTCAGCAGATTAGTTACAGTAGCAGTATCTAACTTATAGCTACGTGTAGAACACTTTGGACCAAGTCATGTTGTTTTGTTTTGATGAGTGAAACAAAGCATTAAGTATTATATTATTTTAAGAAGTAAGCTGGAGCAGACCAGTCCCCAAAGGTGGCACTTGTTCACAAGCATGACGTATGTGCCAGCCATCGCTATCACAAATGTTTATTATCTTATCTCTTTTTCTAGAAAATTGGAACAAATCCTTTCAGAGAAGAAACAAAATAACACAGAGCTACAGAAAAGGTAAAAAACTGCGAAAATGTGCGCGCAGTCCTTAATAACGCAAGACAAAAATGTAACAATTACAAATGCTTGTCTAGATTTAACAGCCACTCCACATAGTTACCTGGAATAAGTTTTATTGAGAGGTGTCCTTGGTTTTGGGGTCCTGTACCATTAAAAGAAAAACGGAACCCTTTAATGAACTTTTAGTTTTGGGATTTGTCAAGGTTCTCATGCTCAAGAAAACGTGGAGTTACTGAGTTGAGAAAAACAGCCAATACTTATGTCCGCTTTAATTATTAGCTGTCGCCCGCGACTTCGCCCGTGTTATTTCGGGAAAGTATTAGATATGTGAGTTCGAGGTAGAAAATCAAACAGGTTTCCCGGTAATCATTTTGTTTATTCTCTTTTAATGCACCGTCGTCGTTCACAACATCGTCTGATCTAACGTAAGTACAGTCGCCGTCAGATATATCGGAGCTGACAAAGTGACCAAATACTTCTGAACAGTTAAAATGTCAATAAGTTCCATACACTACAAGTTACCATTAATATCTGAACAATAATTACTGCAGTAATATCTGAACAGATGCTAGTCAATAATGTATAGTTTAGATGTGATGATTATGTGCCCATATATTATGAAAACGCGAAATCACTTTGAGATATGCCCCTATAGTATGAAAGGTGTGATACATTCATTAATTCATACATTCTCATAAACTTTTCACCTATTAGGATTTGAAAAAATTTTTTTTTTGCTACAGCCATTAAAATGTAAAATTATTCTACTAATATAGGTATATACCTGAATGTTCGCGAGTATAGTTGTATGTGACTCTTTCACCCAAAACATACTAGATGGGGTTGGATACAATTTGATAGCAAATCAGATTACATACTGGATAATTTTTTTTTTTTTTATATTGCACTTCAAGATTGACCTCATCCTACCTGATTTTAAGTGGTAATGAGGCACTAGCTTAAGGGTGACAAGTACAGCATGATAAATATGTTACTGGACTTGTCGCCCTTACCTTGAAGGCTTGACCCCTGCTACTAATGTAGCACCCCCCAGGAGCTCTGAAAACCTTACTCACACGCAGGAACACAACAACACAGAAGTGATTGTTATTTGGCTGCGGTCTTCTGTAAGGTGGCGGTATTTCACCAGTCGGGCTGCTCCAGTTCGAGCGATAAATCGCTATGCCCTACCTCTCTTAAAAACAAAATCTCCAAAATCAAGTTAACGAAGTCGCAAGTACAAAAATAAATCGAGTTGCTGCAGATCAATCAAGCTTCTATTTCAACGTGTTTTTTATTTATTTGGCTAGAAGGAGCTTACAGCGCGATTAAAAGAAATATAAAAATTATATGTTATAATTACTAGCTGTGCCTGCGACTTCGTTCGCGTGGACTATAGGGGTTTTCCAGTATTTTCCCACTAACTCCCGTTTCCAAGGGAGTTTTGCAATATCCTGTTGCAACTTAGCTTCAAGTTTACTAAGGTACCTGCACGCCAAATTTCAAGCGTAACTTAAGCGATTTAGATTTTTCATACAAAAGGATTTTCCCGCTAATTCCCGTTCCCGTGGGAATTTCGGGGATTCCTTTCTTAGTGCACCTCTACGGTACCTAAGTTACATCCCTTCCAAATTTCAAGTGCCTACGTTTAGCTGTTTAGGCTGAGCGTTTATATGTCAGTCAGTCAATTTCTCTTTTTGTATGTTTAGATAATGTGTTCGAACTCTTCGGTGCCGAGTTCGACTCGTACTTGACCAGATTTTTTACAATACACGTACGTGAGAACAAGTGATCGCAAGAACTGCCTCGTTCCTAAACGATAATACTGTGTATTGTGGTACCGTCGTTGTTTCTGATTTCTGTAACACAAGTGCTTTATTAACTTACCACAGAATCAGAGCAATGTATGTGATGTTGTCCAATATTTATTTATTATATTTATTTATATATATTTTGTTGTTTTCTTTTGTCTCCTCTCTGTATATTTATACTTATAGGATAATTTTGTGATGTCTTTAAGTAATAAATGTTTCTTTTTTTCTTTCTTTCTTCTAAAGCTGAAGACGGGGTTTGTTTGTTTGAACAAACAATATATATATATGTCGCAGTCATCTGGTTGAAACAGCTATTTGATTGAATCACTAGCGTGTTTATTAAAGGACATATATACAATAATACAATAAATATGTATATATACAATAAAACATGAAATCAATCTCCTCGTCAATCGGGCGGCGCAGACCATGATAAGGCACAATGTCCTAAATAAAAGGGTTTCACTCAGCACCCTGGAGCACAGTGGGCCCTGCAGAGTGATTATGCACTTTATAATATCACTAGCGGTCCCGGCGAACTTCGTTTCGCCTTAGAGGATTTTCCCGCGCAATTTTACCAAGAATCCCTAATTTTGTAGCCTATGTCAAATTGGAAGAAGGTAGCATTCTATTGGTGAAACAATTTTTTAAATCGGCCTAGTACTTTTTGAGCCTATTCATTACAAACATACAAACATACAAAAATAGGTACAAATCTTCCCTCTTTATAATATTATTATGATTATAGACTTAACACAAATAAATATGGGACAACAGCAGAAACATTGCTCCGATTCAATGGTAAGTACTGTATAATTAATAAATACGCTCTTGATCACCAGACTACCTACTGGCTGTTTCATTTATCGTCTCCCCGCTCAGGAGCCAAAGTACCAAAAACACTTGTATTACAAAAATAACGACGGTACCACGATACCTAGACCAGAGACAATAAATAAATAGTTTTATCCATATTGACTCGATTGGGAATCGAACCTGGGACCTAAGAGACGGCGTGATGCCAAAGTCAGACCCTCCCACCTCTGCTACGGTGTCAAAGTTGGTTACGATTTAATGGAAATATCAACAAAAAACTCTCATTACAATATTCCTAGAAATAAATACATTACCTCATGGTAATCCTCGTATAACTACAGCATGTATAAGTAGCGCAAACGCGACAACGTCTGTGACAAGAATTCCATCAAATCTAGGCCAGCCGAGTGACACGCGGGTAGTAATTAGCGTAATTATTTTGTAATTGTGACTGTATCTAACGCAGTTGGTAACATTGCAGCACGCCAGGGAAAGGCCTATACCCAAAAGTAGACGACAGGCCGTTTGATTGATGGAATATAACTTTACATGTAATGGAATGTGGCCTTAGGGCATTATGGTTAAATTTTGGCGTCGCGCTATATCTGAGGACCGATTCGATTCCCGGTCTAGTCAATATGTGAAAGCATTTTTTGTAAATTATCAGGTCTGGGTGTTGCAGTGCCGTCGTTGTTATCGATTTCTGTAACACAATTGCGTCCTACTTAGGTACATACATTGGAAGCATTTCGTTGATGTGCAAAACCGCGGAAGAGCAGTTCATACAGCATAACTGCAAAAGGCGCAGCATTGAAATATAGAAAAAAAGAAAGAAAAAACATTTATTGGCACACATAGACACACAGCTTTTGTACATATAGTAAGTACTTAGATAAGGTACATTTATGTGCCAAAAGGTCCCAGCCTCAGCATGAGCTGCTGCAGCGCAATGCTGCATCAGCGCTGGTTATCAGGCAAATATCGCGCCCTCTAAACGAGTTAAGGGTCAATTTACGTCACATCCTTATAATTGGTTCATCTCAATGAGATTGACCGACTCTGCCGAAATTAGGGGTGAGAGCCTAGGGGTGAGAGCCTAGGGGTGAGAGTCTAGGGGTGAGAGCCTAGGGGTGAGAGCCTAGCGGTGAGAGCCTAGGGGTGAGAGCTTAGGGGTGAGAGCCTAGGGGTGAGAGCCTAGGGGTGAGAGCCTAGGGGTGAGAGCCTAGGGGTGAGAGCCTAGGGGTGAGAGCCTAGGGGTGAGAGCCTAGGGGTGAGAGCCTAGGGGTGAGAGCCTAGATTTGATTCGATGTTGTGGTGGTTTGAATTTTTTTCCCACAGCATTACCAATAAGGCGATAAGGTCCCCCGGGGGGTTTTAGTGGGTATGCCCTTCTTAGGGTAGGAGAGTCCCACACACGCCGTCACCTCCCTCGGGTGACGGTACGATGCGCCAAGCATTTCCCCCACAAAAAAAGAAGGGGGAGCCTTTGGCAAGCTTTGTGAAGATGAAAAGGTCATCTGCGGCTATCAATTATAGTAAAAAGAACCTCTGCTAAAAACGAATAAGACCATATTACAATCTATTTAGTTAATAACGATATAACATTGTAAATAAACGCGCGTGTAATACAGTGGTCAGGCCGCAACTAATTTAAATTATTACACTCTTTAAAGCTTTTTGCAATAACGTAGACTTCCTGGTTACAATGATTGAATAGTGTTATTAATTTAATAAATTGTGGTGCAGATATATTTAATTATAATACCTAAGCCACAGAATACTGGTATAAAGACGTTCTAACCACGGGTTGGGAATAGATCTAGAAATATTACATACATACTATGTTTCTCGCTACTTCGTTTACGCTATTTCGGAATAAAATTGTTTATATGACGACCTCTGTAACGAAAGGCGAGCGGGCCGGACTTTGGCGTCGCACCATCTTTGAGGTCCCGGGTTCGATCCCCTGTCGGGTCAATATTGAAAACGAACTTTTCTGTAGTGTCTCGGGTGTTACCGTCATTGTTTCTTCTGTAACACAAGTGCTTAAGCTAATTACCACAGAATCAGAGCAAAGTTTGTGATGTTGTCCAATATTTATTTATTTATATGTTTTTCTAGTATCGGATCTGTCAAACTAGTTAATTTCTTTTAAAATCCGTTGAGTAGTCCTTTGTAATTGGTTGTGTCATTACACGCGTTACATGAGTTTGGTAGACGTTTCCAAAATCAGTCGGGACGATATTATTAATTATGCTAAGTATCTGTACTTAAGACAAAAGCACGGCAGTCTACACACTTTACTGAACTAGCTCACTTCATCTCAAAACGAAGGTGTAGTAGTATTTTTCAGAAACGACTTAAGAATAACTGCTTGCGAACCGAAACTTCATGACGCCAACTGTCTCATTCTAAAGGCCGACTTTAATACAGTAATAATTGCAATATACAGACCACCTGGTTATAAAGATGTAGACGCATTTATACTTTCTCTAAATGACCTTCTATCCAGTTTCAATCAGCAAAACATCGTTATCATAGGAGACATTAACATCGATATAAGCCCAAATAGCAGTGATCCCAACTCTCATACCTATCTCAATCTACTAGCCTCTCATGGTATCCTACCTGCACATCTTTTGCCTACACATAACAAAACTTGCTTGGACCATGTCATGTCAAAAACTATATACCCTGCTTTTTGTTACGTAGCTGAGACATCTATAACAGATCATGATGCAGTAATATTTGTTTTTGAAGTAAAATCTCATATAATAAATAAAACAACCTCTATCAAAAAAATTGACTACGACACACTTGACACTGACATGAGCAACGTGGACCTAAACTTTATATTAAAAACTACGGATGCTAATACAGCTATGACCCTACTCATTAATAAACTAAATAGCTTAATCGTATCGAACACTAAATCAATAAAAATCCCAAACCGTAAAAGAATCAGAAAACCATGGATAACATTAGGAGTTTTGAGATGCATGAAAAATCGAGACAAGCTGCACAAAAAACTTAAAAAAGATCCTCATAATGACATACTTAATACAACTTATAAAAGGTACCGAAATTTTTGTAATTGGCTTCTTAAAAAACTAAAAATAGACTATGACAAAAATAAACTAAAAACTGCTGCTAAGAATAATAAGACGCTCTGGGATACTATTAAACAAATAACTCACTCTAAAAAATCTATCAACCCGGCTCTGGACTTGCTTTCTTCCTCAAACCCAGCAGGTTCTGCCGATGACATAAACACCTTCTTTGTCAACATCGGGAAAAACCTACTCGAGAGCAGATGCTATGGATCGCCAGTTAGGAAATCAAACTTACCCTCACATAATTCCTCTTTTGTACTTACACCTACTGACGAACATGAAATTATCGCATGTATTTTAAACCTCAAAAAAGTTAACTCAACTGGCCGTGATGGTATTTCCGGCTATTTTCTTAAGAGATATGCGCGAATTTTAGCTACAACTCTAACACATATCTTCAATATGATGTTTAACTCTGGTGTATTTCCTTCGGAATTGAAGCTGGCTGAGGTTGTTCCAGTCCACAAGGGCGGGGATAGGAACTGTGTCAATAATTACAGGCCTATTTCATTATTACCTTCTTTATCCAAAATTGCTGAAAAATTAATAAATAAACGACTAGTATACTACCTAGATTCACAAAACTTATTATCCTCCTCCCAGTTCGGGTTTAGAGCTAGTATTTCAACAAGTGATGCCGTTCATGAACTCACTGATCATATCGTTACTAAACTTGATAACAAACGGAAAGTAATTGCGATATTCTTAGATTTATGCAAGGCTTTTGACACAGTCTCTATCCCACTCCTGCTGGACAAGTTGGAGAGCTTCGGAATCCGCAATAACCAGCATAGCCTCTTTGTTGACTACCTATCAGGTAGAAAACAGAGAGTTAGAGTTGGTGATGTGACAAGTGTCGATTTACCCATCACTTGCGGTGTCCCACAGGGTAGTGTGTTGGGCCCTACCTTGTTTTTGACATTTATTAACGACCTGTGTAATCTTCCTATCCCACATGGCAAAATTGTAGCATTCGCGGATGATACGGCTCTGATTTTTGATGGTGACACCTGGGAACAAGCTTATGACAACGCGCAACAAGGCTTTAACTTGGTTTGTTCTTGGCTTGTTGATAACTCCCTGATACTTAATGTTGAAAAAACAAAATTTATACCCTTTTCTATCAAAACCATGGTAAAACCTATACATGATAATTTAACAATTAAAGCTCATTTCTGCTCAAATACTTCCTCCTGTTCTTGCCTATCACTAACTTTAGCGACTGACATTAAGTATCTGGGTGTTGTAATTGATAGCTCACTCAGTTTTAACTTACATATAGATCTTCTTTCATCGAGAGTTCGTAAGTTGATATATATATTTAAAAATCTACGCCACGTTTCCGATTTCAATATTATTAAAATGGTGTATCTCGCCCTTTGTCAGTCGATACTGAGCTACTGTATAACGGTTTGGGGGGGTGCTTGCAAGACTAGATTGATAAAACTTGAACGAGCCCAAAGGGCGGTAATAAAAGTGGGTCTATTTTTACCATATTTATTTCCGACTAAAGACCTTTTTGCAATGTTTGATGTTCTTCATGTAAGGCAACTTTTTATTTTGAATACCATATTAAAAAAACACTCCTCCCTTCCATATAACCCTGAAAACATAAGCAATAAGCGTCTTAAACACAAAGTATGTAGTCTTGAAAGCACTCCTTCAACACGGTTTGCTAAACGGTTTTATATGTTTCTGGGGGTTTATCTTTACAATAAAATAAATAAAATAATCAACATATATCCGACGACGAGATTCAATTGTAAAAAATCAGTCACGACATGGCTGAAATCTCTTGATTACGACCAGACTGAGAGTATTTTAAATGTGGTTTCTTAAAATTGTAGGACGTACACACACGCACACACACACACATACACACACACACACGCACATACACACACAAACACACACATACACACACATATATACACACACGCACACATACCTCCAACTATCACGCACTCACACTTACGTTCACACCTACAGTTGTAAGCTTATCTATTTTATCTTCACCGGTCCGGTGTAGGAGAGGCTGGTAATCTGTCATACAGGTCTCCTAGTACAGACACCAGTCTCTCACATAGTTTTAATAACAATAGACTAAGCATAATTTTTGTACCAACCAACTATGTGAGAGAAGAAATAAAGATTTATTATTATTATTATTATTATATATTTTTCTATGTTTCATTCTCTCTTTCGAGGCTATTTTAGTAGCATGAGCCATAGCCAAATGCGACTAAAGGGAAGTTAATCTAAATTTAAAAACTTTCTCACTATACGGCAAGTATTCAATATTACTGCTTTTTGAAGCAGTTCATAGGTGGCAGATGGTATTCCCAGTGTGTAAAGGTTTGTGTGTAGTTCTCGAGGTATTACTCCTGTTGTTGAAACTATGATAGGGACTATTTTTGTAGTCAGCACTCTCCATTGTGTTTTAATTTCTACTGCCAGGTCCCTATATTTAGCTTGTTTTTCGCTATTGGTAGCTTGGAGGTTGTGAGTATTACATACGGCTACATCGATCAAGTAGGCTGTTTTATTCGTTTTGTCAAGAATGGTAATATCAGGTCTGTTAAAGTGCACGGTTCTATCTGTTATTATGGTTCGATCCCAGTAGACTCTGTAGTTTTGATTTTCCAAAATTGCATTTGGTTTATATTTATAATACGGAGCTTTTTGTTTTATTAATCCATACTTATAGGCTATGCACTGGTGAATTATGGCTGCTACCTGATCGTGCCTGTGTTTGTAGTCTGTTTGAACAATGGCTTTACATGCACCGGTGATGTGCTGAATATTCTCAGGACTACTATGGCATCTTCTGCAACAGTCAATCGTTTGATTACTCTTCAAGATATGTTTTTGATAGTTCCTTGTGTTAATTACTTGGTCTTGAATGGCAATCATGAAAGCTTCTGTTTCCGGAAACAATGCACCACGTCGCAGCCATGCGTTTGACGCTGCTTTGTCAACATGTGGCAGATGCAGATCGTGGTAATGTCGTCCGTGCAGAGCTTTCTGTTTCCAAGTGTCTTCTTTTTCATTTTCAAGTGTGGTGTTTTCTGTGTGTTGCCTAGTGTTGTCGTGTAAATTAAGTGGGGTGAAATGAGTATCTGATTCTACTATGGCCTTGTGTAATTGTGATTCTAAAGCCTTGTCATAGAAAAAAATTCTGAGATTTTTTATTTGTTTGTTGTGTAAGTTCTTTATATCAATTATTCCTCTCCCGCCTATTGGTCTAGGTAGAGTAGTCCGTTGTATACATGATTTTGGGTGATGCTTACGTTGTGCAGTCATAGCTGTATTAATATTACGTTGTAGTTGCAAAAGGTCCTTTTGAGTCCATCTAATTATCCCAAATGAATATGTAAGTAGTGAAATTGCATATGTATTAATAGATTTTGTTAGGTTTCTTGAATTTAGTTGTGAACGGAGTAGAATATTTAGTCTATGTTTGAATTTTTTTACTATCTCAGTTTTTGCATGTTTTTGATCTATTTGTTTTAATTGATGAAAACCAAGATATTTGTAAGAGCTACCTTCATCCAGTGATTCGATAGTGTCGCCAGTTTCAAGTATGTAGTCATTTTGTACTATTTTACCCTTCGAGATAGTGACAGTTTTACACTTTTCGATACCAAACTCCATGTGTATATCCTGTGAGAACATATGAGTTATGTCTGCAAGTTGATGAAGTGCTTCTCGGTCATTACTATATAATTTTATGTCGTCCATGTAAATTAAATGTGTAAGTGATGTTTGTTCTTGATTGTTTATGGGTACTTTAAATCCCTCACCTGTTTTATTTAGCAAATTTGAAAGGGGATTTAAAGCTAGACAGAACCATAATGGACTTAAGGCATCGCCCTGGAATATGCCTCTTTTTATAGGAATACATTCTGTTTGGATGGTCTTCTCAGTATTAACTAACATAAGATTTGTGCACCATTTGTTCATAGCACTTTTAAGAAACGTAATAATTGTAGGATGTATTTTGTAGAGGTGTAATATTTCAATAAGCCAGCTGTGAGGTACTGAGTCATATGCTTTACGGTAATCCACATACATGGTGCTAATGTCTCTTTTATATTTTTGTGCCTGTTTCATAATAATAGAATCTATAACTAACTGTTCTTTGCATCCTCGACTGTTTCTTCGACATCCTTTTTGTTCTTCTGCTAGTATATTGTTGGTATTAATATGATTGTAGATTATTTCCGTAAGACTTGCTGTAATTATTTTATAAATAGTTTGAAGACATGTTATTGGGCGATATTTACTTGGGTCGTGGTATTCTGTACTCTTGGGTATCATGTATGTTACGCCTTGAGTAACAAATGAGGGCATCAAGTCCGGGTTGTGAAGGAAGGCATTGATGTGTCTGTGTAAATGCGTGTGTGAACTAGTAAAGTATTTGTACCAATAATTATGAATATTATCGCTGCCTGGCGCCTTCCAATTATGTGTTTTATTTATAACTTTTATTATTGCTTCTAGTGATATGTACTCAAAATTCATTTGTGTTAATTTATGTGTTCTATCTGCTTCCGTTTTTAACCATATCGCATCAATATTATGATGAACTGGTCTGGACCATAAATTGGACCAAAATTGTACTAGTTGTTCCTTTGAAGGTGTCGGGTGGTCATTTCCGAAAGAAGTGTTTATATTTTGTGTGTTTGTAGTGAGTTGTCTGTAAAACTGTCTTTCACTGTTAGAGAATTGAGTGTTGTGTTTTTTTTTTAAAGTACAATTAATATATCTTCTAAGTCTACTGGCAGTTGCGTTTAATTTCTGTTTTAATGTGTCCAATATCTGGTTATCGCTACTGTTAGGCTCGTCGTATTGTGAATGTGTTTTGTAAGTTTTCTTTATTTCTTTTACATATGTGATAAGTCTCCAGCTTCGATTTCCTCTTATATATGCAGTCATGCGTCCTATACTCTTTCTTAAATTAGCTATCTTATTATTTAGTCTTTTCTGCCATGCCGGTGTCCTATTCTTCTTGGGCCTGTTTTCTCTGTGGCCTATTTTTGTGCCGTTACAAACAGCTGCTGTAAATGCCGCGACATATATCAAAGTATGTGTTGTTGTAAAGTTATCATCATCAGTAAAACGTTTTGCTAATATTTCTTTATTAATGTAATCTGTTACGTATCGCAGTTTTTTAGTAATTTTTTGTTTAGGAATGTATGGTCGTCCTATTGTATCAGTGTTCGAATATGTTTGCATTGCTGTTTCAAATGTATCTTTTATTTTGTCATTGAGTTTTGTGTTGTTGAATAGATTAACCTGTGTGGTTTCTTGTATTATATTGTAATGTGTATTTTGGGGCATTTGTGTTTCTGTAATTTGTGAAAGTTGTCTACTACAATCTAACGTATCTGTTGTGATTTGGTCTAAAGTTTCGTGTCGTTCTCTAGTGCTATCGATTCTACTTGTGACATTTGCTAAGTAACTTGAGTCAGTGTATTCCAGTGCTGTTTCTATAGATGGGTTTGGTCTTAATTCTTGCTCAACTTCTTTTTTTAGTTGTGTTAATTTCTCTTCGGTAAAGTATTTATTATAAATGATAGCTCTTCGTTGGTCGGAGAATCGTTGTTCTGAAATGTGTGATAAGTGTGGAAATTCTTTTATTACCTCCTGATATAGTAATTTTCTGTATCCAGTTGTATTTGTCTCCAGGAGTGTCACTCTATAATATATTTTCATAATCGCCTCATTTAGTTCGACTGACCATCTCATTCTCTGATTAGCATCAATTTTTGGTGGTGTTATTGTTTGTTTGTTACTTGAACGTAGCGACTCTTCAACTTCTGACCTTATATTTGCTAATGTATCTGCATCTAATAATTGATTACGTATTATACTTCTACGTTGATCACCGATTCGTTGTCTCGATATTTTCATTTCTGGAAATTGATCTATGAATTTTTGATGTAAGGTTGTTAGATATGAGTTCATGTTTGTTTCTAAGGCAGTAATATATAAGTACGTGCGCCAAATAAATTCATTCATTTGTTTTGTCCACTTTTTACGCACATTTCTACCTGTTTTGGTGGGTACAGACAGATTTTCGAGGACACTGTCCTCCTCCTGTACAACATCCAAAGTAGTAGATACTGTAAGAGAGTGGGAAATACTTGAGCGAGGAGATTCGTTCAAGTATGATGGCGGGGAGGATGGTAGGGATGGGAATAGGGATATTGATGATGTTGGTGATGTCGTAGCTTGTTCGGCTGTACCATATTTCTCGACGGGAGCCCGCCTGCTCAACTTATTATTACTTCTTGGCACCTGTGGTTCGTTTTGATCGCGTGTGAACGTGCCCTTTCGCAATCCGGCAAGTGTGAACCGGGCCGAATGATAGCGGGGCCAAATTGCATTACGCACGTTATCAAATATTTCTTTATTCAAGTAGATTACATGTAACATTTTTGAACCTTCATTGAGTACAATGCAAAGTGATTCTACTGGTCCGTTCGGAACCTATATCTACCGAGAAGACACCGGTAAGAAACTCAGCAGATCAGTTACAGTAGCAGTATCTAACTTATAGCTTTGTGTAAACCACTTTGGACCAAGTCATATAGTTTTGTTTTGATCAGTGAATAAAGCATTAAGTATTTATTTTAAGAGGTAAGCTGGAGCAGACCGGTCCCCAAAGGTGGCAATTATTCAAATAGTCGAAGACTTAATTCGACTACACACTTTTAAATTTGCTTTATACCTTATCTCGTAGGCAGAAGATCTAATTTCGACATCAAGTGATTACCTTGACGTGATGTCGAGCGTACATACCTATAGATAGATATAAATAATGGCACAGCATTTACAAAAAATGGATTTACAGACACATTATAGCACGGTCTATCCAAATTATGGTAGCGCGAAGATACATCTTGCAGGCCAGTATGGCGATGCTAGCCGATAGTAGGTATGTTACGGTATCGAATCGTTGTCATCGCGATGTGAGTTCCTGTCTTTTTACCGTCAGTCTAGGAGCCAATATACTTCTATATAAAAAAAATATCTTCAGCTTTATTTGTAATGAAAACTACAAAGTTTCTTGCCGGGATCTACTCTTTAAGTTACAAGTTCCGAACCGGAGGTACTTTCAGTTGGATTATGTCGACAATTCACAAATGGAACTGATGTAATTTACAGGAATAAAATAATTTTTAACTTTGAAGATTCATTTAGTATTTTTTGCATGAAAGCATAACAAACATACATCTGGATATCCCTAATACGTTACCGGTGTCTTCTCGGTAGGTTCCGAACGGACAGTAGAATCACTTTGCATTGTACTCGATGATGATTCAAAAGTGTTGTATATAATCTACCTGAATAAATAAAAATCTGACTTTGACTTTGACAAGCGTGGCTACGCGCCTAAAAAATCGTACAGTAACTAAGAGTAGTAGTTAGTAGTGGTGTGCCTAATAAACTTATGTCACTACGTAACACGTTAAAACAATGGCGTAGGTAGAGAATTCAAATTCTTGGCAAGACTTAATTGAAATAAAAAAACAAGTGCTAAGTATTTAGACCAGCAGATATGTAACGCGATACAATAATGTAACAATAGGCCATATCGGTTGTCACTGCGCTGTGGGAAAGTCACTATTTTATTAGATTCGGACTAGATAGATTTGAAAACTGGTATTTTTGCGGTGACAAAATATTAGGTTTTTTGCTAATTTAGTGTGCGTTGGTAATAGGGGTGAGAAAATACTTAATCGGCTATTGTGATGTAATTATAACACTATCAATACTAGGTTAAATTAATTTAATACAAAATTTTAAATGCATGCATGCATTGGATGAAGTGGAAGAAATGTTTTGATAGCAATTATGTTGGATCCATGAAACATTAATGGTCTTGTGGTTTAAGTACGTGATTTGAGGTTCGATTCCCGGTTTAACTTAGTATGAACATAGCTTGAGTTTGCTAGACCAATCCTTATTAGCAAGAAATAGAAATAGAAATAGAAAATGTCTTTATTCATGTAAACTTTTACAAAGCATTTATGAATCGTCAAGTCAAGTAAACTACCACCGTGTTCGGAATGTTGATTCTATCGAGAAGAACCGGCAAGAAACTCGATAGTTACTCTTTTCAAAAACTGACACATATGGTAGGTATAAATCATGCAAAAAAATAAATAAAATTGTTAATACAATATAGCTTATATCTAATGTACATATTTAATTTATTTAATGCTATCAAGTCCAAACATCTTTGTCGTTAATATAGTCCTCTATTTTATAATAGCCTTTTTTCATTAAACAATTTTTTATCAGAGACTTAAATCTATGCATAGGTAATGCAGTGATATTTTCTGGCAGCTTATTAAAAAGCTTCAGACTTAACCCCACAAAAGAATTATTAATTTTATGAAGTCTTAGATGTGGAACAGCAAGCTTATGTTTATTTCTTGTGTTGAAATTATGGCATTCTGATTTCTTAGTGAAAGAATGTAAGTTTTTGCGTACGTAAACAATACAGTCAAAAATGTATTGTGAAGCTACAGTTAAAATATTTATTTTTTTGAATAATTCTCTAAGCGAGTCTCTTGTTCTAAGACCGTATATAGCGCGTATGGCTCTCTTTTGCAATACAAAAATAGTCTGCACATCAGCTGCAGAACCCCATAGTAAAATCCCATACGACATAACACTATGAAAGTAACTAAAATAAACTAATCTTGCCGTTTCAACATCAGTCAAGCTACGTATTTTTCTTACTGCATATGCAGCTGAACTAAGTCTCCCTGCCAGGGTAGCAATATGAGAACCCCACTGTAGTTTACAATCAATAGTGATGCCAAGAAATACTGTAGAATTAATCATTTCTAGAGGTTCACCACTTATATATAGATTTGTTTTCACTTGTCTTACGTTTGGCATCGTAAATTTTACACATTTTGTTTTCTTAGTATTCAGTAACAGGTTATTTATTGTGAACCATTGTAGTATTTGAGATAGACTATTATTCACATCGTCAAATGTTTTTTTTTGTCTGTCAACTTTAAAAATAAGTGAAGTATCATCAGCAAATAATACTATCTCACAGAGATCTTCTGAAATGTACGGAAGATCATTTATATAAATTAGAAAAAGTAAAGGTCCCAATATTGAACCCTGGGGCACGCCCATAGATAGGGGTGCACCGGAAGGGGTAGTTCCGTTTACGCTTACTTTTTGAATTCTGTCATGCAAGTATGACTGTAGTAATTTAAGCGAATTGTTCGTAACACCATAATGTCGCAACTTCATCAGCAATGTTTGATGATCAACGCAATCAAAGGCTTTAGACAAGTCGCAAAAAACACCTATCGCATCCTGTTTGTTTTTCCAGGCGTCAAAAATATGCTTGACAAGTGCGACTCCCGCATCGGTAGTGGACTTGCCTTTAGTGAAACCGTATGGCTTACTGTGAAGGAGACCATTAGTAGTAAGATGTGATAATAACTGAGTGAATATAATTTTTTCGTAAATTTTGCTAAGTGCTGGTAGTATAGAAATTGGCTTAAAATTCGAGGGGTCATTATTATGACCTGATTTAAATAAAGGAATGATTTTACTTGATTTCATCAAATTAGGAAACTGACCAGCATCAATACATTTGTTAAATATGTAAGCTAAATGGGGTGCAATTTCGTGAATTATATTTTTGAGAATATCTACAGAAATTCCCCATAAATCCTCAGTTTTTTTCATGTTCATGGTTTTAAAATTCTTTACAATTTCAGCAGGACAGACATAACTAAAACTAAATACGTTCTGACACTCGTCCACTTGCGATTTCAGGAGCGCCTCTGCCAGATGAGGGTTGGAATTTAAACTACTAGTTGTGGAGACTGGTATTTTAGAAAAATATGACTCAAATGCATTTGCCACGTCAGAGTCATTATCAATTTTGGTATTATCTATTTTGAGAGAGATCTTGTTATTTTGTTTTTGATTTTTGCAAGTCTCTTTGTTAATGATATTCCACGTGGCTTTACTTTTGTTAGAAGCAGATACAATCTTTCCTTTTAAATACTTTGATTTTGCTAATGCACATACCTGCTTAAATAACTTAGAGTATCTTCTAACATAATCTATAATTAAAGGATCATTTGAGTTAGCTTTAATTTCGTATAATTCAAATAATTTTCTTCTACTTTTATAAATACCTGGAGTAGCCCAGTTACTAAATTTAGATTTTTTGTTATGATCAATTTTAACATTTTTTTTATAAATGTACTGTTAAATTCATTTTCAACTATATTGAATAACTTTCCATAAAGTTGATTAACTTCATTTCCAATTAAATTAAGATGGGATGCTTTTATACCGACATTGTCCTTAAATTTATTTACTCTGGATGCAGTGACTGGTCTACAAACTAAACTTGACAAAGCCGGAACAAATCGGTGCTCAAACATAGCCATCTGCCCGCTATGATCTGAAGTTATAAAATTTAGAATTATTTTTTCCATAGCAACACAATTACAAAAAATATTATCTAAGCATGAAGCTGTTGTTGGAGTAATTCTAGTAGGTTCAGTAAAAAGCTGTTGTAAATTAAATGACTTAAAAAGATTCAGAAACCTAATAGATTGTTGTGTAGTATCTAATATATTTACATTGAAATCTCCACGTACAATTACTTTTTTATTTGATAAACAAACTTTTTTTCAAAATAAAAATTGTTTTCTTAAAACGTCTTCCATGACAGATTCAAAGTTCAGGTAATTCGAGGAGGGGGGTCTGTACACAGATAATATAATATATTGCTCTAATTCTACACATGCTAATTCCACTGTTCGTTCTACTGACATAGAGACAACATCTTTACGTTCTTTAAACTTAAGGGTATTGTGTAATAGTATGAGGGATCCGCCTCTTATGGCAGAACTTCTGGAAAACGAACTACTAAGTTTATAATTTGGAATGCTGATAATTAATTCATGCTGTTTTAACCAGTGTTCGGTAATACATAAAACATGAACATGGTTTTCTTCTAAAAATAATTCTAGTTCTAATTCCTTGCCAGAAAGTCCCTGAATGTTTTGATGAATGACCTTGAAGCAATTATGTTCGTCCTTCTTTAACATGCTAGAGTGATCCTCTATTGTCTCAAAATTACATTTAAATTATTTGGAACGAGTTCCAACGTCTGACTAAATATAGTCTCAATATTATAGGCTAGTAAACTAGCTAATTGTTTATTAATTTTATTAGGCAAATGAAAACTTTTGCCAGTCAAAAGTAAATTTTTATTTATAAATTTATTTGTGTCAAAAAACACAAGATTATTTGAATTATTGCATGTCGGTGATTAAGCTAGTACCCATTCGTTTCTTCCTACTTAGCACATAATATACACACATATAAATACTAGCTGTGCTCGCGACTTTGTTTGCGTGGACTACATTATTTCATGTCAGTTTTAGCCCTACCTCCCCTGATATTCGAAACAAAAAGTAGTCCATATTTTAATCCATGTTATATTTGTGCCAAATTTCATATCACTAACTTAATAAATTAACATTTTCCCATATAAACTTTCAAGGGTGGTAGTATTTTCCCTTATTTTCAAAACAAAAATAAGCCTATGTCCGTTCTTAAGGTTTAACGTAGGTATACCTATTGAATGAAATTTCGTCAAAAGGCATGAAAGCCGGACAGACAAACAGACAGATAGAGTTAATTTCGCATTTATAGTATTAGTATGGATAGGCACTTAGTACAAAAATCCATAGCAAAAAGTGTATGATGACCTCAGCGTGGGTTAGCGAGAGGTTGCGCGCGTCCGAGCGCGGTGCGCACGCGCAGCGGTTGCGTCGCTGCGCTGTAACAGGCGGCTTTTTGCTTTGCGCACTTTTAGGGTTATACAATAAGGTTCTGTTTCGTCCAATAGTTGGGTTACTAAAAAATATTAAATACATTTTTTCTCAATGTAAACACTTGTAGTTCGATATTGATTCTTAAGCCAAGGATATAATGGCGGTGCAAAGTCCAAAGTCTGATGTGCTTTTGATCGTATCTAGTGTTTAGTTGTATCTTGGAAAAAAAGTACCAGTTTTGTATCATAATTAAATTGGAAAACTTACTCAATAGCGTTCTATTCCACGAGTAACACCGGTATTTGTAAAATAGAATATAGGTTTTTTTTTAATTTCATACACGCAAATTTTTCGCCTAATTTTACGATGCAGGAATATCAAGTTCTGTTTATTCCCATGGTGCCATCAATAGACGATGAGAAGGTGCGGGTGGATATTAGCGGGTATTCCCCGCTCTGGAAGAGTCTACCTTCCCCAAGGTAGTTGGTACGGTGTGCCAGTGTAACCTGAGGGCCTTCTCCCAAAAACGAAATATATATAGGATCCGATGACGGATCAATTTTTGAACCTCATAATCGCAACCAATTCGATTGTGAATTAAGCGTTTTCATAAAACAAAATATTATTTATGTGAATCAAAAGCGTTTTTACTCCCGAACTCTTGACAAAACCTTGCGGTTTTGGGAATAGACCCCCTATTTCGGTCATGCCGGCACTACAGAACCCTCTTAATCTCAATGACTCGCTATTGACTGGTTTCTGTTTCGTCTTTATTAATCCGAGCCCGATCAGCTGTGACGGAAACAACGATAATAGTCTTATGATATTACCGTTTACTCGGTTTTGTTATTGAAAGTAGTTTTTTAGAGTTTGGTAATCTGTGGGCAGTAGCCTCCGGTTTGGGTACATTTGTTTTAAGCACGTTTTTGTAGCGTTGTCTAGCTGAACACTGTTTTACGTGTGCGTCTGTCTGTTGGGTCGTAGCCCTCGAACTGGTGAACCGATTTTGTTTTTTTTTGCTTGAATGGTTTTAATGAGTCGGGAGTATTTGAACAACGTTTTATGGAAATCAGTCCAAGATCGCTACAATAGGATTGGGTACATTATTTTGGTGCAACTCCCTTAATATAGTATATTAAATACATACTATTATTTGAGTCTTATAACTTTAGTAGTACACATGTTACATCCAAGATGCTGTAATACGGAACTTTAACCCCGATTTATCCAATTTTAAATTGTTAGTTAAGTTTAAGAGAAAATGTTCCAAATACACCGAAAAATCTATCGGCTTCTTTGGAAGAAAAACAATTAACTATGAATTGAAGAGTGGTATAAATAACGACTACCAATTCTGCCATATATTTTTTATTTTATGAAATCTTCTCTAAAAAGGATTAAATAAAATGAATAAAATATATCTAAACTATTGTTATAGGTCACATCTCAAATACTCAAATAAATAACAAGATAATAGGTCCCAACATTTAAATACGATAACGAAAAATCTTTAAATATCTTTATTAATGTGTTGGAATTTGAACTCATGACTGCTAGTGCAGAGGGCAGGATCACTGAGTCCTTACAAATGCTAATAAGCCATCGACTTTAAATGTCATCGCCTGGGTATGATATCTAGTTCCACCATTATTTCAGGCAGCACAATTATAACTTACTATCTTAAAGCTGTAATAAAAATTATGGTTAGGTTGCCACAATACAATTTATCGTCTTTTATTGTACACTTTCCTCTTTATGGACTATTAAAAGACGGGATAAAAATCTAAATAATTTTTTTTCTATATAATCTTCCTCCACTTTAATGCATTTCTCACATCTTTTAAAAAGAGCTTGTATCCCACTAAAAAAATAAAATGGATCTTTGATGTCAAAATTCTCGTTCATCGCAGTTTTCATTTTTTTTTTATATTGCACTTCAAGATCAATAAAAAAAATAAAAAAGCCTTCTTAAAAGTCATCCCACCTGATGTTACGTGGTAATAAGGTCCTAGCTTAAGGGTGACAAGTACAGCATAATAAATCTGTTACTGGACTTGTCGCCCTTACCTTGAAGGGATGACCCCTGCTACTAACGTAGCACCCCCGAGGAGCTCTGGAAACTTTACTTACACGCAGGAACACAACAACACAGAAGTGATTGTTATTTGGCTGCGGTCTTTTGTAAGGTGGAGGTATTTCACCAGTCGGGCTGCTACAGTTCGAGCGATACATCGCTATATAAATCTCTTAGAATAATAAACTCTTTTTCCCCTTTCTGTTGACCTTAAGTTAAAACCTTGCTTGGACAGCGGGGCGTTTTCATCAACACTCCGACGAACCGAACCTTATAATTAAAACAAAAAGTTCACGATCTCTATAGTTCAAAACAATCGGATGTCTATGAAAGAGAAATAGTCGATAAGTATATAATTATACTAATTACCACAGCTTGCGGCCTTGGGCTGCGCTCGCCTAGTTCAAGGTAGCTGTTGAGGTTTTACTATCGATCATTCGAACGAGATTTTTACATAGATACGTACCTAGTATGATATAGATCTCGAATTATTAATCGCTTAGAGCCGAAAAATTTATTACTTTGTCTTTTTGTCGTTTTTTTGCAATCTTTTGTGTATGGGATACTAGGAGTTGGCTGCGACTTAACCCGCATTTTTTGAAGGCAAAAAGTTTTATATATGTTTAGTAAGTTAATCTAGTTAGTGATTAATTTTAGTAATATAGATAAATTCATTTGTGAATCTCTATTGCATTGCTCTAACGGGGTTTCATGTGTCCAATGTACTTCCTAAATTGTAACACCTTATACCATGTGACAAGCAAATCAATAAATTACATATGCATGCAAAATTTCAGCTCAATTGGTAAACGGGAAGTGGCTCAAATTTAGCTCGCAAGATCTCATTACAGACAAACATAGGGACGGTTGAAACTAATTAAATGCTTTTAATAAATAAAAAGTATCTGATTTACCTTTCTACCAAATCTTATCCAAACCTTATTAGTAGTTTTTGCATGAAAGTGTAACAAAGATACATTCAGGCATCCAATTATTCTTACAAAATTTTATTAACATAATATTGGTATGAAATAGATAATCTAGTCCAAGCACGCAAGATATAGTAATATATAATAGATATTATTGAAGTAATGAATGTTCAGATATTAATGGTAACTTGTGGTGTACGGAACTTTTTGACATTTTAACTGTTCAGAAGTATTTGGTCACTTTGTCTGCTCCGATATATCTGACGGCGACTGTACCTACGTATTACTTCTTGTGGCTTATGATATAACAACTTTTTGGAATCTATGGGTGTATTGAACTCTATGTGACCCATATTCTAGTACAAAAATCGTTCTGCGATTGTAAAAAAGCCAATCCTTAATTTATCTATTAAAATACATTTGGATTTCGTTTAGCCAACAGTTAATCTAAAACGATTAAAAAAACATGCATTTTATTAATCGTAATAAGGATCGTTTTCCAAAGGTAGGTAAATCCCTTGATTGCTAATTCGTATCTATAAGCTACCTTGATGTAAATGAATTGAAAATTATTAAAACATAGATTATTTTGTAAATGAGTATATTATTATGTGAATACCTAAAGGTATTTATTTTATATGAATATGTTCAATGTTCATTTTTTTCTTAAGGTTGGCAAGACTTGGCACCTGAAAGAGAGCGCTGGAAGTGTATAGGGGTGGCCTTTGCCCAGCAGTGGGACAGTTTATAGGCTAAGAAAAAAAAAATGTTCATGTTGATTATTCATCAACATCAACTTAGTTCAGTATTTTTTTAGTGAAAACCTGTCGCACAATTTCTAGCAATTTCCTGCAGCTTAGAAAAACCGGGCTGACCCAATGGCATTTACTTGACTGACGCTTACGAAGCATCCGCCGAGAATAAGTCACACTAATGGTGCTTAAGTATATTCGTACTAACTTAATTGATTTACCAATACGGACTAAGATAACTCTTATTTTTACACAAGTCAATGTTTTCAAAGAACTACATAGTATAAAACAAAGTCGCTTTTTCTGTATGCCCCTATGTATGCTTTGATCTTTAATGCCCGGTTAAATATTTTACGATTCGTAATGTCTCAAAAATTACTATCCGTTTTTCTCCTACCGACTACGAGTTGTTAATTCTAATTTCAAATTTACTTGACATATCATGTCATCAGTCGTCTCTCTCGTATTATTTATTACTATCGGTAACTCAAAGTCAAAGTCAATATTTTTTATTCACATAGACTACATTAGTAATACTTATTAATATATACTCACATAGATTACATTAGTAATACTTATTAATATATACTTACATAGAATACATTAGTAATACTTATTAATATATACTTATGAAACTAAAACGTTACCTTCAAATATGAAAACGGGCATAAAACTACGCAACGGATTTTTGCGTGTGATTTAAGAAGACGGTTTTCTAAGTATTTACATTGCATCCGTGCGAAGCCGGGGCGGGTCGCTAGTAATAGTATAAAGAGGAAACATTTGTATTATTCTGTGTAGGTATGTTTGTATTGAATAAACTCAAAAACTATCGTGCCGATATCAAAAATTCTTTTACCATCCGAAAACTACATTCACCCTGAGTATATCTACTATATAAAAATAAGACGGGTTTTCCTTCCTGACGCTATAACTCCAGAACGCACGAACCGATTTCCACGGTTTTGCATTTGTTGGAAAGGTCTCGGGCTCCGTGAGGTTTATAGCAAAGAACATTTCGCAAAAAATTCAACAGATAAGCGGGAAAATCCTCTAAGGCGAAACGAAGTTCGCCGGGACCACTAGTAGGCTTATTTATTGCTAAAAAAGACTAAATCTACGACTTATTAATTAATGTTAAGATTTTATTTGGACTTTTATGCAAACATACATCCTAACTGTTCATAAATTAGTAGTAAAACTATTAATAGCTTAGAATATCGTTGTAGCCTTCAGTTAAGCCTATTTTAAATCCATTGACTTCTCTTCATTCAACATTCTAGTGCTAGATAATGGCGTAACCTATTCTTAATAACGATATTGTAAAGATTACTAATAAAATAAGTAATAATTTAACATGAATAATACAATCTCATCATCTTGTTAGTTATCGATCGTAACACTTATGTTTTGTTTAATGTACTAAATTTTATTGAACAAAATGACTACATTTTACTATTAGCATTTACCTTAACAACGTATTTACGCGTTTATTTCTTTGAATCATTATTTTCATTGTAGATATAATAACTAATTATTAAAAATCGAATTAAAGGGCGCGGGGCGTATAAGGTTGGTTGAGTTAATTCTTGAGAGCTATTTTTTTGCTCGACTTTAAATGTAAAACTTTAAACTGATCCGAAATCTTAGAGAATCGATTATTATAACAATTGGTACTAACATTTATTGACAATTCTGACATTCAAAGCTTTTAATAAAAAGGTATTGTGCTTTTCAAAGAGGTTTAATAACCTTTTGCTAACAATTCTAGACAAGTATGCATTGGTAGCATAATTATTATTATGTAATCTAACTACGAATTATGGTAAGTAACTCCTTAGCTTCTGTTAGGATTCCGTATTTTATTTACATATATAGATATATATTATATAGATATATTTAGTATAGCCTAATATTATAAAGCGGAAGAGTTCGTTAGTTTGAATGTGCTAATCTCAACTACTGATTTAAATTGAGAACTGCTTTAGACTTTAAAACATTTAGCTGCGGCCTATAGGAGTGAAGAAACAATGGCAAATGTCGAAAAATCAGGGATAGTACACGCAGTAAGCCGCTAGTTCAGAATAAGCAGATTAATATCTTAGCTCTATGGGAACCCCGCAATCATAATCATAAACAATTCATTTATTCATGTTGATTACAAGTAACACATATGCATCGTCAAAATGAACAAAAACCAAAATTGAAGCTACAGCCGGTTCGGAACCTTATCCTACCGAGAAGAATCCGGCAAGAAACTCAGTAGGTATCCTAATCTTTACAATATTTAGAGCTAGAGAAATTAAAACTATGGTGTGCGAGCGAGTAGACAATAATGTCTATTCTGTTTAAATGTTCATCAACATCCGATTTTGAAAGGCCATTGAGGTCTCAATAAAAGGTTTTGCTGTCGTTATTATAATGGACGCTAGTACTGTATCATTTCCAATGAACTTTTAATGTATGGAGCGTTAAATCGGCCCTTGGAGAACAGGCGTTAATCATTGGCTAATCGTGCGCAATGTATCGAGTGTTGTGTTGATAGGGTCACGTCACATTTCACTCGATATTTGATACCTCTCCGTGTTTATCGAAGGTTTGAAAGAATATTGAAGAGATAAGACCAATTTGGACTTCCGTAGCCAAAGATGGAATAATGCAATTTACGATAAATGCATCTATATTTGAAATAAGCGAGGATAATTTTTACATTACATAACAAAAAGTGGTTTGGTGGATAAGATCAAATTATTAATATAGCAAGAAGATAGATAATTCGAGATTGAAAATATAATAACTCTAATCTATAAAATAGTAAGTTTCTCATAATAACTCACTGTTTACTATTTTGAATTGGAACAATAATGTTAACTTGGATGAACGAAGTTATGAACGAAGTTTTACTTCGTTCGACAGACGTCCACCTATAAGTAAAAATTCAATAAATTAATTCAAATATAGGTTCATGATTATTATTATAGACATATAAATAAAAATTAAATATCTTTTGTAATATATAAATAACCGCTTTTTACAAATTATATTTATTTTAATTTTCATCTGACTGTCTATATGTCTGTTTGTTCGGGCCAATCTCAGAAATTGCTGGACCGATTTGGATGGAACTTTATTTGGTAGGTAGCTGATGTAATAAGAAGTAACTTAGGCTACTTTATAGATAAGACATAGAAAAATATATAAAAAATAAATCAGAATACGTTGCCACGGGCACAGCTAGTAAAAAATAATATAAAAATCCACTAGAGTTCTTGCCACCCCTACCACGAGAAAAAGTAAGTACGTATTTAGCATGCACAATACAAAACGATGTGGTTGTCTACATAACTCTTATAAATACGCCTCATAAAGTTTAGTGGAATAATAGCGAGTTATCGATCGCCATGCGTGCGCAGCCATTAAAGGTATGTCAGTGTGGCGAAATGTACGTACGTTTTTTCGCAACCGATTCATATATGCGTTAAATGAAAATAGTTTTATTATTGTCTTGCACGGTTTAATTCACTTCTGGTTTTTACGAGTTTAATGAATTGGGAAACGAACTCTAGCAGCAATAAAATGAACACAACAGTATTTTAGTACGCGTGGACATAGTCTGTTCTAGCAAGAAATATATCCTACTAGCTTTCGTGTTTCGCGTGGAATTCGTTTATATTGTGGTTTGAAGCACAACATACACAATTCAATGTAAAATAGTAGGAAAAACTGTGAATAAAGATACAACAGCAAGTACCTAAGTAAATGAGTCGAAAAGTGCACCGAATAAGTGTATGAGCTACAGCCATCTATCGCGTACCTCAAGAACTAAATAGCGTAAGCTATCATTCCACTTCTTACGTATTTTAAAAAGCACATCGTTACCACTATCTAGCGCCATCTATCGCATACCTTATCTCCAATCCATCCATCAAGCAAACTATTTTTTTGTTTTCCCTCGGGAATATCAATTTTTTTCGAGATAAAAAGTACCCTATTATTTAATCAGGACTTCTAACTTTACGTCTGCAAAATTTCAAAGCAATCGGTTCAGAAGTTACGGCGTGAAAGCGGAACAAACAAACTCATTTTCCGATTTATAATATTAGTAAGGATAGTAAGGAAGTAGTGATGTTACTAAGGGCCTATATAGCTTTCTAATGGTGAGGTAATTTTTGAATACGGCACAGTAGTTTTTGAGTTTGTTCGTGTTTGTCACGCATACTTATAAAAATGCAAATCTTTCCCTTCTTTACAATATTAGAGTATGTAATGTAGATTAAGAAAAAAAAATACTGATTGACTATCGTTCTTGTATTTGGCAGACGTCGTAAGTATTTTAATGTATTTTATGTAATGTGGGAAATAAGTTGGACAATTAAAATATGTTATTACGACTCACAAAAGAGTGTTTCGTCTGCAATTGCCGCTTCCTGGAGGAAACTTGGAAGTTGTAATCTTTTGTGGCAGCCACAGTGAGATAGATGACAGTGAGATATATCAAGCAGATTTAATATTAGTATCAATTTGATATAATGTCACCAACAACCCATCCCAACCCGTGTTGGCAAGATTGGCAACATTGTATCAAAATGATGCGGGTGGCGTGCAGAAGACGCAGGAGGCTGCGCGAAAGGTGGCACTTTGCCCGCCTAGTGCCTCCTGGCGGGGACCAGTTGGCCGCGGGTGTGGGGACACCCCGGACGGCCTTGCACGGTCCTCCGCACCAGGGCGGGAACGGCTTAGCACGCTCGTTCGTTCCCGCCGGCTCCCTCTATCCAGGGGGGCGAGTTGGGGTCTAAAAGACCATTGCGCCTGGCGCCGTGGCTGTTGTGGTTTCCACCGTTTTTCCCATGGCGCCAACCAAAGGCGATGAGAGCGTGGGGGGGGGGGGTTTAGTTCGGGTAGTTCCTGCCCCTTCTGGGCGGGGGAGTCCCACACACGCCGCTGTCGTCCCCACGACAGCGGTACGGTGCGCAAATGCATTCTCCCCCCCTCAAAAAAAAAATGATACGCGTATTAAGTAATATCATCAGCTTAAATACTATTATCAGCTTTTATGGTGTTTTTGTATGGTTTCAGTAGTCTGTAAAACGGCTTATAAGCAATGAATTTACTAATAAATTAGCGTACGATATTAAACGCTTCTACTTATTCTACCTTTCATCGTCGTTCATCAGTCGTTTGACAAAATTGTTAATAATAAATTACTGCATCCAAATTTATTTTATTTATTTTTTCTAATTTAATATCTAGTTTTAAAAAAAAATTATAAAAAAAATGGAAAAATGTTTGGGGCCCTTTATGCGCCCCCCCCATAAAGGGCCCCAAACATTTTTCCTTTGTTTTTTGTTAAATAAAATTAGGAAGTTTTTTTTTCCTCAACACTTTGGGGCCCTGTATAATTGATACGGCAGATACGGCGGTAACTACGCCCCTGTCTAGGCTGGAAGCTGGATACGCCCATAAACCTAAGCAGATAATTATGTCATTATCGACTCACTGCGATCCGCCGCAGTATGGCGCTCAGTAAGTGGTGCATCTCCGTGCATTGTGCACTCGCCGCCATTGTTCGTGCAACAACGTGCACGTGTATCTCCGGCGTCAGAACTTATGTTTTCATTAGAATACTTAATTGTAATGTTCCCCTCGTAGTTCTACCGCAGCTAGTTAAGATAAGGCGCGCTGTAACACATGTTACGTTACTTTGAACTAAAGACAAACAAATAGATAAAACGTTTTAAGATTTTTATTGCTCAGATTGATTACAATACATTTATTCGAAATTTTAAAGAAAAATAAAAAAATTATCTTTATTTTTCTTTGAATATTTTAGCGTGGAGATATTTTTTCTGTTTCTTTAAAATATTTTAAGTTCGCTAGTGCGGCGCAAAGCACTGAGATCCTTACCGCTGAAAAGCGTTTTGTTTCAGAAATCGGTTCGAACGATATCCATACTTGACGACCTCGGTGGCGCATTGGCTAAGGTAGTCGGCCAAAGCTCGAAAGGTCCCGGGTTCGATTCCCGGTCGGGCCAATTTGGAATTTTTCTAAATTAACTTGAGTCTGGGTGTGCTGGGATGACGCCCCCAGTTAGTATCCGTCGTCTGGTACTCATAGTACAAGGGAAAACCTTAGATTGAGACCAGGTGATTGGTGTGATTGTCTAGCGCATTTATTTATTATTTTATTTATACTAAAATTAAAAATTATAAATGCGAAAGTAACTCAGTCTGTTTGTTTGTCTGTCCGGCTTTCACGCCTGTACCGTACGTACGTGGTACCTCTAGGACGGATATAGGCTACTTTTTGTTTTGAATTTAAGGGGGATGGGGTAATGTACCCTCTTGAACATGTATTTCTCGTGATAGAAGTCGCGGGCACAGCTAGTTACATTATAATAGATTTGTATTTATATTTTGCACAACAAATACTTTATTTAAAAAACCGGCAAAGTGCGAGCGGAACTCTTGAACGAAGGGTTCCTTACAATGTAACATAAGGTTATTATCGATCTTGTATCTTGCATAGCAAAAAATCACGTTTATTGTATGTGGGCCCCCATTAAATAATTATCTTGTTCTTTTTAGTATTAGTTGTTATAGCGGCAACAGAAATAGTATGAAAATTTGAACTCATGATCACAAAATTGTCACAGGGATCATCCCTTCAGAGGCCTGCGGTTGTGGCAGGGAATACTCGCGCATTTATCGTGTTCTGGTAGTCTTGCTGAGGGACTGTATATACTCGTTGATTTTTTTTAACGAGGCGTCTTTCCTCTTAGCTGTAACTACTTCTAATTTTTATCTATGTTTAAATAATATTTTTTAACAATGCTTCCTAGTGTTCAGTGATTGCCGTGGCAGTTTGTAACTAAGAACACACTATATTTTATTGTTAAACCATTGTGAATGCTAATTTTTTTTTGTGTGACTTGTAAACTGTCCTTAAATAAATAAACTCTCTATCTATCACGGTTCTTGACGCAGCCTGAAAACAGACGGACGGACAGACAGAGAAATCTTAGTAATAGGGTTCCGTTTTTACCCTTTGGGTACGGAACCCTAAAAAGTTCTACAATAGTAACTAGAACGCGTCAAGGGTAACTACTGATGTATCTAGATCCGAAATGTGTAATTATAATATTAACAGTCTACTAGTGCAATTCAATTTTATGGCCCAGTACAATTTGCAGGCATTAAGCAGAACTTCAAAATTGGCTTCGCGATGAGTGTAATTAAGGAAATTGCGCCAATCGCCGTATTACCAATATTATGTATTTAATTCATTCATAACTTACGAGTAGTATGAAAAGTGATAAAGACTTTATTCAATGGGTGTTGAACTGTTGTTTAAACAGGTCTACAAAAAAGTTTGGTGCTGATAAATACTTAATTAATCCACAAAAAGGCGCACAGAGCCGCCAAAACATCAAAATTACTCTCTGGTTTATTTATTGTCTACATTTTGACATCTTCATAATTAAGAAACAATTCTACACAACAGTAAGTCCATAGCTTGCACAATTGTGAAAAAATAATTAAATTTCATATTTAAACGGTGCAAAGAAATAAGCTGGTATGAGTCCACTTTTTGATCATTTTAGGAAATGCATGGTCACGATATAGTCAATAATTTATTTATCATATTGAATCGACCAGGAATCAAATTCTTGACCTTAGAGATAGCAAGACACCGGAATCCGGCCAACTCCTCACAATAGGTGCTCAATAGGGTAAACATGCTCTATAACATAAATAAAATCTACATGACCCAATGGTTGACTGGTAGAGAATGCTCTTAGCATTAAGTCCACCTTTTGTACTTCTGATTGTGCAAAAAAGATTTTAAATAGATAAATAAAATAAAAATAATAAAGGGTTCACTGGTAGAGAATGCCCCTAGCATTAAGTCCACTGGTTGTACTTTTTTGTGCAATAAAAATGTTTTTGATTAAAAAAATATAATTTTATTATTAAATTAAACTTTAAACCAGTACAAACAACGTAAACGTTTATTAAACTTCCGCTGTCAAAATATAAGCGTTGCATTCCTTTAACTGCACCGCGGCGATTGTCCTTATTATTTGACAATGCACATAAATTAACTCAGTACAGCGGTGGAAGCCGGAACCACTCCGTCTAATATCGTCGATAATAACAAAAGTGCAAAAAATATGAAAGGTTCACATACGACACGTAATGCTGCAAGGCTGCCGTCTAGTCGCGCGAACGAGTCAATATTAGGTATATTCAACTATTTATTTTAAATTACGAACTTTGGTTTACCTATGCCTTCGTCAGGAGAAGAAATATAAAAAAAACAGCAGATATATTTTTCCCTTTTTCACCTACGATAGACAAGATCACTATTCTTAATTAAGTTTATGCATTTCATTTTTCGAGTAATTCACACGATTTTGGTAAGACTCTTTTCATTTACAAACTTTTTGCGACTGGGTAAATAAATAAAAAATAATAAGGTACCTATAAAAATATTGTAGAAAGATACTCTTGTCGTTTCGTATCTTTTTAAAAGAGCAAAAAAAATGTTTACCGTATTAAAAAATATATTTAAGTTATCTATGAACAGTTAAAGTTTTTGCGTTTTGTAATTATTTATCAAATTAAATAATTTGAAAACCTAAAGTTTATTGAAAAATATTGGCAATTTTATGTAATACGAATACAAACACGAATAGCGCAATGATTTGAAAAAACACAAACAAGTATTTGGGTTTAAAATCATTATCTAATTAACTATGAGCACAGGTCGAAAACTAAAAGGAAAAAAAAGCAAAAATTCAAACTTACTTTTCCCGCCGAAGCTCACGCACAAAACAGAACTATCGAATTCTTAATTCAAATCGGGTACCGTCACTGGCGCGTGTCTCCCTCGCGCAGCACTCTCGCGGACTACCACAGACTAGGTAACCAAAATCTTACGCGCGGCTCGGGGTCACGGAGGTGACTGTACTTTTATCTCGCGATGCATTCGTAATTAAAACATTTTTTTAGCGCGAAGGCCGCCATTGGAACTGAGGTAATGGCGATCATCTCTTCACAGTTAGGTGATTCCGGATTTAAAAAAAAAACTTTTTTTTATTTCTCCGGGCCTAATGAATGACATTGACCCGATTACCGTTATGGAACAAGAAATAAAACATTACAGTGGATAGGGGGTAGTTTGATAAAATGAGATTAAACTTTCACATCGAATTTTTAACCGACTTCAAAAAAAGGAGTTGGTTCTCAATTCGACCGTATATATTTTTTATGTGTGTTTCAATCTTTATATGGCACAGGCTTTACATCGCACTTAAATTTGTTTTTTTCTTGTTCTTGCAACTTTTCGAACCATCCGATGTTGGAAGTTAAGCCTATTAAAACGCCATTCACGGTTTTAGAACGTCTATTTTTTATTGAATTACGGACATAAGATACAGCAATATGCGTAGCATATTTAAAAAAATATGAAAAAAAAAAATGTTTTGTGGTTAATGGTAACCACATCATGCTTTGAAAGAAATAAAGGAACCATATGTTTAATACGTGATAAAAATGATCATAAGCCTTTCAAAACTACTTTGAACACTCAAGACAGTATTGAGTAAATTAAATACTTACCTGAGTACATTAAGTACTTATTTCATTACTCATCAAAACAAAACTATATGACGAGGTCCAAAGTGAGCTACACATAGCAATAAGTTAGATGATGCTACTGTAACTAATCTGCTGAGTTTCTTACCGGTGTCTTCTCGGTAGATATAGGTTCCGAACCGGCAGTAAAATCACTTTGCATTGTATTCAATGACGATTCAAAAGTGTTACATGTAACCTACATGAATAAAGAAGTATGTAAGTTTGTGTTTGAATGATTTATAGTCATTCTTTGAATCTCGGAGCTATAATTAAAAAACACAGCTATTTACCAGATTTCGGAATCAGCAAAAATTCTCCGACTCGACAAACACAGTCCGATAATATTTGACAATGGTCATTTGTAGGCATGTAATCGATTGTCGCTGCTACCCAAGGCGAAGGTTCTGTCGAAAAAAGGTTTGACGTTTCGTTACGTCACTGCTTTTTAAGGCGAGGTTGGGCAAAAATATTGTTGCAAAAAATTATGCGCTTCTTGTACAGTGAGGCTAGTAAACTCAGGACTTTATCGTTAACTTGTTATCCGGTGAAAAGTAGACATAAAATTGTATTCTATATTATAAAAATCAATCTTGGTGCGTTATTCGCGCTCGAAACCAGACCGAGAGAACCGATTTTTGTTTTGAAAAGATTTGAGGGAGGAAAGAAATATTGAAAGAAAAATAGGCGGGACGTTGTTCGCTTGGATTGCTAATATAAATAATATACCAACTTCGAATTTAAACTCAAAATATATTACTTAAAAATTCTGCAGTCATTACTTCTAATTTAGTGATATTCACGCGATGGGTTGTGGTTATTTTTTTTTAAATCACATCATGCCGGTAAAAGTCCGCCAGCACGTCTTTCTTATTTTTTTAATGTATTCAGTGTTGCTTGATACTAAAATAATATAGAAATCTACACACATATAGATTTCTTAGCAAATTATACAAAAAGTATTTCCTCCTTCAGCGCCCCACGCTTTTACAATCTAATATTAAAAATTAAAGCACATTTTTTCACTTTGGCTAAAAATAGAGACAACTTGGACGATCCTTAATTTATTTTTAAATTTACGTGCATTCGTGTTTTTATATATTTTACACTATTATTTTTTTTATTGTTTCTTCTCGAAGACATTGTTACTCATACGTTTGTATATCTATGGTTTTATATATTTGTAATATTTAAAAACATACTGTTACTAATGTTTATTTTAATATTTTTGTATAGATATCGTGGCGGCCCATGATATTTTTGACTTTAATTATGAGTTTGACTGGCAGTGATTTACACTTTTTAATATGTGCTATAAAGTTTAAATAAGTGAATAAAAAGCGACGCACAAGGAAACGTCGACCGACAAACTTTTGTAACATAGGAAACCTAGCTTCCTTAGGTCCAGTGCCCTTTCTGAGAACTGCACCGGCTGCTGACCAGCCGATGACAATTTGCGCTGAGAGCCAATGTGAACCTTAATGATAAGTAATAAGGGTTACGTGTGGAGGGTGTCGTGAGTGCTAGAGAATTAATCACTGGCATATACGCTCCCGCCGAACTGAATTAGTTTTGGTACCGATAGAAGAAAAAATAAATAATTATTCATTCGAAATAATGTTGATTAGTATATTATCACCATACTTAAATAAAAGGTATCAAAATATTTTATTCTACACGAGCCAATTGATTTTTGTAAATTATCTTTGAAATCGCCGAATCTCTCCAGTGTGTTAAGTAAAAAAATTGTGACGTCACAGATTGCTATCTTCAGATACGACCTCCGTCGCCAAGAGGCAAGCGTGCCGGACTTTGGCGTCGCGCCATCTCTGAGGTTCGATCCCCGGTCGGGTCAATATGGGAAACGAACTTTTCTATATTGTCTCGGGTCTGGGTGTTGTGGTACCTTCGTTGTTTCTGATTTCTGTAACACAACTGCTTTAGCTACTTACCACATAATCAGAGCAATATATGTGATGTTGTCCAATATTTATTTATTTATTTACATACACTCTATGAAATCGCGTTTATTTCAAAGTATTTCCGTTGACTTGCCAGTCAATAATATCCTTAATAGATAACATAAGGGAAAAAAGCAGTTTTCTTAATTGTAGTATCATCGTTGTTTCCGATTTCTGCAACACAAATATTTTAGTATTTTACAATTTGTTTAGTGAATCACGCCGCGTTAGCGAACTTTTAATATCTTAAAGAAACAGACAAATTTAAAACCTTAAAGAAACAGACAAATTTCATGTGGGAATGCGACGTGGGATTGCTAAAGTGTATTTGATTCCGTTTGAAACATTTCTGCAATGAGCCGTCAGATCAACTATTTATTTACTTCAAATATTTATTGCTTGTCACATGATAAAAATAGTTACATAGATAGTATACGAAGAAAGTATGCCTACATGTGACGCCCTGCAAAGTAAGAGGACTTGTAATCAAAAACTGTCAAATCGCAGGTAAAACGAGTCATGAAATGAAATATGCAATCGTCCCACGTCAGGAGGTTTTCCCAAAAACGGAATATGAAGCATCCAATGACGGATGGCAATATTTAATCCTCATAATCGTTACAAGTTCGTTTTGAATGCTGAATTGGCGATTTCAAAAAATAAAATATTATTTATGCAAATCAAAAATCACGTTTCAATTCCCAAACTCTTTTTTTTTGTTTTTTTTTTATATTGCACTTCAAGATTGTCCTCATCCCACCTGATGTTAAGTGGTAATGAGGTCCTAGCTTAAGGGCGACAGGTACAATATAATAAATCTGTTACTGGACTTGTCGCCCTTACCTTGAAGGCTTGACCCCGCTACTAATGTAGCACCCCCCAGGAGCTCTGGAAACCTTACTCACACGCAGGAACACAACTACACAGAAGTGATTGTTATTTGGCTGCAGTCTTCTGTAAGGTGGAGGTATTTCACCAGTCGGGCTGCTCCAGTTCGATCGATAAATCGCTATGTCCTACCTCTCTTTAACTCTTGATTAAAAGGAAACCTTTTGTTTGTTCGTTTCGTTTTTGAGAGTAGACTTCCAGAATCGTTTAGATAAATTATGATTGTCTAAAAGGATACGCTTATCGTATGCTGCTGACCCTACCTTCCATATGTGTGATGCAACAGTGGAAAGCGGGCGCGCCCTCTCGGCTACGCACGTGGCTGGGCCGGGAGCTTTATGGAGCAGGCATATGCATCGTCAGTTAGGGGGCGCCCTCCGGTTTTTACTTAAAATTAAAGGGGTGAGCTCGGTGAAGATGATAAGGCTTCGCAGCCATCATCGACAGTCAGGTAGGAAAAAAAAAAGATAGAGTCGCCTATCGATGGTCCTCTATCGAAATAGTAATATGTTGGCGACAGATCTGGCAACCCTGTTACTAGGGACCTGTTACTTCTTGCTAAGCGGTTGTGTTGTAAGAAATGCATAGCAACAGGTTTGGTGTACCTCAATTTTTCCTTATAATTATTAATGTAACATATCTTTTGTGCTTTTAAATTGAACAAAACCGGGTGTCAAACAGCAAGACACGGTAAGTACGTCTGTCTGTCCGTCCCAATTCGTAAAAGCAAAACGTTTTCGCAAATGTCAGGGCGATCCTGAGACATTTTGGTATCGATCAAATGGAGTACTTTGAATGTCAGCGGTAATGGCGAGAATTACTCTTTTGAAATTTGAGTTTAGCTTGACTAAATTTGAAAGTTGTTTTCCTACTCAGAACAAGGGTTTATAAATAATATATGTATATCATATTTACTATATGTCGTTTATTTAATCGCGAGTATATGTTATAAGAATATTGCCTATGAAATGTATGGTCAACGGCACATCGAGGTAAACACTTGCAGTTCGAAAATAGTTCTTATTCCAAACGACATAAGGACGGTACATAGTCAATAGCTAACCAAGCCAGTAACAGAGCGACGGCGATGTGCCAATACCTCCTAACTTCATTTTTAAGATAAAATGATTTAGGACCATTTATTGTGTACTAAATAAATCTTTTTTTAATTGTTTGAGCACTAATAGTTAGGCGGTATTGGCACTTCGCCGTCGAGATAGGTATGTACTGTGATCATGCCGGCTGTTTCTCGTTCAAATGAAATCGAGAGCGGTGCTTCCAACAACATTACTTTCGATTATCGATATTTTTTAGCAAAAACGCGACGGTGTTGTAGGTTTCACGTATTTGTCTGTCTTTGTGTATCTGTCTATGGTTTGTTTTATTTTTTATATACAGTATATTATTGGCTCCTCCCAGCTTGCTGCCAGCAAGAGAGGAACCGACATCGCGATGACAACGGATTTGTTTGATACCGTAATATCGTATCCGTTAGCATCACCATACTGGCCCGCAAGATGTTTCGTCACGCTCCTTTTGAAGGAATCCATATCAAAGGAAGGAGGAAACACATGAGCCGGCAACGAGTTCCACTTCTTCAGGCATCTTAAAATCTTAGATGCACTAATATCGAAAAGTGGGGGATTTTCAAAAAATACTTTTATTTCTGATAATCGTTACCTTGTCCTAAGCGCCCCTCAACAACCCACTCTGGAATTGAAATGATCAGTGATCTAAGTAATAGTTTTACGTAGGGAGAAAATAGTATGGAAATTGAAGTAACGCCGCATAAAATAAACACACAAACATACTTACAAACACTCACAAACTTACACACACATTCCCACTCACCACAATAATTTACGATCACACATTTCACTGACAGCGATAATAAATAATATTTAATATTTGTTCCTTGTTACTTACTTATTTTAGTTTGCTATACCTAAAAAGATTTGTAGGTATTCATTTTTCAAATAGTTTTATAACGTAGGTATATTTAAAATTTTTATGTAATCTGTCGCTCCCCTGGTTTATGTTCCGTAAACAGGGTGCCCACGATACAGGACTTCTCCTAGTGTGGGACCCACTGTGGTGCAATATTTTGTAAGTTTCTTTTTTGGTAAATCAACTATTTGTATTTATGAGTACCGGGTTGAAATTACCTTACAAAACTGTCACTACCGAGACTCATCATCGTTTTTTTGTTAATGTAAAGGATACTATCCAGTATCCAATGGGCATACATACCTACCGCCGAATATATTCTTTTGACATAAATTTAATACAACTTGCTAAGCGCTACTATTAATTTACATAAATTGTATCGTTTTATATGTGTTACTAGTGTAATTTACCTGATTTTTAATGTAAATTCCAATTATATTGTGTTATGTTTTAATTTCATTTGATGTCGTGTATGAGAAAATACCAACAGTTCAAAGACACAATTCAGAACACTTATTTATTTATTAATATGTATCGATGGGTTTCGTATAAATCCATCGATACATATTAATGTTATCATCGACACTGTCCCCACATTAGGGTCGTGAGGCGAAACCGAAAGTGATGCGCCTGAGAACCAGGCCAATGCGACTCGACTCGACTCGCGGCTCCGTTTAAATGAAGATTGCTTCCGAGCCATATCACATTATAGTATCTGGATTATAGTGATACTAGCTGTGCCATCTCTAACTTAAAAAATAAACATTTTCCCATATAAACTTGCAAAGGTGGCATTACCTCCCCCCCCCCCTTACTTTCTAACAAAAAGTAGCCTATGTCCGTTCTTAAGGTTCAACGTAGGTATATCAACGTAGGTAAAAGAAAAACGAGCGTCCTCTCTTCTCGTCCAGTTGCTGTGCCCTAACAGGGTGTGATGTATCTTATACTTTGTAAATGAAACATTATTGTGCAATAAAGTATTGAGTATCTATGCCAAATTTCATCAAAATAGGTTGAGTGAGAGGTTTAAGCGGGAAAGCGTAACAGACAGACAGACAAACAGAGTTACTTTCACATTTTTAATATTAGTAGGGATTTTGGCGCATTATGATTGTAGAAATCACTACGTCGCTTACTAGCATACTCAATACTCGCAAGAGAAGACAAATGTTTAAACTATTGGCTGATATCATACCATATTAGTATTTTCAACCAATCGGCAGTTGACATATTGATTTTTGACGATTTTTACATTTGATAAAAGCGCGAAAAAATTAACTCTCGTGGCGTATCATAAGCGGGATTGTCTTCTGATACTTGATAAGCTCCATAGTCGAGAGGCTACCGGATTTTTAAGTCACTCCTTTTCTGAGCTCCCGGGTTCGATTTCCGGTCAGGGCTCAATTGGAAAACGAACTTTTTTGGTTTTCTCAGCCCACAAAACGGAGCTGTTCCTGTTTCATAAGTACTTCAGCTACTGACCATAGAATAATTAGGTCTTTATACCAAAAACGAAGCGAGCAAACGAAAGGTTTCCTTTTTGAAGGTTAATCTAAAGTTCGGGAATTAAAACGTGGTTTTTTATTTGCATATCTTGTAGTGTTTTTCTTTTTAAAACGCTTTCTTCGAAGTTAGTTGTTTTAATTAGGAGAATAAACATTTCCCGACAGAATAGACCCGACATTTTATGTTTTTTTTGTTGTAGGCCTCCAGAGCAATGTGTAAGATGTTAACCAATAATTATTTATTTGTTTGTTTATATTATGATTTAGTTGCATTTATATTAACAATTACTGTTACATTGTCAAATATTTTATTAATGTTGGTAAATATCAACTTAGCAAAGTCTATTTCTTCCGATGCTCACGTGACAAGTGACATCATTTCACGATAGAACTATTTATAAATAACTTGCGACCCGCCCCGGCTTCGCACGGGTGCAATGGGTACTAAAATATGTACGTATTATACATATACACCTTGCACTTTATTTTATTACATTGACTCCCCCCGTACCCCAATGACGATTACATGAAGCCTACATCGCATGCTGGCTAGCTGAGCGCGGTGAGCGGCAACCACGCGACTTTTTTCTAATACTTGCATTTTTAAACTCATGATATCTTCCGAATGAAATGTCCGAATTGAATAATTCAAAAAGTTATATAAAGGTATTGAAGCTGTCTTAAATATAAAGTAATTTATTTTAATAAGGATGAATACTAAGGTACAAATAAAGAGCCTTGCTTACTTAATTAAAGAGAGTTACATTATTGGAGTTTTAGTAAGGATCCCAATTTTTTTTTAAAATATGATATAGCCTATGTTACTCGAAGATAGTGTAGCTTCCCAACGGAGAAAGAATTTTTGAAATCGGTCCAGTAGTTTCGGAGCCTATTCATTACAAACAAACAAACAAATCTTTCCTCTTTATAATATTATAGTAAGATTTTGTATGCTGTGATTGATAACCTATTATTATAAGTGCAGCAGTTAGCTATTTAAATACTGTGTAAAATAACTTAACTTTGATATTTAATGTACCTTGTGATGGTAATCCAACTAAATCCAATAAATAAATAAATATAAATCACTGCTCATCCAATAAACGGATGAGCGAAGGTCGTTTTCAGTAGAATATAAGATTTGAAAGCGGTATGGTTATAATGACTAATTTCAACCACTGACTTCAAGTTTCCGTAGTGTAGCGGTTATCACGTGTGCTTCACACGCACAAGGCCCCCGGTTCGATCCCGGGCGGAAACAGATAATTCTTTTTTGCTTTTTTTTATTAACGAAGCCTTTAATACGAGATTTCTTATACTTTTCGGGTTTAGAAAGTTTGTATTTAATTCTTAAAGTTGAACATACAGTTTTTTACATTGTGCTGTGTTGGTATATACCTATTTAGGTATGCGTTTTTATTTTTTGTCCTGAGTAAGTATAACACCACATTTACCTCTAGCCTCTAGATAGTAATGTATCATATTTTTGGGCACTCATCTATATCTAGGAGTAATAATTGAATTATTTAAATAAAAATCGAACTGGCTGATGTTGCAAAATTGAAAAGCCTGTTCGTAAATATTTAGCAAAGTTGAAGATAAATAAATATGCTATACTGATGTTGTAGGCGATTGTAGAGTCCTTTGGTGACTCTATTACAGTTATTTATTGTATTCTGTTATATACTAAATGCGCCTGATTTTCTCCATATAATAAAAACAAAACCTACCTACTTTTACAAATTATAATTTCAACACAAACGTCTGCAGTTAGGGGTCATCTATAAATTACGTCACACATAAAGTGGGGGTGGGAGAGGTCCTTAGTTTTGTGACATCACATTTCAGAATGTAATTTAAAGAGGTAGAGTTATTAAATAGCGTAATTTGAAATTTAAACTAAAAAATGAAGATAATAGAAATGTTGGCTTTTCCAACATTTCTAAGTATTTATATTGCATCCGTGCGAAGTCGGGCTGGGTCGCTAGTATTATATATAATGACAAATAAAACTAATTTCGGAACTGTTTTAATTTAATAATTCTTCGTTGTAAAATTGCTAAACATGTGACGTCACACTGGGGGGAGAGGGTTCTCCGAAATCTGACCAGTGACAAGGACGGTGAAGGGGCTTGAAAAATCATGAAATTCGTGGGATCTTCATGGATGGCCCCTTAATTGAGTAATTAATTGTCTCAGTTTACAGATTGGAATATATCTGTGGTTACTGTCAAAGTTATGTAAAAAAATATGGTGATACTAATTTGGTTAGAAAACATTTTTACTGCACGTCCACGGTCGAAGTGACACGTTTATACGTATACTATTACGTGTGTAGTAGCCAGCAGCAAGCACGTTATGTCACATTGTGGCACATTAATTATAGGCTCGAACGGAATCAACTTGTATTGCAAGTTAGCCATTTTCCACTTTGCCCATCTCAATTTGTACTTTTAAATTGCAAAGGTATGTCAAATTAGTCTTTTAATGCCCAGTTTCAATATTTGAAAAGCGATCCGTTTTAATAAATATTAAGAGGCGTAAGCTAAAACTGTTCTTAACTCGTACGGGCATAACATGCGCCACGCGATTCAATTGGCTACTTGACAGTGTTAACAATAAAATATGAAAAGTGTTAGTTAAGTTAGCTTAATAGTTAAGTAACAATTTAAAATATTTATTTTTTAATTAAATGCATAGTAAGTATTTTATTTTTGCAAAATATTTTTTTCGTTTTTTATCTGTGGAACAAAAGAACCGAAACGGAAACCATTGCAATTCGGAAATGACAGCTGTCGGCGAAAATTTTTTATTTTAATGTGGCGAAACAATGATTATTTTACCGATTAAATTGAATTATTGTGTCTCTAATCGTATTAAGAATTTATTGAAACATTTTCCGTTTATCTAAATTAAGTCGTTCCTATGCGAATCGGTTCGTTGTCTAGGACGTTGAAGTCATAATTGCAACAGTGACGAGACTTGGCGTTTTCGCGCGCTTTTTAAATGTGTTACACAAAATCTTATTTTTCTCTGGTTATTTACATTTTTTCCAGATAAATCGAATTGCTTGGATATAAAATGAATGGGCGCACATTTTACAATACTTTTTCAAAAACTGTCAAGTAGCCAATTTTAGCGCGCTCTTAACTAACGTCAAAAACGAATGAAGTCAGTGCATCAGCTGCAGTTGGCTGAAAATACGAGTGCGGTGTGCTATTAGCCAACCAACAGTATCGAAACTTTTGTCGTCTCATGCGATAAATTTGACGTATTGCGCATGCTACGCCTGGTAGTCAGTAATAGAAAAACGAATTGTCAATTTTGATACATTACGCATCGTAAAATATTGGAACCGGGCATTAGCCTGCCCGCTGATATCCGACAATCCCTGACTAAGGGAATTTTTAAAAATAAAGTTCGTGAATACTTCTTCTCTCTCGCTAACAAGTAGGTAATGATAGTCATGAATTTGTCAATTGCTGAACCAATTTATTTATCTGCTGAATTTATAGTTATGTAGATATTTGTTTATATATATAAATTATTAATATTATGTAAATCTAAGTATACCTTCATATTTTATATATTATATTATAATTAATTTATATAGTATGTGTATTATTATCGTATATTTAAAAGATACCGTAATGTTATTTTTAATGCTTAATTTATTGTTGTTTAAAATGATTTCTTTTTTTTTTCTCCCATGTTACCGCACCCATATACAAACTATCTGCATGACCCAAGGGTTGACTGGTAGATAATGCCCCTAGCATTAAGTCCACCTGTTGTACCTATTTGTGCAATAAAGTTTTTAAATAAATAAATAAATTAAGTCTTCGATTAAGTAACTGGAGGTTGCCGATCGTCACTTGTAGTTACTGGTGGTGCCCGGCACGATAAATATTTAGTAAAATGGTCCTTCATGACTAAATGGTTAAGAACCACTGCTCTAGGCAGAACAAACCGCTATAGCATCTCCCCCATAAAATAAAAATTGTAGCCCATACCACAGCCTATATGCGGCAAAAAGTTCACAGCACGATTGAGAAGGTAAACTAGCTACACAAATTATACTCTTTGCACTCTGTACCGTCCTTATGTGGTAGGCATAAGAACTGTTATGGTACTGTGTGTCTCTAGCGTGACATGCTCTGGACCGTTCATACCTATTTTGTTGATTTCCTTGAACTTAGGAGTTGATTTGGTGTATATTGGACAATTTTGATAAACATTAAGTGACACGAGATCTTAAGGTTCTAAATCGAACTTAAACCATAATATAGTTATACTCGTCAATAAACTATAGATATAGTAAGAAGTAAAATAGTAGAGAAAACATTCTCGGTAACTAGGCATTTATCTGCTTTATCGACAATAAAATTAGGGTAGATAAAAAAATATTGTATATTTTAACAGTTAGATTACCTGAAAAGATAAGACATAGGTACATGTATTTTATTCTTATATTATATGTAAACAATAATTTACTAAGATAATATATTGTAACGTATATACGTTACAATATAGCGTGACGTCACGAATTCGCACAGCTGTTTGATTGTGTTATCTATCTTGCATCTTTTAAAAAACGTCGTGAAAACTTCTGTTCTTCTCATTCTACATAGAATTTCATTTGCTAAATTAATTTGCTTTATTTCTTTACTTGTTTGTTTGTATTCATATATGGATTCATGAGTATATATATTATATTTTTTTATTTTATTATGTTAATTTATCATGTACGTATGAATATTCTATTTTGGTGTTTAGTTTATTGCTATTTATTGTAATCCATACACATATTTTACTGTTATCGCACCCATAAACTAACTATTTGCATGACCTAATGGTTGACTAGTAGAGAATGCTCCTAGCATTAAATCCACCTTTTGTCTTTATTTTTTTTATATTACCTAGATTTAGATTTAGATTTACCTCATCCCATCTGATGTTAAGTGGTAATGAGGTCCTTTTTTTTTTTTTATAGTAGCGCAGTATATTGGCACCTCCCAGCCTGATGGTAAGCAAGAGAGGAACCCACATCGCGATGACAACGGATTTGATATCGAAATATCCTACCCGTTAGCATCGCCATACTAGCCCGCAAGATGTTTCTTCACGCTCCTTTTGAAGAAATCCATGTCAAAGGAAGGAGGAAACACATGAGCCGGCAACGAGTTCCACTTCTTTATGGTCCGGCAAAGATAGGAGTTACCAAACTTTTTTGTTCGCGATGGTATATTTTCCACGGTGAAGCGATGACATCGTTGGCCGGCTCTTGTGGTTCTGTGAAGGAAAGGAGAGGGTGGGATAAGGGAAAACAGTTCCTCGGAACACTCACCATGATAAAGCCGATAAAAGACGCTTAATGAACCAATGTCTCTACGTAGTTGAAGAGGTTCAAGGTTCCCAGTAATCTCTTCATCGTTAATTATGCGCCCAGCCCGTCGCTGCAACCTATCAAGGGCATCCATGAGGTATTTGGCGGAACCGTCCCAGAGATGCGAGCAGTATTCCAGACAAGACCGGACTTGAGTCTTATATAAAAGACAAAGCAGGTCCGGCGTGAAAAACCGACGCACTCTGTCTTAGTTTAAGGGCGACAAGTACATAAATAATAAATCTGTTACTGGACTTGTCGCCCTTACCTTGAAGGCTTGACCCCTGCTACTAATGTAGCACCCCCCAGGAGCTCTGGAAACCTTACTCACACGCAGGAGCACAACAACACAGAAGTGATTGTTATTTGGCTGCGGTCTTCTGTAAGGTGGAGGTATTCCACCAGTCGGGCTGCTCCAGTTCGAGCGATTAATCGCTATGCCCTACCTGTATTTGTACTTCTGTTTTTGCTATAAAGTTTTAAATAAATAAATAAAATAAAGTGAATAAGTTTCATGATTAAAATAATTAAAGCACCAATAACCTTTGTACAACAATAATGCAAATTATGCCTACAATAATTTGGCGGACTGTTTTAAATTACACATAAAAATTTAAGTCATTACCAAAATTACCTGCTATCAAAAAGCTAATTGTCCTATTTTTATAATGTAGATACAATCAACATGAACCATTATGTTATAATAATAATGTCCTTTGAAAATAAAACGTCTTCTTTTATGATGTTTTTAATTCAACTACCGTATACTTCCGCGTGCAAAGTGTTATTAATATATTATAACTGTTAGTTACGAACTCCTTTTTGAGAGCCTTTTTTTGTTTTCTATTTTATACTCGGTCATTTTGACTGATTCTTCTTCTTCTTTAATCACGACATTTACTCTGAATTTTTTCCTACACCTACTTTTATTTAAAATATATTTTAATAACCCTAATTATGAGTTCGTTTTACCTTTCCCTCGTAACAATAACTATGAAAGTATAATATATACTATTATAACCATATACCATTTGTATTTTTTATTGTTTTTATGAGTTTATTTTTTTAATAAAATAAATGTACCTAAATATGACTGTTTGCACAGCCGCACCCATTTCTTGTCATCTACTATTTTCACTACCTAAAGGATGCCTGGACGAGAGCGTTTTCTAGCAATACGACCCTATATATTGTACTTTAATTTGTACGTTAAACAAAGTTCTGTATATGTTTTGTACAATAAAGTACATCATCTGTCTATTTAAAAAAATATGCAATGAAAATTTGCCTAAGCTGATGTTAAATAACTGATATAACTAAATTATTTATATAATGAACATCTTAATCGTACCTGCATACCCAATCCATATACTAATTACTATAGTTTTTGCTAAATATACGTGTTCACTTTATAACATCAATATTTTTTGTTATAAAACAAGTATGTATTCTTTTTAAATATATTTATTGATTTAAAGAGGGCGTTTTATAAAAAAGGGTTTGACACACTAGGAGCACTGAGGAACACCAATAGTGCATGGGTAATGAAGAATCACCTGTGCACAATATAAATATTAACACAGTCTGGAAGCTAACAAGAAGTGACCGTAATTAAGCACGCCGTCAGCCACAGGGCGCATTAATATCGAATGTAGTCACTGGCCTGCGATATTTTCTTCTTTATGAGATAGTACATGCAAACACATTAAATCGTTTAAATAAATATCGTAACTATAATAGATTTTATCAATTTTTATAGAGCTTCGCGCCACTAGCGTAGTTTCAAATATTTCAAATAAACAGAAAATTTTAATTACCACTTACGGTGTGGGATCGTAGCGAAAACGAAATATTTTGAATCCGTTGACACATCAAAGAGATAGCAGGCAGCAACTGGAACCCAACTGGCTTAAACAGTGATAATTTGAAGGATGTTTGCACGAAGCGTTTTTTTTATGGACTCTGTCCCGTGTTTGGAAGCAACGCAGAAATTCCGCCAATGTCAAGTACCAAGCAATTGATTAGACTCCTAATAACGATAAGGCCTAAGGTCGTATCTCCGAATCTCCCAGACTGTAAGTATATTTGTATGGTAAATATCACCACCAGCGACATAGTGGTACCGCAAACGAGACGCAGTGCTGAGCGCGCTCCAACGCATGCGCCCGCGCAACTGGTTCACGCCGATTCGTTCACCAGTATTGTAACCGGTATAACTACAGTTTAGTGGAGAGTGCGTGTATTTAATTTTAACTTAAAATACGTGCATTATATTCTGGAGGTGAGTCTTGCAATAAAAATCAATCTTTGTAAAATTACAAGTAAATGGGATTTGCTGTTATTTTTTTAAATTATTTATTAACTAGTGGCTGCCGTTGTTTTATGAATGAAGCCTGTAATTTATCTTTCTACCAAGTTTCTTCCAAATCTGTTCCGTAATTTTGCGTGATAGACTAACAAACAAATATCGAGACATCCATGCAATAGTAACACTTTATACTTCTTATTCACTATTTCCGCACCCATATCTATAGGTACAAACTCTCTGCATGACCCAAGGGTTGACTGGCAAAGAATGTTCCTAACATTTAGTCCACTTGTTGTATGTACTTCATATGTGATTTTTTTTTAAATAAATAAATATTAGATTTTAGCGTTTATAATATTGAATATATAATATAATATTGGATATATAATAGGTACATAGCACAGATAATGTGGACAATTTTGTAAGGACTTCCATTGTGATGTCAGTTTACACACACACCATACAATATCCATAGAAAAATTCATCCCATAATGTAGGTGAGCACGACCAATAAATTTAGTAGGATCGGTTTCTATCTCGGAAGTTATTGAAAGTTGAATAAAAACAATAGCTGATCCTAAAGACCAGCTGAACGAAGATGCTGACAAAAGCTAACAATTGTATTTCATCACTATGTTACTATCATCAAGAAATAATAATACACGATTTTCCAAAAAATAAGAACAACGAAGTTAAGTACATGTATCACTCCCTCACCTCATAGAATGGAATTTTTAAGGGAGGTAGGGCATAACAATATATCGCTCGAACTGGAGAAATAACTCCACCTTACAGAAGATAGCAGCCAAATAACAATCACTTTGGTATTGTTGTGTTCCTTCGTATGAGCAAGGTTTCCAGAGTTCCTGGGTGGTGCTACTTTAGTAGAAGAGGTCAATCCTTCAAGGTAAGGGCGATAAGTCCAGTAACAGCTTTATTATGCTGTACTTGTTGCTCTTAATAAATAAAATTAAGAAGGCTTTGGGTTATAATAATACATCACGCTATAACCAATAGGAGCGAAGTATCAGCTAAAAACACAGAAGAAACGGGGATAGAGCGCTTACGAAGCCATGACTTGCCGCTACTTTACACGACATAATATGTAGGTAAAGCATTTGGTAGCATTTCTAGTAGTCTCTGTCATCTCAAGTACGTGAATTGTCGTACGTCTATCAGACGATTACTATAATTGTGATGTTATTACGTCAATCGAGATCGCGTGTCGATGGATTCCACTCTGATTCCACTAGTAAATTCTATAAATATCTGCCTTGGATTGTTAACTTAAGGCCATTTACCTGACATCGCTGTTAGTCGAGGTGAGTCAAGGTTTAAGCTGAAAAGTGACCTATTGGCAAAATGTTGGACTATCCCGCCTGACAGTCAGCCACCCAATTTTGGAAATCATACAAAGTGAAGCTCAGACGGATCCCGAGATAAGACGCCGAGAGCATCTGGCTTTCTGCGGCTAAGTCGCAGAGGCAGAGGTGGATGAGGAGGACCTCGGTGTGTGTATCGTTGCCGGCCTCCCTGTCGTCCGTGAGCCATGAATGGCGCGCTGTCGCGTTATTACGTTGGCGTGACTCCCTATCCACCGCGGCTGGTGGGTCCAAGGACTCCATCAGGCTCTTGGAGGGAGAGCCAGAATAAGAGTCTCGGGTATACGTAGTTGCGGTAAGCAACGGAGTCATAAAGCAGATCCACGGCTGGAACCGGAGACGCCAAGCATGGGGTAAGCCTGGTGTCCGTTACCTTGGCTGCTGGGGACCTAGCACGCTCTGGTGCAGTGGGAGAGCTTTTTTTTGTAGAAGCACAGTATATTGGCTCCTCCCATCCTGATGGAGGAACCCACATCGCGATGACAATGAATTTGATACCGTTATATCCTCTCCGTTAGCATCGCCATACTGGCCCGCAAGAAACGTCACGCTTTTATGAAGGAATGTATATCCAAGGAATAATGTGCATACGTTAAATCCACAAAAAATCCTGACTTCCCACAACTACGCATAGTTGGTTGAGCTACCGACGTGGGTTTAGTCGGTGCCAGCCCTACACCCCACTCTGTTCCCTGCAGAGAGTGATGGGGCGGTAGGCATGTCCCCCTCGATAAAAAGAAGCAATTTAGGTGGATGGTCAAAGGTCTAGGTAGGTAGGCAGTGGGCGTCCTTCTTAAAATGATGACAGGTAGCTACGCAATCTTTAATTCTACGAACGATTGTAACAAATGGCTTCTTGATTCTAAATGATGTTTTTCCGCTACATATGGCATTTACAGCGTAGGTACTAAGTATCGTTAATTGGCTTAAATAGCTTCGTCTAAGTTACCACAATGGTAATTATATTTTATTATTTCATAAACTTGAATGTAGTAGTGGAAGTCATTTTGTTAAAAGTAATGTAAACCGGCGGATTCCCTGAGCGTAGGTATTATATAAATAAATATAAATATTGAACAACATCACATTGCTCTGATTCTGTGGTAAGTAGCTGTAGCGCTTGTGTTACAGAATTCAGAAACAATGACGGTACCACAACACCCAGACCCGAGAGAATATAGAAAAGTTCGTTTCCCATATTGACCTGACCAAGGATAGAACCCGGTTTTATATATGTATATCAATTGGAGATTCAAATCAGTTAAAAAAAATGTTAAAAAAGAAGGAAAAAAGTAGTTACTTATTTTGAACTCCGATAAAAACGATTTCTAAGTTTTCCGCTGTCTGTGTGTTTCGTTTATTCGGTGAACATCGAGCTTTACCTATCAAAAGCGGTGCTACTGTTTTAAAGTTATTAGCTTTACTGTTTTATACAAACGTGCTTTTTTTTGTTAATTTGTCAGATGAATTTCTGTGAAACAAATAGCAGAATTCTCTCGAATAACATCTCACGAGGGCAGGGATGAGCTGAAAACCAGCGCTGCCCGGGATCCATTCTCGAGACAGCATTAGCTTAGCTTTTTTCCTTTTGTCTCATAAACAATCCATTTATGTTTAGAACAGATTATGTGTTTTGTTTTGTTTGTAAGTTGAATCAAAAATTTTTTTCTTTCTTTCTTTTTTCTTTCAGAATACCGATTTGGAAAGGTTGATATGACTTGGTCCAAAGTGAGCTACACATAGCAATAAGTTAGATACTGCTACTGTAACTGATCTGCTGAGTTCCTTACCGGTGTCTTCTCGGTAGATATAGGTTCTGAACCGGCAGTAGAATCACGTTGCATTGCATTCAATGACGATTCAAAAGTGTTATATGTAACCTACTTGAATAAAGAAATATTTGAGTTGAGTTGAGCTTTCTCGACATGTAATTCACAATTTTGACAGAGCCAAATTTGAATATATTGTCACGTTTGCAAAAGGTCACGTGTGTCGAGCCAGTGGACGTACGCGGGTACAGTTAGCAGAAGCTTTCGACTTTATGATGAAGTAGTTAAGATTCTAGATCGGCATTAAACAGGCGAAAAAATCGAATTTAAACGTGTATTTCCTAAAAAGAGCTCATGGGGGGTGCTTCATTAGTAGCAGGGGTCAAGCCTTCAAGGTAAGGGCGACAAGTCTAGTAACAACTTTTTTATACTGAACATGTCACCCTTAAGCTAAGACCTCATTACCACTTAAAATCAGGTGGGATGAGGTCAATCTCAAGAGCAATATAAAAAAAAAAATAAAAATAGAACATACAAATATATTTAGGATATTTTTAGGAGAAAATATATGTTGACAAGGCCTCCCCGGTGGTATTTCGGAATAAACATTGTCATTTACTTTAATATAGTACCTCCGTAGCCGAGAGGCGAGCGTGCCGGACTTTGGCGTAGCGCCATCTCTGAGGTTACGGGTTCGATCCCCGGTCCATATTGACATATGGGAAACGAACTTTTCTATATTGTCTCGGGTTTGGTTGTTGTGGTACCGTCGTTGTTTCTGATTTATGTAACACACGTGCTTTAGCTACTTACCGCAGAATCAGAGCAATATATGTGATGTTGTCCAATATTTAAAAATAAAAAATTAAGTATGTCATCTCTCTTCCTACTAGATTTCATCTAAATCCGTTTAATAGTTTCTCTATGAAAGAGTAATAAACATTCATATATTCTCACAAATTTTCGCGTTCATAATATGAGTATAATGTGTAGTCTTTTTCAAAAAATAAACATACACCAATGAACTCGAAGTTTGTGTTATGAGTATAAGACGGTGGTCAAGCTTATTTTAAAAAGTTCACTTCCAAAATTAACCTGATCGACAATCGAAGCCAGGACCTTTCGCGCTTAAGATGACTTTAGCCACTGCATCACCGCCGCTGTTAAAGTGATGTTATTTAATAAAACTTGTCTGCAAGACCAAGCAGAAAAAAAACTGAAGTTTGCAACTTTTTATTGCCGGCAGTACTTTGCGTAATACATTGCTGAGCAACAAGAAAAACTTTTGAAAAAAAAAAACTAGTTTATCGAAGAATTAAACTTGCGAAATAACCTGTTCAGTGCTACTAGTTATTAAAAGCAGTTTTTTTAACAGATAGATGCCAGTTTTTAAATTTATAACGAGATGTGCGTTTACCTACGTGATTAATTGCGCATATTCGGTTATTTTATATCTTGTTTGACGTCATTTTATAAGGATATGTTGCGTTTGATGTCGGACATGATAGGTCTTCGAGGAGTTTCATGAACTGCGTCAAGAATAAGATCGTTCAAATGATAACTCTGCTTTTTGCTTGTCCGTAGTCGGGTAATGTATTTAAGAGACAGCGATTTATCGCTCGAACTGGAGCAGCCTGACTGGTGAAACACCTCCACCTTACAGAAGACCGCAGCCAAATAACAATCACTTCGGTCGGTGTTGTTGTGTTTCGGCGTGCGAGTAAGGTTTCCAGAGCTCCTGGGGGGTGCTACATTAGTAGCAGGGGTCAAGCCTTCAAGGTAAGGGCGACAAGTCCAGTAACAGATTTATTATGCTGTACTTGTCACCCTTAAGATAGGACCTCATTACCACTTAACATCAGGTGGGATGAGGTCAACCTTGAAGTGTAATATAAAAAAAGAAAAATATAGTTTAATCAAAAAAATTAAGTCACCCAGTATCTATATTAATAATTTCGTCAAGGGGTACGGTAGACTCGATCGAAACCTTAAATGAATAACAAAGCATAAAAATATATTGATTTCGAGTCGACAACATATATCCGTAAAATTCGGATTATGGAGTATTTCGTTAAATTCTAATAGCACTGACAAGCAAACCGCAGCCGCCATCTTAGGTACGCCTAGCTGAAATTGACGTTTCGCGAAAATATTGTTTTTGACACTTTTTCATGTATAAATATCTTAGAATAAGGAAAATATATCTATAATAAATATGTAGGTACCTACGTACTACGTATGGTAAGTACGTACCAAATTTGAATATTGTTGTTTTTTTTATCGGCCGTCGGTTTTTGCAATCTATTTTGAGAGTCATTGTTCAGAGTAACTTTGAGTAAGTTTTTTTTCTAGGCATTTCGTATTGAGGTCATACAAAAATAAGACCAACAATTGTTTCTTATTTTAACAGACTCGACCGTCACGCAATATCGTAAGCTAAGTAAATTTTGAACCGGAATGTTACAATACCATATAATACAATGCACCTAAGAATCGGTAGATGTTCAATTTAGCTGTCCAACTCACACTAGTACCAGGTTTTATTATACAGTCAAAAGCAAATCAGATTACACACATTGGATATTGTATCGCCCTTATTGCATAGGCATTAGAATTTCTTTCAAACTGCGAGTGTTGTCGCATTTGCTGTTTACCATACGTTACACTGACTACCAACACTGAGAAAAATGTATCTTTAGCTATTCAGCCAGCCAGTCCAAAAAGTATAATGTCCTTAAACTAAGGCTCCCCTATAATGCCTTATATTGCAAGAGGTACCTATTTCTGTAAATTGGTAAATACTCGCAAGTTGGCAACATTTTTGTTAAGCACAATGTGCATTAGGACGTACAGTATGTTTATTAATCCTAAATGTATATATGTTTTTAAATTTTCATTATTCCTTTGAAGTTACCTAAGTTCAGCTTTGTTTGTAATATGAACGACAGAGTTTCTTGCCGAGATCGTCTCTGTAAGTTATAGGTTCCGAACCGTAGGTAGCGTCATTTGCATTATATAGACGTTTCATAAATGTTACTGATGTAATTTAGATGAATAAAATAAAATTGTATTGAATGGACCCCCGTAGTTGAGAGGCGAGCGGGCCGTACTTTGGTGTCGTGCCATCTCTGAGGCCCAGGTTCGATCCCCGGTCGGGTCAATATGGGAAACGATTTCTATATTGACTCGGACCCGGTGTTGTGGTACCGTCGTTGTTCCGGATTTCCGTAAAACAAGTGCTTAAGCTACTTACCACAGAATCAGAGCAATGAATGTGATGTTGTCCAATGACGGACTTTGGGTTTTTCTGTAAAAGTTATCCTTTAGATACCTTTTACATTAATTTTCCCCCTAAAAAGGGAAAAGTGTTAACCCTGGCCCGGCTCAGATTTAATGAAAGGGTGGAAAATTGACGTAACAACCACGTCCTTTATTCCAGAGCCATGTCGTCGAGTTTGCTGAAGCTGTTTCCAGTGGAGAAGGAGTATGAGAAGAACCCTGACATCAGCCCCGAAGACGTGGCTAAGCTGCGCGCCTGGCTCAAGACGCAGCCCCACTTGCCCGCGGAACATATCACAGGTGAGGTGATGCTGTTTACAAGACTTATCTATTCATAGTAGGGAAGCCCAGGAGGGATTTCGGGAGTTTCTAAAGCGCGGCAGATTAATATACAGGGAGATACCTCGTAGCCGATGTAAGGCACAAGGACGTGGTAGGGCGATCGGTCTAGGTATGTACAGCTAGCATCATTAGTTCGTATACACCTCAGTACCTTGTCATACCAAATCTCCGCGTAACTCAGCAAGCTAAATAGACAGTGACTTAATGTGACAAGGTACAGAGTTGTTCACGAACTAAAGCTACCGACTGTACCGTTGAGCAGAACTGACGAGAAACCGTACATTTCACGTAAGTTATTTTAAAATCTAAGATCGGATTTAGGGGAAGGCAAGAGCCGCCATAGAATAGACTTCGGAAACGAAATTTAAATTAAGACTAGGAAATCATCTGTACCCTATACTTGGTTTCACAAAAATATTTTTTTAAGAATGCACTGTTTTTTTTTTTATTAAAAAAATTAAGGTGTTGGTACATTTAAACCCACTATGGGTTACAAGAAGTCTCCGTGAGACGTTTCCTATGTTCACAATTTATGCACGGTTCCAATATATTACGATTCGTAATTTGTCAAAAATGGCTATCCGTTTTTGTCCCACCGACTAGGAGTCGTTAATACCGTGCCGTTATTTACTTTCCATATCATCTGTCATCAGTCGACAGATGGTCGTTTTTAGCTTACGCCTCGTATATTTTATTACTGTCCGTAACTAGGATCGTTTTTCGCATATTGGAACCCGGCAAAGGCATTATTTTTTAATAATAAGAATTTAAGGTGAACCTGACATCCAAATGTTTAAGTACATTTTTTGGGGCGCGTAGTAATAATACTGCAAAAACTGTAATGTTTGACCTTTAATATTTTTGTTTCTCTTGTTTGAAAAACTTTGTCGTATTATGATACCACTCGCAAATAATAATAAAGTATTTACAACAACAAATGTTTGAAAACTAAGACTATATTTTGTGTTAAATATTTAAAACAAAACGAATCAGGTATGATTTCATTCTATACCACTTCACAAGAAATAGTTTTTTTTATTGTTTTTTCTACGACTTCGGTGGCGCAGTAGCTAAGGCAAGCACCAAAGCGCGAAAGGCCCTGGGTTCGATTCGACATAAGAACTCATTTTGAACAGTCAGTACTTACAGGAATGTGTTGGACCGTCCTCAACGTTGATGGGTTTAATATAGGAGATTTATAATGGCATCGCAAAAAACTTTTTTGTACCAACAATGTCAAATAGTGTTTGGAGGAAGTTGTTAGACGTAATAACTAAGTATTGGGTATACTAGATTAAACCTTGACTCTGTGAACTCACTTATTAAAGTTTCAACTTGACATGTAAATATATCAATGTCAGTATTGGGCCACGATGACGCATGTAAGTCCTACAGTTAATTTAATTTATTTTACAAATTAATACTTTTGTTTTATTTTTATTTTTTTCAATAATTGATTTTTAATTTTTATTTTACAATTGACAAACTAACTGTGTGTCTTAGTGCAAAATTAGTAATAAGTTTAGCTTCCATTTGTAAAAAAAAACTACTGAGTTTCTTGCCGGTATCTTCTCTTTAGTTATAGGTTCCGAACCGGAGGTTGCTTCATTTGCTTTATATAGAGACTATTCATAAGTATTACTAATGTAATCTATGTGAATAAAAAAGATTGACTTTGACTTCAAGAAAACGAACTTTTCTAAATTGACTTGCGTCTGGGTGTGCTGGGATGACGCTCCCAGTTAGTATTCGTCGGCTGGTGCTCATAGTACCCTTGTACTATGAGCACCAGGTCTCAAACTAAGGTTTACCCTTGTATACCCTAGTTTGAGACCAGGTGATTGGTGTGGTTTTCTGGCGCATTTATTTTATTATCCATACTTTCCTAATGTGTCATATTTACTGACTTAAGTGCCCAACAAAAAAAATAATAGTTTAAAAAACTAAAAAACACGCTTTTAGCTCGCACTAAAAATTACAAAATAATTCAGACATTTAAGAAAGAAAGCGTGGAGCGTTTATGTTATCTTTACTCGTTTTGGACAAAACGCTCCACGCTTTCTTTCTTAAATGTCTGAATTATTTTGTAATTTTTAGTGCGAGCTAAAAGCGTGTTTTTTAGTTTTTTAAACTATTATTTTTATTTTCTACTTTTTAGTTTTCTCATGTATCAATAATTATATAATTCTTTTTCGTATCCCATTCAGCAAACCCTTTCATTTAATACCCATATCATAGGGGTGCATTTCAAGTAGCCTGTCCGTTATCTTGGACGCCCGCCATATTGGATTTGAATCACGTGACTATTTTTTTCGTATTCCTGACAGCAAACCCTTTCTTTTGATACCCATATCATGGAAGTGCATTTCAAACAGTCAGTTCGCCATCTTGGGGAGGCCGCCATATTGGATTTGTAATGACGTTTCTTAGCTAGTCATGTATTGTCATCAGAACTCAGAGCGTGTGCAAAATTTCATCTTAATCAAAGACCGGGAAGTGGGTCAAATTAAGATTCAAAGATTCCGTTACATACATAGATACATACAACCCGAGCTAATAAAACCGTGTTAAAAATATATCAAACGCTTTACTGTTAAAGAATGTTACAAAAAATACATATTCGCTTTAATTTGTATATGTAAGGCAACGGTTTTATTTACTATATGTACTCAAATACTTTAATAATTTCTTTAAGTTTTCAAAAATCTTAAACTTTGCGAATTTAATAGGCGCACGGTTTAATCTAACAGGCTACAAAGGTCGGATCATTATACATAACGCTAAACTAGTTTCATTGATAAATTCAAGCCGATATATCAACCCATAGTCGATTAACATTTCGGACTTAATAACCGGTTTGTAAGTAACGTAATGGACCACAGTTTAAATATTAACTTCAGTACGAAAAACTGAACGTACGGTCTAAATCACGTCATGCAGCCCTAACATGCGCCCCGCGACTAAATTGTGTTGATTGGCTGAAAATACGGGTGCGGTGTGATATTAGCCAATCAAGAGTATCGAAACTTTTGTCATCTCATGTGAGAAATTTGACGTATTCCGCATGCTAGGCCTGATGGTAAACACTCGTAGTTCAAAAATAGATTGTGGACCGTATGCCCTAGATATAAGACAAAACATCAACATCTTGGACAACATCACATACATTGCTCTGATTCTGTGGTCAGTAGCTTAAGCACTTGTGTTACAGAAATCAGAAACAACTACGGCACCACAACATTGACTATTACATAAATAAATATTAAAATTAGACAACATCACACACCTACCTACATTGCTGTGATTTTTGGTAAACTAGCGGTCATCCGTGACTTCTTACGCGCGGAGATACAAACTTTCATCCCCTATTTTATCCCCTTTGGGGGTAGAATTCATCAAAATCCTTACTTTGCGGATGCCTACGTCATAGCATCTACCTGCGTGCCAAATTGCAGCCGGATTTGTCCAGTGATTTGGGCTGTGCATTAATAGATCACTATGTCAGTCAGTCAGTCACCTTTGAGTAATATGTATTGATACCAAGAGTAAGTAGGTAAGTAGTTACAGAAATCAGAACCAAATAAGATACTACAACACCCAGATCCGAGACGTTACTTACAAAGACCGGGAACCGAACCCGGGAACTCAGAGATGGCTCCAAAGTCCGGCCTGCTCGCCTCTCGGCTATGGAGGTCGTCAATGATAATGAACTGGGTATTAGTTACTACCTCGTTATTACTGTGGTCAAGGGTATCTACAATCGTGGGGGCACCAGTCCATGGTGCATGGCCATGTGTTGCAATCAGTACCGTGCCATAACTAGGGTCAACATCAAACAGTTACCGACATGGTGGAATAACACTTTTAACAGTATTAATTTAGTCAGCTCAAATACCTTTGAAATTAAACAAAAAAACCGACCGTGCAAGGCAGACTAGCGGATTAGTACCTTTAGCTATTCAACATTAGACACAATTTATTATTTTGAAAGTAAATAGTCAACCAAATATTCTGTGAATATATCAAACAGCCTTTTGCTGTTATTTAACATGAACAAAAACTATTTAGATGCCAAAGTGTCTTCGATTCCGTGGCTTTCAATCATTTCTGCAGCAAATGTACATACGATCAAATGCATGTCAGACTATATAATTTGGACTTTGGACCGTCCTTATGTCGTACGCATAAGAACTAATATCGAACTGCGAGTGTTTACTCGGACTTACTCTCGACCGTACAGTAGCATGCTTGCTTGATATTTGTAGCAGACAGTCAACAAATAAGTAGGTACTTCTGAACCGCTGCTCAGGGGGTCTACTCCCAAAAACGAAATACGTCGGATCCGACAGCTAATTGCAATTTTCAATTCTCACAGTCGCAACTAATTTACTTCGAATGCGACTAAAGCGTTTTAAAAAAGAGAAATACTATTTATGAATATCAAAAACCATGTCTTAACTCCCGAACTTTTGATTTATCCTCAAAACCGAAACCATTCGTTTTTCGTATCGTTTTTGGGAGTAGGCCTACAGCTCCATTAACATATGAACATTGATTAGTTTAGTAATATCTGAGAAGATGCTAGTCATTCAGTTCTAAACATACAACTGACCAATAATATCCGAACACTCATCATGTCAAGTGTATCTACAAATAAAATGTTCGCAATGTTCTGATATTCACATGTCAAGTTTAAACTTTAATAAGTGAGTTCACAGAGTCAAGGTTTCATCTAACACATAGGTATACTTAGTTATTTCGTCTAACAACTTCCTCTTAAACACTATTTGGCATTGGTGGTACACAAAAAGTTTTTTGCGATGCCATTAAATAAATGTCCTACATTAAAATCATTAACGTTGAGGACGGTCCAACACATCTCTGTAAGTACTGACTGTTCAAAATTAGTTCTTACGTCCAAGATTTAAGGGCGGTACTAAGTCCAGGCTGTATAGTATTGACATGCGTTTGAAAGAAAGAAAACAGTTAGTTCTCCTCATACAAACAAGATCCAAAACATAATATTTTTCAAACGTAGATGGATTGTGAATGAGACAAAAGGAACAAAAGCTCTCTTGCAGACTTTAGAATGGATCCTAAGCAGCGCTGGTTTTAAGCATTAGCTAAAAACTAATGCGTAATAGTTAAACTAATGCACGGAGTAAAAGCAAGGGTAGGGATTACCCTACCCTTGTGAAATGTTATTTAAAACAAGAAACAAAATACAAACAAAAGAAAATAGTAGGAAACTGCATTATATTTCTTAATTTTATTACATTCCTTATTTCTGTATTTAATGACAATAAATCTTTCATTTGGAAGTCTACCTCTGCAAGGGTCACGTGAGGTGAGAATTAATACAACTTCAAGGAAGAACATGGGTGCCCGGTAGTTAAGATAACCAAGATCAGGTTTGCCGAAGCAAGTTGTTAATGTGGACAAGTGACTTGTCACTCGATGCGCGTTTGAATGCGGTCCACTTTGTAGATTACTAGCTGTTTCCCGCGACTCCGCCCGCGTTATTCGGTATAAAAAACATCCTATATGTTAATCTAGTATGTCATCTCTTATCCTACCAAGTTAAATCCGAATCCGTTCAGTACTTTTTTCGTGAAAGAGTAACTCACAAACTTTCACATTTATAATGCCAGTAGGATTTAATTGAACTTTACTGTAGGTACAAATTAACACCAAATATACGGGTATATACTAAAACTCGTGAAAGCCTAAATTGAAAACAATAAATCGGATGGACCATGCTTTTCTCCATTCTCTCTGCAGAATTGAACATTTGAAAGAAAAACTTGTGTTCCAAAAGTTTGTGATTATTCGGCGTATTTATATTTATTTACTGCATTATGTGTAATGTACAATGTTTATTATCTATTATGTTGAGTGATCTTACTTACTGCGCCTAGCGTACTTCTTCGGTAGTTATTAGTTTATTTATCACTATATTTTACGGAGCGGCTTTCTAAGATGGTTACTGTTGGACGAACGGAACCGGAAGACTGTCTAAGACTGATAGACAAAAGGAAAGCAACAACAATAAGAACAATTACTAAAGTAGCAGATGTAAAAGTATAAACGCGTATCCTGAAATGGAAATGGACAGGGCATATGATGAGAACAACAACAGGAAAGTGGTCCAAAAAAGTAACTGAATGGTACCCAAGGGATGGAAAAAGACGTAGAGGAAGGCAGATGAAAAGGTGGGAAGACGATCTCCCCAAAGGCTGGAGGCGAACAACGCTGGATCGGCTAAAATGGAGGGAACTTGAGGAGGCCTATGTCGCAAGATAACCTGACCTGGTAGCTGATATAAAAAGAGAAAAAAATATACATATACAATACATATCTAGAAGAAATAAGTATAGATATAGTTTTATAGTTGAAAAATAAAAGTGATAGTTTAGAATTTAATTGTATGTTACAAAATAGTGAAGCTAATACTCTAAATAGAGTATTTAAGGTCAGAGAAAATAAAGGCTATTTTTATTTATTTATTATGTTGAGTGATCCTCTCATAATCTATTTACCTACATAATAAACAACGACGAAGGGTACAGTGACATAATATGAGGTAGGCACATCCCAAAGTTACCATATCTTGATTTATCTAAGTACCTTTAGTGCAAAGAGGGAGTTAGGAATTGGTTTAGAATCAATGTGACTGAAATCAGAATACATTTAATTATAATAAAGATTCAGGAGAGTAGTATTAAATCAATATTCTCGTAACACGCTTATCAGATAAGTAAATATAATGAATAGTCTGCGCTAACGACCGTTGCGCAATAAAACTTGAGGAGATCACGAGGATAACGCTAATGAATTCTTAAATGAAATAGGAAAATAGCCGTTTCAATAACTAGGCGACCTTTGAGTTTTCTCATGCAATTATTAAATGCTTAATTCCTATAAATGAGTGCAGCAGAGTGTTATTACTCGTAGTAACAGGATAATTAAGTGCCAATGAAAAACAATGATAATAGGGGTGATGATAAATTACTAATAGTACCAGGATATTGACAGGATAATTTCAATGTGAGTCTTTTGATTGAGATTGCTGCGGTCCGCTTGTTGGACAAGAGGACGAGGAGGTTGGACTGATCGTCGATTTGGGAACTCTATGCCAACGAATGGATATCAAACTTCAGCCGTTCCTTCCGATACAGGAATATACCCCGTTTACCGCCAGTACCGCCACCAAAGTAATGAGAGGTGAAGAGATTTTAATTGGGTCTTAGATAAACCCAACTCTCTATTCGTTTCAGCGATTCTTCGGGGCACTTCACTTTGCCTGCGTAACAGCCTAAGCATGCTCGGCATCGAGAGTCTCATCTCATTAGCATCCACAAAACTGGGGATCCTGAACAGAGTGCGTCGGTTTTTCACGCTGGACCAGCTTTGTCTTTTATTTAGGACTCAAATCCGGTCTTGCCTGGAATACTGCTCGCATCTCTGTGACGGTTCCGTCAAATACCTCATGGATGCCCTTGATAGGTTGCAGCGACGGGCTCTGCGCATAATTAACGATGAAGAGATTACTGGGAACTTTGAACCTCTTCAACTACGTAGAGACATTGGTTCATTAAGTGTCTTTTATCGGCTTTATCATGGGGAGTGTTCCGAGGAACTGTTTTCCCTTATCCCACCCTCTCCTTTCCTACACAGAACCACAAGACCGGCTCTTGTGGTTCTGTGTAGGAAAGGAGATGTCATCGCTTCATCGTGGAAAATATTCCATCACGAACAATAAAGTTCGGTAACCATAAAGAAGTACCATAAAGAAGTGGAACTCGTTGCCGGCTCATGTGTTTCCTCCTTCCTTTGACATGGATTCCTTCAAAATGAGCGTGAAGAAACATCTTGCGGGCCAGTATGGCGATGCTAACGGATAGGATATTTTGATATCAAATCCGTTGTCATCGCGATGTGGGTTCCTCTCTTGCTTACCATCAGGCTGGGAGGAGCCAATATACTGCGCTACAATAAAAAAAAATAAACAAAAATTTAAAAAATCGAAGCTGCTACCCAACGACGATGGCTGCAGATAGCCTATTCAACTTCATTGAACAGTTAGGGGAGTTTACGGCCCATTAAAATAACTGCTTAACATGACTAGAACCTTTGTTTCCTCTTCTTGCAGATTTGGACTTAGCTGTCGTGTACCACTGCTGCGGCCTGAGCCAGGAGGTGTCCAAGCAAGTGCTGGACCTACACTTCACGCTGAGGACCCTCTTCACCGCCTTCTTCAAAGATCGGATGCTAGACAAGAAGGTCGAGCTGAGCTTAGATACTGTGTGAGTGTACCACCAGGTAGCTACCAAGCTATGTAACACATCTTGGTGACCAAAGACACAGGGTCTGTCCTAGTTTGGGCACCAGTCCTAGCTGTTAATATACGTTTGAATGTTCGTTTTTGTACATTGTAAAACTCATTGGATAACAATTCTTCACATCATCTTCACACTTCACATTACTCTCATTCTAGGGTAAGTAGCTAAAGCACTTGTTTTACAGAAAGAAGAAAAAGTATAAAATCAGCTTTATTTGCAATGAAAACTGCAGAGTTTGCCTGATCTTCTATGTAAGTTACAGGTTCTGAACCGGAGGTAGTTTTAGTAGCATTATATATTAGACGATTCATAAATATTATGTATTGATCAGAGTTTCTTGCCGGCATCTTCAGCGTACGTTATCTTGAATTGGAGGCTTCAGTTTCGTTGTATAGACAATCATAAATATTACTGATGTAATTAACATACAAATGCCAATAAAATTTTTAATTATTTCGTATTTTAAAGTGCTATAGAAAATTGAAAAAATCTTATTAGGTACATAGTTTTTTAATCAGATTACACAATGTGTTTTATATGTGTTTCATTATTTTACAGGCTTTTCGCCCCCCTCCCTACTCCGACGAAGGATGGATACCGCTGCGTGTACCTCCGGCTGCTGGACAACGACCCCCGCAACTTCATCTTTCCCGACGCGGTCAAGACTCTGATGATGACCTTCGACCTCTGGCAGTATGAGGAGGGCACCTGGCCTGGGTAAGCAGATTGTATAAAAGAAAAATAAATATTGGACAGCATTTTGCAAACGTACTTTTCTATACTGCCCCGGATTTGTGTACTGTGGTACCGTCTTTGTTACTGAATTCTGTAACACAAGTGCTTTAGCTACTTACCACAGAATCACCACAAACACTGCCACCCGTGGTCGGCTGAACCTCGCCAGGAGGAAAGTTTAATCTTCCATTTCTAGATTGTCTGTTCTAGGTATAAATATTCCTTAACAACTTCTAGGGCCGAATCCCTGACACACGGGCTCTGTTATGCTTATTATGCACTTCAAGATTGACCTCATCCCACCTGATGTTAAGTGGTAATGGGGCCCTAGCTTAAGGGTGACAAGTACAGCATAATAAATATGTTACTGGACTTGTCGCCCTTACCTTGAAGGCTTGATCCCTGCTACTAATGTAGCACCCCCCAAGAGCTCTGGAAACCTTACTCACACGCAGGAATAAAACAACATCTGTGTTGTTTTATACAGGAAACCGCAGCCAAATAACAATTACTTCTGAGTAATTGTTATTTGGCTGCGGTTTCCTGTATTTCATGGAAAGTAGGATAATCTATATAAAGATAGGTCTATATCTAATAAAGATGAGTCCATCATTTGTTGGACTCAGAGGAATAATTCTATACTGTTCCGTTTCTAGGTTCGTGATAATAATAGACATGGACACGGCGCAGATCGGACATATCACGCGGCTTGAGGTGATGGCCATCAGGCAGGTGTTGTACTTCCTTCAGGTGAGAAAATGAGCTTCTCATATATTCTACTTCACGGGGGAAAGAGGATCAGATGATCCTCCTTAGTATATCTTTCCACCTTCTGATCTCTGATCTGATCGTAAACCGACCACACGGTCTTTAAGACGGTGTGGTCGGCTAACGAGGAGTCTTTAATTATGTAGTGATTTTGACATGCTTTTTTTGCTCCAATGCAAGCAATAGTAATAGCATAGTATCCGTTTCAAACAACTTAAGAAAACTTCTTTGCCATAGTTCAATTATAAGCTCCACTCAAAACATTCGTAAATAATATTTGTCCTGCGCGGATACCGCCATTTTGGTTCAAGTTCTGTGCCGCAATATGTACCTACTTGTAACCTGCGTGAATAAATGAGTATTGAGTACATTTCCCATTTTAAATAAATAATATAAATAAATAATAAATAAATAATAAATTATAAGTATTACTCATTTAATCTATATGAATAAAATATTTGATTGATTGATTTCCAGGAGGCCATGCTGGTCCGCCTAAAAGGCGTGCACTTCCTAAACGCGCCATACTTCATGGACAAGTTAATGATGCTGCTGCGGCCGTTCCTCAAGAAGGAGCTGCTGGAGATGATCGTCATCCACCAGGTCGGCGCTCCCTCCGTCTACGACTACGTGCCAAAGGCAGCCTTCCCTAAAGAGGAGGGCGGAGAGTATAAGGACCATAAGACTATTCAAGGTAAGTAAGTGTAAGCGGCAGTATGTCTAGATTTATAATGTGACTAGCTGTGCCCGCGACTTCGTTCGCGTGGATTACAGGGTTTCTCTAGTTTTTTCACGCTAGCTCCCTTTCCCGTGGGAATTTTGCAATATCCTGTTGCAAACTAAGCTTTAAGTTTACTAAGGTACCCGCATGTCAAATTTCAAGCGTCTAACTTAAGCGGTTTAGATTTTTCATACAAAAGGATTTTTCCGTTAGGTAATTCCCGTTCCCGTGGGCATTTCGGGAATTCCTTTCTTAATGCACCTCTACGATGCCTAAGCTACGTCCCTTCCAAATTTAAGTGCCTACGTTTAGCCGTTTAGGCTGTGCGTTGATATGTCAGTCAATCAGTCAGTCAATCAGTTTCTCCTTTTATATATTTATAGAAGATTAGTCTAAACGGTAGAATGAGTAGCTTAAATTTTATAAAAATAAGGTTAAGTTTGAAAGGGACAAATAGATTAAGTTTTGTAAAAGTTTGATTTTGACTTTGAGTAAAAGTCTGCTCCGCTTGCTAGCTACTATTTCTAGACATTTAACTACTTACTTAACGAATATTAAGCGGCTTGCTTTGACGAATAAAGTGTATTTCGACTCTGATCCCCACCATCCAAACAGTTTAGTGGTCTCGGTCGTTGACTTTGTTCCTTCCATAGTCTGCCCACGCAAACGTAGGCCTAAAAACAACCTCTTAAATGCCGATGACGCCATAACAATTGCCAAGGCCGAATCTAAGCAGCTCGCCACAACGCACACATCAAACCAACCGCTCTTCCGTCTTCGCTGGCCAGAACGCGCGGCGCAATCCCCATTAGTTGGCTCCTTTTTCAGACACCGGCACGTGCTGGTGCAATGTTAGCATAAACATATCGACTCGAGCCACTATGGGGCGCCTTCCAGCAGATATTTGAATTTTTAGGGCTACTTGCAAGGAAGCTTGGTGAAATGAATAGGCCATCTATATCTACGGCTATCATCTTGATTCAGTTAGGTTAGTTATTAACAGCAAGGTTTCCTTCGTACAAAGAACTATGCACCTAAAACCCTATAGTAAGAGTATAAAAGTTAAGTACCTATTAGCCATTTCATGCTCTATCCATCCTTTACCGTTACAACAATGGACACTGGTTTCATCACCAGGCTTGTTGATTTAAGGATTACAAACCCGAGACATATCCTTAGAATTAAAAAGTATATATGCTCGACCAGAATTCGAATCCAGCAAGCTCGATACTTAAACTAAACCACCACCATCATCATCGAAATGTTTTCAAAAATAATAGATAACATCGAAAAACGAGTTTGAAAGGCAAAACTGGAGCGCAGATTACGAAAACTGGCGTACGCCGAATGTTTAATTTTAAGACTCTGTATTGGATTCTTCAGGGAAAAGGGAATAAAGTACTTGCAGTTTATAATATTAGTCGCTAACTATGCGTTCTATCATGTCTTTCCAGCCGAGTTGATTCAGAGACTGAAGACCAACATGCCTCTTATCAAGGACGAGGCTAAGCGGCGCGTGAACGAAAACCTGAGGCCGGGCAAGAAGACCACCGTCGAGGACCTGTTCGGCATCCAGGGCAGCTTCAAGAAGCTCGATATCGACTGAGAACTGAAGCCTCAAAACGCTACTAGGGCTACACGTTGACATACACCAGCAGACCTACAATGAAAACTAACGTCTAAAATCGGGCATGCAAAGTAAAATTCCGAAACGGCACAGAATCCTCTAAAAATGGCACTGGATTTTTTCAAGATAAGCACCACAAACCTACATTTCGTTCATGCGAACATAAAAGCTGAAAAGTGTTATTTTATTTGCGAAATGAATCAACCGCTGTGATATTCGACATAATCAATATTCCGGTCACTGTAGTAGAATACTGAATTTGTACTGACGATTCATAAGCGCTTTTGTTATGCTTACATGAATGTAAATATTTTCTTTTCTATTCTTCTTCATTTCGGTAACTTATGATTGTTTAGAATTATACTCTTATCTCTTCTAGAAAAAAAGAATGAAAGAAAGAAAAAACATTTATTGACATCACAAAATTTACAAACAACGCAAGACAAATGAAACAGATATAGTGTAAATACTTTGTGAGGCCAATTTGGGTTCCACCTCAGCAAAGTCTCTTCTACACTTTGTTTTGTTGTTTAAACTAATAACTATTTTATTTAAAAAAATAAATTCAAGTCAAATGAAACATGTGTTAGTGTGAAGTAGCAATACTACCGGTTTAGTATCTGTTTAATTAAATGTTCCTTTTTTATGTTGTATTATAATGTAGTTACACAAGTAACACTTATTAATCCTACTTTAATTAATGATGTTGTAGTATTTCTATCTTACTTGAGGTTGTATACCATCAAATTAAAGGCGTCAAAGCCGAGCTACTTTCGCATGTATAATATTAGTGAGGATAAGGATTCTCACGCGACGTTAGCAGAAATAGTCTTCCCTAAAGAAGACTACTTGCCGTTAATTATAATATAAAACTTTGCTGCCTTCCGGTGGACAGCGGCGGCCTTAGGGGGTGGCGAACAGGGCAATCGCCCGGGGCCTCGCTCTTGTAGGGGCCTCGCGCAACAACACTAGCAAATTAAAAAAATATATTTTTTAGAAAGATTTTACGCTTAGTAAGTCGCAAAAAACATTTATATAAATTATGAATTAAAAAACGTAAAATATTTGAAAACCTTTTTTCCCTTATTTCCTGCAAAATGGCAATTCCATAAATTCAGACCTACTTTCACATCACGTATTTTTCACGAAGGACAAAGGGCCTCGCGAGACCTGCTCGCTCGGGGCCTCACAATTGGTAAGGCCGCCGCTGCCGGTGGAAATAGTGGGGTAGCCCCAATTAGAATCTCAGATTAGATTAGAACAAATGCGGTGTAGAAATTGTTATACATAAAAAGTGGTTGTGTAGGTACTTTTAATTAGATTAGTTTATTTAATAAGTTGTGAGAAACTTGTGTATTTACTTTTTATCTTATTCAGTTTTATTATATGCTAAGTTTGAATCCAAACTTAGCTGTTTGGATTCAAACTGAGCTGTTTTTTTTACTGAAAAACATAACAAATTACAAATTACTGAAAGTCCGATTAAGTAAACCACATTACACTCGATTATCATTTTTATTACGTTTATCGTATAGTTATAGCGACTTTTATTGTATTTAAAGTTTATTGTTTATTGATATATATATATTTATATAAAATAAATGTTTTATGTATTTTGTGAATATTTGAAGTAGGCGCTAGGAACATGCAGCTAGGCATCGGTTGCCATTAATGGTATGATTGGAATAAAACCGGCCAAAAGCGTGTCAGGCCACGCTCAGTGTAGGGTTCCGTAGTTTTCTGTGCATCACAATACTTAAGTATCCCCACTTAAAGTCACAAAAATAATTAATTAAATAACAATCAAAAAGTCTGTGTGTAACATTGACTTGACATAGGTAGGTATACACTAAAACAATATTTTTTCAAAAATTTCAAAAACTATTAAACCCATCAGATTCAAAATAATTTTCCAATTGGGATTGAAATTAAAAAAAAATCACTCCCCAATTTACGTGTAGGGGGGGGGGGGGGGGAACCTAAAAAAAACATTTTTATTTTTTATTTTTGTTTGTTTGTTGACGTGATTAATATACATATTTGTACCAAATTTCAGCTTTGTAGTGCAAACGGTTTCTGAGATTATCCTCGGACGGACAGACAGACAAACAGACATGGCGAAACTATAAGGGTTCCTAGTTGACTACGGAACCCTAAAAAGGGCCAAAAACACTTTTGGAGTATGGGAGCCCACCTTAAATATGTATTATATAATAGTTGTATATTTGTTGTTATGGCGACAAAATAGTATTGTAAGTTAAAACAAGGTTTGGCGATTCTTATGACACAGCCTATTGACAGACAGACGTCGCAGATCGCAGCCGTGAGCCTATTAACGTCTATGTTTACTTATATCGCAGCCATGAGCCTATAAATTCCATATGAGAATGAGTATGACATTCATATAAATTACATCACTAATATTTACGATATGTCTATACTATAAAATAAATAAAACTCACTCCGGTTCGGTATATAGCATAACCTAAAAGAATATACCGGCAAAAAACAAATACATTTATATCTCGCAATAAGAATATATTTTTTAAGAAATTGAAATAAGCATTAGTTAAAAATGGTATTATAGTTTAATGAATTGATGGTAGGTGGTATTATTACTGCATTCTGATTTGTCTCACGCTCACAACTATTGCATACTTATGTTGCTATACCTAAACAGGTAACACGATGTACTGGAACCAATGATATTTTAAAACAATAGATATGTTACCCATGCGCGCAATATGAAGACGCTAAAACGTCCTAATTGGGACGTCTTACCCCCTGTCTGCGAAAAGCGATACGACAAATGTGACGTCTCTGTCATGTGCCTAACAGAGAGTTACTACTTATTTCTTTTGTTCTTACTGTTTAAATCAAGCCATCCCTTTCACATCATCTAAGAATGTGGTTAATAACAATTGCGCATGTGTGCAGTCGCACTCGACCAGCACAGATTTTTCGTTAGTTTTGTGAACCAATTTTACTCCACCTTGTACCATATTCATGAAACGCAGTAAGCAATTTGACTTAACTACTATATTTAACCAGCTTACTCGACAGACGTTGTCCTCTCAAAGAACAAAGACTATTTAATTTGAATTTGTTTTCACCCACTATGACAATACTGTTTTTAAATTTTCTGATGTTCCACGCAATTTTTTCTTTCATAATAACCTCCTGAAAATAACAAATACAACTAAAAGTGAAATTGGTCCGTTCACGGCCTGGCCAAGGGAAATATGGATTAATTATTAATATATATGATTATGTACGAAAAAATTTCGCGTTCCATTTTAAACAATAGGTAACTTAAGTCAATAGTCAAAACGTCGGGCAGTAAGTTCGTATTGACTACTAAAAATGTTCGCGCGTTTTGACCCGTCAACCTATTTAAATATATATTTTTTAATTTATGCGGATACTGGTATAAAAACGCAGTCGGTATGTTAAATTAATGGTTTAATTAATTTTAATGTTCCATTGTTTATGAAATGCAATTTTTAGTTATATCTTTGATAAACTGTTATTTTCAAAGCTCTACAATGTTCCAGTTAAATTAAAACTTGTATTAAGCAATAAGCCGTATGACAGTGCAATTGTGCAATATTTAACATCATTTAACTAAGTGTTATTAGTACTTTAAGTGTTTGAAATGATTAAAATAAGTGGTATTTTTATTTGTACTTTTATTTCTTTCACCTTAATATTTTAAATACGTGAAGATAAGAGGCATTTTGATAAATACATACCTACATATAAGCAAAAATTACTCGTTTGTGTTTTATTTATTTAACCTTAATATTTATAACCTTATTATTGGAGGTATTTGATCCAAAGAGTGATCCCTGAACATAGTTCTAGTTTGTGAATATTTATAATTACTTTTTTTACCAATTCTTCTGAATATTAACCATAGTCTCTAAATCATTTGTTACTAAATCTTATGGACACCAGTCTGAAATAAAGAATATTTAATTTAATTTAATTTAATTACTATATATGTATATTATAAACAAAAATATATATCGGTATCGCTTTGCTTTATTTCAGTAGTGACCACTTGTGTTACAGAAATGACCATTATCCGTTTCTCGATATCTACTATTTCCTCTACCTAATGGAAGAAAAGACCGCATAAATTGTACTTGAAATGTCTTTAAAACCAATTACTGCAAATTTTTCTGGGTAATAAAATAACGACGGTACTACAACACTTAGACCTAGGTCAATATAGAAAAGTTCACTTTCCATATTGCCCCGACCAGGAATCGAAACTGGACCCCAAAGACGGCATCATGCCAAGTTCAGCAAGCTTGCCTCTCAGCTGCAGAGGTCGACACATTTAACCCTTAATGAGGCATGCAGTATCGAAAATTCGGGTTTTTCACACACGTTGCCCAGGAGGGGTACTCTCGAAAACGAAACGATTTGTTCGTTTCGTATATAATATTCAAAAACGAAAGGTTTCGTTTTTGAATATTATTCAAAAGTTTGGGAATGAAGACGTGGTTTTTGATTTGCATAAATAATATTTTGTTTTTTGAAAACGCTTAATTTGCATTCGATGTGATTTCTTTATGGTTATGAGGATTAAAAATTGCCATCCGTTGTCGGATCCGACATATTTCGTTTATGAGAGTAGACTCCCAGTCTTTCGTGTCGAGTTGGTGAAACTCAAAATTAATATAACTTATTATTTCTCATCTGGACACGCTTAGATTTTTACGTGTGTCACTTAATTAAATCACTTTTATGTTTTCACTAACTGCTGGGTAGTTCGGCTAGCTTATCATCAGGCTGGGAGGAGCCGATATATGTATGTATGTACGGTACTGTTTTATAAAAAAAATGTGTGATCTTGTCTAATAATTACATATAAAGAACTCGCTCAAATTAGCCTAGAAGAGATTGGAATGGAGGAAGTTGGGAGTTGCCTATACTATGGTAGATGATAAACTTTGATAATGTGATGAGTAGGATGACGAAAACACGAAATAATCAATCAAATATTTCTTTTTCACTCATCAAAACCAAAACTATATGACTTGGTCCAAAGTGAGCTACACATAGCAATAAGTAAGATACTGATAGGTACTGTAGGTCATTTTTTATTATTTATTTATTTATTATTATTAATTTAATAATACTTAAATTAAAATCTTATATATTTGAGTTTTGAGTGGTTGTCTGCGAGTGCGAAACTAAACAAAACAAAAACAAAACAGAAAAAAAAATGATGAAAATCTGATCAAATGATCTGCTGAGTTTCTTACCGGTGTCTTTTCGGTAGATATAGGTTCCGAACCGGCAGTAGAATCACTTTGCATTGTATTCAATGTCGATTCAAAAGTGTTATGTGTAACCTACTTGAATAAAGAAATATTTGAGTTTGAGTTTTTTATTAAAGTAGGTTACTTACAAAACACTTTCGAATCGGCATTGAATACAATGGAAACTCTACCTTTAGCTACAAACCTATATCTGTCGAGAAAATTAGAAAAATATTATTCGATCAAAAGATTTTGAAGGTTCAAATCACTATGCAAAATACAAACTCATTATTGTTCCCCACGTCATGACGTTCATAGGTGCCTGTGTATCAACACAAGTATTGTAAAAAGGACCTAAATAACCATCTTGTCTTATCTAACTTTAATCTTATATGACTGAGATAAGTATAGATTTTTAGAGAGGCAGGGCATAGCGATTTATCGCCGACTGGTGAAATACCTCCACCTTACAGAAGACCGCTGTCAAATAACACTTCTTTGTTGTTGTGTTCCTGCGTGTGAGTAAGGTTTCCAGAGCTTGGGGGTGCTATATTTGTAGCAGGTGTGAAGCCTTCAAGGTAAGGGCGATAACAGTAACAGATTTATTATGCTGTACTTGTCGCCCTTAAGCTAGGACCTCATTACTTGATGACTGAATGAATTCTTATTTATTTATTTATAGTTTATTGTTCAGATTATTTCCAAAAATAAATTTCTTCCAGCACACCTAGTAAGTGAGACTGCACACCTAGTAAGTGAGAAGTCATTAAGAAATGACGATAGAATGATTGTAGGGGCCCCCCACTGGGGTGGGTCTAAAATCTGAAAAAATCGATGACGTAATTTATAGACAACCCCTTATCACTTCTTAACATCAGGCGAGATAAGGTCAATCTTGAAGTGTAATATAAAAAAAAGGATGAAAACAAATATTTTTTGACGTCATGTCAGGCGCGCGATCACGAAGCAAATAAGATTGAAAGAAGGCTTAATACTGTTTAAGCCGTTTTGCAGGAGCATTTTTTAGGTCGTAATTGTGAATGTACTAAATCTTTGATCTAAGCCTCCCCCCTTAATCGTCTTAAACCTTTTTTTTCGTAGGGAAATGCATTGACGCACCGTACCGTCACTCGAGGGAGGTGTGTGTGGGACTCCCTGCCCTTATGCGGGCAGGAATACCAACTAAAACCCCCCGGTGGATCTCATTGCCTTGATGGTGATGCCATGGGAACAGAAGACCGCTGAATGAATTTTGTGTAGCGGATGTTTTGTTGGGCCACCTCGATGATAGCGTAGTGGCTAAGCGAAACCTGTAAAGTTCTAAGTTTGATTTTCGGTCAGGTCAGTTTGAGAAACTAACTGGGTGTGCTCATCATTCGAGACTTTTGAGATTACAAGGAATAACTTCAGTTTGGACTAATTAATTGGTGTGATTATCTGACGGACTTATTTGTTACTTACAGCCGCCCACTTGAAAATATAAATGTAGCTTTTAAATAAGCGCTCTTAGTTTATTCATCAAAGACATAATAAAATAAAATAAAAATAGCTTTAATTGATCCCCTACTAGTTTAAAAATTACTATGACACAGATTTTAATGTTTATTTTGTTGCGGATCCCCTAAGGGTAAAAGCCTCCTCCAGAGTAAGCCACTTTTTCCTATTCTTGGCAAAGGACATCCATTTCTTCCAGGTACTGTCCACAATCTCGTCTTGCCATCGGGCACACGGACGACCTCTACTTTTCAACCCATGTGGTCCCTTCCACATCCATCAAAGACATACACACACAAAAATACAAATATTTCCCCTTTAAAATATTTATCTAGACTTATTAATAAAAACATCACGCCGAGTCGCAGAAACCAGCGTGGCGTGTATAAACGCTGAATTATTTCGCTCGAATAACTAAATCATTAAAATTTGAACTTGAACTACAATTTATAATATGAAAAATTGTGCAAATTGTCCCCATGATATGAATATAATTGTGTATTAACGCCGGAAGAGCAATTGTACGCGATTTCGCGTTTTCCTCTACACCCAGTATATAAGGACTTGGTGAAATCCGATGGGTATTCAGTTCTTCTGGTCTGCTAATATGAAACTGTTGGGATTTGCTTTGGCCATTTTGGCCCTGGTTTTTGCTGTGGTGGTAAGTTATGGAACACTATTGACCTTTATTTTTAACCCCTGAAGCAAAAACGATGGGTTGTTATAAGATTGACTTGTCTATCTGGCTGTGTTGGATTTTACCTTTGTAAATTGGCATTTCTAAAAAAGTGACATGATCTTGAAATTCCAATGAATTAGGACATACCCCTTAGATAACTAGCTGTTAACTCCCCCCTTATTTTCTAACAAAAAGTAGCCTCTGTCCTTTTTTGAGGTTCAACGTATACCAATACCAAATTTCATCAAAATCGGTTGAGAGGTTTAAGCGGAAAAGCGTAACAGACAGAGTTATTTTCGCATTTATAATATTAGTAGGGGTATAGTAGGGATAACATATAAACCGTGGAATAACTAGGCCCAAACCCTTAGGGAACTGGTCAGCTTCAGCTTCCCTCCCCTCTCAAAAATAAATAGGTACTTAATGATTCTGCATTCATCAAAACAAAACTATATGGACTTGGTCCAAAGTGGTATAAATATAACAAAAAGTTAGATGCTGATACTGTACATTACCTGCTAAGTAACTAATTATCTATTTACTACACTGTATGTCTTAGTGCAAAACTAGTTATAAGTTCAGCTATATTTGTAATATGAACGACAGAGTTTCTTGCCGGGATCTTCTCTGTAAGTTATAGGTTCCGAACCGGAGGTAGCGTCATTTGCATTACGTTTCATAAATATTACTGGTGTAATTTACATGAATAAAATAATATTGAATTTGAATTTGAGTTATCTACCGGTGTCTTCTCGGTAGATATAGGTTTCGAACCGGTAGTAGAATCACTTTCCATTGTATTCAACAATTCAAAAGTGTTACATGTTTACCTTCGTAAATAAATAGATATTTTACTTTTATAATGCTTCACGCAGTTCTGTTAGAATAGCAGCACGAGCGATACGTGAAGGTCGTGAGTGTGAGCCCCATACCGCAAGGGAAACGTAATTTTTCTATTTCTTTATAATATTTGACTACAACTGACTAATGCCTGGTTCAACATTTGAAAAACAATCCCTTTTGGTTACGGATGGTAATAAATTATACGAGGCGTAAGCTAAAACCGTTCCAGACTCGTAGTCAGTTGGAGAAAAACGGATTGCCATTTTTGTCACATTACGAATCGTAAAATACTGGACCGGGCATAAAACTATTGAAATTTCCAGTCTCATAAGACTTGGAAGAAACTCCTTTACCAGATGATGGAGCAGCCCCACTGGTGAAATACCTCCACCTTACAGAAGACTGCAGCCAAATAACAATCACTTCTGTGTTGTTGTGTTCCTGCGTTTGAGTAAGGTTTCCAGAGCTCCGGGGGATGCTACATTAGTAACAGGGGTCAAGCCTTCAAGGTAAGGGTGACAAGTCCAGTAACATATTTATTATGCTGTACTTGTCACCCTTATGCTAGGACCTCATTAACACTTAACATCAGGTGAGATGAGGTCAATCTTGAAGTGCAATATAAAAAAGAAATGTTGTATTTAAATTCCAGAGTGGCATGAGCGTCGGTGAGAAACCTGCTAGTCTCCAGGATGGCAAGGAGAAGGCTGGATGCTTCGGAGGCGGTGGCCCTCCTCCACCACCCCCTAGCAGTAAGTACTGACCGCCTTCTTCTGAAACCAGTACACTCAGACCCCAAGTCAAAAAATCCTTTCTTAGATATCAGCACCAGGTATCGAATCCGGGACCTTTTGCGCTTTTGGAGCCTGTTATAAACCTGTTTCGCACCTGTGAAACCAAAGTAAATGTATATATCTACACTAATATTATAAAGAGGAAAGATTTGTACCTATTTTTGTATGTTTGTATGTTTGTAATGAAGAGGCTCAAAAAGAACTGGGCCTATTTAAAAAATCTTTCACCAATAGAATGATACATTCTTCCAATTTGAAATAGACTACAAAATTAGGGATCCTTGGTAAAATTTAAAAAATTTCAACAGAAAAGCGGGAAAAATTCTCTAAGGCGAAACGAAGTTCGCCGGGACCGCTAGTGTTATATATATGCCATTTCATATAGTGCATCTCTATATGACTCTATAAAATACGGGTTTCGAGAGTTTCGAGACTTACATTAACATGTCTCATTTGACTTTGAATATCTGTGTTACGATATTCTTAAAAGGTTATTTCTGAAATATATAAACAACATACAACATCATATACATTGACATGATCCCAAAGTAAATAAATAAAGGACTTCTGCTACGGATATTAAACACAATGACGTTTTAAGAGAGGTAGGGCATAGCGATTTATCGCTCGAACTGGAGCAGCCCGACTGGTGAAATACCTCCACCTTGCAGAAGACCGCAGCCAAATAACAATCACTTCTGTGTTGTTGTGTTCCTGCGTGTGAGTAAGGTTTCCAGAGCTCCTGGGGGGTGCTACATCAGTAGCAGGGGTCAAGCCTTCAAGGTAAGGGCGACAAGTCCAGTAACAGATTTATTATGCTGTACTTGTCACCCTTAAGCTAGGACCTCATTACCACGCCCAGCGAGTGTGCAGAGCATACCGCACAGTTGGTTTCGATGCGGCGTGCGCACTCGCTGGGACACCGCCATGGGAGGAAGAGGCCCAGGCATTGTCAAGAGCCTATCACTGGCAAGCCCTGAGAAAGGCCTCCGGGGAGCGCTTCTACCCGGAGGACCTGTTGCGTGTGCGCAGAGAAGCGCAGCAAGAAATGGTCCGGCGTTGGGCGGAGTCCCTGCGAGTGGCTCCGTGGGGTCGGTGGACCCTTGATGCGCTCGGGCCAGCAATAATTCGCTGGCTCGAGCGCAAAATGGGATTTCTTTCATTCCATTTGGTGCAGGTGCTGTCCGGCCACGGCTGTTTTGGGCAGTACCTGCACCGCATCGGGCGTGAGGGCACTCCGTCGTGCTCCAGTTGTGGCGCGGTGGAGGATTCGGCGGGGCACACATTGCTAGTGTGCCCCGCCTGGGATGCCCAGCGTGCAGCATTGCGCGCTCTGGTGGGGCCGAATCTCTCACTCCCCAGCATAGTCGAGGCTATGCTCGGGAGTGAGACGGCATGGGACGGGATGGCCTCCTTCTGCGAAGACGTCATGTCGCAGAAGGAGGCCGCAGAGCGGGAGCGGGAAGACGATCCATCCGCTCCCGCCTGCCGCCGAAGAAGGCGGCTTAGGGCGCGGCGCCAATTTGACCGCGCTCAGTTACCGTGTGGGGGCCGGCCGGCTGATGGTGTGAGGGCACCTCAGCTGGCATTGCACCGGTCTCCACTGCGAGGTGGGGGTGGTCCCGTTGGACCGGCCATCCCCAGTCTCCCCCCGAACACCGTGGGGGGAGCAGACGGAGCCGCTTAAGCGGCTTTTCCGCCGGCGGCGCTGTGGAAGTAAAGGCTGAGCCGATCTCCCATAGCGCCGCCACCAAGGCGATGAAGGTCCAACCGGGGGGTTTTAGTGGGTAGTCCTGCCCTTTTCAGGGCAGGGAGTCCCACACACGCCGTCACCCTCCCTCGGGGTGACGGTACGGTGCATCAACGCATTTCCCCCCGTCAAAAAAAAAAAAAAAAAAAAAAGGACCTCATTACCACTTAACATCAGGTGGGATGAGGTCAATCTTGAAGTGCAATATAAAAAAAACGTTACCACAACACCCAGACCCGACACTAGTTAAAAAAGTTATTTTACCATACTAACTTGACCGGGAATCGAACCCGGAAGTGTTGTCCAACATTGATGTTAATCTCTTACCTTATCTTGTTTGACAGATTCCAGCGGCTAGATACCAAACAGCAACGGCGACTTCTATAACTTCGACCACGGCTTACGATACCAAATAAATTGTCATTTGAAAAAATAGTACTGAGTTTTATTAAAATACTAATTCGATTCGAGTATTTATGGAAACAAATATGGTTCAAACATTTAAATACTACTTTTTGTTTAAAATTAGGGGAGATGAGGATAACTCAACTCAACTCAACTCAAATTTTTCTTTATTCAAGTAGGTTACATGTAACACTTTTAAATCGTCATTGAATACAATGCAAAGTGATTCTACTTCCGGTTCGGAACCTATATCTACCGAGAAGACACCTGTAAGAAATTTAGCAGATCAGTTACAGTAGCAGTATCTAACTTAAAGCTATGTGTCGAACACTTTGGACCAAGTCATATAAAACCGACCATCTATATCTACTGTATACAATATTCGTTTTTATGTCCAAAGTGTTTGGTTTGAAGTGCTTTTGACGGTACAAAATATGTGGGTTCATTAGTAATGGACTTAGTTATACAATTAGTTATCTGTAGCTTAGAACTTTGTTCGAATTATTTCGGGATGAAATGTATCTTATGGTGGTTTAAGATCTTGAATATAAACATGGGACAACATCACTTTGACCATATGGTAAGTAGTTTAACCACTTGTGTTATTTAAATCAGGAACAACGACGATACCACAACACCCAGACCTGACACAATATACAAAACTCTCCCGAAACAAATAATTTGACTGCTTACTGAGTTACATAAGGCTACTTTTTAACAATGGGAACACATTCTCCATAGTTAGTACTAAACCTGTGAGTCTCGCCTATAAATTACAGAAATCTATTATTTTTAATAACCTAACATTATGTAGTTCAACGATGCATTAATTACCATGTAGGTATGAAACAACTCGCACTTATTTCTAGTTTATAAAAGTACATTAGTACATCGTTACGTTACGTACGTTATATACTAGTTTAGTTCGAAGCCATAATAACCATCTCGACCTAACAATGACAAAATTATCATGTAAACGTTTCCCAATTTATTCATAATGGCACGTATTGCTCTTAGTAAAAATAAAAAATAGGCCAAGTGCAAGTCGGACTCGCCCATGAAGGGTTCCGTAACAGCAAGTAACATGAAATAAAAATTAATATTTGGCTTCATAGAATTATAGGTAAATTGCGGTTTACCATTTATGACATATTAAAAAAAGTACTTACTAGATCTCGTTCAAACGAATTTTCGGTGGAAATTGGCAGGGTAATGTACATCATACATTTTTTGATATGGTATAATCCCTACTATAATATTATAAATGCGAAAGTTACTCTGTCTGTCTGTCTGTTACGCTTTCCCGCTTAAACCCCTCAACCGATTTTGATGAAATTTGGCATAGGTATACGTTGAACCTCAAGAACGGACATAGGCTACTTTTTGTTAGAAAGTAGAGGGGGGGGGGTAATGCCACCTTTGAAAGTTTATATGGGAAAATGTTTATTTTTTAAGTTAGAGATATGAAAGTTGGCACAAATATAGCTCTAATAAAATATAGACTACTTTTTGTTTCGAATATTAGGGGTGATAGGGGTAAAACCGACCATAAAAGGATGTAGTCCACGCGAACGAAGTCGCGGGCACAGCTAGTAAAAATATAAATGCAAGTAGGTTATAAAATTATTTATTTACTTTTCGATTGAATATCATATTATAGTACATACAAAAATTTATAAAAGTATAAAATGTTAGACTAGCTAGATATTTGATGGCATTTTAGGAGTATTTTTTTATCACATTCATATAAATATGTCACCTAGAAATACATTTTGTGATGAGATTGTGCTAATGTCATTTTTAGACACAAAAAAGGTGGGTAGTGTGGAATTGAAATAAAAGGTAAAAAAAAATATTTTTACAGATATGAAAATGTGTGATAAATATATCAAAAGAAATAGTTTAAGGGTACCCTAATACTAAGATCTTGTAATATTTGTATACACTTTGGCAGGACTTTGCCGAATTTTAGTTTCTTTCCTGGTTGAATGGAAATGCAGCCAGTATCTTTAATAATGTAAATTAAATTTAACATTTACGTAAATTACACTTTGTGAAACTTGTTATAAAAGTATTCCCTGTTTAATTAATACTCAAAATTATAATATAACGCAACAAAATTGTGAGTTACATCATAAGAAGTAATTTGAGAGTAGGTGATCACTAATCTATAATGATTACAGCTGAAATACACCGATAATTCTACGTTTTGATTATTTCCAGTTACCTTTTCAATTGAATCATGTTTGATACTGGACTAGGCGTTGCCAAAATACGTTTTTTCGAAAAGCTCTTTGGAGTCGTCATGCAATCTTGAAAACATTGACTGTCATTGGAAGAAGATACAAAAATAACGCCTTATTATTTTTTAATTATTTTTAAATTGCACTTCAAGATTGACCTCATCCCACCTGATGTTAAGTGGTAATGAGATACTAGTTTAAGGGTGACAAGTAAAGCATAACAAAGCTGTTACTCGCCCTTACCTTGAAGACTTGACCCCTGATTTTAATGTAGCATCCCCAGAACCTCTGGAAACCTTACTTACACGCAGGAATACCACTACACCGAAGTGATTGTTATCTGCGGTCTTCTGTAAGGTGGAGGTATTTCACCAGTCGGGCTGCTCCAGTTCGAGATAAAACGCTATGCCCTACCTCCCTTATTGTTAATTTAACTTATGTCTGAATTCCAAGGAGGTCTATAACTAATTTACTAACAATAGCCAAAACTATAGATATGTTATCAACCCATTATCTATTTTGGATCTTTCTTTACAAGCCTGCATCTTGCTACAACTACCTACCAAAAATTGTTGCAAAAACTCCAATGACAATCAATGATTTTAAAACGAGCGTTAATTTTTATGGTCTGCGTTGAGCGTCAAACTGGCGGTTGTGGAAATTATGAACTAGATGTAGTAGAACTTTCAAGGGTTGTGCTCTGACAAAAAATAAACGTAGTTCTAGTCCGTGCCGGATAACCGAGCATTAAAAGTCATTGACCCTAACCTGACATTTCTAGCATTATGCATCTATAAATTTTCGAAAGTTCAATGACCGTTATTGCACGTTTAAGTGGCGTGGACTAAGCTTCACGCTGAGCTATATTGCATTATCTTCTACCACGCCTTTTCAATTACCATAAACCGCTCAGGTTGCCTAGACAATTGAGGTTTTTCAGCGATAGCGAAAGTTAGTTTCGCTAGGCTTGTGTTATCACGCTGACAAAAAGCATCATTTCTATGAGTAGCCCCTTTGTCCAATCGTGGAAGATAAAACAAACTTTCCCAATTATACATAATCAGTTTTCGACATATTGTGAATATGATGGCTAGACTGCTATCAATATTTTAAAGAAACAGAAAACTTTCATCTTTTACAGTTTGGGATTCGAACTCACGGCCTATAAGAATCAAGCGTGCTGCTTTTCCAAATGATCCAACTGTAAGTTATCGAAGACGATGAAATTTTCTGCTCGTCTTCTGTTGGGTTGGAAGAACAGCATACGTAATTGTGAAGGTCTTGGGTTTGAATTCGATACCACAAGCGGAGAAGAAATTTTTCTGTTTTTTTGAAAGGTTTAAAGTTCGTTAGTTCAGCGTGTAGCACTATATTTTTTATTTGGATAGCTATCCTCTAGCGAAGCGAACTTTCACTACCCTGCCACTTGTCTACTGCCCTCGTCATCTCGCTCAGTCTTGCTGCCCTAACTCCTGGTAGTGCTGGCTTTCCTCCTCCCTCTGCAGCGCGTCGCGCTCTGCTGCGATGCGCGCGTGCTGTTCCGCTATCACCTTGAAGAGCTGAGCGTGCTTCGCAGCCGCCAGCGCCACTGCTGCTGATTGCCGAGGAGCTGCTGCTTCTGGAAAGTGGAGAAAGCGGATATTCAGTAGGTTCATTCCTCTTAAAATAAAAGACACGGCAGACCAAAGCAAGTTTCTGATTGCTGTCTTGCAAGAAATTTATGTGCATCTGTACGTGCTTGGCACGGAACCTTCAAAAATAAATAAATAAATGCGCCAGACAATCACACTAATCACCTGCAGGCCTAGCATACGCCACGCGACTACATTTTATCGCGCTCTTAAAAAACGTCAAACTCGATTGATGTCAGTGCGTCAGCTGCCGATTGGCTGAGTGTGGTGTGTGTGTGTGTGTGAGTCAAATTTCTCATGTGAGAAATTTGACGTATTGCGCGTGCTAGACCTGAATCTCTCAAACTAAGGTCTTCCCTTGTACTATGAGCACCAGACGACGGACACTAACTGGGGCATCATCCCAGTATACCCAGAGCCAAGTCAATTTAGAAAAGCTTGTTTTCAAAATTGACCCGACCGGGAATCGAGCCCGGGACCTTTTGCGCTTTGGCCGTCTACCATAGCCACTGCACCACCGAGGTCGTTAAAACAAAGAAAATATAGATAATCATGTAGTGGGTAAATTATATTTAAAAAAGTGTCACACTTCTGCAACGGAGATCTAATTTTGGACTGTGACACTTTCCAATTCTGCAACGGAGATCTAATTTTAGAAGGAGCCTGTACTAATGCGAATGGTCTTACCATTAGGGTGCGGGTTTTCATAGTGGTCCTGGGCGATCTTGGCGTAGAGCTCGTAGTGGCGGTCCTTGGCGCGTGCCACTGCCTCCGAGTCGGTCGGGTGGTCTGGCAGAGGGTCGCTGAGCACCGGGTGGAAGCCCTCGCGGTCAGCCACGTAGTCCACCGTCCGGAGCTTCTGCCGCGGATCCACGTACGAGAAAGTGCCTTGAAATGTTATTATAATAAATAAATCAATGCGCCAGACAACCACACCAATCACCTGGTCTCAAACTAAGGTACCATGAGTACCAGACGACGGATACTAACTGACCCAAGTCAATTAAGAAAAGTTCGTTTTTCAAATTGACCTGACTGGGAATCGAACCCGGGACCTTACGCGCTTTGGGCGCCTACCTTAGCCACTGCGCCACCGAGTTCGTCTATAATAATCATTATATCTTCCCCAAAAAAACGAAACATGTTGAATCTGATGACTGATAGCAATTTTTAAATTCTCAACTTATTTATTTATCATAATTTATTATAAAAAATAGTCGCATATGAATAGAATTATCATTGTATTAATACAACCTTCAATGTTGGTACTAAACTTCCTCTACCTAAGGGGTCTAATTTTTAACTTTCACAATTACAAATATGGAATAGAATAGAACTTTACAAAAATAATACAAAGAGAAACCAGTTACCAAAACTGGAAGATTCTAGCTAGCTTCATGTTTATGCGAGACGCACAAAGGCATACGTTCGTTCTTTTGAAAATCTCAGGAACTAACTGGTTCAATTAAACACAACTTGTCTGTATTGGATAGTCCATTTTGCGGAGAAGGCATTAGAGTATATAGCATCTTGCTCTGACCAATACAAGCGAAGAATCAGCATGAAATGAGGAATAAACCAGCTTGGGAAGACGCTAATGAAGAAATAAGTATTTTACCTCTAACAACTCCACTCCCGTCGCTGACCTCGCTGTGCTGGCGGTCAGCGTGTCCCGGGAACCGTCCCGCTGTGTACGAGAAGACGTAGGGCTTCGGCGGAGGCGGCTCCGTCGTGCTGGTCTGCTCCAGAATGTGGGACACGTCGCAGGAGACCAGCGTCGCGCACGCGAGCACCAGCGTGTGATACAGCATCTGGAGCAGAAAGAGGAACACATTCACATTTATAATATTAATAGGATGATCAGTGTGCGATCATCATTGAAGAGATAGCATTTAGAATGTTGGCTAATGTTTCGGTGCTGGATAGCGTGTTCGCTATTGGTGTAGGCTGGAATATTATCTGATAAGCTGTATGATCGGTTTCAGTATTTTACGATTCGTTATGTGTCAAAAATTACTATCCGGTTTTCTCCAACCGACTACGAGGCGTTAATTCTAATTTCAAATTTACTTTCCATATCAGTTGTCATCAGTCGTCTGTCGGTCGTTTTTAGCTTACGCCTAGTATAATGTATTACGTAACTAGAACGGACCGTTTTTCAAATATTGGAACCGTGCTTTAGTCGGCCCCAAAAACGGGACGAACAAACAGGTTCAATAAGGTAGAATGGCGAGCATGATAAAGCGACTCTTCGTGGAATTCCAATCGCAACCTTCAAAACGAGGAAATGGCAACATCAACTGTAACAATTTCGTCGTGATTGCCGTTTTCCTGTCATCGCCTACTTTTGGTGCTTAGTACTAAATACTCAATCGTTTATTGCTTCTATAATGTACAGTCACCGTCAGATATATTGGAGAGCAGACAAAGTGACCAAATACTTCTGAACAGTTTAAAATGTCAATAAGTTCCATACACCATTAATATCTGAGCAGATGCCAGTAAAAGTCAATATTTTTTATTCATGTAGATTACATTTGTAATACTTATGAATCGTCTCTATACAATGCAAATGAAGCTATCTCCGGTTCGGAACCTATAACTACCGAGAAGATACCGGCAAGAAACTCAGGAATATCTTAACACTCATAACGTCAATATGTGTCACGCACGTCATGTGTCTCATAGCTACCTGTGTAGATGATTGTTATTATTCTTGGTTAGTTGCGTATATAGAAATTATTGACTAGCACCTACTCAGATATTACTGAAGTATTGAATGTTCAGATATTAATGGTAACTTGTAGTGTATGGAACTTATTGACATTTTTAACTGTTTAGAAGTATGGTTACTTTGTCTGCTCCAATATATCTGACGGCGACTGTCTGTCGACAGCTCGACAAGGTAAACATTTGCAGTTTAATATTAGTTCTTATGTGCACGAGATAAAGGACCGCCTTTCAATACCACCTTTAAAAATTAAAATAGGTAAATGTTTATTTTTTAAGTTAGAGATATGAAATTTTGTCACAAATATAGCTCGAAACTTAGATTAAAATAAAGACTACTTTTTGTTTTGAATATTAGGGGAGATAAAACTGACCGTGTAAGGATGTAGTCCACGCGAACAAAGTCGCAGGCACAGGTAGTATGTTATATACATAATCATAAATCCATATATCCGTAAAAACTGTCACGTTATACGTTTATAAGGAGAACAACTGATAAAAATGATTACTCGCTTGTGGAATTGGTGTTTTCGCAATTGGTTATTGCTGGAGGCTGTAAGGATAAAGACCTTCGAGCTATTAGGAGACGTTCTCTTTAATTTGGTTAGTACGAGAAGGTGCTAAAAACCCTATTAGCAGTCCCCCAGTAGATATCTTTGCTCAGACATAAAGTATAAGAGTATTTCTTGACCCCGTGCTGGACACAGGCCTGCCTTATAGAAATTAAGTAATCTTTCCAACAATGTGTATTGGCTCAAACATTGCCAAATGCGACAAGCCTAAGCTATATTAACAAAAAAAATATCTCTTATAACCCCTCGCTTTCTTTGGGATCCATAACCAGATCCTGGATCCTTCGTATCATGATACCACGGTCGTCGAAATACCACCTTACTAACAAAAAACCACATAAAAATCGGTTACTAAACATCAAAAGCACATCATGTCACTAAAACCAATTTCTGTATTTTTTTCTGTGCATTGAACTATATAGATAGATAGATATACTTTATTGCACAAAATCTTTACAGAAATAGGTTTTACAGAAAAATTATAGTACAATTTAGGCGGTCTTATCGCTAGAAAGCGATCTCTTCCAGACAACCTTAAGGTAGAGGAAATAGTAGATGGCGAGAAATGGGTACGGCCGTGCAACATAAAAATACAGTTTTTACTATATCTATCTATCTACCCTCTAATCATGCTAGTATGCTCAATACCTATGTCAAATTTATCGTATGAGACGACAAAAGTCCCGATACTCGTATTTTCAGCCAATCAGCAGTTGATGCACTTAATTTTTTAACTTAGACATTTGTTAACAGTGCGATAAAATTTTCTCGCGCGGCCCATCCTAAGCTAGCTAGTTTATCTCACGTGTCGCAGTGTGTGTGTTTGTTTTGAACCCAGAACAGGCTGCGGTGACCTTTTGAGTTATATTGCGTCATGAGCGGGGATCCGCCTCGAGCGCGGGCCATGAAACTGGAGGCTCTGCATCAATGACGCCATTTTGATTAAAGGTCGTAACAACCATACACAATAGAAATACATTATCAACTCTAACCTCACTAGTTTAATAAGTGTTAGCTACTGCTACATTTTATAAAGGGCTTCACATGTACTTAATCTTAAGATAATATGTAAACTTAATCCATGTGAATTGCAATAAAGATATTTAATTGAATTGAAGAATGTTGACTAGGGAGTAAACTGAGACATAAAGGTGATTCTTTATGAGAAATAAAGTTATTCTAAACCTAAAATAAGTTTAATGATGTATGTTAATGTATATTTTAAAGGTACCATAATCCATACTAATATTATAAATACGAAATAAAGTCCGTCTGTCTGTTTGTCTGTCCGGCTTTCACGTCTAAACCGCGGGCATAAATAATGCTTAATTTAATATGATTTTTTTAAAAGTTGTTTAATCACTTTTACACTATTACCGCACCCATACTAACTGTCTGCGTGACCTAAGGGTTGACAGGTAGAGAATGCCCCTAGCATTGAGTATAGCTGTTTTACTTTTTTGTGCAATAAAGTTTATATAAATAAATAATGCTTACTTAAAAGCCGTCCAAATCTCATTTCTATGAACAGGTTATTTGTGAGATAAGAATAATTCAGTTTAATGAATAAATACCCATTAACTCTTGTTGACTGCATGCAAATTGAACATTAAAGCTCGCCTTATGAAAAAGGGTTGTAATAAAGTCGAAGATTTACTTAATGGCATGTTTCGAAACAAATTCGTGTTGCAGAAACTAGATCTTGTTGTCTAAAATACTTAATTATTTATACGTAGTAGAAATGATTTTCTTTCACTTGAGGCTTTAAATAACAATCACTTTTATATTGCTGTTTTCCTGCGTGTGAGTAAAGTTTCCAGAGCTCCTGAGGGGTGCTATATTAGTAGCATTCCCTCATCTCATTTATTAGAAATCACAGGGGAAAACCAAAAGAATTCTATTTAGTTATAGGTATACATAACACAATAATCTAGTTTCTCTTATTTTATATTCACTGTAACGTACAGGCGGACGTTGCGCTAAAAACTAAAAAATTTCGCAACGTCCACGGTGGACGTCTTAGTGGGGGACTTAGGGAATAATCTTTATTATTTACTTTAATATAATTTGTTCCGAACGTCCACCACTTGTGGACGCTGCGACTATACTTCAGTTTTTGTCGCAAAACAATCTAACCTCAATAACAGATTGGCCATAAATTTAATAAGGAACCTTAGGTTTGGGCGATTTGTGACTCCTTTAACGCCTAAGTTAATAAAAATTGTGCCTGTGAAATTATTTTTCAAAAAAAATAGATAAACAAATAACTGTTAACGAAAAAAAATGCAGTTTAACAATTAATTAATTAATTACGCTCCGACTACGATGGATGACAGAAAATTAGTCAAGTCCGCTATCAACAGCTGAGTGTTTGTCTAACAAAGAAAAATAAATTTTACAACTATTTAATAATGAACATATTGTTTTGAACACCAAGAAGATTACTATATTAGAAACAGAAAATTCCCCCCGCACCGCAGGGGGAGATAAAATAAAATCGAAGAAGATTACTCTTTGGAACTACGTCTAATGCCTTGATTCAATATTTGAAAAAGGATCCGTTTTTGATACTAATAGTTATAAATTATCCGAGGCATAAGCTTAAAACGACTGACGGACGACTGACGACAGCTGATATGGAAAGTAAATTTGAAATTAGAATTAACGACTCGTAGAAAAACGAATAGCCACTTTAGACACATTACGAATCGTAAAATATTGGAATCGGGCATAAAAGATCCCAAGTTCGCTCTTTTCATAGCCTCATGAAACCGGTAGCGTTTAAAGATTGATTATTAAACCATCATGGCATCCATACATAATGTACCTACTTATTTGTGGAGATATGCAGCAGCGCTCTTTGAGTCGGTCTCGCCTTGGCTGGAGTCATCGTTTCACAATCAACACATTTCAATAACGTCATGATAACGAATCAAATTCGCAATCAAGTTGTTCACAGGTTAACGACGAAGGTTGTAAGTCGACTGTGCTAAAAAGTGTTTTGGGCTCATGTAAAAGTTGGCCAAGTTTTACTCTTTTGATAAATAAACGTAACGAAAGATTAAATACAAATAGGAATCACTTTTTGGCTTATTATTATTGTTAACAATAAGTTAGGTTGATGTTCAAAAGCAAGAAAAATGTTTGAAATTTTGTAAGTTACACATAGTTTATGGTATTTTACATCACAAAAATTCTTATTCAAGTTTAATTATCTGGTGTGTTGATATATTTGTAAAATAAATTATTGGTCTAAGACTAGATATTAATGCCTTTGAAAATAATTACACAATCATATTTGGAGGGGAAGAATAGAGATTGCATTTTAATTTAAAAACATTATTTCGGTATTATTCAAGAAATAGTATACCAACGTTCAGGCATTGCTTTGTATTTTAAATTATCACCTCACGAAGTTATTACCAATGGACATTCAAAGTAATCAAATTAGTGAGTATGTACTTTAAGATCCTGGTAGTTAATTATTGCATATATAGAATCGTGAGCCAACTGCGCAAATCTTATGGTAATATGTAACATCAACTGTTTACCTCCACACGGATTCGCAATGTTTTCATGGAATCATCTTCATATTTAGATACAAATCGATTCTCGGAAAGCAAACCCAAACAACGTTGAAGATGTTAATCTTTATTTCCTTGTTGATGTTAAGACTGCATGCCTGACATATTGACGTCATAAGGTAGAATATGAATCCTACCTTTAAAATATGATAGGTACCTTATATTGTTTTTGAAGCTAAACCAATTTATGCAACATGTAAACACAATTTGCAGTCGACTAGAATAGAAGCGTTGGATTACACGATGCAAATTATTATAGCAAACACAGTTTGTATAAAAATACCTCTGCTATGACAATAAGAAAAGAAAGAAACTATATCAAACAAAAAATAATGTAAAATCTTAAGTTATGGAGGTGACAAAAGGGTTTTAGAGGTCATACCTTAGTAATGACTAATGCCCAGTGTTTTATCCATACTAACGTTATAAAGTTGTAGTCGTAGTTTGATTGTTTGTAAGCGCTTATCTGTTACCAGTTCGAATTGAAAACATGTTTTTGTTTTTGATAGAATTTTTATCGAAAAAGGCTTTAAGCTGTATAATTTCACGCGGCAACCTATAGAAGCAAAGAATCAGTGGTAAATCTTAAAAAAATGGGGATACTATATCACGGGAAATTGACATAAACTTTTTATTTATTTTTTGAAAATAACCTTTTTTTTCGTTGTTCGTTAAACTCATTTTTTTGATCATTTAATGACTTCAAGTATTGTCTAACCTCACGCACCCATGAGCGTGGGAATTCAAAGATCATGTGCGCGCTCAAATCGAGTCATTATTTTCGACCGTGACTTCTTAAGTGATCTCTACGTGATTAAATATTTATTTGCTTTTACTCTCGCCCTATGGCAACGACTTGGCGCGCCGCTGCCGTGCGACCTTGACCCGCGCGAGCACTGTCACTTGCGCGGGCGCAACGTAACTTGCACTTTTGCTACATTTTTGTTACGCTTGGCGTACTCGAGTCGACATTGCGTGCACTTGTCTTAAGTACACAGAGACGGATTTGGAGGCCTTTGGGCAATGAGCAACTGAGATACTCGTTCAATTAAAAAATGTATGGTGGTTTGAAACTTAAAAATGATTATTGATGATAACTTATGTTATTTTTAATTTGAATGTGGATAATTGACTTGTAAGTTTCACAAAAAATTATACTTATAATATAAATAATAATATACATATTGGACAACATGACATAAATTGCTCTGATTCTGCGGTAAGTAGCTCAAGCACTTGTGTTACAGAAATCAGAAACAACGACGGTACCACAACACCCAGAACCGAGACAATACAGAAAAGTTAATTTCCCATATTTACCGGGGATCGAACCCGGGACTTTAGAGATAGCGCGACGCCAAAGTTCGGCCCGCTTTCCTCTCGGCTACGGAGGTCGTCAAAAATGAACTTAGGTAATTGAATAGTTTTCATTCCCTAATTATAAAGAGAAAATAATACCCAAGGCTCTCTATCAAGCCAGCATGTTCAAATGAATTTCTATTCTTGTATCTCTACTACATTTCCGACATCTATAAACTAAAGTTACAACTGTTTCACATTAACAAAACTGAGTTAGCATTGCAATTTATCAGTCGAGGGTAATTCAACTCTCGCTGTAATACGGTCTCGATAACACAAACCGGTATTAGTTATTGAACTGATTCAGATAATTACAAATTGTGTAATCCCTTGTGTTTGCGTCGGGGTGCGTTGCATTCAATAACGCATATTTACTAACGCTAGATATTTACTTTCTCAATATGTTCATGCTTCGCTGGTCGCCGCGTCAAGCTATCAACACTGTTATTATTGCTTTCAGACTGATTAATTATTTAAAAGAGTTTTGGATTACGAGTCGTGTAAATTAAAAATAATTGTTTGAAGTATTGTTTTTAGGTGCTAATATTTTACCTTAATAACCTGGATCAGTAATTTTTCTTGTTTCGGTATCATATTTACCTTCAAGATTAACCTCATCCCTCCTAATGTTGTGGTAATGAGGTCCTTTTTTTAGGGGGAGAACTAAAAACTCCCCCCACCTTCTCATCGCCTATTGACGGCGCCATGGGACTCATGACTGCCTCGGCGTGGTAATGAGGTCCTAGCGTAAGGGTGACAAGTACAGCATAATAAAGCTTTTACTGGACTTGCCGCTCTTACCTTGTAAATTGTAATGTGACATGCGATAAACGAATTGAATTTAATTGAACCTTGTTAAACGTTTAAAGACATAATATAGGCGTAAGATAAGAAACAAATCGACCTCCGTAGCCGAGAGGCGAGCGGGCCTGACTTTGGCGACCGCCATCTCTGAGGTTCCGGGTTCGATCCCCGGTCGGGTCAATATGGGAAACGAACTTTTCCATATTGTCTCGGGTCTGGGTGTTGTGGTACCGTCGTTGTTTCTGATTTCTGTAACACAAGTGCTTAAGCTACTTACCACAGAATCAGAGCAATGTATGTGATGTTGTCCAATATTTATATTTATTTATATTATATTTATAAATCAATATCATTATTTGATAAACAGTTGAAAACGTAGTTACGCAACACCGTCTCTAATGACAAAGTGATTGTCGGGCGACATCACAGACAATTGTCGCCCACACTTCAAACAAACAATGGTGCATCACGGTAGGCGCTAGATGAATCAAGACGAGAGGCGACAAGTGTGTTGGTACACCCCGCCCATCACGCAGTTAGTCATCGGCACTTTTGTTATGGTAATTAGGTTGCTAATTGATATATCATTTACATGAGTATTTGGTATCTTAAAAGTCCTGAAGACTAGTGAGCAAAGAGTTAAAGAATGCACTATGTACTTTTCGTATTATAAGATCAAGAAGATAATTCTGTCCGTCTGTTAGATTTAAAACAAATATGGAACACATAATTGTTTCCCACCTAATCAAAAAATAATGATAAATTGAATTGATTTCTCGCATGATGTCATTTGTGACATTTTTTAACCACCAGTGGCGTAACATGCCCCCTCCCCGCAGTTTCGCATCATTTTGTCAAAGATTTTTTAAAATTCAAAGTCAAAGTCAAAGTCAATATTTTTTATTCATGTAGATTACATTTGTAATACTTATGAATCGTCTCTATACAATGCAAATGAAGCTACCTCCGGTTCGGAACCTATAACTACCGAGAAGATACCGGCAAGAAACTCAGAAGTTTTTTTTTACAAATAAAAAGCTAAACTTATTACTAATTTTGCACCAAGCCATACAGTTAGTTCGTCAGTTGGAAAAAAAACACAAAAAAAGTATATATTATTATTGAAATAAATAAAATAAAAACATTTAAATTTAAATAACTGTAGGACTTCATGTGTGTGTGTATTCAAATACATCATTTTTATACATTTTGACCTACATGCTTCTGTGTGGTCTTAATCTAACATTGATTGAGAATTGATTTGGCAAATGATAAAATACCGAAAACAATTTGGTAATTGTGGCTTAGTCTGTTGTACCTACCACTGAGCCAGTAAACAGGCCATTCCACAAAGTTAAAGAAAAAAAATCTTTATCGATTTTATTATTTTTATAGTACTAAACGCCGTACTAGCGAACTTTAAATATTAGAAACAGAAAAATTTTATCTCCCTAGGCGATGAAATTTTTCTGCTGTATCAACCGTTAGCCTTTCGGTAAGTGCCCTCTGCCTAATATGTTTAGAACTACATACTTATCGGCCCGTGGTACATTCGTTGCAGAAATGTTTGAAAACCACAGAATCGAAGACACCTGGCTTCTTAATCGATTTTATTATTTTTATAGTACTAAACGCCGTACTAGCGAACTTTAAATATTAGAAACTTATTTTTATACTAGATTATATATAGATTATATACTAGATTTCTAATATTTAAAAAATCTTTAGTTTGACTAAGTAAGTAAAAGCAACGTTAGCAAAGTACCTAACTATTAAAGGGGCATGAAGAATGCAGATCTGTCAAGGCTATATACAGCCAACAGCTACATGAAGTTCAAAGATGAGCCTAACCACGCGGAAGTTAAGAATCAATGCTGTTTGGAATAAATTATTCATACCGATGCTAATTGAAGATGATTTTGTAAATTATCTTGACACGATGCTTATAAACGTGAAACCCTAGATGCTTCCGAAAGATACTTGTAGGTACACGTGACTAGACCTGCCAAACAATTAGGTAGGCGCGTCAGCTACGATGACGGATAGCAAATTTGATTCTTGTTATCGTGACCAATTATTTCAGAATGCGTATTGAACGTTTTTAAAAAACAAAATATTATCCATACATTTGCACCACGTTTTAATTCCAAGCTTCTAATTAATCTTCAAAAACTAAAGCTTTTGTTTGTTCGTACCTTTTTGGTAGGGCACCCATATTTTGTCTCTTTCTTTATACAAACGATTAGACAGAGATAACATTTTAACTTTCCTAATCGCAATGGTGTCTGAAGTTTGTTAATCTCTTCTTAATATGTTGACAAACAGATAAGCATCTTAGAGGCTGATTCACAAACATCTTAAATCTGCTAATTTCAGAGATGGAGAAAGACAAAACATTTGTTTTGTCTCGGTGCCGACCTACGACATTACCTACAAGTCGACACAAATACAGCGTCAGCAGAATTGGCGTAGTAAACAACGCTCCATACGTAATGCGTGACATTGATATCCTACATCGCGATATAAGAGTTTTCGTCGCCACTAAGTATATATACAACAAACCAAGAATGGTAGTTGGGCCTTGGTCCCCGAGCAGATAACACCTAGCTCGGCGGAAGTACTTCCACTTTTAGTAAAGAACATACGTTCCTTACATCTCTTTCCATCTCTGAATGTCCATCTCAATCTTATGTTGATGTTTTTTAATTTAATTTAAAAAAGGGATAAAATACATTTTCCGAATTCAAATACGATTCAGACTTTAGTGAATAGTATGCTGATTGTTGATTTGAAGACTGTAAAACCTTCTTGGTGGTTAACCGCAGAAAAACGTTGCGAAGATATGTGCGGTATTTGGAAACTAATATTGTTACGTCAGTCACCGTCATGTATGAACAAACATTTGTTATTTAACCATAAAAATATAGTTATGGCTATAACACACAAGATGGACAATAAGTAACTCTTTATCAAGTCTGCTACATACTTTAAAATGCAGTTGTTCAAGCCAAGGATCAAAATTTTGACGTTTCAAAATTATGATATATCAAGATTTAGACAAAATTTATAGCATTTACTACAAAGAGACATTTAAGTTCGTTTTGAATAAATAATTATCAATTTATTCTTTTAAAAAGCCGAGAGGCTGTGGCGTCGCGCAATCGCAGATATTTTAATCTGTTTGATTTCCAGTTGTGTCAATATGGCATACGATTTTTTTCTATCTATTATGAAAATAAATAAATGCTTGCATATTTTTTTTTCTTATAATCGTAACCAACTTACTTCGAATTAGAATCACTTTGCATTGTATTATATGACGATTTAAATGTGTTACATGTAACCTACTTGAATAAATAAATATTTGAGTTTGAATACGAACAAAGTTTTTTTAAAACAAAATTTTATTTATGTATGCAGATATTGATGCAGATCAAAAACCACTTTTTTTGATTTTCAAAAATGGAACCTTTCGTTTGTCGGTTTCTTTTTGGTAGTAGGCTCACTGAACAAACCCATGGGGCATAGCGATTTATCGCTCGAACTGGAGCAGCCCGACTGGTGAAATACCTCCACCTTACAGAAGACCGCAGCCAAATAACAATCACTTCTGTGTTGTTGTGTTCCTGCGTGTGAGTAAGGTTTCCAGAGCTCCTGGGGGTTGCTACATTAGTAGTAGGGGTTAATAAGCCTTCAAGGTAAGGGCGACAAGTCCAGTAACAGCTTTATTATGCTCTACTTGTTGCCCTTAAGCTAGGACCTCATTTCCACTTAACATCAGGTGGGATGAGGTCTATCTTGAAGTGTAATATAAAAAATAAAATGTGTAACACGCCATACAAATACTGACAGCCGCACGCCCGCACAAGTGATGTTAGTTCCACAAGTTGTCAAGAGATGGCGCTGGGAGTAATTTACATCGCGGTATCATTGTGATTCTCCGGATCAATAAGGTCTCGCCATACTTTGATAATGTAAGAATTCCCAACTCCTCACGCTACCGGGTTGCTTCTAAAAGTTAGGACAACCACGGACGTTTGGAGTAGGAATTAACTGCCGATACCTACTTTTTAGTTAACTTGGCTACCGGCTAAGCGCTTTTACGGTCAAGTAAGACGCTCTGCACGGACCACTCTCTTCTGTTAGAAGGATTTTCGACGTACAATATATCTTCGCTACACCCTCGAAGCTGATGTTTTGCTCGTCTACCTACGAAGCTTCAACGTGGGGCTACCGTAATACAAACTGGCGACCAACGAGGCCCGAAAAGGAAGCGGACCTAAGTACGTAGTTACAAGCTAAGGAAGGAAGACGACACAGATGCGAGTGACTACGCCATCGGAGCAGTTTTAGTACAGGGGGAGGGAGAAGAGGAGCACCCAGTTGAATATGCCAGCCGTTTCTTAACTACAGCGGAGACAATCATCGAGATTGGCCAGGCCTACTGCCAGGCATAAGATTTGCGATGAACACGGCCCGATGCAGTTCAACAAATGTTACCCCAGCTTTTCTCACATTCGGAAGAGAATTGAAAGCACTGGATGATAGTTGGCATGACTTCTGACAAATAGTGATGTCAGAAAACTTCGTCTCGGAAATAACACCGAAACTGGTACAATTGGCTTCCACCTTGGACAAAGCAAAAGAAGTCCAGGAATTGAGGGAAGAAAAGAGAAAAGAATATATGGACCAAAACAGACAAAAGGCGCCAAGTTATAAGACTGGAGATCTGGTAATGGTCACCCTCCACCCAATCAGCAGGGCTGACCAAGGCAAGAGCGCTAAGTTCGCACCTCGGCGTGATGGGCCATACTTGATTAAAGAGAAACACGGTCCAGCCTCTTATGAAATCGCGAGTTTGCAAAGCCCAGATACATCCCTCGGGGTATATCACTCGTCAGCCCTTAAACCTTATGCAGGTGAACCTCCCATCGCACCTAACCCGGTACAGCCCCTTAGAAGAAGAGGACGACCCAAGAAGTTAACGGAAGCAGCTGTTACTGGTACTATCCCAAAGAGAGGACGGGGCCGTCCCAAAAAGAGTCCCAACTAGATTACAACTGAAAAAAAAAAAAAAAAACTGTCTCTTCGTCGGGACGCCTAACAGAGACAGAGGGGGAGACTGTAACACGCCATACAAATACTGACAGCCGCACGCCCGCACAAGTGATGTTAGTTCCACAAGTTGTCAAGAGATGGCGCTGGGAGTAATTTACATCGCGGTATCATTGTGATTCTCCGGATCAATAAGGTCTCGCCATACTTTGATAATGTAAGAATTCTAACTCCTTACGCTACCGGGTTGCTTCTAATAGTTAGGACAACCACGGACGTTTAGAGAAGGAATACGGTCGATATCTACCTTTTTGTATACCTGGCTACCGGCTAAGCGCTTTTACGAGCAAGTAAGACGCTCTGCACGGACCACCCCCTTCTGTTGTTAGAAGGATTGTATACATATTATACAACTTGCTACACTTGCTACGCTGTTGTTTCCATCAATCACCTTCGAAGCCTTCAACCTGTGGCTACCGTACTACAAATGTTTAATTATATTATTTTTAGCGTGACGTTAGACTTCGCCAATAAAGATGCTATTTGGCATAAAAAGTGAAAAAATGATGTTGTAGATTTACTAATCCCATTCCATTTTCCCGAAGCCAGCTCAGGCTTGCACAGTATATCGGCTCGCAACTATCTAATAAGCAAACCTGTACATTTGCCGGCGATGCAAACCGCTTGCGAAACCAAAGCCAAGTGAAGCAATGAAGCAACGCGATAACATCTAATACGCGTTTTGCAACTGCCCGTTTTTTGTTCGACCCCGGAACTGCGGCTGTACGTGTGAGCTGAGGATCCATGCCCTCGCTGCACTCAGACCTTGGCTCACATCGATTCATGGGGGGAAAAGAACTGATTGACCTGTCTCACGACTGCTTAAATGCTAATTATTTTAGGCTCATAGTTAATCGTTTACGGCAGATTCTCGTCCAGCAGCAAGCATAGTACAGATCAAAAATATAGATACTCTATTTTACCATTTACTTCAACCCGTTAAAATCGTATTTTACTAAAACCCCGAAACAGGTTACTTTTGGTTTAAACTATAAAAACAATTTTTAAACTTTTAATAACTAAACAAAAGACTTAATTTCATACAAACTTTTCATCCCCTCATTCATCCCTGTAGGTGTTGAATTTTTAAAACCCCTTATTATTGCACGCCTACACTTTATAAAGAACCCATTTACTAAATTCAAGTCAACAGAACTGCTTAAAAGCTACTCATTTGAAGATCAGATCCATATATGTGACGTTGATGAGCGCCCCGTCGCGGCTTCGAAACTCAAACTAAGTTATTTCTTTATTCAATTAGGTTACATATAAGACTTTTGAATCGTCATTGATTACAATGCAAAGTGATTCTACTGCAGTTTCGGAACCTATATCTACCGAGAAGACATCAGTAAGAACGCATGCGTACTGTCCCCATATGTCCATGTTTACCACTGATTCTTTCTTCTTATTAGTCGCAGTGTGATGATATAGCCTAAAATCTTCCTCTATAAATGGACTAGCTACAAAAAAAAGATTAACACGCCTAAACAAACTCCTCAGCTTTATAATATTAACAAAGATAAATTTTGCCTTTTCTGAGGTCCCGGAGTCGATCGGTCGAGTCGATAGGGAAAACTAATTTTTTTATATTATTGTCTCGGGACTTCACTATTATTTTCCAAGATATGCAAAGCAGGACGACTGCAAAATAATAGTTCTAAAATCTTGGTAATAATCTTGTCATTTGACATTTTTTTGGAACTCGGTTACAGACCTGATTGACGAGACACGTGTCATCAAATTAGACTCAACTGGAGTTAATGACCTTCCGAGAGCATTCGCGAGGAATGTGCCAAAGGTCAGGGTTTCACATCGAGTTTGTGTTAAAAATCACTTGGCATCTAAATGGTCACAAAACATAAGTTTTATGAACTGAATGAATGAATGAGATTTAATATATAATATATTACCATTCGTAATAAGTCAATCCGTTTTTTTCCAACTGACTACGAGTCTGGAACAGTTTTCGCTAACGCCTCGTACAATCTATTACTATCCGTTTTCGGATCGTTTTTCAAATATTGGAACTGAGCATATATTGTCTGAAAGGAAGTTCGCATTTATCAAATAAGTTATAAACACCGACGAAGAAATGACTTCTCGATGCAAACTTAATTATATGAATGAATTCTTATGCAACTCCATTGTTTATATACTATACTAGCTATGCCCGCGACTTCGTTCGCGTGGACTACATCCTTTCATGGTCGGTTTTACCCCTTTCTCCCCTAATATTCGAAACAAAAAGTAGTCTATATTTTAATCCAAGTTTCGAGCTATATTTGTGCCAAATTCCATATCTCTAACTTCAAAAATAAACATTTTTCCATATAAACTTTCAAAGGTGATATTAACCCCATCCCCCCTTATTTTCTAATAAAAAGTAGCCTATGTCCGTTCTTGAGATTCAACGTATATCTATACCAAATTTCATCAAAATCCGTTCAGCCGTTTAGGCGTGAAAGAGTAACAGACGGACAGACAGACAGACAGAGTTACTTTCGCATTTATAATATTAGTATGGAAGTATGGATTTGAGTGTTACTTTAAGTTATGTAAATTATTACTCAAAGTGAAATCACCGACAAATTATGTACAAAATATTCAAGAACTTAAAATTTTTAAAACAAAGATGTTACATAGGCAACAATAGAAATGCCTTTTATTTAAATATAACATGTTAAACAAGTATTCAAATTCTCATCTTGCGTACAGCTACAAGTAAGTCAGAGAACATACTTTGGAGTTTTCGTCGCCCTTGTTTCATGGACATAAGAATTAATATAGAACTGCAAATGTACCCTGACTTGCTGTAGACCGTACAATCAGTATATTTGAGAGAGTCTTGTGAGCATCATGCCAAGTGTGTCATACGTGATGTGTATTCATGACACAAGGCCCACAAACAACAAAGTTAAATGCGTTTGTTTTTCTAATACTCAATCAAAAAATTTTTCTATTTTTTTTGTTTAAGAGAGGTAGGGCATAGCGATTAATCGCTCAAACTGGAGCATCCCAACTGGTGAAATACTCCACCTTACAGAAGACCGCAGCCAAATAACAATCACTTCTGTGTTGTTGTGTTCCTGCGTGTGAGTAAGGTTTCCAGAGCTCCTGGGGGGGTGCTACATTAGTAGCAGGGGTCAAGCCTTCAAAGTAAGGGCAAGTCCAGTAACAGCTTTATTATGCTGTACTTGTTGCCTTTAAGCTAGGACCTCATTACCACTTAACATCAGGTGGGTTGAGGTCAATCTTGAAGTGCAATATAAAAACAATAACAATAATAAATATAAACTTTGTAGCTACGATAACTCTGACATCGCGATGTAGGATCGATGTATTGATTGGCTAATCGTGCATTACGATACGGTACGTTGTTTACTACGCCAATTCTGATGACGCTGTATTTGTGTCGACTTGTAGATAATGTCGCAGGTCGGCACACAATATTGTACGATTCGCAATGTGTCAAAAATGATTATCCGTTTTTCTACGAGTCGTTAATGCCAATTACAAATTACCTTTACATATCAGCTGTCATCAGTCGTCAGTCGGTCGTTTTTAGCTTACGTCTCGTATAATTTATTAGTAGCCGTCACTAGAAGCAATCGATTTTCAAATATTGGATCCGGGCATAAGTAGTGAGAAGATTACGAGTCATGCTAACTCGCAGTCGTGGTAGGAAAACGACACAAATGGTTGTTAGATTAAGAAGAAAGAAAGGAGAAGAAGGAAGAAAATTCATTTATTGACGATCACACAATTACAGAACACACACAATTAGACAGCCTACATAAAACATAAGGTATCGTTTGAGGCCAACTTGGGTTCCACCTCAGCAAATGCTGCTACGGCATGTATAACACCGCAGCAGCGCTGGTATTCTGGTGGAAACCAACTGCCTGGGAAAATAGCAAGAGCCCTGGATAGATTAAATTTAACCTTTCCTGTTTCTTTTTAGGGCACGGAACCCTTTTGGATTTGTCATGTGTGCCTGTCCTGTCTGTCCGTTCGTATATATCACAGCCACTTTTTTCCGTAACTATAAGACTTATACTGTTAAAACTTGGCACCCTACTTAGATGTATTCTGCGAACTGCATTAAGAAATTTTAGGAGCGTCGCATATTTAAAGGTGAAACTCAAAAACTGTTCTTCAAGCCCATACGTATGGGGTATCTATGGATGGTTCTTGAAAAATTATGTTAAGGTTTCTAATATACTCTCCCCCCCCTATCGATCCATAACTCGTTATATATTTGAATGCCGCGCCTTTTGCTACGCGGTATGAACATACTGCTACTTTTGAACACACATCTGATTTTTTTTTGTTATAGGTATTGCACTTCAAGATTGTCCTCATCCCACCTGATGTTAAGTGGTAATGAGGTCCTAGCTTAAGGGTAATAAGTAGGCACAGCATAATAAAGCTGTTACTGGACTTGTCACCCTTACCTTGCTACTAATGTAGCATCCCCCAGGAGCTCTGGAAACCTTACTTACACGCAGGAACACAACAACACAGAAGTGATTGTTATTTGGCTGCGGTCTTCTGAAAAGAGCAGGTATTTCACTAGTCAGGCTGCTCTACCTCTCTTATTTGGAATTATTGAGAAAGGAGCATTTGATAAAGTTGGCTAAGAGATGACAAAGACACAATATTTTGATCTGTGCACATACTTAAATGTTATTAGTGCCTTTAATTTACAGATATTGTAATCAAGTTTTGAAAAAAATGCGGCCGGACCGGCTGCGGTGGTCACCTTGGAAACAATCGGGTTGTTCACTGGTGTACCTGTCACTAAATGGCACAGGCTCTTTTTACTTTTTTTGCGGTTTCCATCAGATTTTGAAACAACAATCAAACAGAAATATTTGTGCGTCATCCTATAAGGATGCACGTCAATATACGAGAATATTGACGTGTTATCGACCGTATATGAATGAAGGGGTAGCCTGAAAATCCCCTGTTTTAGAGCATACATTGTGAACTTTAAGTCTCTTATTTCTAAAACATGAAACTATTACACTAACTTTCACTGTCCCGTTTTACTCTCTCAGAGGTACAATTTTCTATAAGGAACCTTCCTGTCAAATTTCAAGTATGATAAAGTAAAGATTTTGTGATTAATCAGTCAGTGTATTTCGCTTTTATATGTACCTATATATACGAAGCACTATATTTTGTATTTCAGAAAACCAAGTGTGATTGCAGCTCCGAGTTTTATTATAGAAGACTAATTTGTCACTGTAGCTCACGTCATGAAAAAACATTTTAGAGAGTGATAATAACGATTGAAGCAATCCGAATTCGTTATAAAAATTTGCTATTTACATGAACAATAAAGTGTATAAAATGATGCACATTTATTATTACACATTGAGTCCTACAGTGTATTTTTTAATTTAATGATTAACTATTGATTTTACAATCGACAAAAACGTCTCGGTGCAAAATTAGTCATAGGTTTAGCTTTTTTTGTAAAACAAACTACTGAGTTTCTTCCCCGTATCTTCTCGGTAGTTATAGGTTCCGAACCGGAGGTAGCATCATTTGATTTGCTTTATATAGAGACTATTTATAAGCTACTAATGTAATATGTGAATGTGAATGTCTATATGAATCAAGATCGATTCAGCTTGGTTAAAAAATGAGCGTCCTCTCTCGAATTGCAGTGCACTTACAGGGTCTTTAGTGATCTAATTTTAAGATAACACCTTGTAAATACTATACCTAGATACAATAACTATTTCTTTATTCAAGTAGGTCATTGAATACAATACAAAGTGTTTCTACTTCCGGTTCGGAACCTATATCTACCAAGAAGACACCGGTTAGAAACTCAGCAGATCAGTTACAGTACCGGTATCTAACTTATTGGTATGTGTACCTCACTTTGGACCAAGGCATATAGTTTTGTTTTGATGAGTGATGAAACAATTAAGTACTCAGGTAAGTATTTACTTTCGAGAGGTAAGCTTGAGCGGACCAGTCCCCAAAGGTGGCACCTGTTCACAAGCATGACGTATGTGCCAGCCATAGCTTCACTCAACCATATTGAAGGGAATGTAACGACCGGCCACATAGCGCCACCACCCCAGTGACATTTTAGTGAGCATGACTACTCTATCTCCCGATAACTTGTATTTTATATAAACTAAATTCATCAAAAATTATTTGAGTTTATAGTCAGTCTACAGCTGACAATAGTAATGTAATTAGCAACACATGTAATAACGAATAAGACAAAAAGTAATCGCATCAAATAGCAAATCTCGGAGCCAAGGCCACTGCAGTAATTATCTAGACGCCTCTATGGTCTTGACCTTTTGTCTCTCCGCAGTTAACAATGTGGAAAAATGGTGAAGCGAGAGTCGTGTATGGTCACAGAGAGTTCCGTAGTTATAACTTGCAATGTATATTTTTTTTATTTTAAAAATTTACTGTACAAAAAAGTTCTACAGGTAAATTTAATGCTAGGGGCATTCTCTAATAGTCAACTCTTGGGTCATGCAGAGAATTTGTATATGGGTGCGGTAATAGTGAAAAAGTAAATAATAAAAAATCCAAAGACCGCAGCCAAATAACAATCATTACGGTGTTGTTGTGTTCCTGCGTGTGAGTAAGGTTTCCAGAGCTTCTGGGGGGTGCTACATTAGTAGCAGGGGTCAAGGTGAGGGCGACAAGTCCAGTAACAGTTTAATTTTGCTGTTCTTGTCGCCTGTAAGCTAGGACCTCAATACCACTTAACATCACAGGGGATGAGGTCAATCTTGAAGTGCATTATAAAAAAATCATAATACACTAAGCATTACAAATAATATTACGGTATCTATTTAAATAAACCATAAATATACATGATTCATATCATCATCATTTCAGCCGAATTGTCTGCTATTGAACCTAGGTATGTTCTGGTATGACGTTTATATGTCTCGTAACTGATATAAAATAAATATATAAAATTGGGAAACTACATTATAACATTAAATGCAACTATAGAATCATGTACCCCAAGGGGTAAAAAAACTATTAACTTGTGCAAAGGGGTGAAACATTAGTAATATCATATTTTTAATTACTCATAATCAAGTTTTTCATATTAAGTTATACGTAAATACTGAACGATGCATACATAGGTTTATTCAAAGATGTAAATATTTATAACGTCTATTTTTCAAAGATATGAATATGGATCTACTTAGTATTTCTGTACGAAATATCTATCAAATACAATATTTTAAAAATATACATATTATGGAACAATATTAACATGTTTATTTTGTGCATATTTATGTTTTCATTTACGTAACAACGTAACTCAGAATAGTTTTAAAGTTATAATTACAGAAAATAATTAATAATACACAAACTGAAGGAGATTATACATTTTGACAGAAGTAAAAAACAACTAAAATGACAGATTGAAATAAAAAACACTAGAAAGGTATCCGTAACAGGTGTAATGACTTCAGACAAAAAAAAACGCTTTGGTATTTACAAGCGGAATTCCAAAACTAATAATTCTGGTTTGATCAACGGAAAAGGTTATCATTCTCTTTGGGTTGATGTTCGGCTAGTTTTAATACTGACATGTTAATAATATTTACGAAGCGTTTGGATGACATTTTATTTTAATTTAAATGTATATTTATATTTTGGCAATAGGCAGGAAGACTATGGTCGCAATAATAGAATACCTACTGTAGAAAATGTCCGTATTCATTCATATGAACAATAATAGTATAAAAGCAATTTTGAACTGACAAAAGTTACTCTTATAGGATTCGAAGTGACATCTTTTAAATTATAAAGAGAAATATCCTTAAGACACAAACTATAAAACGGTCGATCTATCACATTATCTGGTAATTATAATTAAGTTAGCAGTTTAACTTGTAGGTTTTAATTGAGGTTTTAATTTTAATTTCAAAAAGACTTATCAACGTTACAGGAGACCCAAAGGCTGGCTGCTACCTCGCCCAGCGTCTTTCAATCGCTATTCAGCGAGGTAATGCAGCCAGCATTTTGGGTACCTTACCACAGGGACCTTCTTTGTTTATTTAAAATATTTATTTTTTTATTAATTTTAGTTTGGATTTTTGTAAGCTAGTGTTATCTTAAGTTTATTTGTTTTGTTTATGTAATAAATTACTTGTTATGTTAAATATATATATATTGAGGACTTTATTGAGAACATATGTTTAGTTGGTGTCATAAATTCTTTTCGCACTATATAAGTATTGTCATTGTAATATACTAGCTCGTGGAAAAAAAATTAACTCCATACTGAAAAGCATACTTATGATTTTTTTTCAGTAATAAAAGATTTTAAATACAAACCTTGTACATGAAAATGTATTCGGCAGGGTTGTTTGTTTGTATTTTGTCTTAGGTAGGTAGGTACTTATTTAGGTAAATATTTGAAAATAAAGTAATAAAGTGTGCTTATTTGTCATTCGGTACTCAAAATAAGCACTCATTTATTGTGATCAAGGCAATAATCTTTCCGGTTTTTATAATAGGACTGTTATTTTATTCATAAAAATACCAATTATGATACTTCTAATGTTTGTCATAAAAATAACAAAATACTTGAAAAAAATATGACAAATTTGATACCTGAAAAATTCGCCTTTTACATCGTACTGTTGCAATCCAACTGTTCTTTATTTGTGCAAGACAGACTCAAATTAATTTTTGGTCTAAATTGCTACACTTGCAAAACTTGGTAACCATGCCTAAATTAAAGAGAAGCGAAATTATATCTTCAAAGCTAACATTCTAACCAACTTTAACTTAAAACTTATCAAGGCTGAGGCTTTCTTTCACAACGAACGCATTCATACACTCATCCGTGGAACATTCTCTCAATACTGCACTAAAATACATTAATAAAAGGGTTGTTTAAACTTAAAAACTACTTAATAACAATTTCGTAATTACGCACCGTGATGAGGTGATGAATACGAGCTCCGAGTTCCGTCAGGCGACAGGTCTTTGGGAGGGCGAGAGCACTACTGAGTGAAGTGAGTGAGCCGGAGGGAGTGGTGGGATGAGTGAGTGAATGGAGCCGTGAGGTCGCTCTGAACTGAGTGAGGCTGGTGTATTAAAGCGCTCTGCTCGGTGTTATGTGGCTAGCGCTTTCGAATGCAAGACGCAAGTAGGTAACTTGATTCTTCTTCATCATTATCTATCACTACATCATAGCACCTCTAAGTATATAAAACAAAGTCGCTTATATCTTTAAAAACACGTAACGGATTTTGATGCGGTTTGTTTATTAATCCCCGACGCAAAAGCGACGGGGTGTTATAAGTTTGACGTGTCTGTGTGTGTGTATCTGTAAAGCATCGCAGCTCCCGAACAAATAACTGATTTTAATTTTGATTTTTTTGATTGAAAGATAAATAAAACGGTAGTGTTCTTAGCTATGTTTGATAAAAATCGATCCGAGATGGCTGCCGTCACGAAATTATGGATAGCATGTTTAAACACAAATCCCACAATATGGGTACCTATCATATAAATGGGCTTTACTAGCAGAATATACCTATTCACAGTGACAAATTTCAAATCTAAGATGGCCGCCGCCAGAAAATGACGGATTTTTGTCAAAACTCCCTCAAAACAGGTACCTACTTACGTATCAAATGAAAGGGTTTCTTTTACAAGTTTTGGTGTCGGGGGTGTTTTAAACTTTAAATTTAATGAATTTGTTATTATATAGTGTGATTTGAAAGGAAGGCTTTTTTGCAATAAAAAAAATAGATAAGCCAACGTTTCGAAGTATTACATTGCATCCGTGCGAAGCCGGGGAGGGTCGCTAGTAAGTAGTTTAAATCAGTCGTTCTCCGCTGTCGGGCCTATGTCTGCTTAGATCTTTGATACCTACTACATCTATGTACTTAGATCTTTGAGATCAACTACGGATTTTAATGCAGATTTTTTATAGATAGACTGATTCAATAGAAAGAAAGAAAATACATTTATTGACATCACAAAATATACATACAAACACAACGCAAGACAATTTAACAAATAATTAGTGACCGACCGAAACATGTTTTTTTGCCGAAACCGAAACCGAAACCGAAGGTTCGGTTTCATTGTAGGTTCGGCCGAAACCGAAACCGAAACCGAACATTATATAAAAAAAAAGTCCTTATAAAGTCGAAAAAATTTCGGTCGGCGAGATATAAATTTTTAAAAATTTATATTTTGCCGACGTTTAATTACAGGTTTCTACTTTCAAAGATATATCACAATGAAATTTAAGCACAGTTACAAAGGTTCTGTTTGAAAATTCAGCTCATCATCGCTTCTACAGCCCAACTTCGCATTGAAGTCACCCATTACAACAGTGAAATGTGTTTTGGAGCTATGTATGGCCCTACTAATGTCCTTATACGTAGCTTCCACTTCGTCATCTGGGTGTGTCGTAGATGGAGCGTATACCTGTTCTATATTAAGATAATATCTCTTGGATATTTTAACTACGAGGCACGCATCTCTATTCGACACACTTCCGACGGACACAATATTGTTGATGAGTGACTTGTGGACGATAAATCCAACACCACCTTGGGACTTCTGTTCTTCCTCCCGGTAGTAGAACAAGTGACTGGTCTGCAATGTTATCGTATCCTCTCCCTCCCTTCGAATTTCCGATAAACCAATGACGTCCCATCGCAACTTGCTCATCTCTTCTTCCAGCTCGACTAGCTTCTCATCCAACCTCAATGTGCGCACGTTGTGTGTTACCTGGGACAATTGTCGGTGGGGATGGTAGCCCGATCTCTGCCGGGGATTCTTAGCACCCCTGGCCCCGCCGCTATCGTGACCGCTATCGTAGCCACGGACTGCGGGGCCGCCGGGGACTCGGGGCCTGATTTTCAATTGTGCCGTCATTGAAGGTTAATAGCCTGGCCAGACGGGTTGGTACAGGGTTTTATCTCGAGTTTTCCTTCTCTCGCACTGGGTGTTATGTGCGTTTTTCCTTGAGTCGGCTTCTACGACTCCCTGGGACAGTGAAGGGGTGGTGACATATGTATTCTCATGGCGTCACCACACGGCAAAACTTAACTACCCTATAAATAAAGTGAAACAAATATATTATTTGTAAGTTTCGGCGCGGCCGAAAGGTTCGGCCGTTTTTGGCCGAAACCGAAACTCTGGCCGAAACTTGATTTTTTGGCCGAAACTGGCCGAAACCGAAACCGAAACCGAAATTTCGGTCGGACACTACAAATAATTATTATTATAAATATCTTGTGAGGCCAATTTGGGTTCCACCTCAGCAAATGCCGCTACGACATTTTTAACGCCGCAGCAGCGCTGGTATTCTGGTGGATCTCCCTGCTTGGGAAATTAGCAAATGCCTCGACTCTTGCTAGTTCCCCACGCAATCGAGTGGCGCTATGATTATTACAATAGGGAGGTTTATACTTATAATACTTGCTAATGAGTAATAAAATAAATTCATATTTGTATCCAGGTACATTGCATCCGCGCGAAGCCTGAACTGGTAACTAGATTAAGAATACTTACATAAAAAAATATAATTGGTGAGGGACTGCCGGAAAGTCATATATATCAAACAAAAATATGAAAATCTCCTTTTCATATTTACCTACCCTTTTGAGTATGAACGACAATAATTAATACATAACACTTGATTTTTTCGTACTGTCTCAAAAAATGTTTACATATTGTGTGCCCCTGTTATCGATACCCAAATTTAATGTTTTCTTAAACGTTGTAATTTGTTTTCTTTAATTGCATTTAGAACCTAATCTATACATATACCTATCAATAAAATTGTAGTGTCTGTTTGTAATATTAAAATAACCGCTTTTTACCATGAATATGAATATATATACGGAATATATACCAAAATTAAATTTTTAACCATTTTTGTCTGTCTGTCTGTTTGTTTCGGCTAATCTCTGAAATGACTGGACCGATTTTGACGGGACTTTAACTGGTAGGTAGCAGATGTAATAAGGAGTAATTTAAAATAAAAAAAAATAGAAATCCTGTAGTCCACGCGAACGAAGTCGCGGGCACAGCTAGTAAATAAATAAACACTAATGTGACCGACGAGCACTGGCCATATATAATGTATGTATATCTATATTAAGCATGTCGTCGAGTTAGTGATATTCATTTGGCTAAAGATTAGATCACTCATAGCAAACACGTGTAAATTACCACACAATAGTTGTATAACTGAACTGTTCTGAAACTCGAGGTACTTTTTTACCAATACTGATAATCGCAGAGTACGTTGTTGATATTGATACTGTTGATTGAAAGATTTCCGTGTATTTGATAATGGGAACGTACTTATTTACTGTTCATTATGGTAACTGCTGATTAATGAATACATTTACTGGCTAAAATTACTTTGGATCAAATTTTTATGGGTTATATTTAACTGAGCATCAAAAATACTTTTTTTTTGTTGACGGGGGAAAATGCCTAGATGTACCGTACCCGAGGGAGGGTGACGGCGTGTGTAGGACTTCCTGACCTGAAAAGGGCACTAAAACCCCCCGGGTGGACCTCCATCGCCCTAGTGGCGGTGTTGTGGGAATTTGGCTTAGCCTTAACTTCCACAACACCACCGGCAGAATTTTCAACCTCATTTCATTGTCTAATTAACAAACCAAAAATAAGATATTAATTTTAAAATAGCATCCATATATGAAACCGAGGTCATATATTACATAATAGTCTGATACAGCCTTGCGGCCACATGTAACCAGCAGTTAACTGATCTAGAGCGTACTATGTCGTATATGCCGGTAACTCAGTTGTATAACTCAGTAACTCATACCTTTTTTTTCGAGGGGGAAATGCCTACCGCACCGTCACTACGTGAAGAACAAAGAGTGGTGTGTCGGGTTCGCACCGACTAAAACCCCCTCGGTGGCCAATGTTGCGCAGTTGTGGGGGAGTCGGGATCCTCGGGATTGAGGACTCTACACAGGGGAGCCACAGCGGCGACTGCTAAACGGCACTCCTTGCCGCGTACAACGCGCGCGGCCGGAGCGAGCCAGGCCACTTAAGACGCCCCACCCCTTAGGAACCGAGATAAGGGCCAGGTTTACCCCAAGCCTGGCGTGTCTGGCCCCTTCCGGTCTCGGTTAAAATGTGCCCCCCACCCCAGCCATCCACTACCCCTCCTCAAGAAGAGCGGAGGAGGCCCCTCACGTTGGTACTTAAGCCGTAGACTAGAAAAATAATAGAAAAGACGTCGCTGCTCCGTTCCCTAAGGTGCACCAGGTCAGAACATGTTTACGCAAACTTAGAGAAAAGCCATTTGTATACAATTTAGTAGAAATTCGCAATGATATTGATAGATTATAATTATCGCTTAAGTATATATTCGAGCTTCTGTTTAATTTATGGCTATGTGGCTGGTCGTTACATTACCCAAGATGTGGTTGAGTGAAGCGATGGCTGGCATATGTGATCTGTCATGCTTGTGAACAGACCACCACAGAAATTTCAACTCTATGATATGAGGGTAAAGTCAAAAGTCAGTGAACTTAGTTTCTGACGATAAATCTCTTCATTCTGCATCTTTTTCAGACCTGCGCTGGGCATTGAAATAATCTGAAAAATGAGTTACAGACTCGGCGCAGTAAAATAAGTTGCATTCAACTCAAATCTCTTCATTTTGAGACTTTACCGGTACTGCGCTGTGAGTTGAAACATTCGAAAAAGTGATTTGATACACTCGACGTAGGAAATTGAATTGCAGAAGAGATGTCTTCATTCTGCGACTTAACCAGTACTGCGCTATGTGTTTAAATAATCTGCAGAAGTGAGTTGACAGTCTCAGCGTAGTGGACTGAGTTACAGCTTAAATCTATTCATTCTGTCACTTTTCCACTACTGCGCTGTACTTAAAAACATTCCGAGGAAGTGAAATAATACACTCGGCGCAGTGAACTGAGTTGCAGCTTAAAACTCTTAGTTCTTTCTTTTTATCAGTAGGTACTGCGCTGTGAGTTATATTGTACAGAAGTGTGTTAATAGACTTGGCGCATTGACATTTTGTGCAAGTACTGCGAACTTCTTCAGAATGTTTCTACTCACAGCACAGCAACTCAAAAGTTAAAACATTCTAAAGAAGTGAGATGATAGATTCGGCGCAGGCCACATTTATTCATATTGCAAGTTTACCAATATATACTGCATTGTGTGCTGAATCATTCTGAAGAGGTTACACCGTGTAATGATATGGCACAGTCGCAGTGAAATGAGTTGGCGCAGTGAAATAAATTGGCGCAGTGAAATGTGTTAGCGCAGTGAAATGAGTTAGCGCAGTGTCACTACTCGTGTCTTGTCTGCAGCAGCAGATTAGTTACCCGGCGTCGCTCGACAGACAGACTGTGTTTACTGCTGCGATTGACAACTCTATATACTTAAAACAGGTACGTTATTTAAAAAATTCTCAAATAGTGTTTCCACATATAAAATGCAAAAGTGAGTCAGTGGTAGCAATTATTTTGGCACAAATTAAACTATTTTTTGTGCTAATTCTTACTAAAATTTAATTGACAGGGTGCAGTTAAAGTTTCGTTATAACATAACAGTTAAATTATGTTAATTTAATTCTGAAACACAGCATAAAAAATTAGTAAAATTTAGTTTGTGCCTTAAGAATTTGCACTAGTATGTTAAAAAGTGTTACGTTTCAAAAAAGAAAGTCAGTGTCCGTAAAATTTCGGGAAATTAAATGCAGAGCTCGGGTCTTTTATAAACTAGTCGTTATTATGTCCGAGTTGAATTTAATATAAATAGTTATTTTGCAGTTTGCGAAGTGTATGATTATATTAGATATGTATTATATATAAAATAGCGGCCGCCCACGAGCAATTAAGCTTATGTTAATCAGGGTGAATGTACCTTTCCAATAGTGTAGGATATTTTGATATCAAATCCGTTGTCATCGCGATGTGGGTTCCTCTCTTGCTTACCATCAGGCTGGGAGGAGCCAATATACTGCGCTACTATAAAAAAAAACAAACGTTCAAACTAAAATACAAATCTTTCTTCTTCTTTATAACATTAGTGTAGATCAAAGAAGCCTTTTTTAATTTTTTCATCTCTGATTACACCAGCTATTTGCCAGGGAAAGTTCTGTCAAAATCCGCTTAGCCGTTTCTGTCATTAGCCGTATTAAATAAACAGACAGTCAAACAAAATTTAAAATAATTGTTTACATTCTTAAATAAGGTACTGTGTTTATATCCATATAAAGATTTATTTAAAAATTGTTTGCTTTAATATCAGAAACAAACATTCTTATTTTATTTATATGTATGGAGTTTAGATTTTTTTGGTTCAGCTACCTGTTTGAGAAAAAGGTACTAAGATTTTTTGTTGAATCAAGACTCAAAAGGTATAATATACAACCTGTAACGGAAAGGGGGTAACAATGTAAAGTAGGTGGATACTATACCTTGTATAGATTCTATATACGAAATCCCGAGTTAAAATAAACACTTTATTGTTTTTATGAAATAAAAAATGATTAACTATAATGACTGACTAAAACGTAAACAAACCCATCACAACACTATTGAGGTCAGCGACCCCAAATCACGTTATCACTTCACGACAATCACTGCGATCCTGAATTTCTCCACCTCCTTCCTCGACATGCGCGCCTAGCACTTTCTTAGAATATGCGCGAACATTATGCAATATTTGTGGTGTCACTGTACAGAACGCGGCCTTGATGCTTTCTATCATCTCTTCCCTTGACGAGCATGCTACAGCGTACACCTTCCTTTTAAATTAGTCCCACAAGAAGAAGTCCAACGGGGTGAGGTCTGGTGACCGAGCTGGCCATGTGATACGACCTCCTCGCCCAATCCACAGATGGAAACGAGCGTTTTGATGGTTTCGTAAATCTCTTTCTCTAGCTCTCGGTCGGCCATCACGCTGCCGTCGGTTGCTCCGACACAGAGAATCATCTCGAATATTCTTGATTGCTCAAAGACATCACGAAATATCACTAGGCTATCCGTAGTAAGTAGGTAATCCAGAAAGGCAAAAACACAAGATGTTGTCACGGCGACGACAACTCAATGACTTAACTGAATTGTCAAAATGAGAAACGCTAAACCAACAAATTTCAGATGTGATTCAGTAAACACTAAAAGATGAACCACCATTGTGATATTTAAATTAATAGCATAATAGGTAGGTACATCCAAGTCTTTCGACGATTCCAACAATACTGTGATAGTGTTGTGCAAGCGTGACTTAGTCAAAATTTTTACTTATATTTGACTGATATTTCAAAAAAAATTATTGAATCAATAAATGCGTGTACGCAGCTACAAATGGTCCCATACAGTTTGTAACCGTTAACTGCTTTGGTATTTTTGATATTGTTATACCCTTTCCGTTACACGTTGTATAAATAATAATAAATAAATATTGGACAACATCACATACATACATTGATTCTGTGGTAAGTAGCTAAAGCACTTGTGTTACAGAAATCATAAACAACGACGGTACCACAACACCCAGACCCGAGACAATATAGAAAAGTTTGTTTCCCATATTGACCCGACCGGGGATCCGACCGGGGATCGAACCCATTAGTTGTTGATTGATGCATAGTGTATACTAATCCATACTAATATTACAAATGCAAAAGTAACTTTGTATATCTGTATGTCTGTCTGTTTGTCTGTCGGGCTTTCACGCCTAAACTGCTAAATCGATTTTGACGAAATTTGGTAAAGCAATACTTTGAATCTCTAGAACGGACTAGGCTTCTTTTTGTTTTGGAAATAAGGGGGAATGGGTGTAATACTGCCCTTGAAAGTATATAGTCCACGCGAACGAAATTGCCGGCACAGTTAGTAATCTAATAAATTGGCTTTAGACCTATATCTAATACGATGTATGTATTAAGAGGGGGTATGGTGCCGGAGTAATGTCGAATTTCACCCGCGCACCTCACACGCCCCGCACTCGTCCCACGTATCGAAATCATCGCCGCGTCATGTTTTGTACTGGCACAGTATACGCAAAAATTTTAGCTAAATCTGATAAGGATTGGCTAAGTGCGAGTCGGATTAACCAAAATTTGCACAAAATAAATATATTAATCATAATAATTTTGGTAGTGCTAAATAACTTGAAAAGGTAAAAAAGTTTATAATGCTATCGCGTGACTCCAATCATTTATTCTACCATTAGTTATTTTTAATACTTACTAATAAGAAAATATGACTGAGATAAAATTTGGCGAAACCAATCAAGATAGCGGACATGATTTTTATTACAAAAATAATAATAATAATCATTTAACTTTTCATTTGTATCCATATTAGGTATATTGCATTTATATTTAACAAATCTATATTACTTGTAACCACTATTGGTTACAAGTAATACTTATGCATCGTTAAAATAAATACAATCCAAAATGAAGTTACCACCAGTTTTAGTCTAAGGTAAGTAGTTATCCCATTATTTACAATTTAGGACTATAAAAATCTTATGAACATAGTGTGTAAGCAGACTATATGTATATCAGTCATGTCTATATATTTTAAAATTCATTTATCAGTTTGTAGTCACCTAGTTCTAAATAACCATAATTTATTTTTATACTTAACCCAACATACATAAATATCTTTTTCTGAAATCTATTTAAAAACGTAATAACATATTATGAATTCAAAGATGAATGATGAAGTTACGATTAAAAAGTCGACTTTTTTAAATAATTATTTCAGTGAATTACACGGTCTAAGGTCATCACGAGATCTAAGGCCATAATATGTATAGCTTTCTCTTCTGTAATACAAAACTATTTTGTATTTAATCTAATGTAATTATTTTCCCTACTGCAAATACAGGCAAACTAAGTCTTGCTTGGGGCGCACTGATATGAGGTCCCAACGCTAGTTTGTAGATTAAAGTTTTACCTAAAAAAAGAGTTTTATTTGTTTCTATTAATTACAATATTATCATCTTTACACTAATGCATAACTTGTGAGAAAGAATTATTTACATCGTCATACAATTGTTAACGTCTGTCAGCTTTCATAAATCAGAGATTTGCAAGCAAGTAATATAGTCTCACATAGACTTTCGGTGAAGTAAGGGATATTATTAATAAGATCAAGATTCTAATTCAGAGCTCACGCTTGAAATCCAAAATAAAAAAAAGACACAAACTTACAAAGTTCTTGTTGAAAGGTGTTTCTTAAGTGCTTTAACCGCATGGCTTAACTAGCTTTTGTGATATTAAAAGCTAAAAGATATAAACTATAAATATGTAAAAAAAGGTTTGCACGAAAAATTCAACAAAAATAAATTCTGTTCCATTTTATTTTCCTATTAGTACTATGGTGGTATTTACTATTATTTAAACAAATACATAAAAGAAACTCATACCGACATCATCACGTGGTGTCACGTGGTTGAAGTATCGATTTATTTTGCATGTACTGCATGCACCGCCAATACTTCAACGCTTTTTGACAACGCAAACATAAACAAATATAATAAATAATTAAAAACCTTCGAAAACAGGCCATAAGTTGAAGTTTTAACTTCTTCTGTTCGCCTCTATAGCGTTTTCTTTTATCATTTGTGTTTTCCATAATTTTGTCGTAATATTTTTGGGCCGGAGCATGGTGAGATAGACCTCTCGTCTCAACAGAGCAACCACGACTGATTGATGAAACAAAACATGCTGACATGCATGTGTCAGGTGAAATAGAAAGAAAATTTTCTACGCGGAATAAAAACGTAGTAAGCGCCGAACTAGTTTTTTTAAAATATCTCTCAAAATAAATAATATTTTCAAAAATCGCTAGTACAGTCCCTCGAAAATATATTTTTCTATTATGTATCAAAATATAAATTCAGTTGTATGAATAGTTTTGAAAACAAATCGAATCTAGTTAAAAATTAGACCTAAGTTTGTGATATTTTTCTATCGAGAAAATATTACAATTTCATGTTTCTGCTCAGACCAGTCCCTGCTAAATATAGTCTAATATTCATATTAAAAAACTGAAATGATTTAAAGCTTGTTTTCAAGTAAAAAAATCGAATCTAAAATCGACAATTTGGCATGGTACCCCCTCTTAAAACATTATCGCAGATATGATTAGAAGCAGCATTTTAGTCATTATGTATGTACAGGCAAACACACGTCAGAATATAATAATAAATCAATAAATAATAAATATTGGACAACATCACATACATTGCTCTGATTGTATGGTAAGTAGCTAAAACACTTGTATTACAGAAATCAGAAACAACGACTGTACCACAACACCCAGACCCAAGACAATACAGAAAAGTTCGTTTTCAATATTGATCCGACCAGGGATCGAAACCGGAACCTCAGAGATAGCTCGACGCCAAAGTTTGGCACGGTTGCCTCTCGGCTACGGAGGTCGTCAACACTTTGTGTACACTTTGGACTTAGCAACGTCCTTATGTCGTACGCGTAAGAGCTAATATCTGCTGCAAGTGTTTATCTAAACATGCTGTTGACCATATCTATACTTTATCGAATCCGGTAGAGCTGTACATTTTATTCTTGGCCACTGCTGGAGACATTGAACTCCTCGATGTACTAGTGGCTAAAACTAGATTATAACTTGGAAGTACTAGGTTAAATTCCCGGTTTAAGCCAAGCATGTTTCTTGCTTGAGATTACCAATCTTTATTTGACAAGTGTGGTAATAAAGCCAGTACACATCATTGTATCGCGGACTTCATAATGGTGGCTATTTTCCTGAAGTAGGACATCAAAGGTCTGTGTACTTAACGTCATAGTTTACATTTACTTTTTCAACTAAAATAACATACTGGACTGGACTTTGGCACTATCAATGATTTTACGAGGTTCTATTCCCGGTCGAATCAATTTAAAAAACCTACTTTGCTATATTGACTCGAGTCTGGATGTTGTGGTACCGTCTTTGTTTCTGATATCTGTAACACAATTGCTTGAATTGCTCACAAGACAATCAGAGTAATGTATGGTGTCTAATAGATATTAAGATTTAAGAGAGGCTAGGCAAAGCGATTTATCGCTCGAACTGGAGGAGCCGGACTGGTGAAATACCTCCACCTTACAGAAGACCGCAGCCAAATAACAATCACTTCTGTGTTGTTGTGTTCCTGCGTATGAGTAAGGTTTACAGAGCTCTTGGGGGGTGCTACATTAGTAGCAAGGGTCAAGCCTTCAAGGTAAGGGCGACCAGTCTAGTAACAGTTTTACTATGGTATATTTTTCGCCCTTAAGCTAGGAACTCATTACCACTTATTATTAAAATTGGAGATAATTAATGGGATGAGGTCAATCTTGAAGTGCATTATAAAAAAAATAAATAAAAGGTTGATATGTTATAGTTTATCAAGTAAAAACATATAAATATAATAATTACATAATATTAACGACCTCCGTAGCCGAGAGGCGAGCGGGTCACGTCATCTCCGAGGTCCCCAGATCCATTCTAGGTTGGGTTCTGGGATCCGAAACTTGTAGCGATGGGGTGGCTCAGTAACCCGGTGGTCCAGTCCGTTGAGGCTGGCCTTGCCACCCAGCCTCCGATACTGCATAGGGTGAAGTGATGACGGATCCCGAGCTGGACGGCGGAGAGCAGGTGGCTCTCTGCGGCAAGCCCGCAAGGGCAGAGGTGGATCGCGGAGGAAGAGGAGGACCTCGGTGTTTCGTTGCCAGCTTCCCAAAAAATATGGCCTAAAGGTTTTCTGGAAGTGCCTTCTAGTGATAAAAACGTCTAATTCATACTAAAATGTGTGTGAAAAACCAATTTCTGTAATGTTTCATTTAATGAGGCCAATACATATGCAATCAGTTGTAGTGTTTCTTAATGCAACTAATTAATAAGTAACATATTATTTTAAACAAACAAGAAGGCAACGATTTGGATGAAAACCAGTTTTATTTGTTAATTAAAATAAAATCCAAATGGACGTATGTATTTTGAATGTATATCTATACTAATATTATAAAGAGGAAAGGTTTTATTTTTTGTTTGTTTGTATGAATTGAATAGGCTCCGAAACTACTTGGCAGATTTGAAAAAATCTTTCACCGGTGGGAAGCTACACTATCTACGGGTGACATAGGCTATATTATATTTTCAAAAAAATTAGGGATCCTTACTAAAACTTCAATAATGTAATTAAAGGTGACCTGAAAAATTCCTTACATCGCGTGCGCTGCGAAAACTATTGATGATAGAACAAAGTCATGCACTACGACTTTGCAGAACTCATCATTATCTACAAAAAGTGTCGGGATAGCATATGACTAAATATTATAGTTATGTCACAATAAGCGGTTTTTTAATCTAAAAAATTTATTAATATGCCGCCTCTTTTAAAGGCTCTTTATTTGTACCTTGGTATTAATCCTTATCAAAATAAATTACTTTATATTCAAGATAGCTTCAATAACTTTATATAACTTTTTGAATTATTCAATTCGGACATTTAATTCGAAAGATATCATGAGTTTAATAATGCAAGTATTAGAAAAAAGTCGCTTGGTTGCCGCTCACCGCGCTCAGCTAGCCAGCATGCGATGTAGGCTCCAAGCGTCACTGGGGTAAGGGAGGAGTCAATGTAATAAAATAAATTGCAATATTTATATGTATAATACTATAAATATACGTACATATTTTAGTACCTATTGCACCCGTGCGAAGCCGGGGCGGGTCGCTATATTAGATATAGCTAGAAGTGGTCATGTATAAAAATAAACATATATATCTATACTAATATTATAAAGAGGAAAGATTTGTATTTTTGAATGTTTGTAATGGATAGGCACAAAAAGTACTGGGCCGATTTAAAAAAATCTTTCACCAATAGAATGCTACATTCTTCCAATTTGACATAGGCTACAAAATTAGGAATCCTTGGTAAAATTTGAAAAAAATCAACAGAAAAGCGGGAAAAATTCTCTAAGGCGATACGAAGTTCGCCGGGACCGCTAGGGTTATATAAGACACTAAAGATGTGCCAAAGATTTCAATTTAAATAACTACAAATCTATTAATAATCTGTTTTATTATATTGTTTATCTTTATTTATCACTAACGCCCCGTCGCGTCTTAGGTACCTTCGTTTTTTTTTATTATTTTGCACTGATTCAATCAATCAACCAAATCTTTTCTTCATATAGATTAAATGAGTAATACTTATTAATTGTCTCTATACAATGCATATGAAGCTATCTCCGGTTCGGAACCTATAACTACTGAGAAGATACCGGCAAGAAACTCAGTAGTACAAATAATAAGCTAAACTATTTACTAATTTTTATTCTAATTTTGCAAAAACCTCTTCAGGTACTATAACTAAAAATTAATTAGAATCTCTCTAAATATTTTCTTTTTAGAGGAAGTAAGGAAATAATATGAAATATTAATAAAACAATAAAACCGACTGTGGAGGAAACATGTAACTGAAAACTAATTTTTTTTACTTTCTTTTAAACTCTCATTTTTTTACTTTCTCTTCTTTAGCGCTTTGTATATGGGCACTCTCTTTGTTAATTGCATTATTTCAGTATATCATCATAGACACACCATTTATTTACAATATTACTATAGTGGGCATTATAAATACAACATAAGCAAGGTTTTAAGCCCTTTGAGGTCTATTATAGGGCACTCTACGGTAGTTACCTACTTAAATCCTACTGGACTTAGATACTTTATGATACTACTGTATATAGAGCCTTATACTCCACCGAGAATAAATAGAAAAAAAATTAACAACATATTGCTCTGATCTGTTGTAAGTAGCCAAAGCCATATAGAAATCAGAAACAATGACGGTATTACAACACCCAGGCCGGAGCTGAGGCAGCTTCAATTGTTTTCTATAGATAAAATAAATATTGGATAAAATAAATATTGACTTTGACTTTGAGAAAAAAGTTCGTTTTCCATATTGACAGACCCGGAATTGAACTCAGGAACTCAAAGATGGCACGACCCCGAAGTCAGGCCTGGTCGCCTCTCAGCTACGGTGTAGTTTAGTTAAATTCGATGACAGTCTTGTGACTGCAACCATGTTTGGTAGCCAGGTAGAAAAAAACCGACCATTTTGTTTCATAAGCATTTAAATTTTGATTTTATTCATATGATAGGAGTTACCTGTGCACGCTCAGAGAAACCTTGGACTTAGACCTTGCTACATAAAAAATCTTGTTTAGTTTTGAAGGAAAACTTCTGCGGGTAATGCAAGTAAATTGCTCAATTAACGTGTCCTTACAAAAGGATTATTATTTTATTGGATACTTTTATGTTACTTTATGTATTACGTATATTTTGCGCAGAGAAATAATATAAATAAAATAAAATAGGGAAAATACATAATTTCGATGCCTTTCTGTGACAGCAATAAAATAATGAAAGAAAGCAAGAAATGTTTATTTAGTGACACAACATTTTTTTTTCTTTTTTATATTGCACTTCAAGATTGACCTCATCCCACCTGATGTTAAGTGGTAATGAGGTCCTAGCTTAAGGGTGACAAGCACAGCATAATAAATCTGTTACTGGACTTGTCGCCCTTACCTTGAAGGCTTGACCCCTGCTACTGATGTAGCACCCCCCAGGAGCTCTGGAAACCTTACTCACACGCAGGAACACAACAACACAGAAGTGATTGTTATTTGGCTGCGATCTTCTGTAAGGCGGAGGCATACAATTATAGCATTTTTATGTAAAATAGCAACATAAAAAAATAAAGTTATGCTGCTAAAAATAAACAAAATACTCAGCAAAACTTTCAGAAAGCATTTAAAAAGAAAAATAATAATGGCATAACAAATAAAAAATGTTCGAGTCGGCAACGTTTTTAAAATATTAATTTAAAGAAATCGCAAAAACTTCGTTATTAGGGTTCCCGAGCGTGCAAAATCAACCTCAGTGATTAAGGTCGTTAACTACAAATTTCAATCAAGTTAATTATGCAAAGTTACATACAAGTTTATTTACAAATAAACGAAATGCTCAGGTATGTACCTATTTTTAGGCTTGAGTAGTCGGGTTTAAAAATAGTGTTTCAATGTATTTTCCAACTGATTCGTAAGCATAGATCTTTTTTGTCAAACGACAAATAAAACTCTCATGTGAGCTCTTTTTTTGACAACGTCAAGTGAACAGCCTAAACCTGTTTTAGAAGCCCAATAGGTTATTTACATTAAGTGTTACATGCAAATGACCTTAAACAATGTTAAACAAGTTTTATTTTCTGTTATTTTGTGCCCAACAAAAAAATAAATGACCTTTGAAATCATCTGTCAGACGTACCTAAGTGGCAGATTGACAAGTACAAATCAGGTGTGATTTACGCTTATGATTTTTAAAATCTTTTTTTAACTATTACTGACAGTTTTTGAATTTGTCAACCATTTTTTATAACCCCAGCTTCCCTAAGAAATTTAATTTAAATGTTCATGAAAGGAAATCTTTATCCAAACATTTTGACACACTTATAAATAATTGTTTAAATACAATTCCCTCATGTATTTTATATGAAGAGCTGTGACGTCACAATTTACTTGACAACACTCTGACTATTTAATAGTTCAGAAGCTTCTTAAATAATATTTAAACACAATTTGCAAAAATGTATACGGCCGATGTAACTTTAAGCCCTTTTTTACGGCATTGATATCATAACCTTTAAACAGTGAGTTTCTTGCCGGATTCTTCTCGGGAGGATTAGGTTCCGAACCGGCTATAGCTTCAATTTTGGTTTGTATTCATTCTAACGACGCATACGTGCTACTTGTAATCACATGAATAAATGAATTGACTTTGACTTTGACAGCCAATGGAAACATAGTTACCATCTCTTTAACCTTATGGTCTTGACTTACCCGAAATCAATCAATCAATGAATTTTATTAGTCAAACATAGGTTTTACAGATATTAGGTTGCAATACAATTTTATTATTATCACTATGTCTAGACTCATTTTGGCAGACAAATATTTAGTTGGTCACATGTTTAAAACTGTAAGAAAGCATTAAAATTAATAAATTGAAACTAAAATTATAATCGGTCTGTTAGGAACTCCGTCAGGGTATAATAGGCCTTATTTTTCAACAAAATTAACTTAAAATATTTAGCCATGCAAAATAAACTATTCCTTTTTAGTGCAGGGAAAACCAATGAAAAATGTCGATACTCGAGGTCTGATAAAAGATTAAAATTACCACCGTAACTCGACAATCCCTGACTAAGGGTATTTTTAAAATGAGAGTCCGTGAATTCTTTTGTTCATCCCCCTCTAAATAGAATTTTGTTTGCTTAACTTGATTTTCTTTATGTATTCACTTGTTTTCTATATATATATATTGTTGTTATTAGATAGATATTTATATTATTTTATTTTGTTTTATTATTATATTAATTTACCATGTACCTTTGTATGAATATTCTATTCTGGTGTTTAATTTGTTGCTATTTATTATAATTATTTTTGTTGTAATCCATACTCACATTTTTACTGTTACCGCACCCATAAACGAACTATCTGCATGACCCAACGGTTGACTGGTAGAGAATGCTTCTAGCATTAAGTCCGCCTTTTTTACTTTTTATTTTGTGCAATAAAGTTTTTAAATAAATAAATAAAATTATTAGTTAACGGTGTCCACACACAAAATATATTAAAATATAGGTACATACAAAATAACAATCTGTTCGTAACCTCCAACTTATTTTAGAGTCAATTATAAATGTCAACGATTCGTGTACCGGAAATAAACATGATAATAAACCTTTGTGTCACTCGGTTCAGTCAGATGGTTGAGGCTTCTAATTGTTTAACTAATCATGACGCACGGATCGACAGAGATATCCACTTTTTGGTCATTGGACAAATCTTTTTTATCTAATGATGTTTATATTCTAGCAACGGCCTTTAAAATAACATTTGATGGGAAGAAATAGCACTTGAAATGTATACCTAGGCCACAAAGGGGTTAGTAGTCGATTGGCACGAAATTAATTCGCCCGAACGTGCGAATCGTCCCCTTTCAATAAAAATATTTTTTGGTAGGCGTTTCGAAAGAATGTATTTTAAACGCGTGCGAATCGACTCCTTCAAAAACTAGTAGTATGCGTTAAAGTAACCACCAGAAAGATATGTAAGAGTAATATTTAAAATTTATTGTTATTTCAAATTACAAGGCATTATTAATGAAGCAATTTTATTGTAAAACTAGCTGTTGCCCGCGACTTTGCCCGCGTTATTTCGGGATAAAAAGTATCCTATATGTTAATCTAGTATGTCATCTGTCTTCCTACCAAATTGTATCCAAATCCGTTCTGTAGTTTTTGCGTGAAAGAGTAACAAACATCCATACATCCATACTTACAAACTTTCACCTTTATAATAGTAGTAGGATGGCGACGACCGTATAGAAATAACATAAAAGCCATAAACAATTGATTTCCTATTAAAACTTTTCCTAGGTTTTAAGACCTATATGGTCTATGGGACATTATTTTTATCCCGAAATAACGCAAACGATCGGTTATAATAAATATAAAATTCGCTAACATCACTTACATGGCTCTGAATCTCTGGTAAGTAGCAAAACCACAACACCCAAACCCGAGATGAAATAGAAAAGCTATTTTTCTATATTGACACGACTTCGAACCCGGGACCTCACAGATAGAACGAGGCCAAAGACCTGCCCATTCACCTCTCAGCTACAGAAACTCTTTTCACACAAATGTTGGTTACTCACCTGGTTCAACATCCAGGAGCGCTAACCATCATTGCAAGTCTATCTAGTCAGCAAATAAAAATAATCTATTGCCTTTTTCCAGCAGAATGTCAGATCCTGGCAAGGTGACGGAGATACCTCTAGAGGATGAGTACAAGAAGAAGAACTTCATATCCCCAGCGGACATCAGCAAGCTCCGGGACTGGGTGAACACGCAGCCACACTTGCCCAAAGAACACATCACAGGTCTGAAGATATTTATATAAACGATTACAAAAATCAGCCATGTATGAGTCGGAATCGCGCACAAAGGGTCCCGTGCCATCATCAATTCAACATTAGACACAATTATTTATTTTTGTAGTAAATAATCGACATAAGTTACACTACTGGTGATTGGCTGATAGCAAACCGCACTCGTATTTTCAGCCAATCAGCAGCTGACGCACTGTTTGTAACGATTATTAAATTTGTTAGGATCGCTATGAAATTTTATCGCGAGGCGCACCCTAAACGACTAATATACAATATTATTCGAAAAGCGATCTAGTTACTGATAGTAATAAATTATACGAGGCGAGGCAAATGACGACTGAAAACAGTTGGTATTGAAAGTAAATTATGAAACGGTAATAAATAAATATTGGACATCATCATACACATTGCTCTGATTCTGTGGTAAATAGCTTAAGCACTTGTGTTAAAGAAATTCTAAACAACGACTGAACCACAACAACCAGACCCGAGACAATATAAAAAAAAGTTCGTTTCCCATTATTGACCAGACCCGGGACCTCAGAGATGGCGCGACGCCAAAGTCCAGCCCGCTCGCCTCTCGGCTAAGGAGGTCGTCATAAAAAAAACGGTATTAACGACTCGTAGTCGGTTGGTGAAAACCGGATAGTAATTTTTGACACATTACGAGTCGTAAAATATTTAATCGGGCATCAAAGAAAAAATACCTTTATTATTTAGCGGCATACTTACAAGACGCACTGTTAATGTTTTTTTTTCAACGATGCTAATTAGCGACCTAGACAATAGAACGTAAAGTCATTCAGATTCAGATACACGCTACATCTAAGTTACGGTTGTACTGGTAATAACTACTGTACTGTAGATTTTTAATTAGATGAACTAAAGTGACAATAGTAATGATACTACCACTCAAGCGGAAATAAACAATAAGACAAAACCGGCCAAGTGCGAGTCTGACTCGCACACGAAGATTAGACACAATTTGTTAAATTTTGAGTGTTTTGGTCTGAACTCTTAAATAAAATTGCCCTTTTATTTCAGTAAAATAATGAACGTGTTTATTGAACTTTTGTTTTGCTCTCTGACATTTGACATTTCATCTTTCTTCAGCATAATCCTAAAGAGTTCTAAACACAATTATTTATTTTTTAAGTAATATGCAACTGGATATTTTGTGAGTATTTCAAGCGTCCGTCTGTTGCTGTTATTTAACATCGAGCAAAAAAACGGCTAAACGTTTGTTGCGTAGGAACTCCTCTTAAATATTAATTTAATTTTGGTTTATTATATAATTTATGTGAATATTTCGAGCGTTTAACATCAGTTTTTATTAATATCGAGCAAAAAAGTCACGTCTGTTGTATGGGCCCCCCTAAAATATTCTTTTTTGTTTTAAGTAAGTATTTGTTTTTAAGCGGCGACATAAACACATAATCTTTAGCTATCACGGTTCTTGAGATACAGCCTGGTGACAGACACACAGACGGACGGAGAGATAGACGGACAGACAGTGAAGTTTTAGTAATAGGGTCCCGTTTTTAAGGTTCCGTAGTCAACTAGGAACCCTTATATATAGTTTCGCCATGTCTGTCTGTCTGTCCGTCCGAGGATAATCTCAGAAACCGTTTGCACTAGAAAGCTGAAATTTGGTACAAATATGTATATTAATCACGTCAACAAAGTGCAAAAATAAAAAATAAAAATTAATGTTTTTTAGGGTACCCCCCCCCCCCCTACACGTAAATTAAGGAGTGATTTTTTTTAAATTTTAATCCCATCATGTGATATATCGTTGGATAGGTATTTACAAATGAACAGAGGTTTACAAAGATCATTTTTTGATAATTTTAATATTTTGGGAAATAATCGCTCCAAAAGAAAATAAAATTGTGTCCACCCCGTCTAACTTTTGAGCCAACTTTTAACGTCTAAAGTATGAAAAAAATCTAGAATATAGAACTGCATAAAGGCTTTCTAGGAAAATTATTTTGAACCTGATGGGTTTAATAGTTTTGAAATTTTTGAAAAAATATTAAATAAGCGTAGGTATATGCTAGCATTTTTTTTTCTTACTTTACATATTTTTTGTATTCTCAATGTATCTGCATTCAAATAAAAAAATAATATAGCCCATTTTTGTAACTTTCAGTGGGGATACTTAAGTATTGTGATGCATTCAAAACTACGGAAACCTACACTGAGCGTGGCCCGACACGCTTTTGGCCGGTTTATACCCTTTGGGTACAGAACTACATACTTATCGGCCCGTCCTACATTCGTTGTAGAAAACTAAATTGAAGGCGCATCTTAATAGACTTTTACAATTTTTATAGTGCTTTACGAGGCACCAGCAAACTTTGAATATTTCAAAAAAACAGCAAAATGTTATCTCCTCTTGCAGTATGGGGATCGAACCCACGACCTTCGCGTATCGCGCGTGCTTCTCTTCCAATTTACTTCTAACTTTTATCGTTTAATATCATGAAAATCGTCAGTGTCATCGTTTACTATTTCATAAACATGGGTATTACCGGATATTACACACAAATAAAGGTTTAAAGACATTTATTTTCTCATAAAGATTAAAAATCACTTACATGAGAAACAGAATACATAAAACATTTTACACTTTGTTGCACTCATTATGTTAATTACACAAATGTATTTAGTTCTTACACTATGATCACACCATAAAACATACAGAACATGATTTTTTATATAAAAGTATTACGGAGGTAGTTTACTTGCAAAATCGGCTCACTCACAACGGCCACCTCAATAACACAGACTTAGTGCGCAACTGGAAATGCTAGAAGGTAATAAGTCGGGTTAAGAATTTCATATAGCAGATTATCTAGACATATAAATAAAATAAAAATTTGAGTCCCTTGGTAATATTGAAATAACTGCTATTTACTACATGCAAATGAATATTTAAATAGTATATACAACATATATATATATTTTTTACAACCTTTGTCTGTCAGTCTGTCTGTTTGTTTAGGCCAGTCACTGAAACGGCTGTACCGATCCTGATAGGATTTAATTGGCAGGTAGCTGATGTAACAAGGAGTAACTTAGGCTACTTTTATTTTAGAAAAAAAATAAATAGCAAATCGTGTAGGCCGTCCGTCGTTTATATTGTCATTTCTCCTAATACATGTGAATAATTGATAATTTTTCGGTTATGTTAGAATTAATTATCATTACATTATAATCAATATACCTATTATTGTTGTGAGGATTCTGTTTAGGAATATTAAGCCTTCATAGTTCAATCTCTTTTGTTTTAAGAATAAAGGAAGAAAATGGTTGGCTTTTGTTTTTTGACAGTAGTTGTCAAAAAATGGTTGAAAAATAATGGCCTACTATTTGGGTTTTTAAATTGCAACGGCCTTTTAATTTTGTAGTTTGGGATCTTCAACCATCGCAATACCATAAGCCATAATTCTTAATAATCCTTATCCTTATAATATTATAAATCAGAAAGTGAGTTTGTTTGTTTGTTCCGCTTTCTCGCCGTAACTCTGAACCGATTGCTTTGAAAATTTGCGGACGTAAAGTGAGAAGTCCGGATTAAATAATAGGGTACTTTTTATCCCGGAAAAATTGATACTCCCGAGGGAAAACAAAAATATAGTTTGCTTGATGGATGGATTGGAGATGTCGCTGTTTTGTTTTATCGTCTTGAGGTATGCGATAGATGGCGCTAGATGGCGGTAACGATGTGTATTGTGTTTTATACCACAATATAAACGAATTCCACGCGGGTGAAGCCGCGGGCACAAAGCTAGTTTTAAATAAAATCTTGAAGTTATTTTACATCTTGTCATCAAATTATTTTAGAATGTCATAGTAAGTATAAATTCAGACGGCAGTGTCAGAATTTTTTAAACACGAAAGCACGATTCTTAACCAACATATACAAAAATTAATGCCACTCTTCGTTGTTATTTTATAACTCAAGATCGGGCTCAAATACCTAAACAAATGTTTAATAATGTTTAGTGGTTTATTTTTTACATCTTTTGTAACAAATGTTTTTTTTTATTGCACTTCAAGATTGACCTCATCCCACCTGATGTTAAGTGGTAATGAGGTCCTAGCTTAAGGGTGACAAGTACAGCATAATAAATCTGTTACTGGACTTATCGCCCTTACCTTGAATGCTTGAACCCTGCTACTAATGTAGCAACCCCCCCCCCCAGGAGCTCTGGAATCCTTACTAACGCAGGATCACAGAAGTGATTGTTTTTTAGCTGCGGTCTTCTGTAAGGTGGAGGTATTTCACCAGTCGGGCTGCTCCAGCTCGAGCGATAAATATGCGTGCGAAGTGGTTACGGCGGGTCGTTAGTACATTTATAAAAATATCTACATTTTCATTGAAAACCTTATAAAGAAAATCATACGTGAATTATATATATTTGGTATCAACAGTTAGAGTAGTAAATTGCGTTAAAATGAAGCGGAAAAACAGCGTGGAATGCGAAGTTTAAACTTTATTACCATCATAGAGGTTCAATATGCTAATGTGCCCAGGGCTTCTAATGAGTGAAAGACGGAGGCTAAGAGGTTCATACAACAGAAAAAATCATCGCTTAAGATATTTTGCGATTAATTCAGTTGGAAGAGCAGCACGCGCGTTTTATCACTCATCACAACAAAACTACATATGACTTGATCCAAAGTTAGCTACACATAACACTAAGTTAGATACTGATACTGTAACTAATCTGATGAGTTTCTTAATTTCTTAGATGATAAAGGTTTTGAACCGGCAGTACTTTGAATTGTATTCAATGACGATTCAAAAGTATTATATGTAACCAACTTGAATAAAGAAATATTTAAGTTTGAGTTTAAGTTTCAAGTGAAGGTTGTGGGTTAGAGCCCAGCACTGCAAGGGGTAAAGCAAATTATTCTTTTTCTTGAGAATTTTAACGTGAAAGACGGCCGTGGACAGTCTTCAAGCGTTTGTAAGTCCCAGCTGTCGGCATTGGTTTCAATGACAGGGCCGAGTTACGATACTAGGCTTGTGGATATTATTACCGTGTCAAAGTGATGTGGCTCCGTAGCATAATCAGGGATGACGATTTTATCCAACAATTTACTTTTTGTTAATTCTAATTTAGTACTTAAAAATTGATATATGAAATGATTAGAGCTTACATGATAATAGAGAGATTTTATTTTTTTATAACGCGCAAATTTCAATCCATATTTTAATGAAACATATTTTCTATCTCTTCCTGAAACAATACAAAGTTTGCTAATGTGATATAAAGTTATACGGCAAGTCCAGTCATGAGCAATGAAATGTAAACACTCGAGCTCTTATACCCTTATAATACGGTTCAGTTTAGAATGTACTGTATACATTTTAGCGCGGCTTCGCACGCATATTCATTTGTTACAAAAAATTTTATAAATTGACAACCGCTCGGCCGATTTTGTGCAAACTTCACATTAACTATGTACTAAGTAGTCCAAACAAAGCCTAAGCATTTGGTTTATATAGGTGAGCCCGTGCTTAAAGTTAAGAGAGGTAGGGCATAGCGATTTATCGCTCGAACTGGAGCAGCCCGACTGGTGAAATAACTCCACCTTACAGAACACCGCAGCCAAATAACAAATCACTTCTGTGTTGTTGTGTTCCTGCGTGTGAGTAAGGTTTCCAGAGCTCCTGGGGGGTGCTACATCAGTAACAGGGGTCAAGCCTTCAAGGTAAGGGCGACAAGTTCAGTAACAGATTTATTTTGCTGTACTTGTCACCCTTCATCTAGGAGCATTAGCACTTCGCGCCTTCTCAAAACCTCGGAGTCCTTGGCGTGGCTTCTCCCCAATGTGGGGGGTCCCAGGGCCAAATGCCGGCAACTCTATGCCGGCATTTTGAGAAGTATGGCCCTATACGGCTCGCCCATCTGGGCCGACTCCCTCCACATTCGGGAGAACAAAAGATTTTTGAGGCGCCCTCAACGAGCTATCGCCCAGCGAGTGTGCAGAGCATACCGCACAGTTGGTTTTGATGCGGCGTGCGCACTCGCTGGGACACCGCCATGGGAGGAAGAGGCCCAGGCATTGGCAAGGGCCTATCACTGGCAAGCCCTAAGAAAGGCCTCCGGGGAGCGCTTTTACCCGGAGGACCTGTTGCGTGTGCGCAGAGAGGCGCACAAAGAAATGGTCCGGCGTTGGGCGGAGTCTCTGCGAGTGGCTCCGTCGGGTCGGTGGACCCTTGATGTGCTCGGGCCAGCAATAATTCGCTGGCTCGAGCGCAAATCGGGATTTCTGACATTCCGTTTGGTGCAGGTGCTGTCCGGCCACGGCTGTTTTGGACAGTACCTGCACCGCATCGGGCGTGAGGAGACTCCGTCGTGCTCCAATTGTGGCGCGGCGGAGGATTCGGCGGAGCACACAATGTTAGTGTGCCCCGCCTGGGATGCCCAGCGAGCAGCGTTACGCGCTCTGGTGGGGCCGAACCTCTCACTCCCCAGCATAGTCGAGGCTATGCTCGGGAGTGAGACGGCATGGGACGGGATGGCCTCCTTCTGCGAGGACGTCATGTCGCAGAAGGAGGCCGCAGAGAGAGAGCGGATAATGACCCTTCCGCTCCCGCCTGCCGCAAAAGACGGCGGCTGAGGGCGCGGCGTCAGTATGACCGCGCCCAGTTACCGCGTGGGGGCTGGCCGGTTGATGGTGTGAGGGCACCTTCAGCTGGCATTGCACCAGTCTCCACTGCGAGGTGAGGATGGTCCCGTTGGACCGGCCATCCCCAGGCTCCCCTCCAATACAATGGGGGGAGTAGACGGAGCCACGTAAGTGGCTATTCCACCGGCGGCGCTGTGGAAGCAAAGGCTGCGCCGATTTCCCATAGCGCCGCCACTTAGGCGATGAGGGTCCAACCGGGGGGTTTTAGTGGGTAGTCCGAGGATGGTAGGAAGGTGGGAGTCCCACACACGCCGTCACCCTCCCTCGGGGTGGCGGTACGGTGCATTAAACATTTCCCCCCGAAAAAAAAAAAAAAAAAAAAAAAAAAGGAGCATTAGCACTTAACATCAGGTGGGATGAGGTCAATCTTGAAGAGCAATAAAAAAAATTTAAAAATTGCAACGAAAAGTGGCATAGATTTTTATATATATTGATACGGTTACACCCATGGTGGATGAGTATTTTAATTACCAATGCAACGTTAAAAAAAAGGCATTTGCAGATCTATACGTATTTATCCACAAACACACGTAAAGGATAATATTCCGTATGAAGCGGCAAAGAAAAAACGACATTATTGTTTTTTATAATTATTTAAATTAAATAATTAATTTAATTTAAATGATTTTATTTTATTTATTTCAATAACTATATACTTTTTTTGTTTTTTTTTCCCAACTGACAAACTAACTGTACGTCTTGGTGCAAAATAAGTAATAAGTTTAGCTTTTTAATTGTAAAAAATACTACTGACTTTCTTGCCGGTATCTTCTCGGTAGTTATAGGTTCCGAACCGGAGGTAGCTTCATTTGCATTGTATAGAGACGATTCATAAGTATTACAAATGTAATCTACATGAATAAAAAATATTGACTTTGACTTAGGCAAATACATTTTAATATATTTTGTCTCGTTTCGACATCCCTGTAATATATTACATTATGATGACTGGTGCAAACCACACGTTTAAACCCATTATCCTCATGATGTTTTCTTAGTCATCTAATCATACAATTATTAACTTACCTGGTAATTAATACAGTAGTTTCTTCAATTAATATAAGTGGATTATTTCTAGTGATTACACCTTTTAATACAAGTGTACTTTGCTTGTAATCCTATACTTGTTGACGGCCTCCGTAGCGGTGAGGTGAGAAGGCCGGACTTTGGCGCCGCGCCATCTCTGAGGTCCCGGGTTCGAACCCGATCGGGTCAATATGGGAAACGAACTTTTCTATATTGTCTCGGGTCTGGGTGTTGTGGTACCGTCGTTGTTTTAGATACAAGTGCTTTAGCTACTTACCATAATCAGAGCAATGTATTAGATATTGTTCTGTAGTCATTTATTCATCTTTTTAACATCCCTTGTACCATAATTTATGCAAAATAAGTATGTTTTTATTTCGTAGAATTATATTTAAAACTAGTGGCCCGCCGCGGCTTCGCACGCGTATTCCCTATTTTCCACATTTTCCACTCATTCTTCGCTATTTATTAGTCGTAGCGTGAAAAAACAAACGAAACATTACGAAGCACATTGAAAAAAATAAAGAGGATTACAATAGTCAACATGTCAAGATAAAATAAAAACAATCCCTACTAATATTATAAATGCGAAAGTAACTCTGTCTGTCTGTCTGTCTGTCCGTCTGTTACGCTTTCCCGCTTAAACCTCTCAACCGATTTTGATGAAATTTGTCATAGGTATACAACGTGTTAATGAAAAAGCGCAAAACCTCAGACACCCCAACTTAATTATATTATAAAAGAATTATGTAAATTATTTATATTAATTTTCGCGGATTATTTACGAAGATATAAATTTGTTTTCGTTTTATTGTATTTGTTGCAAATTAAAAAGTCTATGGTATTTACGCGCGACCTAGTGCGACGTTGCCGATTTACGTGTCTTATTCAGTCGAACTCGGATTGCAACGTTGCCGCTCGGCCTGTGGCTCGGCGTCGTACGTAAGTAGTTAATCGAACAGTCAACAGCACGTCAAACTTGCCACTTTCACTCTTATCGCAACGGAACAGAGTTGCTTTTGTCTAGGTTGACGTCTCTTTCTGTGCGCAAGTAAAAACTAAAAAAAATATTCAAATGTTTCCATCACACTTAGGGATGCAACATCGTTCATGAAAAACATCGATGTCGAAATATCGATGTTTTTAAAAGTCAAACATCGATGTCGAAAATATCGATGTTTATGAACGATATATCGATGTTTATGAACGATATATCGGTGTTTTTTAAAATACTTACAGGATTGACAAAATGGCCTTGAAATACAGAGAAAAAGCGTTTTCCTATCAGATTGATATAGTTAGACTGATTACTGATAAACAAATTACTTACCTACCTACTTTAAATAATACAGATAATTTACTAGGATATGAAGAGTGGAAGAACTATGAAATAAACAAAATCAAAGACACGGAGATATATTTATTATACTTGAGAGGAATTTAACAAAACAACAACCTATTTCTTTTTCAATAAAGAATTCAAAAATAATAATTTCGATAATCTACTGCCAAGCAATCGGTTTCTTTCTCGAGTAATAACAGCTCCAGCTTCAGAAAATAGCCGCTCACTGGGGACTCAAGTTGCTACTATTGGCAAATGTTTCATACGATACTACGCAAACTACGCAAACTAAAAAAAAAACAAAAAATATTAAAAAAGTATTGTTTTTGTATGGCAAGGATTTGAGCGAGCAAAGTTGCACGAGTTCTTGGTAGTATATGCACGAATCAATAGATGGCGCTAGTAAACATCGGTCATAAAACATCGTTCATAAAGAACGATATATCGTCGATGTTTTGAGTTTCAACATCGATGTTTATGAACGATACATCGATTTTTTTAAACATCGATGTATCGTTTGCATCCCTAATCACACTCCTTTCAGGCCGTGGACTGGCAACATATGACTAAACTTATTTTTTATCGTGAGAGAAATATCAGGCAGTTGGCGTGTTTAAAAGATTTGAATCACACTGCCTATTTACAGTTAATTGTCTCAAACTCAAGTATTTTACGCAAAATTGACTACATTACTTTCTACTTACGTATTTAGATATTTACAGGAATGATTCAAATTGTCTGCCACCATGTTGAATACACTTCATAACACGTCTCCTCAGGTGATTTGTGAGTGAACTTAGCACTTCAGTGTCATTCATCACAATCACAAATACCAAATTGTTCACGGTAACGTCTCACTGCATCGTTCACATTGTCATTGCACCGAGCGAACATCCGTACCATTTCACAATACTCTGAATTTTTTTTACTGTTATGCCATAATAACGAAACGTTCGCGCATGCGAATTTGGCGATAGTAAACACATGCACCTGTGACGCAAGCGCCGGCCGAACTAGGTCAAGTTGGCATCGCTAGTCCGCGCACTTGCTATCTCTTTTTTACGCATTTCTGGAAACGTTTCACACACTGATTTAAAGGCATGCCTATGTGTAGGTTAGTATCTCACGTAGATAGTTCATTCGCCTCTGTTAATAGAGTTAAGTAACGATGAAAGACGACGTAATTAAAAAAAAAATTTCGTTAAAATTAGACCCCTTTTTTTATTAGTGGAATCGATTCTACTCTCGATTCCGGACAAACTAATTTCAGGTTTTGCGCTTTTTCATTAACACGTTGTATGTTGAACCTCAAGAACGGACATAGGCTACTTTTTGTTAGAAAGTAAGAGAGGGGGGGGAGGGGGTAATGCCACCTTTGAAAGTTTATATGGGAAAATTTTCATTTTTAAGTTAGAGATATTAAAGTTCAATATAGACTACTTTTTGTTTCGAATATTAGGGGAGATAGGGGTAAAACCGACCATGAAAGGATGTAGTCCACGCGAACGAAGTCGCGGGCACAGCTATCTTAATATAATTAAAATTAATCCCTATTTCCCTTGGTGACATCATCATGCGTCAGCGGCTGGGCCAATTACACTTTTTTTTGTTGTTTGTTATTGTCAGGAGCAGGTTATTATGAAAGAAAAAAGTAAAAACAATATATTTATATTAAATAATCGTTGTTAAAAAAGGATAACGTCGGCGGTCGGGTCAGCCAGTGATAGATAAAATCCAAATCATATCAAATTATAGGAAATTATTATGTATAACGCAAATTATCAAGTTACTTACTAAGTTCGTTTCATCTACGCCAAAAACTGCAAGTAAATGAAACGAACGATCAAAAATATTATTATATGGTGACCCCGAAGAGATTCAGTTAAAAGTGAAGCATCTGTAACTTCAACCAGTCGATGAAACACAATGATATCGCGATTTAAAGTAGTACAGCGCCATCTATTGACATTTATGCACATTGTGTTAAAATTACTCAATTTAAAAATGTCATTTGTCAAAAATGTTGAACATGAAAACGTGACACCATTTTTATTTAGTAGTTAATACGAACTACTTACTGCCCGACTACTTACTACTTACTGACTCAGTCAGCTCGTGAGCACGGTTGGTGAAACCCAACCGAAACGTCGGGCAGTAAGTAGTTCGCATTAACTACTAAATAAAAATGGTGTCGCGTTTTGATCTGTTAATTAATTTTAAATGTTTAAAATGGAACGCGAAAGTCTTAAAGTTTATATGAAAACGTGATCAAACATAATATAGGAGGAAATACCCAGTAAACGAAAAAAACATGGAAGAATTCCCGTCATACTACTTCAATCGAATATCGGCACCAAAACACACACAAATGTAAAGCACACAAGCGATAGATACGCAATACAGTAATAAAGTATCGACACTTGAAAAAAAACTTTAATACTAATATGTTTAGGTCGACAAAGAGACCTTCGCTGTGGGGGGTCGTCAGTTTTTTTTTTTTTTATAGTAGCGCAGTATATTGGCTCCTCCCAGCCTGATGGTAAGCAAGAGAGGAACCCACATCGCGATGACAACGGATTTGATATCAAAATATCCTATCCGTTAGCATCGCCATACTGGCCCTCATATGTTATGTCATCTCATAGAATGGAATGGCACACGCGCTGTGATTGGTCCACCTCATAACTCGCGGCGTCGGTGGAGACGGTATTCGTGCCGGCGCTAGCTCACTTTTTCATGCCACGCCCACCGTGCCTTACTTTTCGCGGTGCTATTTTCAAGCGTTAAAAATGATTTTATGTTTTATTAGTTCATTGGAAATACTACACCGCGCAGTCTCATTTTTAAACGAGGGATAAAGACCATAATTTAAGAAATAATAGAAAAATACCTGCATATAGTGGAGGTTATGTTTACTGTACAGTCCACAGCACGACAAGGAAGACACTTGGAGTTCGATATTACTCCGTATGCCCACTTAATAAAGGTGATACAAAGTCCAATGGTTGAGTGAAGCGATGGCTGGCCCATAGTCATGCTTGTGAACAGGTGCCACCTTTGGGGACTGGTCTGCTCCAGCTTACCTCTTGAAAGTAAATACTTACTTGAGTACTTAATTGTTTCATCACTCATTAAAACAAAACTATGACTTGGTCCAAAGTGAGCTACACATAGCAGTAAGTTAGATACTGCTACTGTAACTGATCTGCTTAGTTTCTTACCGGTGTCTTCTCGGTAGATATAGGTTTCGAACCGGAAGTAGAATCACTTTGCATTGTATTCAATGACGATCCGAAAGTATTATTATATGTAACCTACCTGAATAAAGAAATATTTGAGTTTGAGTTTTTAAAGTGTTTGGTCTGGCGTAAAGAAATCCATAATTTGCTCGACCCCATAGACCCACTCCCAAAAACGAAACGAATAAACGAAACGTTTCGTTTGTGAGTTATATCGTGGTTTGATTTGCATGTACAATATTTTTTTTTTTAAACACTTTATTCGTATTTTATGCTTTTTATAATGGCTGTTTGTTATTTATCGGATCCTATTCAGTTCGTTATTGGGATGGACCTCGAGTACTTAAACTATAAAAGCAGCTAGTCGTTAAAAAACATTGGATACGTAAATAATAAAAAAATATGAAATATGTGTATTATTGCCCTGTGCCAATAATATGTAAGTGCGTGTTTGTATGTGTGTGTCTCTCTCTCTCACTTTGTGTGTGTGTGTGTGTGTGTATGTATGCAAGTGAAGAGAAAGCCTTTAGCGTAAAGTCTACCTTTTTTACTTTTCTAATCCATTAAAGTTTAAAAACAAATAAAATAATTAAATGTGTATATATCATATTATGATGCACTTAAAAATCTTATCACTACTTCCAGACTTGGACCTGATCCTGACGTACCACTGCTGCGAGCGCAGCTCCGCCGTGGCCAAGGAGGTGCTGGACCTCAACCTGACGCTCAAGACGCTCTTCAGCAACTTCTTCAAGAGCCGAGCCGTCGACAACCGCGCCATGACCTCACTCAACACAGCGTGAGTTTGGAAAATAACTCGCTAATAATTGATTTCACTTTCAATCTTTGCGGTATAGATGCCAGAAAATCAATATTATAAATGTTGACGTTACTTCGAGTTACCCAGCTTTGCTGCAACCTTTTTTGGTTAGATATAAAATAACTTTTGCTGTTCACCATACAAAAACTTAAACTACGAGTGCTTTAATTTTAACGACCTCCGTAACCGAGAGGCGTGAAGGCCGGATGTTGGTGTCGCGCCGCCATCTCAGTGGTCCCGGGTTCGATCCCCGGTCGGGTCAATATGGGAAACGAACTTTTCTATATTGTCTCGGATCTGGGTGTTGTGGTACCTGTGGGCGTCGTTGTTTCTGATTTCTGTAACACAAGTGCTTAAACTACTTACCACAGAATTAGGGCAATGTATGTGATGTTGTCTAATATTTATTTATTAATTAAACTACATTGCTTTACAATTTTAGCGGTCTTATCGCTAAAACTACTCCTTACTGCCCGACGTTTCGGTTAGGTTGCACCAACCGTGGTCACGAGGTGACTGGTCTTGCTCATCTTCGTCTGTTCGGGGGAGCCTGCAAAACTAAAAAAATGTTTGCGTATTTTGACCCGTTAACTTATATTAAATGTTTCAAAAGGAACGCGAAGGTCTTAAATTTTATAAGACTGCTCCTCATCACTGCATTTAGGTGGAGCGCAATTCCAAATGATCCGTTCTTCCGGTAGTCCAACAATACATGATACAAATAAAAATAGCTTAATAAGAATCTTTGATGTTGCAGACTGTTCCTGCCTCTGGATACTCGTGCGCACGACGGCTCCGCGGTCATCTACGCGCGCCTCATCAACTATGACTCCAAGAACTTCTGCTTTGCTGACTGTGTGCGGTATGGACAACAGATAACTATTCAATTTGGGTTAAGACCCAGCGCCAAGCTTAGGCTCCTATAAATGGACCGTGTATGGCTCCTATAGGAGGATCAAAAATGCCACTGGACCTAAAGAAATTGGGTATATGTCTTGAGGGATAGACACTAAAGCAGGTTTTCAACAATCTTGATTTATCCTTATCAATGCTTAGAAGTAGGGCTGGGTTCATCTCAACAAGCAGATTAATCAAATACTCCCCCACGCGGGGCCTAGTGCTGATTGTCAGAGGAATGCGTTTAATGCAAATAACTAGCTTTATTCGATATTTTTCGCACTCGCGAACTTTAAATATTTTAAAGAAACAGAAACATTTTATCTCACCTTGCGGTGCGTTAATCGAACCCACGACCTTCACGTATCGCGTGTGCTCTTCCAGCTGAGGCAGGGCACTTATCTTAGGCTAACGGTTGAATCAGCAGAAAAATTTCATCGCCTACGATAACTTGCGGTTAGCTCAGTGGGAAACAGCACGCGCGATACGTGAAGGTCATGGGTTCGATTCCCGCACCGCAAGGGGATATAAACATTTTCTGTTTCTTTAAAATAACTAGCTTTATTGTCAGACGTTGATGAGCTACCAATGGCCTAAATTGTTGAATCGAAATATCAGTCACGAACTACAATTTTCGTGACGTGCGAAATATTGTCAATGGTTACCAGTGAACGCATAATTACTCATCCAATATTACCAACCCAAGCTACAAACACTTGGAATAATACTTCTTATATCTTCTTTCAAACAGCTAAATGTCTGAACTTGCACAATCGTGTTCACAGAACGGTGTTCATGGTCCTGGACCTGTGGCAGTACCAGGCGGGCACCTGGCCCGGCCTCGTGATCCTCATCGACCTGGAGCGCATGGCGCTGGGCCACCTGGCGCGGCTCGACATCCAGTCGCTGCAGCAGTTCCTCTACTTCTTACAGGTACTTTTCGAATGAGAACGGCCGGCCGCGGGTGTGGGATTGTGCAGCTATTCCGGCGATGGTGCCGTGGCTGCTGTACCTAGATAATTTATATTCCCATGGCACCATCAGTAGGCGATGAGAGGTGCGGGGGGTTTTAGTCGGTTATACCCGATCAGATCGGAAAGTTTTACAAATGCCGATACCTACCGATACAGTTATATTCACGCCAGTGCATTACAAAAAAAAACTTTCTCTTCGCTTTGTAAACTTGTGATATTATAAAAGTTGACAGCTGATTTAATTGCTCAACCTATGTTATTTAGTTTGTTTGTTACTCTGACATACCCACCAGATGTACCTTATTTTCTTAATGATAAAATGTAGGGTATTCAGTGATTGGATAACATTGACTATTGAATATTCAAAACCATTATACTCGAAAGTAGTTGTTAGATGAATATTGTATACCAGTATAACTGCAAAGAAACAAATGAGGCTAACTCGTTTGAATGAAATACTGCAAACAGGCCTAGTGCCCAGTTAGTATCCGTCGTCTGGTACTCATAGTACAAGGGAAAACCTTAGTTTGAGACCAGGTGATTGGTGTGATTGTCTGGCGCATTTATTTATTTATTTTATTTACTAGTCGGCCATACTTCACTCTGTTTAGCAAAAAAATGCATAAGGCATTCAAAATTAACTTGAGAATAATAATAAATTAGATACTGATATTGTATGTGTGTATTCTTAGATTCAGAGTTTTTTTAACAGCATCTATCGAATACGCTCTCAACAGGTAGAAGAGACACTTTGATTACTTATTGATTATATATGTTACCTTAGTAAGATTTAACGCAAGTCAAGGTATTCAAAATTATTATTGATTGACTAAAAAAAAGAAAGAAATATGTTTATTAACCTTAACCGCATCGACTCACACACAGGACATTTTGTGGTAAATTGGGTTCCATTCCATATTTTTAGGAAGCTCTCCTTGTGAAGCTGAAAGGGCTGCACTTCTTGAACGCGCCGTCTTTCATGGACAAGCTGATGATGCTGATCAAGCCATTCCTGAAGAAGGCGCTGATGGAGGTCCTGCATATCCACCAGATCGGCTCCAAGACCCTAGAGTCCTTCGTGCCCATAGAGGGCCTGCCTAAGGAAGCTGGCGGGGAGTTTAAGACGTTAGAACAAGCCCAAAGTAAGAATCATGATTACCTTAGTTCTTCATATTCTCCCAAATAATGTCCCGTCATATTTTGAAGTTGCTGTTATAATATTCGTGCATGCTTTAGTGTATAGTATACTAGTCCGTTTTTATACTTTTAGACTGGTATTCTTTAACAGTTTATTTTTATATTACACTTAAAGATTGACCTCATCCCACGTGATGTTAAGTGGTAATGAGTTTCTAAAGGGTGACAAGTAACAGCATAATAAATCTGTTACTGAATTTGTTGCCCTTACCTTGAAGGCTTAACCCCTGCTACTAATGTAGCACCCCCCAAGAGCTCTGGAAACCTTACTCACACGCAGGAACACAACAACACCGAGGTGATTGTTATTTGGCTGCGGCATTCTGTAAGGTGGAGGTATTTCACCAGTCGGGCTACTCCAGTTCGAGCGATAAATCGCTGTTTGTGATTTATGTATGGGTTCTACTTAATGGAGAATAAAAAAAATACTAAACTAACCTACCCTAAATAATAGGTTGGGCACAAGTTTATAAAGTGAGCCACTTGGGCTTGAGCGACTTTGGCTACTGAGCCCACTGCCTGCAGTATATCCGCCGCCTAAATTAATAAAAAGATGCCTGTGATTTTATTGATCAGTTTATTATGTGCTTTCATTTATTTACGATTAAAATAGTGTACATGCAAGTTATCTCTAGTTATAATTAGTAATAACTATTTTAAACATTTAAAATAATTTAACGGGTCAAAACGCGACACCATTTTTATTTAGTAGTTAGTACGAACTACTTACTGACGTACGTAAAGTAAGTAAGGGCAGTAAGTAGTTCGTATTAACTACTAAATAAAAATGGTGTCGCGTTTTGACCCGTTAAATTATTTTAAATGTTTTAAATGGAACGCGAAAGTCGTAAAGTTTATAATAACTATTTTAATAAACATCTAGGAAATATTGTACATAAAAATAGTATAAACATATTGTGCTAACCTATGACATGGCCTACAAGTCGACACAAATACGGCGTCAGCAGAATTGGCTACTTGACAGTGTTAACAATAAAATATGAAAAGTGTTAGATATGTTAACTTATTAGTTAAGTAATCATTTTACATTTTTACTTTTTAATTAAAAGCATAGTTAGTATTTTATTTTTGCAAAATAAATTTTAGTTTTTTTATCTGTGGAACAAAAGAACCGAAACGGAAACCTCCATTGCAATTCGGAAATGACAGCTGTCGGCGAAAATTTTTATTTTAATGTGGCGAAACAATGATTATTTTACCGATTAAATTGAATTATTGTGTCTCTAATCGTATGAAGAATTTATTGAAACATTTTCCGTTTATCTTAATTAAGTCGTTCCTATGCGTATGACGTCATAATTGCAACAATGACGCGACTAGGCGTTTTCGCGCGCTTTTTAAATGTGTTACACAAAATCTTATTTTTCTCGGGTTATTTAGATTATTTCCAGATAAATCGAATTGCTTGGGATATAAAATGAACGGGCGCACATTTTACAATACTTTTTCAAAAACTGTCAAGTAGCCACGTACTCATGCACGATTAGCCAATTGATACATCGATCCTACGTCGCGATGTTAGAGTTTTCGTCACCACTACCTTATAAACAACACACCAAGATTGGTAATTGGGCCTTAGTCCCCGAGCAGATAACACCTAGCTCGGCGGAAGTACTCCCTCTTTTAGTAAAGAACATACGTTCCTTACAATATTCAATATTTTTTTTTATTATATTTGTCCCAGGTTACTGTCAAGAAGGCTTCCTGCGTTCCCTCTTTGTATAGCCAGACTTATTTTCAAGGAAATTATTTCTCTTAATATAAGGTACAACATTTTAAAAATGGACCTAAACATCGTATCAATATGCAAACAGTACTGTTGGCAATGATTAATCGATCGATACTTGTATATTTTTGCAGAGGATACAATCGACAGGCTGAAAGCGAATAAAGAGTTCTTCGAAGTGGAGAATAAGAAGAGAGTGGTGGAATCACTCCGGCCGGGCAAGCCCAAGACTATATCAGACATCTTCGGCAGCGTCGAGGGGTCCTTCAAGAAGCTAGATATTGACTAGAGTAGCATACTGCTTTATATGGAAATAAGCTGGTTGTACGTTTCAGACAAGTGCACCAAAGATTCCGAACATTTACGTGGTGGAACAATTGATTACCATTTTTTTAGTGCTACAGCACTAGCGACCTTTTTTTTTATATTGCACTTCAAGATTGACCTCATCCCACCTTATTTTTAGTGGTAATGAGTGGCGACAAGTACAGCATAATAAAGCTGTTACTGAACTGATTGCCCTTACCTTGAAGGCTTGACCCCTGGTACAAATGTAGCTCCCCAGGAACAATGGAAACCTTAATCACACGCAGGAATACAACAACACCGAATTTATTATTATTTGGCTGTGGTCTTCTGTAAGATGGAGGTAGGTATTTCAGCAGTCGGTCCAATTCGAGCAACAAATCGCTATACCCTACCTTTCTTTCTTTAAAATGACGTAAAATTAGATTAAATGTGCAGCTACATTGAATTTATTTCATAAAAAAAATCAATAATTGTAATTGCGGCCATTTTAGTATATCTATGACTAATGTATTGAATAGTTCTCTAAGTTTGATTAGAACCGGAACCAAGATCTTCGCAACTTCTTCATCGGGACTCTCTTGTCAGAGGGATCGTGGTCAATAAGCAGGTTTTGAGTGACCCGCTTCACTCCACCATTGCTCCCGCAAGGCAGATTTGCAAGGACATTCTTAAATGTGTTAATACCACTGGACTTAGTATTTTCTAGCAATAAATGTATCTATTTTTATTTTATTTAAAAACTTTATTGCACAAAAAGAAGTACAAATGATGGACCTAATGGTAGGAACATTCTCTACCAGTCAACCATTGGGTCATGCAGATAGTTAGTTAATGGGTGCGGTAACAGTAAACAGTGTGTATGGATTTCAATAAATATCAATAAACTTAACACCAAAATAGTATATTTATATACGGACATAAATATAGATGGTCAGTTGTACGACCATGAAAGGATGTAGTCCACGCGAACGAAGTCGCGGGCACAGCTAGTAGTCCATATTTTAATCCAAGTTTCGAGCTATAGCCAAATTTCATATCTCTAACTTAAAATAAACATTTTCCCATACAAACTTTCAAGGACAGTACTACCCCTTATCCCCCTTTTTTTTTTCAAAACAAAAAGTAGCCTATGCTCGTTCTAGAGGGTCAACCTATACCTGTACCAAATTTCATCAAAATTGGTCCTGTGGTTTAGGCGTGACAGCCGGACAGACAGACAGAGTTACTTTCGCATTTAAAATATTAGTATGGATTCATAGGTGATGTGTTATATCAGTAGCCCTGACGAAAGCTATATAAGCAAAATTAATAAAAATTCAGCTGAAAAAAATTAGGAAAGTTGAAAATGGTTTCCCTTCTAGGAATAGGTACCTACTACAAGATATTTAGCTACCATATTTAAGTAAGTGATGAAGATCTGTACTATTACAATGATAGGTACTTAGAAAAACGTGTGATGTGAAAGTAACAATGTTGATTTATGTATTTTTTGTATTTTTGTGTACATAGTAAGGCTTTGGTACTTAAATTATATTGTATTTTAGTATTATTGTGGAGTAAAGAAAAGGTAAAGATAAAAATTCACACGTTTGCACAGTAAATGTTAAAGTAACAGTAGTACAATTAAAAATTGAAAATAAAAGATATCACATTTAGAAATAGTAACGTATCTACATAGGAAGGAAAGTCCTTCAATGCGTCAAATAAATTTTATTGATACACAAGATTGCTTTATCATTTACCCACTTATTAATGAAAGTAAAGTGGTTTTAATAAAGTAACTACTAGGAAGTAAAAAGCGGAATTAAAATTGGTTTTATGGCCTGTCTGTTAGATTATCCAAAAATACTGGACAGGTATTTGTGCATTGTCCACCAAATAAAAAAACATACGCGTTACATTGAATTTAACTTACGCATAACTTCATCAGTGGATGGTTGTGGGCCCCCACCCTGCAACTTGACATTTTTAATTAATTTAGCAAATGAAAAAAATATGTGTCTAAATTTTTTTCTAGCTATCTGGCATTTTTGATCCAGTCCTCTCGCCTATTGTATGAAAAAAAATAGTTGTTTATTTATTTATTTATTCAGAAAAAAAACAGCATAATTGTAAAACAGATATAATAAATTAAGTAAATATAACACATTTGCCTTAAACAATTTCCACCAATAATTATCTCAGGCTATGTTCATTTTAACAATATACACTCTGTTTTACTAAATAAATAACTACATAATTATTGCTTCTTAAGTAAGAAAAGAAAATGTCATTTTTTTTATAATCATAATAATCATAATCAAGTCATTTATTTATGTTGGTTACAAGTAACGCATATGCTTCGTCAAAATAATAAAAACCAAAATTGGAGCTACAGCCGGTTCGGAACCTAATCCTACCGAGAAGAACCCGGCAAGAAACTCAGTAGTTATCCTAATCTTTACAATATTTGGAACTAGAGAACTTAAAAAATATGGTGTGAGAGCCAGCAGCAGTTGGTAAGGCTCGGACGAGATGGGTTCTTAGTTCTAGGCCGAGACCGAGACTGAGAACTGTTACGAGAATAACGAAATGTCTAAGGCCTCTTACACCAAACAACTTTGCGCTGCGGCGCGTGGTCACGCAGTGAAATTTGAATGGTGATCCGAACAATATTACCTACAATCTCAGTCATGACCGGGAGTCTCGGCTATGAATAGCCGAGAACCGAGACAAATTTCTCGGTTGGATTTGTAGCCGAAAATGCCGAGACCGAGATCTCGGTCGAGCCTTATTATCAGAATTAAACTGTTATTTATGTTTGTATTTTTCCATTGTTATGTTTTTTGGGAGAATCTTTACAAAGTTTTGGGCAAATAGGTAGGTTTTTGTATTGAATGTCAAATAGCACATGAGTGGTTAACATTTCACCTGTCAAGCTTTTTGGAAACACTGTAGACATAATTAGACATTTATTATATTAACACATCCCACAACATGAAAAATACAATGAGAACTCGATGTAAACAAGGCGTTAATAACTCAAAATTATTGATTTCTCTCATAAAGAAAACCAAAATGAAATGGCAAACTGCAAGGCTGTTGTACAAAATGGTAATTGAACCAACCATGACGTACGGGCTGAAAGCGGCAGCGATAACGAAAGCCAACAGATCGACTCTGAGAAGATACGAACGTCTTATCCTAAAAGACATGTTAAATCACTCCAGAAAGTAATTCTCCAGAAAGAATAAAATTAAATAACTACTGCAAGGAAAAACTATAACTACAAGAATAAAACTACTCAGAATTCGCTATTATGGTCATATATTGCGACGAAAACACCCACACTTGCTTCACGCAGCTATGAAGTTTAAAGCTAGCAGGCGAAAAGTAGGAATACCAATATTTACATGGATAAAATCATTTTTGCAAGACTTAAAATATTATAACAAAACCCGAGCACAATGGAAGGAACTAACGAAGGACAAAACCAAACTGAAACAAGAAGCAGAAAAATATTTGAAATTGAAAAAACTGACAGCGAAACGGATTGCAGTACATCGAGTAAAAACGACCGAACCCAATAAAACCTACGAAACGTTGAAAACAAAGCATCAAAGGCTAGATAGCCTCATCAACGCTCAGTCCTATAAACTTACCCGTCTTACCCAATATCCTATACTGGTTGTAGGTAACGGTGAATACTGGGCTGGTTGTGGTCAGCTGGTTGCGGCTAGCCGACCGTCCTATCCCAGCCTAGAGCGTGTCCCTCCTTACAAACATTTGTGCCCCCTGGTGTGCCGGTTCTACCGGATCAGGCATTGCGTCCTGGCTGGGTGTGGTGCGTCAATCAATCAATCAATCAATCAATCAATTAAATTAAATTAGAAATAGAATAGAATAGAAAAATATTTATTCAGTGTAAGCTTAAAATTAGTTACATGAGAAAACAAAAAAAAGAACAATAGGTACAGAACACTGAAAAGGAACATACTCAGCATGTGTCGGGGGGCCGAGGACTCCCCGACGCTGGTCTTCCGTATGTGCCCAGAGAGTGAGCACTACTGCACGCAGGCAGCATTCAGTCTTGAACTCAAACTAAAAAGAAATAAGTTAAGAAATTATGTACAGTATTTGTCACCTGCCATGAGATAAGATAGATTGTATAAAGTTCGGCTATTGAAAGTAGGGATAGGTATATATTACTGAAATATAATTCTAGTAATAAACATATAATTTATAAGATAATTCGTAAATCGTAGAGATATTAACATATAACATAGGTATTTATATATATATATATATATGTATATCATACTACAATATTAACACTAACGTTCATAAGGCAATCGGATCAACATCAGTCTGCGCTTACGTAATAGTATTTTGTTCTTCAAGAAGAAACACTTTCAAGTTAAATTTGAAAGATCCAGCCGTAGACGAATTTCGAATAGGTGGCGGCAGATTGTTCCAGCACTTTGTGGCAGCATAGCGAAAGCTGCCACGAAATGCAGCCGTTTTATGTTGAGGACAACGCAGACGAGACGCAATTCTAAATTGTCGCTGACTAAAATGTAACTTCTTAAATAAGTACGATGGTTCACCAGTCTTTATAATACCAAAAAGTAAGCAAGAAAAATGTAAAATTCGTCGTGCGTTCATATTCATCAATCTATTAATATTTAAGTACGGAGAAACATGGGAACGATATGGGATAGTAAAACAAAAACGGGCACATGCATTCTGGATTCTTTGTATCATTTTCTTAGTACGGGCCAACAGACAAGTTCCAAAGACAGTATCGGCATAGTTTAGCTTAGAAAGGATGAGAGCTTCGCACAGTCTGACCCGAAGATCAACACTCAAACAGTCTCGAATTCTATACAGTACTTTCAGCCTGTAAAAACAGTTTCTCATAGTCATAAGAATGTGTTCTTCAAAACGTAGATTTTCATCCATTAGGAGACCAAGATTACGACCTTGTGGAACGCGGTCTAGTGGTTCACCCAAAATAGAAACCACGGGATTTTGCTCAGAAATTAAGGTTATTTGTTTTTTGGTACCTAATAATAGAAATTTGCATTTAGCACGGTTTAAGACTAGGCTATTTTGTTCACTCCAATGGGCAATACTACTTAAGTCTTGGTTGAGCTTATCCACTGCCACACAAGTTTCATTAGAATTAAAAGATATGTACAACTGTAAGTCATCTGCATACAAATGATAGTTAGAAAATGTGATATGCTTTATTAAGTCTGCGGTGTACAATATAAATAGCAATGGCCCCAATATTGAGCCCTGAGGAACTCCTCTGTTGACCGGTGATAAATTAGAAATTGATACCTTTCCATTTTCATCGATAGTTTCCACATACTGTTTCCTGTCATTTAAATAGCTTGCGAACCATCTCAAAGTCGACTCATCAAAGCCATAATAAGCGAGTTTAGATAAAAGGAGCGCTGTATTAATTGTATCAAAAGCCCGAGAGAAATCGAGCAGGGTCAAAATAGTACCTCTACCCTCATCCTGAGCAGCCAAAACGTCATCCAAAACATCTAAGAGAGCCGTCGCCGTACTACGTGCTTTTCTGAAACCCGATTGCCTCTCAGGCAGAATACAATTTGCCTCAATATATTTTGTCATTTGCAGACTAACGGCCTTTTCGACTATCTTGGACAAAAAAGGCAGAATGCTGATTGGCCGTAAATCTGAATAGTTACTAGGGCTCTGAGTTTTTGGAATAGGCTTAATAATTGCCGTCTTCCACATAGCAGGGAAGACACCGGATTTTATAGACTTATTAACAATATTAGTGATTATAGTTAGTGTACGTGGCAAAGTGAGTAAAATCATATTAAGAGAGATACAGTCGGCCCCTTGTGCGTTAGATTTGATAGATGTGATGATATTAGATACGGTGGTTTCAGTTATAGGCTCAAGAGTAAAAACGGCAGTACTAAACTTATTAGACTGGAAATGATCTATAAGAGAGGTATCTACGTCATTTCTCCCAGGCAGATTTAGAAAATGTTTGTTAATCTCATTAGGATCATTTAAGTGTGGTGGTATAACATTGTTCTTACTTTTGAAATCAGCTACATTACTTTTTATATGCTTCCGTGCGTGGATTTTTCACATTTCTGTTGATATAACTATCGAAATACGCTCGCTTCTCACTAGTAATCATAGTGTTAACAACAGCTTTTAAATCCTTGTAATACCTTACATGTATGTCTGATTTGGTGGTTTTACTTTGAACAAAAGCTTTGTCTCGTAGCTTCATAGCCTGCTTGACATTGTGAGTAATCCATGGATAAGAATGTTTTTTAATACAAATCAATTTAACAGGAGCATGTCTGTTGAATACTTCGGTAGTAAGGATGTTAAACTTCTCTACCATTATATTTACATCATCCGAGTCTATATTTTCCCATTGTATAGAGTCAACGTCAATATTAAATTTCTCAACATCTATGTCCTTTAACGGCCTGAATGATAGCCATCTGGGGAGTATTCTTTCTTTACGAATATTTATCTGACATGTTATAAATGCATGACTACTTAGATCAGGAATATGGCCAATATTGACATTAAAAACCTGTGTGTTAGAACATATCACATCAATCAAGGTTTCGCTATGATCTGTAAAGTGAGTTGGCTCCGTGACATATTGAGTGAGGTTCATACAGCGAAGGAAATCTATGAGTTTTTTAGTTTGGATATCTTGGGTATTTAAAAGATTTATATTAAAATCACCCACCAATAAAACTCCATGAAACCCACCCATCGACGAAATGGATTCACTCAATGCGTCAATGAAAATGTCAACACTAAGCCATGGTGGGCGATATGCGGTTCCTATAGCTAATTTCATACCATTGACACTATAATTTAACCACATTTGTTCAACTGATGTAGAAGACGGGTGTACGATTTGTCGCGCATTAATTCCACGCTTTATGTAAAAGCCAACTCCACCTCCACGAGAGCGGACAGAAGCGGGCCGTGGGATGTGACGCAGACGATAGCCAGGGGGCGACGGCGCACGCGCCTGCTCACCTTCCCTTAGCCAGGTCTCATTAATGGCCATGATATCTACGTCTCGCTGTTCAAGAGCTACAAGGAACTCGTCATGCCGCGTGCCGAGTGATCCTGGATTCAACAGACCAATTGAGAGAAATTTGTTTTTGACGAATTGAATAGTGAGAGAAAACACAACCTGGATATGCTTGCAATTCACCAAGTGCTGACATAAGAGGGTTAAATGACGCCAATCTAAGTTTTTATAATATTGTGGTAAGGGGTTAATACACGCACAGCAGAAATATAATACCATGTTGGATAATGGTATAATGCTGAAGCGCTGGTATTTATGTACAGTAGTAAGTAATATCAAAAGATAGTAAACATAGAAGCAAACAACCATAAGATCGATACCAAACATATGCAAAATGTGACAAAGTAATAACTTAACAACGTGCAGGTAAATATGTAGTCTGGAAGTTTTGTAAGTATAGACAGAAAGCAATTGACAATTGACTGCACTATCAGTACCACAAAAATCTGGACCAGAGCATAACTTAAAATTATTGTAAAAGCCATCCAGCATAAGTATAACATCGTAAAATACAGCACCCACTGATATGTTGATTAATTTTTGAACCATTATTGATGTTTTTATATTATTCTTAACATACACATAGCACACGAGACCCAAATAGTTGCAAAAGTGAAAGAAATTACATAATGGTCTTTTGTTATCATATTGAAGTACATTGATGGCACTACGTACATAAATAAAATGTATTAAATTACTTAGCTGCGCTAAAGATATTAAACAAGCCAGTAGTGTAAACACAGAGAACGAGCATAAAACAAAACAAGTAAATACACAATCACATGTAATTGGGGACGCTCTCCGTAGACCCAACAGCTTCAGCACCAAAAACCCGGCGAAGGTCCGTCTCCAAGCGTAGACGGTAGCGAGGGCTCTCTTTGGTTTGGTCTTGGCGGGCAAATATGCGACCGTCTCGCGTCCATACAAACCGCCACCTCAGACGACTCCCCAGTTCACGCGCTCGGCGAAAAAGCTGTCTGTTAGCTTTTGTCAATCTTTCATTGACGTAGAAGCGGCGAGGTGTACACGGGAAGTCCATTCCCTCTGTGGTTGCTCCTCGACGCACCCTGGCTGCTTGTAGGAGCTGGTCGCGTACGGCTCGGCGAGCCAATCGCACGACGATGGGGCGCGGGCGGGGCGCGGTGGAAGATGTTTCGAGGACTCGACCTACCCGCATGACGCTGACGACATCATGTTCTGTGAGCTTTACACCCAATTTGTTGCCGATTGCAGTGGCCATATGGGGTAAATTCTCCCCTTTCTGTTCCGGAATACCGGATATTTCCACGTCGTTCAACAGAAGCTCCTGATCCCTGTCATTGAGATCCGCCTTTAATTGCTCGACGGTGGTGGCAAGTGACTCGCTCGTCTGTTCATTTTGTACGTGATGCTCCAGTGCAACAGTTCGGGTTTCCAGCTCATCAATTCTGTGCTCACAAACAGAGATTCTTCCTGATAGCGCAATAAGTGCCTCGTTGACTCGGTCCATTTGAGCGCGATGGGATTTAAGTTCGTCGCGAATCTCATACTTAAAAGCACGCATTTCCAGTACAAGAACCTGGATGTCGGTCATTTCTTGTGTCGCGTTCAGGGAAAAATCTGTGCAGTGCTCCGGGACAGACATAGGTTGCTCCACGATGGACATGTTTAGGTCCGTAGGACTCCTCACTGCCGCACCGCGACTCACAGTGACACCCTCCATGGCACCACGCACGGGAGTGTTGGTGTTGTCACATTTCGGCTGCTTGCTTTTACACGATACACACCGCCAGGCCTCTCTGTGCTCGTTTCTTAGGGTGTTTAAGAAACGTTTTTTGGAAACATTTGCGCATTCTAGGTCGTAATGCATATTGCAACCATCACATTTGAGGAACATTCGGTCATCAATCACCCTAAGACAACCACCGCATACATTTCCTTCGGCTGACATATTTGTAATGTTCAAATGGCCCTTATAATAGCATGAAAATTCTCTAATGATTGCAAAAGTTCACTGACGTCGCATCCGCGAGCCGCCCTCTGTCGGTGATCAAGACTGTTCTACCTACTATAGGTGTATCCGTAATGGTTCGTGTATTGGTTTATCAGTTGCTTTGCCTATGTTGAGAGTCCCTCCACTCTCTGCTAGATGGCGCCACAAATTATGCACATACGCAGGCACCCGTACCTATGATGTTTAACGGATTTTTGAAGGTTATATTTTTGTTTACAACAGAAAAAAGACTTTTTAATGTACCTGTATGGCAGTCCTGTATGCTCGAAATCACTTCTGAGCACTCGTATTTGAAGATTATTTTCTCAGATTTATGAACAGCTCCTGGATTAACTGCACAGAGACCCTGGTCGTTGAGATACGTTTCAATTGACTTTTGCGCTGAATATTGATTTTTCCACTGCACTTTCACTTGTACTTGGGTATTGAGATAAATACTACCCCTCGAAATATATTAACTTATTTAGCACTCTTTATTTTATTTTTAACGCATCAAAATATACGGAGCTGATGTTGACAGTTGCACAGAAGCGCCCTCTGAATTATGAGACACTTAGAATGTGCGGGACAACCCCCGTAGCCAATTTCATTTATTTTTAATTAAAAACTTTATTGCACAAATAGGTACATCAGGTGGACTTAATGCTAGGGGCATTCTCTACCAGTCAACCCTTGGGTCATGCAGATAGTTTGTATATGGGTGCGGTAACATGGGAGAAAAAAAAAGAAATCATTTTAAACAACAATAAATTAAGCATTAAAAATAACATTACGGTATCTTTTAAATATACGATAATAATACAGATACTATATTAATTAATTAGAATATAATATATAAAATATGAAGGTATACTTAGATTTACATAATATTGATAATTTATATATAAAAACAAATATCTACATAACTATAAATTCAGAAGATAAATAAATTGGTTCAGCAATTGACAAATTCATGAGTATCATTACTTGTTAGCGAGAGAGAAGAAGTATTCACGAACTTTAATTTTAAAAATTCTCTTAGTCAGGGATTGTCGGATATCAGCGGGCAGAGCGTTCCAAAGCCGAGCGGCTTGCACAGTGAAAGACTTAGAGAAGAAGTCACTTTGATGTCGAGGAATGTTTAAGCTTAGGTTGTCTAAGGAGCGAAGAGATCGGTCATGAGATTGACAGAGATATTGAAATTGTTTTGTTAGGTAGGATGGGGACAATGGATTGTGAAGAATATTAAAGAGCAGGCAGAGTATCCTGGTATTCCTACTTTGACGTAACGGAAGCCATTTAAGTAAAGCCAATAGGCGTACGGACTATGGTATCGCGCCATCTCTGCGGTCCCGGGTTCGCTCCCTAGTGATATGAAACGTACTTTTCTATATTGTCTCAAAAGTTGTAACACAAGTGCTTAAGCTACTTTCCACAGAATCAAAGAAATGTTTGTGATGCTTTTTTTTTTAAATTTAATATTTTTAATTTTCATAACACTAAGTGAAAATCTGGCCAACCTTGTATTTTTTTGTAAGTCAATGCTTAAACCCGGAAGTTTTATTTATTTGAACAACTGTGCTAGGTTCTCATATGCCTGAACAATGAATACAAAATAGTTATGTATGAATAAAATATCTAAACGTGTTTTGTATTTAAACGCATTTTTTGTACAGACAATACTACGTTAGACAATACACTTTGACTTTTAACTTTGCACCGCCTTTATATCGTACGCATAACATCTAATATCGAACGGCAGGTTACCTTGAGGTGTTTAGCCGTACATTAGTTCGTATACACCTCAGTACCTTGTCATACCAAATCTCCGCATAACTAAGCAAGTCAGATAGACAGTGACTTAATGTGACAAGGTACAGAGTTGTTCACGAACTAAATCTACTGACTGTACATATAGTATTTGTATCATTAGTTATTCGACTCAGCCTATGTCTAGACACAGGCTTGGTGCAGTATTCGATAGAGATCAGGCCTCTTGTCTTACCCATAGAGGACAGGACAAATCACTTATTAAATGCAAAACAGTCACGTAATCCCAAATATCTTTAATTTAGAGGACGGCAAAAACAAAAACAAAAAAAAAAACAAATTGATGTTTTTTTTGTAGTTCCAGTCCAATGATATAATAAATAACACAAATATGTTATCTTTAAAAAAATAATAAAAATACCTCAATTCTTTTTTATTTATTTTTTATTTTTGCCCTTCTGTAAAATAAAGGTATTTGGGATTGCGTCCGTTTTGAATTTAATGAGCGAAATAATAATAAATAAATAATAAATATTGGACAACATCATATACATTGCTCTTATTCTGTGGTAAGTAGCTAAAGCACTTGTGTTACAGAAATCAGAAACAACGACGGTACCACAACACCCAGACCCGAGACAATACAGAAAAGTTCGTTTCCCATATATACCTGACCGGGGATCGAACCCGGAACCTCAGAGATGACACGACGCCAAAGTCCGGCACGCTCGCCTCTCGGCTACGGAGGTCGTCAATCAAATATTTAATGAGTTAATGAAATTTTAATACAAAAGTGGTCCATAGGAATGTTTATCCCGCAATGGAACCCGCGACCCTTGGGTTCGACAGTCAAGAGGGCTAACTATTGTTCTAAGTTAGTTTAAAAATTCCCTGTTTTCAATACAATATTTAAATTCGACTTTTTAATTCAAACAGATCGTGTAGACATTGTTTTTTTTTATATATATAACTATCTCTAAGCGTATGAAGTCGCTAGTGTTAACACATAAAACTAGCGGCTCGCCTCGGCTCTACACGCATATTATCCTCGTTTATTTGAACCAAACTCTTCAAATGTAGGTATAACATTATTATACATTAACTTTAGAAAAATATTACTATTTGTCACAAATACGTTTATTAGTTTTTTACTGCGTTTTTACTATCTTAAACAACAATGTTAAGGCAGTAATACAGACACGATGAGTTTTACTAGTAAAGGTATGTTTTAAATAAATAATAATTTTAAAGTATAATATTCGTAATTTTTTAGGTATTTTTACATAATTCTATACAAAAAAGTACGACTAAAGCACAGAAAACACAGAGTTTGTACGTTTATAATCAAAAATCAATCACCTAGGTACCTTAAAATAACGATTACAAGGAATCGAGATTAAAAATATTTTAACATTATCTCTTGCAAGTCGGTTGATAACTAACTGATGGTGTCATCACAGTGAATATATCTACAGTGTAGTCAAAACTTTGATTTAATCAAATTTTTTATGCTTTTTAAGTGAAATCCCTATCGAATCTTGGATTAATATAACAAGTATTCCAAAACTAACTTACGTATTAAACTAGGATCCGGGGAATAAGATGCGGAATTTATAATCGATTGAGTCACAGTCATATACATGGACGATTTACGATGTCCGTAGACGACCGGTAGACGATAGCCGGTTGGGTCAGTAGTGAAACTGAACTTTTTAAATCCAGTCCCAAAATAAACTGGATATTATGGAATCGTCGTTGTTTTTGTAGCGCAAGAGCAATGTATGCGGTGTTGCCGAATTGTTACAAATAAGTATGATTTTTCAAAGTAGTTAAGATACTGCTGTTCATTTCACTGTGGCCATTATCTGACGTTATCTAAGTAAGTATTAAAAATCGATCTGCGCTTTGGTGAAAGATAAGCGACCACTTGAATTCTGACTTTGGCAGTATCAACATGAGCTTCAGCGACAAAGTGGTGATTGTGACCGGCTCCAGCTCTGGAATAGGAGCAGCCATCGCCGTCAAATTCGCCGAGGAGGGAGCTCAAGTGGTCATCCACGGCAGGAATGGGGAGAAACTCCGGAACGTGTCCGAACAGTGCGCCAGCTTGGGCTGCGCCCCCCTCATCGTCCTAGGAGACGTCTCCATCGAGGAAGAAGCCCGGAGGATCGTCGACGACACAGTCAACGCCTTCGGTAAAATCGACGTCTTAGTCAACAACGCTGGCATCATAAGAATTACCCCTGTACTCAGCGGAAGACTCCTGGAAACCTTCGATGAAGTCGTGAACACCAATTTAAGACCGGTCGTTAACCTCACGGCTCTAGCCGCCCCCTACTTGGTTGCGAGTTCTGGGAACATCGTCAATATTTCCAGCGTTGCCGCATCGACAGTCACTTCAGGCATGTCGTGTTACGACCTCTCTAAAGCCGCCATCAATCACTTCACGAGGAGCATAGCTTTGGAACTGGCGTCTTCTGGAGTAAGAGTAAACAGCATCAGTCCTGGACCTGTGATGACTGATATTCTGACGAATAACGGGGTGTCAGTTGAGGAGATTTCTGAGTGCCGGCAGTGGCAGACGCCGCTGGGGAGAATGTCTACTCCGGATGAAGTGGCTAATCTGGCTTTGTACTTAGCGAGTGAGAAGGCAGTCGGTATAACCGGCTCTGATTTTGTCGTAGACAATGGCATACGGCTGATGTGATTATTAAAAGATCCTTAACTTTAAACAGTTTTTTTTTGCAGTCACATAACCTATTGACTTAGCACAAACAAAACGGTTATCGAAAAAAAAAGCACACAAGTTAGTATGCCCGTATCTGTTACTTTTTTACACAAATAGTCCTGAATGCTATAATTACCTAATACTACTCGATTATTGTTCGTGTTAAGTACTCTTAGTACCTACTGGTACTTTTCTCATATTCATATCTTTTAAATCTAGGTTTGGATCCATATTTTATTGTACGAGTATTGGGAATATATGCACATACGATAAGCTTGTTATGGTTTTAATTACAGTAACATAAAAGTAAAAATAGAAGTTTAAATATTGGGGACAACATCACATACATTTTTCTGATTCTAAGAGAAAGCGCGACAAAGTCGTCAAAGTAAAAGACACATAGGTTTTTTACAAACCAAGTAAGAATAGGTGCAACCTGGGAAAAACCTCACAGACAGAGGACCTACAACATCTTATTGTATGATGTTGCTTCTCGTCAACAAGTGTCATGAAACGACGACTCGATAAAAGGTATTTTAAAAACAATCCAGATAATGCACTCACGACTGTCAGGATGCGGTAAAATTTGGTAAATAGATTTTTTATTGCTATGATAATAAAGCGTGAAGATAATGAATGTCTGACACAATTGTGCTTATAAATTCACTACTTTACAATTAACATCGTAAAATTTAAAACAGATTTAGTGTTTTTTGATGTAATTTTCAATATCTTGCGCAAAATTAAGAAGTATAAAAACTAGCGGCCCACGTAGGTGCTATTTGAGAATCTTACCTGAATCCCAACTTAACTAGCAATACTTCAACTGGTCAGTATAATAAATAAAATAAAAGATAAGGGTACCAGACTTTTCCAAAACGATAAAGAGTTTAAATCATAATTAATTCCTATATAATTGACAATTGCCCTCAATTTCTAAATGATTCCCTGTGAAATACTTGAACTGCGTACATATTCAAACAAATGAAATACGTTTTAAAAATAGTTTAGGCATCCGTCGAATAGAAAATCTCCTTCAAATTAGAAACTGGCCAAATATTTTAAGAAAAATGTTTGCCTTCAAACTGAGATTTGTATTTTGAGAAATTTTAACTGCCAGAATGCAATCGGTATGCACCAACATCATAAAGTCATAATATGTAATCTGGTACATAAAACACTTAAGCTTGACAAGGATCTATTAATATACGCTATGATCTCGTAAATTACAAGTCACAAAACCGTCCTATAAATACGTGCGCTGCATAAAACCTAACATCAGTTTATCTAGAGCCGCATCTCAGGGCGGACAGAAATCTTGTGACGTCATTCAATTATAATTGGAAACCAATTTCCTGCCTAAGTGCTGCTACTACTCAGAAAGACCAGCTGAAAAGAATACACCTTAATAAGCATGAGTTTCCAAAACAAAGCAGTTCTTGTGACAGGAGGCAGTTCAGGAATAGGAGCAGCCACAGCCATCTTGTTCTGTAAGGAAAAAGCACGAGTAGCAATCGTCGGAAGAAACGAAACGAAACTCAAGAGCGTGGCTAAGCAGTGCGCAGAAGTTGGCAGCGCTCCACTCGTCATCAAAGCCGACGTGGCTAACGATGACGATGCCCGAAGAATCATCAAGGATACCATCAAGGAATTCGGGAAGTTGGATGTACTAGTGAACAACGCCGGGGTACTCCGACACGGGACTCTGCTGAAAGGAGACATGTTGGAGGCATTCGACGAGATCATGAGCATCAACTTGCGAGCTGTGGTCCATCTGACCATGCTAGCTACTCCATACTTAGTCAAATCTAAGGGAAACATCGTAAACATCTCAAGCATAGCCTCCCACATGCACGTTGTCCCAAGTTACGTCTCCTACTGCACTTCTAAGGCTGGCTTAGACCATTTTACAAGAGGTTGTGCTATGGAACTTGGTTCTTCGGGCGTTAGGGTGAACGCGGTGAATCCAGGGCCCGTGGAGACAGATATCTTCGAGAGTTCCGGGTCGACGGCGGGAATCGACAAAATCAACACCCTGCTCGGACGCTGGTCACAATCTGAGGAGGTGGGAGACCTGATACTTTACCTGGCTAGCGACAAGGCGAGGAGCATAACTGGTTCCATTTTCGTCATTGATAATGGTTGCAGGCTGCAGAAGTAAACTAATCGTCTCATTTGGTATGACCAATACGTGACATCTATACGTGACTTGCATATTGCCAAGTAATTGACTGCTTGCTTAAAAGTTATGTTACGTGTTGAAGTTAACTATAAAAAACTTTGTTGTCAACTTTGTAATAAATAGTTTTAAGCATGTACTACTACAATGCTTAAAACTATTTATTAGTTTAATAACTATTATATGAACTAAACTAATTTGGTATTTTTGACCCAGTCCAGTTCCCTGTGAGAGGTATATTTTTTTTAATTGGAAATACTCTCTTATTAATGGGTATCCTGTTATACTATTCTCGACCAAGTTCTCATAAATCATTTGGTCTACGGCAGCTCAGAATTCGGGGCAATTAATTTGCAAGACCTAATAGACCCAATAGTTCTTAACTATTACGTCTTCGGATAAGGGGGATTTCTCAATCTCTTAACCGATTTCTCACTATTTTGGTAGTAAAATCATATGGGCTTTGTACAAAATAAATTAATTGATTTTAATGTAACGACAGACTACGAATCAACGTAAGGAATGTAACATTAAAAATTAAATGTGAAATAACGCAGTGATCTGATAGATTGTATAAGGTGCCTCAAATAGACTAAACATAATCAGTCAGTGTACCTCTTAAATGAATTTTATATTAGGTTTGTATGTTCAACCCGCAGTGTAAATGCGATTACTCATAGATTTCATTTCGAAACAAATAATTACGGATGCTATTTCCTTATTTTTGAGGTTGTTCGCTTTTTAGCGATAAGACGTACAATAATTCCTTTGTAAAAACTATTCACGAAATCTTTTGAGTAGTACCTAATTAATAATCTATTCATCAATTTCTAAGAATTAATTTTCGGTATAAGTAGTAGCTGTGATTGGAGACCAATAGAGATAGACACAATCCATTAATAAATGTAATGTTAAATATAGAAAGTAAAACTGATTTTTTTTCCTGCTTCAATATTAAAATCTAAATAAATGTTAAATATTTTAAAGACTCAGTTGTCAAATCAATATCTTATACAATGCACCAAAATTTCTCTAAAACTATATTTTCCATCGCTATTATAACTCTATGATTAAGATATGAAATGAAATGTACCCACAAAAAACAATATATTTTTATAATTATTTTGTCTAATACCTAAAAAAATCAATTAAAGATAAATATGTAGTAGGTACCTACTTAACTATCATATATGGTAATTATTCTTGATCGTCTGGTTATCAGCACAATTTATCATCTCAATATGGCTTAGGCCGCACTACCGATAAACGTCCGCGGTTTTTAACCGCCTGATTTTGTGAGTTAAAGAAACTGGTGGAAGCGGCCGCACTGATGGGTTTTTTCCGCGACTGATTTTAAAACCGCGTTTTTTTTACAGATTATTTAGAGAAAAAAAACGGCGTCAAAATTTGTAGCCCAAAGAACTTATATTCGCGTCGCGGTTTTTAACCGTAGTGCGTGCGTTTCCGGCGGCTTCGTGGATTCACGATTTACCGCTTGCGGGAAAAAATCGTAGTGCGGCCTTAGCCTAATGTCTGTCCTGCCAACCGTTCTATACAGAGATCTATTCATTTAGCGAATACCTATTAGGATGACTTAACAAACAGCGCATAATGACTACATGACAGTGCAACAAGATAAACATAAACAAATGACAATGCAAGTTTACAATCATAAGTGCATACTACAAGTACTTTAATCTTAAGTATAAACTCATACCAAACGTGATCATTTCCTTAGACACATTATAAATAGATACGCAGCAAAATAATGCCTTCAGTAATATCAAGTGTCATCTTCGAATCACAGTGGCTTGTAACGTCAGACTGTGCTTATTTTCCACTACACTAATTAACTCTAAGAGATCTTACCCAAGTACACCTAACTAAGCAATTTCTGACAAAGAACGACTGCTCCAGAAAGAGTTACTACCGAAACTATGTCATTCAAAAATAAAGCAGTTCTGGTGACGGGAGGCAGCTCAGGCATCGGAGCTGCCACAGCCATTATGTTCTGCAAAGAGGGAGCTAAAGTGGCCATTGTAGGAAGAAACGAGACCAAGCTGAAGGAAGTTGCCAAGCTTTGCACTAAAGCCGGCAGCGCCCCGCTCGTCATCAAAGCTGACGTGGCGAACGACAATGACGCCCGAAGAATCATCAAAGACACCCTCAAGGAGTTTGGGAAGCTAGATGTGCTGGTGAACAACGCTGGAGTAGTCAGGTACGGGACGCTGCTTAAAGGAGACATCTTAGCAGCGCACGACGAGATCATGAGCATCAATTTGCGAGCAGTAGTCCACCTGACGATGCTGGCTGCGCCCCACTTGGTGAACACTAAGGGCAATGTCATTAACATTTCAAGCGTCGCCGGCCAGCTGCACATCTTACCTTCGTTCATGTCTTACGCCACTTCCAAGGCTGCGTTAGACCACTTCACGCGCGGATGTGCTTTGGAGCTCGCGTCTTCAGGAGTGAGGGTGAACGCGATAAGCCCTGGACCGGTGGAGACAGATATCCTGGAGAACTCTGGCTCGCTTAAAGAGGCGGAAGAAGCAGCAGTGAAGACTCCTCTCGGTCGAGTGTCGGAGGCGGATGAGATAGCCGACCTGATACTGTTCCTGGCCAGTGAGAAGGCGAGGGGTATCACTGGATCTATCTTCGTGACCGACAACGGATGTTTAGTTAAAAAGTAATTGGTTTGAGAACTTAATGTTGGAGTCACCTATTTATATTTGGAAATAAAAAAAAATATTGAGACCTACAGTTTAATTTAAAATTTAATTGTAGGAAAAAATAAAATCTCAAGTTTATAGTTCTGATATTTCATTATTCAGCCAGTCTGTGTATAATCAATAGTGGTAGGTAGGTATATCGATTTTTTTTTAATAAACATTAGATAGTTTAATAATGACCCACTCAGAAAGTTACAACACAATCATTACTGAAAGATAAGAACATAAAAATCAGTGCCCAACAAGATTTTCCACCTAAGCAGAAGGTTTCTAGACGTGTTGAAAATCTATTTTATTTAGTGAAATTATTTACTAATTTTTTAACTTGATAGATTAAGTAGGTATATATTAAAAATGGGTTTTTAGAAATAAATATTTACGGCTATACTCGTAATTAAGGTAGCAATTATAATGTCGCATTATTTTCTTAAAATACTGGTAAAAATATTTGTCAAACAAAAAAAACCTAATAATTCATCAAAAACATATGTTTGATCAAAGTAATACCTAATCACGATAATGTAATTACTCAAGAATTGAAGGTCATATATCACAGCAAGTACCTAATTATTGTTTGAATGGTTGTACCTAATTAAAACTTACGTCTTGTAGGTGTCATATCTACTTTCCTATTCACATAACACAAGTAGGTAGATACTTAAACATTTGAATGTAGTAATTAATTACCTACGTACTTATGTAAGTTCTAGTACAAGAAGATACAAATAGTAGGCACGCTACTGTGCGTAGGTACGTATCAGTAAGTAGGGTCAGTTAGCCTGTTCGCATCCAATTAGTGCAGTTGACAAATTTGAAGGAGAAATAGAAAATGACCCAGCACTAAATTCAATGAAAAATGTTAGTGTTAACGTTCAGTTTTGGTCGAAACATATTTTTTGCTTAAAATAGAAATAACATTCGAATTATACGTTTTACCCACTATGTGTGTATTTATATACCTACTCAAGTATGGAATATTATTATTAATTATAAAACCAAAATAACACGGCGTTTTTATTATAATATTATCTAGAATATATTCATGTAGGTAAGTATTTACTGAATTAGGCGTCTCTAAAACAAATCTTTAGCGTACAAATCTGCCTGATACCCACGATGCTATTTACACAGTTGGTTGCGGGGTGGGTTAATATAAAATACAAGCGGTCCCGGCGAACTTCGTTTCGCCTTAGAGGATTTTCCGCTTTTATGTTGAATTTTTTCCTGAATTTTCTTTCTATAAACCTCACGGAGCCCAAGACCTTTCCAACGAATTCAAAACCGTGGAAATCGGTTCGTGCGTTCTGGAGTTATTGCGTCAGGAAGGAAAACCCGACTTATTGTTATATAGTAGATAAATATTCGATTATAGACCCCTTTACCAGCATATTTTAATGAAGTGTTGTAATACCTCTCCGAAACGCGCTTGATTTAAATGCGCGGCAAAGTTTCTGATTTGTTTCACCAAACATAAATTCGAAATTCATGGGAAGCGCTTTTGCTAAGTATTTTTTTTGAGGCGTTTCATAAAATTTATTCTTCAATGCAATTTTACATTTTTAAAATGATGCAACGATTCACGTCCGCAATTTATACCTTCGTTTCGAATGGAAAGCAAATTATCTCATCTTAGAGGAAGGCTTTGGAAGTGAAGTTTTATCCTGTGTTCCAGATTTCAACGCGATCAGTTGAGTGGCTAGCAACAAGATCCGTGCGTCATCGATAGGACTATCGGTAACGGCCGCTCTTTATTGCTAATATTACCTAATTCACCTAGTTCACAAAAGATATATTTTTTATCGTATTATCTTAGATATAACTTCTCTAGAACATTGTAAACAACGCGTGGATATAAAACGTGCGTCGCATAGTAAGATCTATGTAACATCAATTTAAAAACACTTTTCTAGTTCATTCCCTCGCGTGCTGTTAATTTTATCTCCGCATCGTGTAATCAGACAGTATTCGGGTGTTGCCCGCGAGTGAAGGTTGTCTGTATCTTTATTAAAGTTAACCAAGAAATATATTTTAATCGTTATGAGTTTTTCTAATAAAGTGGTGATAGTAACGGGCGCGAGCTCCGGCATAGGGGCAGCCACCGCCATCATGTTCGCTAAGGAAGGAGCCTCGGTTGTGCTGGTCGGGAGACACGAAGGGAGACTCGCGAGCGTCTCCGAACAGTGCGTCAACGCCGACCAGCTGCTCGTCATCAGGGCAGACGTCTCCAACGAGGAGGACGCCGAGCGAATCATCCGGACCACCGTGGACAGATTCGGGAAAATCGATGTCCTAGTCAACAATGCGGCGGTCGCTAAATTTGGGACACTTCTGGGGGGAAACCTAATGGATACTTTGGACGAGGTCATGAACACGAACTTCAGAGCTGCTGTGCACCTCACTACGCTTGCGACGCCCCACTTAGTTAAGACTAAAGGAAATGTGGTGAATATATCGGCGATTGGAGGGACGTCTGCGCCTGTAGCTCCCCTCATGGCGTACTGCTTGTCCAAGGCTGCTCTTAACCACTTCACCAAAGGTGCCGCCCTGGAGTTGGCCGCGGCAGGAGTCCGCGTGAACGCCATCAGCCCGGGACCGGTTCGGACAGATATCCTGGAGCATGCCGGGTTCCCGATGTCCTGGGATGACTTCGCCGCGAAGACGGCCCTCGGGAAAGTGTCAGAGGCGGACGAGGTCGCTGACCTCGTTGTTTATTTGGCCAGCGACAAGGCCAAAGGTGTCACTGGATCCAACTATGTGATGGACAACGGAATGTTGTTGAAAAAGTGATGTTATTGCAGGTAGTTGAATTATTGACAATTTGTGAATAACTTTTTAAAAACCATAGTTTTTGAGTACCTAATAATTGGCTACTTGACAGTGTTAACTATAAAATATGAGAAGTGTTAGATACGTTAGCTTATTAGTTAAGTAATAATTTTACTTTTTTATTTTTTAATTAAAAGCATACTAAGTATTTTATTTTTGCAAAATAAATTTTACTTTTTTTATCTGTGGAACAAAAGAACCGAAACGGAAACCACCATTGCAATTAGGAAATGACAGCTGTCGGCGAAAATTATTTATTTTAATGTGGCGAAACAATGATTATTTTACCGATTAAAATGAATTATTGTGTCTCTAATCGTATTAAGAATTTATTGAAACATTTTTCGTTTATCTAAATTAAGTCGTTCCTATGCGTATCGGTTCGTTGTCTAGGACGTTGACGTCATAATTTCAACAGTGACGAGACTTGGCGTTTTCGCGCGCTTTTTAAATGTGTTACACACAATCTTATTTTTCTCTGGTTATTTACATTTTATCTAGATAAATTCAATTGCTTGGGATATAAAATGAACGGGCACACATTTTACAATACTTTTTCAAAAACTGTCAAGTAGCCAATTGAGTAGATACATTAGCATTTGTTCCTGATATTTAATGTTTCTTGATAAACTACAAAGTTTTTTATTCGAAATTAAGTTAAAATTATGACAGTTCCTTAGTACCTACAAATAAAGAAAGAAAGTAATACATTTATTGACCTAACTAAATATATATATACATATATGTATAACCTACTAAATTAACATGCACACATAATTTATGGTCAATTGGGTTCCACCTCAGCTAAAGAATACTTTTAAAATGTATAATTATTTTTATGCATTAAAAATAAGTAGATATCTACTTATATCAAAAACGCAACGCCAACGCTAAGAGAAATGAAAAACGCAAAAAAAATCATTTGCAGTATTTCTATATTATATAAATTTTACTATAATTTTGGAAGCACTCCCATAATTTTCAAAAACATTATAAAAACGTCAATTAAAACACTCACATAATAGGTACTGTAGTGATACTATAGTGAATTCTTGCGTACAGAGCATGCCATGAACTTTGAACGTTTTGTAGCAACAGTCTAAAGAAGCGCAGACTCTCCACATCAGATTTTGTATTAACCTTATATCATAGACATATATGAACTAATATAAAACTGCAAGTACATATCTTTATATAACTTTTTCCTAATAATTTATCATACTCTGTAAAAATGTAAATAAAATTATATCTAAATACAAAAGTTTGGAATATATGGATTTTTATTTAAATAAAAATAAAAAAATATTGGACATCACATACATTTGATTGCTCTCATTCTGTGGTAAGTAGCTAAAGCACTTGTGTTACAAAAATCAGAAACAACGGCGGTCGCAGGAGGCTGCGTGCAAGGCGACAGTTTGCCCGCCTAGCGCCTCCTGGCGGGGACTAGTCGGCCGCGGGTGTGGGGACACCCCGGACGGCCTTGCACGGTCCTACGCAGCAGAGCGGGAATGGCTTAGCACGCTCGGCCGTTCCCGCCGGCCCCCCCGATCCAGGGGGGCGAGTTGAGGTCTAAAGACCATTCCGCCTGGCGCCGTGGCTGTTGTGGTTTTTACCGTTTTCCCATGGCGCCAACCAAAGGCGATGAGAGTGTGGGGGGAGTTTTTAGTTCGGGTAGTCCCCGCCCCTTCTGGGCGGGGGAGTCCCACACACGTCGCTGCCGTCCCCACGGCAGCGATATGGTGCGAAAAAGCATTCTCTCCCCCTTAAAAAAAAAAAAAAAAGAAACAACGGCGGTACCACCACACCCAGACCCGAGATAATACAGAAAAGTTCGTTTCCCATATTGACCCGGCCGGGGATCGAACCCGGAACCTCAGAGATGGCGCGACGCCAAAGTCCGGCCCGCTCGCCTCTCGGCCACGGAGGAGGTTTGCTGCTCTTTTAAGCAATACGTAACTAATGGATTTGAATATACATTGTTAGAAAGATACACGAGTTAGATTTACATAGCATAAAAGGTTATTTTTATATCAGGGCTGTCCACACCAGATATGATTTCGGGCCAATTTAAATTACCTACTAAATAGATTGCCGCACAAAAAATATTAAAGCAAAAATATTATAGCATTTAATAGATCATACACAACCGCGCTTGGCCGTCAATAAGACGCTTAACACGAGACGGGACTCACAGAAACACAGTAAGTAATATTCATAAGAATCAAATTTCAGATTCTATCATTTTCTTACCTAGTGCCAGATATAACAAAAAATGGAAAATAATTTCCGAAAAATCCTTCGAAAATGATTAAATAACACACCGCGGGCTGCACCTAGATAGACAAATGCCCTGCATTTTCGACCTTCTGTGATTCTGTGCTGGCTAAAGCTAGAATCCTGCAGGCCTAGCACACACAATATGTCAAATTTATCGCATGAGACGACAAAAGTTTCGATGCTGTTGATTTGCACGCCGCACTCGTATTTTCAGCCAATCAGCAGCTGACGCACTGACTTCAACCGATTTTGACGTTTGTTATGAGCGCGATAACATTTAGTCGCGTTGCGTACGTCGACACAATAGATAATGAGTTTATTCATGCAAACGTACTAAACTAAATGCATAGGTATTTTTACTTTTTATAATATCAGCGTACATTAAGATAAGGATAATTACTTATCTACAAAGTTGCAATAAATTATTAAACAAAATGGCTGATGCATTCTTTCTAACAATATTTATTCAAATCCATTAGTTACGTATTGAATAAAAGAGCAGCAAATAAAAATACATACATATATTCTAACAAACTTTTGTATTTATAATTTTATTTCAATTTTTACAGAGTATGATAAAAAATTAGAAAAAAGTCTTATAAAAATATGTACTTGCAGTTAAATATTCGTTCATATGCCTATTGACATAAGTATTTTTAATGCATAAAAATAATTATGCATTTTGAAAGTATTCTACCTTCATTTGTGGATACTAAGGAATGAGCAAGTGTCATCATTTTAACTTAAAATCGAATAAAAAACTATGTAGTTTATCAACAAACATTAAATATCAGGAACAAATTCTAATGTACTAAATTATTCAAGAATCAAGAATTCTTGCATATTACTCAAAAACTAACTCTGGTTTTTAAAAAGTCATTCACAAATTGTCAATCATTCAACTAACTGAAGGTACTATAAATTTTTCAACAACATTCCATTGTCCATCACATAGTTGGATCCAGTGACACCTTTGGCCTTGTCGCTGGCCAAATAAACAACGAGGTCAGCGACCTCGTCCGCCTCTGACACTTTCCCGAGGGCCGTCTTCGCGGCGAAGTCATCCCAGGACATCGGGAGCCCGGCATGCTCCAGGATATCTGTCCGAACCGGCCCCGGACTGATGGCGTTCACGCGGACTCCTGCCGCGGCCAACTCCAGGGCGGCACCTTTGGTGAAATGGTTAAGAGCAGCCTTGGACAAGCAGTACGCCATGAGAGGAGCTACAGGCGCAGACATCCCTCCAATCGACGATATGTTCACCACATTTCCTTTAGTCTTAACTAAGTGGGGCGTCGCAAGCGTAGTGAGATGCACAGCAGCTCTGAAGTTCGTGTTCATGACCTCGTCCAAACTATTCATTAGGTTTCCCTCCAGAAGTGTTCCGAATTTAGCGACCGCCGCATTGTTGACTAGGACATCGATTTTCCCGAATCTGTCGACAGTGGTCCGGATGATTCGCTCGGCGTCCTCCTCGTTGGAGACGTCTGCCCTGATGACGAGCAGCTGGTCGGCGTTGACGCACTGTTCGGAGACGCTCGCGAGTCTCCCTTCGTGTCTCCCGACCAGCACAACCGAGGCTCCTTCCTTAGCGAACATGATGGCGGTGGCTGCCCCTATGCCGGAGCTCGCGCCCGTTACTATCCCCACTTTATTGGAAAAACTCGTTGCGATCAAAATCTTGTTTTTGGTTAACTTTAAAAAAAATGCAGTAGACAACCTTTACACGCGGGCTACACCCGAATACTGCCTGATTACACTATCCGGATATAAAATTGATAATTTTATGCACGCGAGTGAATGCACTAGATAAGTGGTTTTTAAATTGATGTTATGTAACGTCTTTTAATACAACGACTAAGTCTTATTGACAAAAATTCGAACCCTAAGTCTTCATCTTAGAGTCGAGTCCTGTAAGATGGAGGCTAGTCGTTTTAATAGACCTTAAAAGTCTCTTTCATCGCTAATCCTACTATAACTTCGCGTTTGGAGCTGAAATAAACTCCTGGCTTCTAATAGTTACTAAATACAAGATCAAACTGAATTGTGATACTAAGATTAGTAAGCCGCTTTAGCCAGCACAAAATCACAGAAGGTTGAAAAAGCAGGGAATTTTAAACCTGTGATTTTTTCAAGTGAGGATGGGACAGCCGTGCTTCTACTTGCACTGCTATGCAGCCGCTCTGTAATAGAAACATTTTAAAATACGTAGTTTCTAAAATAATTCACGCAAGTTAGAAATATGTAAATTTAACATATTATTTCATATGGGGCATTTCACGCGAAGCGGACAAGTAAAGAAAGTCGATGTTTCAGATTTCATTAAAATTTGAGTATGTTCTAACTATACATATCCCTGATATGTGTACCAAATATTTTTGTCATTTAATGACTGGTTCAGGATTTATGGGACTTTGAAATTCTGACCAACCGGCGGGTATGCAGTACAATTCAAGGCCATATACTGAGTCATAAAATTATAGAATAAATAAAGGAAACCTCTGAATTTGAAACTGCATATGAGCTTTTAAATTGTATTTATGGAAATTTTTTTTTTTTTTAAAGGCGATTGAATTTTTTAGGATTTATGGGACTTTGAAATTCTGACCAACCGGCAGGTATGCAGTACAATTCAAGGCCATATACTGAGTCATAAAATTTTAGAATAAATAAAGGAAACCCCTGAATTTTAAACTGCATATGAGCTTTTAAATTGTATTTATGGAAAACCTTTTTTTTTTTAAAAGGCGATTGAATTTTTTTTACATTGAATTTCACTAAGTTCGACCATTTTGATTTCTTTTATTTTATTTCCTAAAAATAGTTAATATTGTGTAGAACATGCTTGCAAAGTTTTATCATGGGATTGAAAGTAGATTAGGAGCTAGACATGACATACTGCCGTAGCGTGGCGTCCGGCGAAGCGCCCGCGAATCTAGTGAAACTATCAATGAAATGAAATAACTTGTAACGGATGTTTTTTCCTATTTCTTATAATAAAGATAAATTATTTATAACCAGTAAATACTAAAATACTTAGTATCTACACGTAAAATTATACCATAATCTTATTTATTTTAATATGATTTTTTCTTAAGATTCCTTACGCACTTTTTCACTTTTACCACACCCATAAACAAACTCTGTATGACCCAAGGGTGGACTGGTAGTAAATGCTCCTAGCATAAATAAAGTCCAATTGTGTTTTGTGCAATAAGTTTTTAAATAAAAATAATAAACAGGATAAAAAAAACGAAATGTTGTTTTAGCAAATATATTTCATAGAAACATACATGCCGTCAGTTACGCTTACACGATAAAATGGAATAACGACCGCGTACGCCCCGCTTTCTGTGGACAAAAAAAAGGATACATTAATTAACTTGAACTTCTATGCTTTAAACTTATCAAAACTCTAGAATATTACTAATCTTCATTCATTATGCTTTTTAAAGGCTGTTTTTAAATTACCTATGAATTGTAAGTACAGGTCATATGTTAGCAAAAAAAAAGGTACAAACTCTACAAAATCTATGAATGCGCCCATTATTGTAATTACATTTACAAACATTGCTGTATTATATCTATAGATGGATAGATATAAATTATAGCACCGAACATTTACAGAAATTGGTTTTACACACACATTATTGTATAATTTAGGCAGTCTTATCACTAAACAGCAATCTTTTTCCGACAACTGCCAGGTTGAGAAAATAGTTGATAACAAGGAAACAATATTATTTTGTTTAATGTAAAAAATATGGCAACTTGTTGCAATATAAAATAACACAAATACAGTGATTTTGCCTTGGACTATAGGCATTCATTCTGTCTTATACATTTACCAATGCATGAAATGTTATCAATGAGCTTATAACATAGATATAGTAAGCAGTAGTTTTGGATTAAACTGATTGAAAATATAAAATACTTAAAAAGAAACAAACCTTTAGTATAAAATTAGTCGAAAAGACCAAAGCCCATGTCCTCATCTTCTGATTCAGACTCCTCCTTCTTGGCTTCCTTCTCGTCTGCAAAATACAAATATCAATAATTAGTATAGTCACAAACGAAATGTTTTAATTGTTTTAATTAATTCAAGATCAGAATAGAGATGATCAGCAATGTGATTCAGTCGAAAGATGGTGTGAATTGTGTAAATCATCATATTTTTAGTTACGTAGAAACGAACAACGAAAGACGATGATCATGGTAAAATTCAGGCAATGACTACAGATTATTTAAAATTGTAGATTAGTGGCCTATTTTAATTCAGTCTGCTTTGCCTTCATAATAATTTCTTGTTATGGTCAGATAAACAACAATAATATACTGGTATATTATTGTTGTTTATACTGGTAAAATAAAAAGGTGTAGGTCCTAGTATAATCATTTCGTATACTAGTTTGATATTGAAGAAAGTAACATATTTTATTTCATTTTGTCTTCGTAGAAACATATTTGTAACTGCTTAAATGCTCTTTGGGACTATTCAAATTTAGAACAAGATATTTTTATTTTTTTTATTTTTTTTATTTTTATTTTGCACAAAATCCACAGCTCTTACTAAATTATTAACATGAATCTTAATGCTAATCTTACAGCTAATAACGGATTTTAATTACATTTGTGTAATATTTTTATGACAAAGCGACGAACGGACATAAGTTGCTTGCACACATGTTATTTACATGTTCTTACATAAATAAATAAATAATGGGTATCAAAAATAGATAAGTCTATGTATTATATATACACACACTCACGCACACATACACACATATATATAATTAGAAATATATGAATATAATAATTAGTAATAATAAATGTTACGTACATATAAATGATAACATAATAAAAAATAATAATTATTATAACAGTTAACAGTTAAAAGTGTTTCAGTTTGTCAATATACTGATAATGTCTTTTTTATATGAATGTAGTGAAGAACAGAACAAATCCAATGAAGCAAACCCAATATTGTACTTTTTCTGAATACGACGTATGACAGAATTTTGAGCGTAATTACTATGCACCGATTTATAGCTGAATAGTTTGGTGTGTCTAGTTCGGGTTGCGGGAGCACTCAAAGATAATGTTCTGGATACTAAATCCGTGCTGTCTATTTGGCTATTGCATATTTTATGTAAAAAGGTCATGTCGAGAAGACAACGTCTATCCTCAAGTGTCAGCAGGCGATAAAAAGTACATGACTCAACATAGCTAGAGTGCGTACGACAATTCCGGTAATTTAGATGTTTAAGAAATTTTTTTTGAATTTTTTCAATGCTTCGAGTATGTGTTATATACTGAGGGTTCCAGATATTACTGCAGTATTCGAGGATGCTCCTTACATATGTGTAATATAAGACTTTCAAACATTGTGTATCTGAAAAGGGTCTGCTCACCCGCAAAACAAATCCTAGAGCTTTAAAGGCTTTTGATGTTATGTATTCTATATGGTCTGTGAAGGTTAGTTTAGAGTCCATTAAAACACCTAGATCTCTAATCTGTTTTACTTCTTGCAGAACTGAGCTATTGATGCTGTATTCAAATTTGATTGGCTTTACTTTGCGGGTGAAGGATATATGAAAGCATTTGTTTACATTAATGTTAATTCGATTTTCTTCATAATATTCGCTTAGTCTATTCAAGTCATCCTGTAAATCAGAGCAATCCTGAGCTGATACTATTTTCTTGTAAATCTTTGTGTCATCAGCATACATTAAAAATTTTGCATGCTTGAAGCATTTTGTGATGTCGTACAGGTAACAGGCGTATAATAATGGTCCAACTATGGACCCCTGGGGTACTCCCGATAATATAGTGACATAGTTGGAACGGTAACCACCTATCACAACCGCTTGACTTCTATTTTGTAGATACGACTCGAACCATCTAAGGAGACATCCCTTTATTCCTAGTTCCCCGAGCTTTCTGAGTAATATAACGTGATCCACTCTATCAAATGCCTTCTCAAAATCCGTGTATATCACGTCTGCCTGCGAGGCGCCGTCCATGCCGTTTAAAACATCATCTGTGAATATGGCTAAGTTCGTATTGGTTGACCTTTTTTTGAGGAAACCGTGCTGTTCTGATGGAATCAACGGCGAAACAATGGCATATAAGTGGTTATGTACAACACGTTCCAGCAATTTACTAAGCACATTCAGTATCGAAATAGGACGGTAGTTCGGTACCTGACTCCGACTGCCCTTCTTGTGGATAGGGACAATGTGAGCGGTTTTCCAGAGGCTGGGAAAGTAACCATTTTTCAGGCATTTGTTGAATATTAAAGCAATCGGGGTTGCTAATGATTTGGAACAGAAATAGAAAAAGGACGGAGGAATGTTGTCACTACCTGCACCTTTTTTAATGTCAAGTTTTTTAAGTAAATTATTTATGTATGAAGGGGTTATTTCTATAATATTTATGTTAGTGTCAAACGAAGAATCATTTGATGCAGCGGGATAGTAAGATGCGGGTGGTTTGAAATTCTTTTGAAAAAAGTCATTGAATGCATTACATATGTCGAGTTCATTATTATAAGTATTGTTGTTATATTTCATTGAGTTAGGGTAACTGGACTTGCTATTCCTCTGTGACTTAACGTAAGACCAAAACGATTTAGGGTTGTGCTTAATTTGTTTTTGAGAATTTGTTATGTAGTCATTAAAACACATCTGCTGCAGCGCTCTCACCCTGCTTCTAAGTTTAGAAAACTCCAAATAATCCAGGGGATTTCCATGAAGTTTCCAATTTTTATGCAATTTAGCTTTTTCCTTAATCAGTTTAATAAGAGATTTACTGTACCACACAGGGTATGAACGAGAACAGGATACATAAACTTTGGGGACAAATCTTTCAATAAGTTGTGTTAATATGCCATAGAACTTTTCTACCACTAGTTCCAAATTATCTATAATTGAGATAAACGACCAATCTTGTTCATTTAAATAATTATTAATTTCGTCAAAGTTAGCTCTTCTGAATTGATACTTAAAGCGTGATTTCGGCTTAAACGGACAGATGTAGATGTCAGTTGTATGTAATTTCAGAGAGGGGTGATATTTGTCCTCCATGACTAACGGAAAATCAGGGCGCTGAAGTTCGAGTGAAAAGTTGGAGAGCACTAGATCCAATATAGATATACGAAATCGTAACGGTCTTGGTAATTTTCATTTTTGTAGCGATTCCCTAACCAACCTTTTCACTTACGAGTAGTACCCCACCCAGTAGCAAGTTTCAAGTAAAACTCCCAAATATTGACAAAGACAAGTTTCGATATTGTCCATTGATGACTAATAGCACACCGCACAGATATTTTCAGTCAATCAGCATCAGCTAACACACTAAAATTAGTTATTTACTTAAAAACAGACCAGCTCTTTGACCAATGGTTAGCACAACTGGTTGTTCAAACAAGGTTTGTGGAATCCACAGGCAAAATAAACATTTGTGTTCGAGTCTGACATTTAATTTTGTTAAGAGTGTGTGAATGCACATGTATTCGCTAGGCGCATCCTTAGCTAGCTGCTAAGTCAGCTCAGTCTATTGGCTGTGGGGCATCGAGACACGCATTTCAGGAAACCATGATTAAGTCTCGACTAAAAAACTCTGTTACATTACAAGTGTAAGTATATACTACAATTTAGAACACATACCCTTCTTCTCTTCAGCGGCGGCGGCGGCCGGGGCCGCGGCGGCGGCGGGCGCGGCGCCTCCGGCCGGCATCGACGAGAGCTTCTCGCGACCTGGACACAGTATTGTATGACAGTTGGCTCATAAGCATTGGACCAGACACGCTCGTTCTGGGTGAACATAGTCAGTTTAGGTTGGAACAGCAATGTTGTTCAGACGAAAGATGGTGTTAATTGAAGTATCATCATAGTATCATCCACTTGTTTGTTTTTAAGCCTTAAATCAATCTTATTAACTTTAATTTGTTTTTTTTTCGTGACCAATTATCACTAAAATTTTATGATAGTGATAGATGGCCTATCATCTACCTCTACACCGGACTTTATGGGCTTACATCCCTGAATCACTTTATTATTGAATAAATACATTAGAGAACAATTCTGGCACGCTAATTGAAAAAGCAGTTCTTTTGTGCAGTTTTTTTAATTAAGGTATCCATTATGAACTTAGAATGGCTTTAAAGCCATTATCAACATGATACAGACAGTAAATTAACAAATTGGATTTAATAGGCTTTTCTTTCACTATATTAAATTAAAGAAGTTAGTAAGACAACATACCCTGCGCAATCAGCTCCTCAACGCTCTTGCCGTTGAGCTCAGAGATGACCTTCTTAAGTTTCTCTGAGTCAGCCTCGATGCCCACCGAGCTGAGGATCTTCTCCACATCGGAGGCGACCGGCGCCGCCTTCCCGCCCAGCACAGCCAGTAAATACGCGGCCACGTAACGCATTCTGGAAAATACATTTGTTCATATTTGAGTAAATTGGTCCGAACTTTTTTGTACATATAGAGTTCAACTCCTTACTCGTTAGCATAGTGAAAGAGGAGGCACTTTGAGTACAGACGGACTTCAAGTTATCTTGTAGAGTTTTCTTTTAATTTTTCTCTCGCTCAGTTTTGTGAAAATATTCTATTGCATTTTGTTTTTCAATGTCTAAGAGTCACAAGGTAAGAAGGATATTTAAATGGGGAAAACATTTTATTTATTAAATTAATTGTGATAAATCTTCTGAATCTTAAACTCCTTTCACACATTTTACTACACAACATACCTTGGTGTAAGTTGGATTTTACTTAGTAAGCTTCTTTTTTTGGTGGCACAATTTGGCGGCTTAAAAAAACATTAGACAGTATAGTTGTCTCTAGCTTTAAAAATATACATAACACAGTAGTAAAATCTGTTCCACCAAGTTAAGAGATTGAATTTGTTTGGTTTATCTGGTAATAAAATTAAAGCGTCCTAACGTAACAAAACATTTTTCAACTAAAATTATAGCAAAATAAACTAGACTGAACTAGCACCATGTGACGATATCTATGCCATGAGACCACCAACACGTGCAAGAGTGCTTAAACTTAAAAGCCGGCCTACACTACATAAACATACCTACACGAATTATTACGAAATAATTGCCTATTATTAATTATAAAGACAAGTCAGTCTCAAATAAAAAAGTTCTTCCGCTAAAAGCGAGAAGAAACATGTTTTTAGGTTAGAGATAACGAAACATGACAAAAAGTTAAGGGCAATGGCATGATAAGTTAACTAACTGCACAGAGAAAGCATCGTAACCGAATTCTCGAATCACTTCCGAATTAACACATTAGATTCACCATGATAGGTTATGGCGCAAAATTATATCCGGTTCTATCTTCTCGAAATTCATGACATTTTCACAAATCACCATTGGTCACACAACAAATAACTATTTAACTACATCAATATCACCATATTTCGGAGAAATAACTTACTTTTAAGTCGTAATGACACGAAACGTGTATTGCCGAAAAGTAAACGTTCGTCTTGAACAAAATGTCAAGAAGAAAGAATGATTTCGCTTCAACCGGGTGCTGTCAGTTTGACAATGACAATGCCTGCGTTTCGTTTTGCTTTTCTTGACTCAAAGCTGTCCTTCGCGTTGTCTATGGAACTTTTCAAATGTAAAATTAATATTATTTTATATTATGGTGTGTAATTCACAGACATTTAATCTAATAATATTTATGTCGCAGTCATCTGGTTTAATCAGCTATTTGATTGAATCACTAGCGCGTTCATTGAATGACGACGTTTAATTGAATGACTAAAGGACAACTCGTTAAATTGTTTAATATAACGTTCAACTTCTTGACTGGACGTCATTTAGCATAGTCGTTGAATGGGATATACTTAGAATAAATATAATATATCTATGGGGATATAGCTGACTTTGTAATGTTTGATTAGGGTGACCATAAGTTGCCACTTAAAAGATAACTAAATTTAGTTAAAATAAAAAATGAAGACATGACATAACACACCTTAATAAGATTTTTTAATATGTTTTAACAATTTTAAGTCTTAAGACAATTAGGCTATAAAAATATTTTTTTACGAATAACTCACTTTATATCTCAATTTCATTCTAAAACTTTTCAACACAGTGCTATTCGATTATATCTGTACCAGCTGTTTGACGCCATCTTTGTTTTAAAGAGTACTAACGCCGCAGTGGAAAAAAAATGAACTAAATTACAATCACCTGACTGATTACGTCCGCTATGTTCAAAGGGCTATGTTACAATCCGCTAACTTGTTGGACGTTCAGTGAGTCTTATTCATTCAACGTTCGGCCTAGTCATTCAATTAAACGTCGTTATTTAATAAACACGCTAGTGATTCAATCAAATAGCTGTTTCAACCAGATGACTGCGACAGTCACAGTCATCAAATATGGCGTCAAACAGTTGGTACAGATCTAATCGAATAGCACTGTGTTCATATTTTTTAGAGTGAATTTGAGATTTAAAGTGCCTATAGCCTAAGTGTCTTAAGACTTAAAATTGTTAAAACATATTATAAATTCTGATTAAGGTGTGTTATGTTATATCCAATTTTTTTTATCTAAATTTAGTTATCTTTTAAGTGGCGAACTTATGGTCACCCTAATCAAACATTACAAAGTCAGCTATATACCATTCAACGACTATGCTAAATGACGTTCAGTCAAGAAGTTGAACGTTATATTAAACAATTTGACGAGTTGTCCTTTAGTCATTCAATTAAACGTCGTCATTCAATAAACGCGCTAGTGATCCAATCAAATAGCTAATTAAACCAGATGACTGCGACATATATTATTAATTTATTAATTTTTGATCCATTACATACAGCAGCTGTATAAGCCACACAGTATATAAGAGTACGTGTAGTCGTAAAGTTATCTTCACTTTTACAGTATTTTGGTATAATTTGTTCATTTAGAAAATCTACTATGTAATTAAATTTTCTTGTGATTTTCTGCTTTGGGACATAGGGCCTCTCAGTTGGGTCTATTATTGTGTAAGTAGATAAGGTTTTTTCAAATGTATTTATGATTTCCTCATTGAACTTGTAATTGTTGAATTTATGAATCTGTCTAGGCATATCTGTTGAGGTGGTGGGCATGTGCATGTCTTTTAAAGTGTCACTGGTACTTTGTGTGTCTGTGTTGTTTAGTGAATTGACTTGATTTTCTTGCAAAGGGTGTTCAATATCGTTTATAATGTATCTTGGAATTGACGTAATGTGTGAATAATTTTTCTCTATCATACTGTCATTCACACACTCTTCTCGCATCTCTTTCGCAACTTCTTCTTTTATCTCATTCAATCTTTTATCTGTTATGTATTTGTATTTTATAATAGCTCGTCTTTGGTCCGCAATCCTTTGCTCTGAAATTTGTTCCAACTGTGGGAACATTTCGATAACTTTAGTGTATAACTGTCTTCGGTATCCAGTAGCATTTTTCTCTAGTTCAGTAATACTAAAGTAGGTTCTTATAATAGCTTCATTCAGTTCGTTGCTCCATCGCATTCTTTTATTAGGTTCAGGAATTTGATTCTGTTGTGAAATTTGATTGCCATTTTTCAATATTTGTTCAACTTCAGCTTTTATGTTTGCCATAGTATCACTGTCTAGCAGCCTGTTCCGCACTATAGCCCTGCGTTGGTCTCCTACTCTCTGTTTTGATACTTGCATTTCTGGGAATTTTTCAATGAATTTACTGTGGAGTAAATCTAAATAAATTTTGTTTTTAGTTTCTAATTCGGTTATTGTTAAATACGTACGCCAGATATATGTGTTCATTTCACTAGTCCACTTTTTTCGCGTACTATTTTCTACCCTGGTGGGTGCAGTATCATTAAGGATCAAGCCCTCCTCCTGCACAACATCCAAGGTGAAAGGTGTTGAAGATCGTGATAAGTTAGAGGTGGAATTTTCATTTAGATATGATGGTGGGGAAGATGGTAACGATGGGAATAATGAGTCAGATGATGTAGGTGACTCCCTGCCTTGTTCGGCTGTAGCATATTTTTCGACAGGAGTCCGCCTGTTCAACTCCTCATCGCCGATGGTCCGCATGCTGTCACGTCCAGCACCGGCTCCAGACGTGCCCCGGCGACCCCCGGGCAGCGACCGCAAATTATATCGTTTCTTACAATTCTCCATAAAAAAGGGGTTTGGTTTGGGACCGTTAGTTCGGGAAGCGTGTTGAAGGCATAGATGTTGTAACCAATCTATAGATGTTTCGAATTCAGTCAGATGTAGTAGTTAATACGACTTAAATATAGTATCAGCATCCCTTAAGCCACCCTTACCACGACAAGGTGGTCCCATGGGGGGTTATTATTATTACTATTAAATACAACCAACTGAATGTGAAGTGGCACAAATTGGAACTAAAAATTGTGTTGTAACGAAGTTAATTGTTTTACCATTGTTGCCATGCGATTATTCAGTTTTTGTTCAAATTTGATGTTTCTTGTCCCAAGATTTGATTTACTATTGAAACTTAACCAATAAAATAATATATTTTGTTTGTGGAGCCTCGGTTAAAATAAAGTTTGGGAAACCCTGGCATACCCAAACAATAGGTCCATTCTCTAGTCAGTGTGAAAATAATTAGATTGCACCTCCATATGGACTCCTTCTTATGTGACCTGATGTGCAATAAATAGAGGAAAAAAAGTTATGACAATTTTTAAAAGTTTAGGAAACCACTTTATCTACCGTATACTTAGATGAGAGGAGGTACTTTTAAAGGGATTTGGATCTTTTGATTCTCTCTGACAGATTATAAGTTGATACCAGGGTAATAGGACGTTTTAGGAGCTTTTACGTAAGGTTTTTCCATAGAATACTTTCTTTCAAGATAAAACTTATAGATATTTGAGGGTACTGGAACATTTACAGCATTTAAAATGCCAGTAAGTATTTACCTTTTTCGGAATGAGCCCCACATAGTCTCATTCTAGCTCTCTATCCGACAGTCAGATGGACTTTCGGGACCCACCAACCGCAGGGAATAGGGAGGTTGACCATTGTGATATTATTATATTTATTTATCATGAACCTATGTATGAATATTCTATTCTCGTGTGTAATTTTCTGCTATTTATGATTATTAATTTTGTTGTTATCCATATTCACATTTTTACTGTTACCGCACCCATAAACGTACTATCTGCATGACCCAACGGTTGACTGGTAGAGAATGCTCCTAGCATTAAGTCCACTTTTTGTACTTTTTTTTTGTGCAATAAAGTTTTGAATAAATAAATAAATAATAATACCGCTTCTTCCTTTTTACAGGACGCCACTGCCGAACAACCGGATACACTAAGTTCCTCCTTCCTGATCCACCGCTGCCCTTAGGAACTTGCCGCAGAGAGTCAGCTGCTGTCGGCAGCCCATCTTGGGATCCATCTTGGCTTCTACTTGTGCGCTATGGGAGGCTGAGTAGCAAGAATAGCTACAACGCTCAGGTCCACAGACGGTGCTATTAAGTCTCCACATTGTGACCGGATGCGGAGTCCAACGGGTTCATCCAACAGACTTTGGATTTATGGTAACCTTTTTTTCGTTTACATAAGAACTTGACGTGCTGTTTACCGCAGGCTCCAAAGCTAAAAGTACCAAACTTCTTACTTTCAATTTATTTACGAAATGAATTTATATTCCTTGAGAAACGAATTTTTCCGTACAAAAATAGTATTATCATAAAATATAACTTACCTTGTACTAATACATAATCGACCATGTAAGTAATTTGTAATAATAATTTGGTCGGCTTTAAATATGTACGTCGCCGTCAAATATCTTATATTATATGTACCTGTATTATTCTCTCATCTACACAGGTAGCTAAATGAGACACATGACGTGCGTGACACATATTGACGTTATGAGTGTTCAGATATTATTGGCATCTGCTCAGATATTAACTCCCATTACTCACATTTGTAATCTGGCATTGGCGACTGGAGTCTTCCCTCAGGTTTTTAAGGAGGCAGTTATTAAGCCAATACATAAAAATGGGCCAAAAGACACAGTCAACAATTACCGGCCTATCTCAGTTCTGCCCTCGATATCTAAAATTCTGGAGCGCCTTATGAGCAAGCGTTTAATGAACTTCCTTGAAGCCAACAACTTGTTATCCGCTTCTCAGTTTGGTTTCAGAGCGGGCAGATCAACTGACGAAGCGGTGCACGAACTAACTAATTCGATTATTAGACGCCTTGATGATAAGAAGAAGTGTGTTACGGTATTCCTCGATTTGGCCAAGGCGTTCGATGTGGTATCTACGCCACTATTGTTGGCCAAACTGGAAAGGCTGGGCGTAAGAGGAACACCTCTGAAGCTGTTCGAGGATTACCTCACAAATAGAACGCAAAGGGTCAGGATTGAGAATTGGCTGAGTGACGAGAAGGTCGTATACCATGGTGTCCCCCAGGGTAGTATTCTTGGCCCATCTCTATTTTTGGTGTACATAAATGAGCTGTGTCAACTCCAACTCTTACAGGGCAAGATATTCACATTTGCTGATGATACGGCACTTTTTTTCTATGGAAGTAATTGGGAGGATGCTTTTTCAAATGCACAAAGAGGATTTAATTTGGTATCTTTGTGGCTACAAAACAACCTACTTTCTCTAAATGTCAGCAAGACCAAACTTGTAGCCTTCGCTTACAAAAGAAACCTGTTGCCATCACCAGACCTCAGCATTAAAGCACATAATCAACTATGCCTACACCATACTTCAACTTCTTGTAACTGCCCCTCGGTAGCAAGAACGGAATGCATTAAATACCTTGGCGTCACTATTGATGACACATTAACCTTTAAGTCCCATTTGGATATACTCACGTGTAGACTACGGAAATTAATATACGTCTTTAAAACTTTACGTCATGTTGCGGACAAATGCACTATCAAGATGGTGTATTATGCTCTGTGTCAGTCATTGATTAGCTATTGTGTCACCTCGTGGGGAGGATCGTCCAAGTCGCATTTGAAAGAAGTAGAAATAGCTCAAAGAGCAGTCCTAAAGACTGCGGCCGGATTGCCTTTTCGTTTTCCCACCACTACTTTGTTTAAGGAATGGGACGTCCTATCAGTGAGGCAAATTTTCATTTTGAGCATTGTGCTCAGACAACACTCTGAGCTTGAATTTGACCCTGAACTACAGAAAAATAGACGTCGTAAGGCTAAAGTCTGTAAAACTGAAACTTTCCAAACTGCGTTCTCTCGTAAATACTTCTGCTACCTAGGGCCATATTTATACAACAAAATAAACAAAATAACTGAAATTTACCCTCTTTCTAAACATGATTGCAAAATAACCGTCTCAAAATGGCTAAAAACACTAGACTATGATGCAACAGAAAACTTTTTGACCCATGCACTCTAGAATAAAATACACAACTATAAATCCCTCAATTAATTATTTACAGACAATCGCGCACACTCGTACAGTCTCCTCTTATACTCATACATACATACACACACACACACACATCCACGCACACACACACTCACACACACACACACACACACACACACACACACACACACACACACACACACACAAATATTATATATATAAATATTGCCGTTTTACTAAACATAAAATTAAGATCTCGTTCCTCATAAAAAGTAATATTTGTGTCTTCACGACCATTGGCATAACAATATTATGTTTTAGCTATAAGACCCTTAATGTTCTAAAGTGATGGGCGGGGCCTGGTGACCTATAATACAGGTATTACTATACCTATCTTAGGCGCCAGACTCTCACATCAATAGGTTAAGACCTTCCTTTTAAGTGTATAGCATAATAATAATGTACCTTAAACCTTTTGTGAAGAGTAAATAAACTTTATTATTATTATTATTTATTATTATATTACTAAAGTAGGTAATGAATGTTCAGATATTAATGGTAACTTGTAGTGTATGGAACTTATTGACATTTTAACTTTTTAGAAGTATTTGGTCACTTTGTCTGCTCCGATATATCTGACGGCGACTGTACTTCCATAATTCTGACTTAAATCTGCATATAGTCGTTAGGGTACCGCTAGTTAAGAAAACCTAATACATTTTATTATGCAAAACGGCAAGTTCTCTCAAAAAGTGCCCGGCTATATTTCAGCTCTAAAGAGGTTTTATTTTCGTATTAAATTACAAATGCGGGCAATTAGAGACATCAGGCTTTCGCTTTTTTGAAATTTAGATTTTAGTCGTTCTCTGGGAAGAATAATTTGGGTACATTAATAAACGGGATGTTATCAGGGCAAACAAAATTTATCAAGCTTTGCGAATTTCTTATCTGTGGCATAAATATAGATGTTCTGCTGTAATTTATAAAAATGAATAATTACGCACTCTGGTTTTATACTTTCTTTTGGACGTGAGCCAAGTTTAAACATTAACTGGTTTTATCTTCAACTTTTGGGGGAATTTAAAAATTCCTCATAAGATTTTGTTTTCAATTTTATTGTGGGGATTAAGGGTTATGATAGATAGTATGATTATTTTATTAGTATTATTGTGGTAGTATTGATATGTATAATTTTTATAGTACTATACGCCGTACTAGCGAACTTTAAATATTAGAAACAGAAAACTTTTATCTTCCCTTGCGGTGCGGGAATTGAACCCACGACCTTCACGTATCGGGCGTGCTGCTCTTACCAACTGAGCTAACCGCAAATTATCGTAGGCGATGAAATTTTTCTGCTGTATCAACCGTTAGCCTTCCGGTAATACATGAATATCCTTTCGAAAAACAGAAAAATTTCATGTCCCTTGTGCAACCTGTTAGCCTACGGTAAGTGCTTTCTGTCGAATATGTTTATAACATACTTATGTAAAATATGTATAATTAGTGGTTCTTAGGGTATTTTAATGTAAAAAAATGAATATGATCCCTTAAGGATTAATTTTATAAACAAGTTAGGAGTGTTTAACCTAGCTTATTGCACGGATAGTTAATAAATCAACACTACCACAAGCAAGCGTGGCACTCCTGAGGAACTTTTTGTCTTTGATCTCTTACAACTGTAATGAATAACATAAACAATGAAATAAATGTCGATATTGCGTAAAACACAAGGAACTAAGAATATGGAGAAAAATTCCCTAATGTGCAAGCATAAATTAATTAAGGCATAATTAGGAATTACGCTTAAGTACAAAAACTAGCTATGGGTATTAAAAAGGGCCAAAAATAGGTCATTTGTATTATCTACCTAAAAGGTTTTATCCCAAAAAATATTATAGTTGTGTCTTGTTATTAAATCAATAAAAATATTTTATTTCAGACCAATTTTGTCAAAAAAATTTATTAGAGGTGTAATTTTTTTATTTATATGTAAATAAGTAATGTTAAAAAATTGGCTACTTGACAGTGTTAACAATAAAATATGAAAAGTGTTAGATATGTTAGCTTATTAGTTAAGTAATCATTTTACATTTTTACTTTTTAATTAAAAGCATAGGTAGTATTTTATTTTTGCAAAATAAATTTTAGTTTTTTTATCTGTGGAACAAAAGAACCGAAACGGAAACCACCATTGCAATACGGAAATGACAGCTGTCGGCGAAAATTATTTATTTTAATGTGGCGAAACAATGATTATTTTACCGATTAAATTGAATTATTGTGTCTCTAATCGTTTATAGAATTTATTGAAACATTTTCCGTTTATCTTAATTAAGTCGTTCCTATGCGTATCGGTTCGTTGTCAACGACGTTGACGTCATAATTGGAACAGCGACGCGACTAGGCGTTTTCGCGCGCTTTTTAAATGTGTTACACAAAATCTTATTTTTCTCTGGTTATTTAGATTATTTCCAGATAAATCGAATTGCTTGGGATATAAAATGAACGGGCGCACATTTTACAATACTTTTTCAAAAACTGTCAAGTAGCCAATTGTTTGCTACTTAAATCACTTAAAAAACTTTTTTTGTCAATTAGTCACAAAAACTTTAGTGATATCTCAAGGAGGTCTTTATATATCTTAGAAATTCCTTTGTGATATGTATGAAATAGTAATCGTATTCATAGCCTTAATGATTAATTTTGTAGTGTGACGTTAATTACACTTGAACATTACAAATCTCTTCCGACACATTACAGTCCTAGTGAGCAACATTAAGGTTTAAAGTGCAATTATGCTCGTCTTAAGTGTTAAAACTTGCGGTTTAATTTGCGGCTGTATTTCTTTGTGTAGAGGAAACTATTCTCTTGAGAGTTCTAAGAACGTAGCGCAGTGAGGCTATTACCTACCTACTCTCTTTAAAACTACACTAAAAGAACTGTAAGATATATTTTTATATTCTGCCTGAAGTGAAAACAAAAATACAGTCTTTTCTATCTTTTACAATTTTACAGATTGTATTGTTTACAAATATTATCTTTCATACCCTCCAATATAACAAACGTGAAAGTTTGTGTGCTTGTATGCCTGGGCGCTCATTTCTCTTTCACATAAAAACTACTTAATTTGATTGAATTTAAGACAAAATTTGATAGATGACTACTAGAAAAACAATTGAAAATTGTTTTTTTTAAATTTTAAAATAAAGTTAATGAAGTCCAATGAGTACCTACATTAACAGCTAGTAGCTTATAATTTTAAAAGATGATGTCATGCTTACTTGCATAACTTTCAGCAGAATAGCAATAACATTGCCTAGAAGAGTACCTACTCGTATGAGAAATACTCGCAAAACTTAAATAATCCGGACTTTTAAACAAATAAAAGACTAGCAACAACGTAAATAAAGTCTTTATTTTATGGACCTACATAGGTATTCAAAAACCTCATACCTAAACTCTTTTTTCGTATACAAAACAAATCTAAAAAACATACAATTATATACAAATTGCTCTAAAACGTTAACGCCGTTCCCTTTACTGATCTTTTCCCATTTTGAAAATTTAATACTCATGCCCAGTTCCCATATTTAAAAAACGATCGCTTCTAGTTACCGATAGTAATAAATTATACGAGGCGTAAGCTAAACAGGACCAAAGGACGACTAATGACAGCTGGTATGGAAAGTAAATTATGGAACGGTATCAACGTAGTCGCTTGGAGAAAAACGGATAGTAATTTTTGTCACAATACGAATCGTAGAATATTGGAACCAGGCATAAGTGAAGAAATGAAAATAAAACAAAAGCTACGGACGGATTAACGTTTCTCAACTGAGCAAATACTAAAAAACTTCGCGGACGAATGGTGATTGCTATTTAGTTACCTCATCATAATTTATTTGTATGAACTTTTGCTCAGTTTATTTATAAAGGAGACAGCGTAAGGTTATTTCAACAAACGGTGTGTCATCTCTTGCAGCGGCATATGCGTTTCAGAGCGCGCTTCATGCTGGCAAAGTAATGTATCACCTGCTCCTGAAATGAAAGAGAAATAAAAAGCTATAGTTGGCAGTTCGAAATGAATAAATGTTACCTTCCATAGAAATGTATTGATTGTTACAAGTGAATAATTTTTAGAACAAAATGTATTAATCTACCTCAGGATTAACGTGGTTATAAAATAATAAAAAAAAAACCAAAGAAAAAAATTTCAATGGCTGAAAGTATTTAATATCTTCGTCTGTAGATTAAGTGTTTAATTAAAACGTTTGCCTTCATTGTCTAGTCTATGGTTTTTTAGTATTTTGAAAGTTTAAAATTTATTTTCTTCGATTTCGTTCGCGTTGTTGGTGTTATTGTGTTGGAGGAATATGTATACCTACTGCGAAAAGGGTTGTGTAAAACTCTTATCTATATTGTGCCTTATAATTTTCGTACCTTAGTTTTGAATAACGTGCTACAACATCCAACCTTTAAAAACAAAACACCGTCTCGTAGGTAAGTCTTTTTTTAGTTTGAATCCATTATGTAAGCTCATAATGTTGTAATTTTTTTAAATTGCTTATCAGATTTTGTTAATAATTTCTTGTTATTTTTTTTCTGGTTGGTTATGTAACATACTTATCGTGGTTTGTGGCAATGTCGTAACGAAGCGTTGTTAAAAAATATATTTTTTATTCATTAACCTGCTATTAAAATAAAAAAATTACAATATAACCAAACAAATTAAATAAATAGGTAAACTATTTTTAATATTGTAACAGTAGATTATTTGTTTTATTTCTTTTCATTGTTTTTCTTTCCTTTATTGAAAAACAACGTTTTAACATTCGAATTGTCGACTTCTTCAAAAGCGAAACCTTTCGTTTGTCCGTTTCGCTTTTGATAGTACAAGCTGGTACAGCAGTAGGTACATGCTTACCTGCATCAGGTTGAAGCACATGGCGACGAGCGCCATCCCCAGCATCAGGTACATAGAGCAGACGATGAACGAGGTCTCGATGCGAGCCGCGTATATACGTTCGCCGGGCACGAAGTCACCAAACCCGATACTATTAACATTTAGACAGAAAAATACCAACTAGTAGAGTTAGAGTTTCCATCCAGGAAGAAGCAATAAGTAGGTACTGGGATAGATAGATGTACTTTATTACACAGAACATTTATAGCAATTAGTTTTATAGACACACTAACGGTCCCGGCGAACTTCGTTTCGCCTTAGAGGATTTTCTCGCTTTTCTGTTGAAATTTTTCAAGAGTTTTCTTTGCTATAAACCTCACGGAGCCTGAGACCTTTCCAACGAATGCAAAACCGTGGAAATCGGTTCGTGCGTTCTGGAGTTATAGCATCAGGAAGGAAAACCCGACTTATTTTTATATCGTAGATTATAGGACAATTTAGGTGGCCTATCTTGCTGACAACCTTCAGGTTGAGGAAATAATAGATATTAAGCAAATTGATAATATTTCTAAAAACTATAAAAAGATTTTGTAATGACATTATCATGCAAATATAATCAGATGTAGTAGTTATGCCTCAAACAGGTACATGTAGGATCAGTGTATGAAATTAAGTGAATACCAACCTTAATTCAATACTTGAATTAAATACAGAGAAACTAGTAGGTACCATTTAGTCAAGAGAGAGGATGTTGGATATGAAAGTTTCCTTTCGACTTTTCAATTACTGGTATTATCTTATAGGTATAAGGTACAGAATTCCATGATGGAAACGCGGTGCCTAACCTCAGGACACTATTTCGAATTTGCCATTAAATAAAAACAAGAAAACCATTTTCTTACCTGCTGAGAGATATGAAGCAAAAGTAGGCTCCATCCAATGAATCCCATTTCTCCCACATTCCGAAAATCATTGAGCCAAACATGACGTAACTGAAAGAAAAAAAAATGGGTCTGATTAGTCTTGAGTATAAGATATTAACTTTAAGAGAGGTAGGGCATAGCGATTTGCCGCTCAGACTGGAGTAGCCCGACTACTGGTGAAATACCTCCACCTTACAGAAGGCCGCAGCCAAATAACAATCACTTCGGTGTTGTTGTGTTTCTGTGTGTGAGTAAGGTTCCCAGAGCTCCTCGGGGGGTGTTACATTAGTAGTAGGGGTCAAGTCTACAAAGTAAGAGCGACAAGTGCAGTAACAGCTTTATTATGCTGTAATTGTCGAATTTAAGCCACCTCATTGTCACTTAACATCAAGTGGGATGAAACTTGAAGTGCAATATAAAAAAAATCATAACTTTGTAACATACAAAACAACTTACCCAACCAAAATAAAAATACACACACTTATAGGCACTGTGATGGTTTGAGCATCAAATGTGACGTAACTAAACTCGCTGGTGGACTGCGTTCCTTCTCCGTGGTCAGCCCACCTCGGATCCACCCCAGGGTAACCACGAAACCTGTGGTCTTCGAGCCAGTATCGTATCCGTGGATCAGTACCATTGGGCCAGCCTCGTATGCGGGGATCTACGTCAGGGAACCCTCTCAGTCTGGGATCTGGTCCATTTGATTGGCCCCGTCGTGGGTCTATCCGTTCAAGTCTTGGCCAGGGTTCAGATATTGGCATACTTCTCATGTACTCTTGTCTCCTGTAAAAGAAGAAGGGAAATTTTACCAATGCCAATAAATCCTTTCTACTTTCCTATTGTATGATTACTTATTCAAATATTTCTTTCATACCATTTAAAAGTTCCATGTATAAATAATTAGTAGGTGTAGTACCTAAAGCCTTAAGCCCGTTCATTGGATTCCTATTTTAAGGGATTAGTGTCAAAATAAGTATTCTAACGTTTAGTGTCTAATATGACACCGATTTCCAATGAATAGGATACACTCCTGAGTCAATAAAAAAAAATCTAAATCGGATAATTCGTTCGAAAGCTACGGTGCAACAGACAGACAAACATACAGGTGTTAAAAGTGTCTTCATCATCTTTGAAACACACTATCACTTAAATGGATTTCTAACTTTGACAGTCAATTTAGAATTGGTCTCGTAGTCATTTTGACAAAGGGTTTCATCTCTTTGGATATTTTTTAATTACTGCTATACACATAAGAAAAATGTCATACCTCGGTCCGCTGCCGTAGTAGCCACTAGGAAATCGAACTGGGGTAACATCTGAATCTGAATTTCTTGATCTCCAATTAGCAGGCCGTTCTATACTTTCAGGGTCGCTGATTTCCTGTCGTATTAAAGTATATAATGTCAATAGATATTTAAAAAAATATATGTTGCCCGCACTAGCAAACTTTAAAAAAATATCTTCCCTTGCGGAGTGGTGCTCAAACCCATGACCTTCACAATCTCATACGGTCTTAGGGCACTTACCGTAAGCTAAGAGGATAATACCACAGAAAAATGTATCGCCTACGATAACTCGCGGTTAGCTCAGTTTGAAGAGCAGCATGCGCGATACGCGAAGGTCGTGGGTCGAACCCACGACCTTGCTTGCCCCATGCCGCAAGGGGAGATAAAAAAAAAATTCTTTCATATATTAAATATCAGTTCTATTACACATTTGAAAACGCACACACTTAAACAAATGCGAATTCACAGGCATTCCTCAAATATGCAATGTATTCCATATGTTGCTTATAAAAACGAGAGTGTTGGCAAATACGAGTATTAGGTTTTATCCTTAGCTAGCGGCCCGCCGCGGCTCCGCACGCGTTTTTCCACTTTTTTCACTGATTCTTCGCTCCTATTGGTCGCAGCTTGATGTTATATAGCCTATAGCCTTCATCGACAAATGCACTATCCAATAAACATTTTTTTTTAATTCGAATCAGTTGTTCCTGAGTTAAGCACGTTCAAACAAACAAATTCTTCAGCTTTATAATATTGGTATAGATGAAAATATGTAGTTCCTTTATTGGCTGGGAGAATTGCGTGATGCATCGCATCGCCATAAAGACAAAAATAAAGACCCTTAGAAGGACAGGCCTACCCACTAAAATTTACCTTTTATTATTTTTTATTTACACACTTTTAATATTATATTTATAAGCCCTTTTTTCTCTTAGTTTATAAAATAAAAATATAAGTCCACATTGCATGCCGTGGCAGTCTCTAATTAAGATAACGCTAAGATAAGTTTATGTTGGTTCCTAAATTTGTATTGTCAGCGTTTTCTTGTTGAATGTACTAATAAAGCAAAATAAAATAAAACTACCCGGCAGTACCGCACCATCTTAAAGGTAGTGCTGAAGGAAAGTTCAATGAAAATCACCATTAATATTACCTGAACTTGAGTTCGTAACCTCGCTACTCTTCGTCTTGTGAACCCAGGACAACCCCGGCACAAACAGACGAGGGCGTACAAACATTTGAACCATCGTGCCAGCAGCTCGCCTGAAATAAATGATTTTAATATATATTTTCAAAATGAACATGCAAAAAAGTACCTATTAGGTCATTTATTTGCAAATTTTAACTTTGTACATACATAAGCACGTACAACATCATTAGTTCGTTTACACGGCCTTACCTTGTCACATTTAACGTCCGCGTGTCTGAGTAAGTCAAATAGACAGTTGTCTTAATGTGACAAGGTACTGAGTTGTTCAGCAACTAAAGATGCTGAGTATACAAAAGGCTGACTTAATGGGTAGTGCACTGATAATTATTTGAGCAGAAAATGTAGCGTGTATTATTATGGTTCCGTCAAAGTTTGACGACCTCCGTAGCCGAGAGTTAAGCGGACCGGACTTTGGCGTCGCGCCATCTCTGAGGTCCCGGGTTCGATCCCCGGCCGGGTCAATATAGGTAACGAACTTTTCTATATTATCTCGGGTCCGGGTGTTGTGGTACCGTCGTTGTTTCTGATTTCTGTAACACAAGTGCTTAATCTACTTACCGCAGAATCAGAGCAATGATGTGATGTTGTCCAATATTTACATTTATTTATATTAATAAAAGTAAAAAGAAATAGAAAAAATAATTCAATCTGTGCATTGAGGTACGTCGAAGGAGTATTCACAAACATGCATTATTTAAGTGCAATAAGCACGTCATAATCTTTAATATTTCATGTAATTTCAGTAACGCTGTTAATTGGAGATTGCACTAACAGTAGAGTTTTACAAGGAAGTATGGCATGCAGCGTAAAATACTGATAGAATATACAACTATGATATTGAGTTAAGATTCGTTTCGGTATCTAACGTAACAAATTCTACTTTTATCATGAAATGTAATAATTACCTACCAACATTGCTGAGGTACAGTAGAAACAGTGGCATTCCTAGTAGAGCATACAGAATCGTGGTCACCTTGCCCCATCCTGTCCGGGGAGACAGGTGCCCATAACCTGGAAAATACAAAATGGTACGCATAGAAAACAAGTCAAAATAGTTCATTTAAGTGGAAAATTTCAATTCAGTTTAATCGGCCAGTAAACTGCATGCCGAATGTAAGTACGAGTATTATTTTAGCACTACAGTAGTTCGGTCGTCAATTGGCAACAAAATCACTGTTAGTGATCGAAGTAGCTATTTATGAAAAACAATAAACCCTTCTAGCATATGCAATACATCAAATTTCCCGCATGAGACGATAAATGCGATACTGTTGATTAGATGATAACACATGGTAATCAGCTGCTGACGTATTACAATGATTGCACTTAATGCCTTAGCGCCACTCGATTGCGTGGGGTAACTAGCAAGAGCCGGGGCACTTGCTAATTTCTCAAGCAAGGGGTTCCACCAGAATACCAGGGCTGCTGCGGCGTTAAAAATGTCGTAGCGGCATTTGCTGAGGTGGAACCCAAATTGGCCTCACAAGATATTTATAATAATACTAGCGGTCCCGGCGAACTTCGTTTCGCCTTAGATAATTTTTCCCGCTTTTCAAATTTTATTTTAATTCAAATTTTAATTAGTTGAAATTTTTCAAATTTTACCAAGGATCCCTAAAAAAGTGTGTTTTTTTACGACCTCACATTAGAAACCTCAAAAATTGTAGCCTATGTGTTATTCTGATGTATAAGCTATATTGTGGTAAAGTTTCATTCAAATCCATTCAGTAGTTTTTACGTGAAAGAGTAACAAACATCCATACATCCATACTTACAAACTTTCGCCTTTATAATAGTAGTAGGATTTATCTGTTGAATTGTCTTGCGTTGTGTTTGTATGTATATTTTGTGATGTCAATAAATGTATTTTCTTTCTTTCTTTCTTTCTTTCTTTCTTTCTTTCTTTCTAATGCCGGAAGAGGTTTACTTGTAGCACCCACACTAGACAGAGTCTGTATCGCAGGTGCCGAAAAGAGTTGACATTCCTGTTTGAGGCCTCGGAGTTATATTTGATTTTTTTTTAATTTACATCAATATTAATTAACATATTAACTACTAACAACGCCTTATGCGTTTCATAAGTAGGACTTACTAAAAAATAAAACTAGATCTATATCGGTTTTGACATTGGTAAAGAGCGCGATAAAATTTACTCGCATGGCACATACTAATGCCCCTAGCATTAAGTCCACCTGTTGTACCTATTTGTGCAATAAAGTTTTTAAATAAATAAATAAATACTAATCGGAATAGTGAATGCAGACGAAATAAGTGCTAGATATAAGTTTTTCATATAAATTACTTATGTGGCGCAGTGGCACTAGAATAATGGGACAGTACAAATACTGAAAGTATTCAGCGAAACCAAACTAATTTTATAAATGCGAAAGTAACGCTGTCTGTGTGTCTGTCGGACTTTCACGCCTAAACCACTAATTCGACATTGATAAAATTTGGTGAAGGTATAAATTAAACCTCTTGAACGGATGTAGGCTATCTACTTTTTGTTTTGAAAATGGAAATATGTTTATATAATATTTGCTTGAAGGCCTAACACGAAGATGATGTGTGTGTTATGACTAAAAATGATGTTCGGTCCTACAGTTAAATAACCAAAAAAATAAGACACATATATATCCTTTTCACATGTAAACACAAATTTACTAAGACACATTGCGTTCAAATTAATCTCAACGTTAGTAATAAGTCACGGAAACCCGCTAAATAAAATAGGCCTTCAAAACGATCCGCGAGGAAATCACCTCATAACGATAACGATCGTTTGATATAGTGTTCACGTCTGCAACTAGTTATAGAACTCGAGATTTCCTTTGAAACTGCGACCGGATTAAAGTTGAAAGTTCACAGCTCGCTCCCAGACACACGGACTAATGACTCTTGGTTCGTTCTCCAGAGTTTGAATGCTTCAAGTTTTGAGTAATTTTTAAGAGTGCTCACGTCTGCGGGTTAGAGCTTTGCATTCGGAGTTTAGGTTAGTCGGTTAGAGTTAATTTAAAACGATCAACAAATAAAACAGTAAAGTTTTAGTTTTGATTCTAAAAGTAAATCTGATAACATTCCTTTGCGATGGGTGTTCTTCTTATGTTGTCAATCATGCCTTCATGTAGTTTAAACTCAGGAATATTGTGAAAGAAGCAATAAAAACTTATGTAGGTATATATTGCAAATGAATTGTATTAGGTACCTACCTATTGGATTTATAAATATTTAGTACCTATTTGGTTTTGGTTTCGTTATTTACAGTGTCGCAAATAGTTTAATAATAACCTAGCCTACTAGCATTGACGATAAACAATTTAAGTCGTTTGGCTAACACACGGTAACCGGCCCATCATTTAACAAACTGAACTTTATAGATTTAGACATTTCAAACCAGGTCGATTAAATTTCTTTGCATAGTGTATCTTAGGCGGTATAGTTTTATATGGGCCGCTAGTGCTATATATTTAAATCCAAGATGGCTGCCATCGATAAATTTCAAATCCAAAATGGCCGCAATCACAAATAGGCGAAATTATTAATAGCAGTGAACGAAACCAACATAAAAGCATTTCTAACGCTTGTAAATGGCACCACGAAAAGGCACGGTGGGCGTGGTTTAAAAAAGTGAGCTAGCGACGGTAGGTACAGTTACCGTTTCCAAGGACGCAGCGAGTTACAGGCGCGGACCAATTACATCGCTTGTTCCATTCACACGTTCTATGAAATTACGTTATTAACGAACTGTCTATTTGTCATTTAAAATAATTTAACGGGTCAAAACGCGACACCATTTTCATTTAGTAGTTAATACGAACTACTATTGTCTATTTGTCGACCTAAACACATTAGTCTTTAAGTTTTATTTCAAGTGTCGATACTTTATAACTACATTGCGTATCTTATGCTTGTATGCTATACATTTGTCTGTTTTGGTGCCGATATTCGAATGAAATCAGTTTAACGGGAATTCTTTCATGATTTTTCGTTCATTGATTAATAGGTACTGTCAACGTTATAGTTTGAATTTTGACCACGCATAATATGTCGTAAATATACAGAAGGCACCTTACCAATAGTAGTGATGACAGTAAGTGAGTACAGGAAAGCTGACGAGAAACTCCACTGTCTGGAGGAGCGAGTACCGTCCCAGCCTTTCTTCACCGCTCTCACCACTTTGTTCTGGTAGTGGAACAGCTCGATGTTGATCCTGTAAAGGGAAAGACAGGGAATTTACCATATCGAACGTCTTCCTGGAAACACAGGTTTTATCTCAACCAGAACAGCCTATATACTATGGCATGTGTTCAAAGTTCGGAAGCTTATATTGCTTGAAAGGTACAGAAGAACATTTAAGGCAATGGCACTTGTCAAACTACCGAATGAGGAATATGTCGGCTAATGTATATTCTGTAAAATGAAGAGCCTCGACATAATATCACAAAAATAAATGACTCAATTGTATTCAAATTCAAACTTAAAAGCTTAGCTTGCATTGTTCAATATCTGAATCTGCTGTTTCCATTGAACGGATTCCGTGCAGAAGCAACAAAGAACATATCAATCAATCGTGAATGCGAACTAAAGAGAGAAATGCAGATTACTTGCTCGTCTGATTGAATTAACCTATGCTGCGCTTGTAGAGAGCACAGGTTTATTGGATGCTTTGAGAAGTTAGAACGCACATAATTTAGAACACGTTGCCGATTGTGTTTCGAGATGAAATTACTCAGTATTGATTCACTCAAAGGTATGCAGGGATGTGCGTTAAGGAATTCGATTATTTAATTCTGCACATTTCATTGAACTGGAATGTATTTTTGTTGTTCAAAATGTACGGCAACTGGTAAGGTATGGACTTTATGTCTTAGAATTCATACAAATATTGTCATATATATATTTATATGTATAATTTTGTGCTATTGGCTCCTTACTAATATTATAAATGCGAAAGTAACTCTGTCTGTCTGTCTGTCTGTCTGTCTGTCTCTTACGCTTTCCCGCTGAAACCTCTCAACCAATTTTGATGAAATTGGGCACAGATAATTTTTAAACCCTGAAAAGGGTCCTAGGCTACCTTTTATTGCGAAAAAACCCCTGCAGTCCACGCGAACGAAGTCACGGGCACAGCTAGTTTGAATAATAACACCTTAAATAATACCTTCTAAAATGTGAGAATAACATTTAAGCCAAGACGATAAAACGTGGAAGGATATCGTTGACAGCAAAGAATAATGAGCAGCTTTAATATGCACCGACTTTCTTTCATGAACATTGTTTTATTAATATTTTTTTAAGAACTGAGTTTTGTGTATTTGTTTTTTTTTTTAATTATATTATCTTTCCCTTATATCTTTTTACTAGCTGTGCCTGCGGCTTCGTTCGCGTAGACTACAGAATTTTTTCTAAGCCTATGTTCCTCCTTTTTACATCAGCTATCTGCCAATAAAAGACACGTCAAATTCGGTCCAGAATTGAAGATTAACCGGAACAAAGAGAGACAAAAATTGTAAAAAAATATAATATGTTGGTGTATGTACCGTAGTTTCAAATGCATGTAGTAAAAGGGTTATTTCATTATTACAAACACACACTCTAACTTTATTTATAAGTTTAGATATTCAGAAGGGAAACAACACGTGTATTGATAGAGAATTGTTGTTCAGGGATATTGCAACTTCATAGTCCGATCTCTTTTGTTTTTAAAAATAAAGGAACAAAATAGTTAGCTTTTGTTTTTTGACAGCAGTTGTCAACGTGTGGTTGAAAAAATAATGGCTTACTATCAATCTTACTAACTTAGTTTTAAAATTGCAACGGCCTTTTCATTTTGTAGTTTGGGATCATCAACCATCGCAAAACCATAAGTCATTTAGACTTTGTCTGCGTTGTACAATTGTCTATGCACAATCGTTTACTTTACTAAGGGCAATATTTCCGATTGCATTATTTAAACTAGTATGCTTAGCAAGGCCAGCAGACTACTAATTCCAATATTTGAAAAAATTATATAATAGTAAAATACCCGTATATTCTTAATCTACTATATAAAAATAAGTCGGGTTTTCCTTCCTGACGCTATAACTCCAGAACGCACGAACCGATTTCCACGGTTTTGCATTCGTTGGAAAGGTCTCGGGCTCCGTGAGGTTTATAGCAAAGAAAATTCAGGAAAATTTTCAACAGAAATGCTGGAAAATCCTCTAAGGCGAAACGAAGTTCGCCGGGACCCTTAGTTAAATAAATAACGTTTTGTGTAAATAGTGATTCTCTAATGACATTGTTTTATTATAAAATATTGGCATCTAACTTAAAGCATCAAGGTATAAACAAGTTACGGCGAATTCCCATGCCGTTAAACTTGAATCCAGCCGCTACCGGCAGATGAATAAAGAATGCACCGACGAGCTACATTGAGTGGAATGAAAACTACGTTACATTGTAGGAAACGTCTCTAGAATGCTTTGGGAAAGTTCCCAGTACAAACTTACTGCGTTATTGAGTAACTATTACGGTCAGTCGGAATTGATGTTGAATTTTAGATTGCTCCTTAAGATATTAATTCTGGGACTTGAAGTAGGATAAATTTGTACATGGAGTTATAATTGGATGGTCGGAAATTAATTTAGGGTAGGTATTTCCTTCTAGTTCATCAAATTTCGCCTAATCAAGATTCCTATTTTAGTTTTTAATTAAATATCCTTCTGATCAATTTCGTTAGCAATTCCAAAGAAATTTTGAGATTTCTATTGATGTTAATGATGCAGACCTGTAATCTAAACAGAAGTTAAACTAAGATCAAAATATTTTGTCTCATGGAAGTGCAATTAATGACTCATGGATCAGTCAGAAAATACTAATTCAACCGATTTAACTATTCCTGATTCACAGGTCCTGTGGTAGTGTGACCTCGGAATCTAATTGAATTAAAATTTTAATCTTAATTATAATATATTAAATAAAAATGTATGGTTGTAAGTAAAAATGTTATTGAAAGTAGATAGCACTTTTTGTAAAGAGATATAACTTTCTTTTATCCTTATATCTTCTTAGTAGTAATTGGTGCCTGACCAATTATAGCTTCTCATTTGGCTTGTTTAATTCATGTACTTACTGATAAATATAGGTAATGAATGATTTTGAGTGAATAACTGTTGTTTGACCACCGACTACATTGGCAATTTCTCTTTTATGCTAGCGGATAGTAAGAAATATCTCTTGATTTTTCTTGCTACTCAAAATTAACAAATACCTTCTTTTGAGTTCAGTTTCGTTGAACAAGTTGAGCGTGAGAGTGACATTCTGCCACAAGTACTGAGCAGTGTTGTCTCTTTCTTGCACCATCTGGTTCACTCTTTCCAGTTCGCTCCCACCCTCGATGGCTTGAAACATAAAGGCACCTGGAATTTGAATAGAATGTGATTTAATACCGCTTTTTGTAAGCAAGGTGGAGTTTTTGTGTTGTGGGTGCAATATCTACGTTGCACTTGTCTAGTCTCTCAATATGTACCTTTAAGGTATGACGTGACATTTTGAATAGATAACGGATCTAGGCGTGTCTCTTGTACATACAATGGCTAGATTTAGGCCGAAAATAAACATAAGCTTGACGTTTTACGGGATAGGATCAGTGCTGGATATACACATTTGCCCTAAAGCTTTTGAGGCCCTTACTGACCTCTTAAATTAGATACATTGTTTACATAACATTTTAAATTTAAAAATCGTTTGCAAAGATAAACCTTTTTTTCCGTTGCCACACGCCTCGTGACGCATCCGTGACCTTTTTTATAAATTTTTTTAGGTGAATTTTATCGTCTTTTTAATATTCCCACCGTAAGGCTTAGCTTTTTCAGCTTTACCATGGTTGGGGGTAGGTCTTACCTCCACACATAATCGGTAGGACTTACCAACACACAAAAGAGACCCGGGAAATGGTGGGCTGATGGTATTATCGAGATAGTTAGGTTCAACTGGATGAAGATATCCCAGGACAAAAATAACTGGCATGGAATGGAGGAGGCTTTTACCAAAAAGGGATCCATATTACTAACACAAAACTAAAAAAATAAAAACTAACTTCTACTAAAACACTAACAGCTCATTTGGTTTGTAACTTGTATTATTCAATCCCTACTAATATTATAAATGCGAAAGTAACTCTGTCTGTCTGTTACGCTTTCCCGCTTAAAACTCTCAACCGATTTTGATGAAATTTGGCATAGGTATACGTTGAACCTCAAGAACGGACATAGTTAGAGGACAAGAACTTTTTGTTAGAAAGTAAGGGGGGGGGGGGGTAATGGCACCTTTGAAAGATTATAGGGGAAAATGTTTATTTATTAAGATAGAGATATGAAAGTTGGCACAAATATAGCTCTATTAAAGTATAGACTACTTTTTGTTTCGAATATTAGGGGAGATAGGGGTAAAACTGACCATGAAAGGATGTAGTCCACGCGAACGAAGTCGCGGGCACAGCTAGTATGGAATAAAGAGGCTATATTATTATTACTAAGACACGTTACAAAAGTGCAGAACTTTGCGAATCAGAATACTATGTGTAGTACCTATTGATTGCTCAATTTACAGAAGCTATAAAGTATGCGAGTAAGTAAATTCGTAAACAATCTAAAAAAGAAAACAATAAAATTTATGTAAATTGGCTATCGATAGGCAATTGTTTATCGGATATAATTTGTATTCGAACGAAATCAATGGCGAAATAATTTGAAAGTCGGTAAATAAAATTGGCAATTCCGGTTCAGTCGCGCAAATTAATTCAGGCTTCATTTGTTTCGTCTTTGGAGTAAAGGCACTTTTTAGATTTCTTTGTTATTTTTCTTGTGGCGGCGCTTAGTAGGGTGGCAAGTAAGGCTATATATACATGACAGAATATCTAAAATTTATAATTTTGATTGAAAAGGGACTAAATATTATTATTTTGATTAAGGGTTGGGAAGATCAAACAAAACAAACTGCAAGTTATGATTTTAAATGTATGGATGCTTGGATTCATAATTTTTAGTTTGTAACTCTTAATATTTCAGTTTTACTCACGCTTAATATTTAAAAGTGTTCTATGTAATATTTTTAAAGAGACAGAAAAGTATTTAAAGTTCGCTAGTGACGCGTAAAGCACTTTAAAAAAAGTATAAAAATTGTAACATGTTCATACTTGACTAAAGATAATATATTTGAATAATTGATTGATAAATTGAGTTTAGAAGAATAAAAAATTTAGAGATCTAGGTGACTTTATCTTAACGTTTTATCTGTAAGTATTTGGTACTAACAAGTAAGTGCTATTGTTTTTTGTCAAGTGAAAAACGATTTGATTTCATTGAGAATAGTAAAGACAAGACTAGTCACACATACAAGCTGGCTAAGGAGCCAGCTTGTGTTATAAATACATGCTTATATTACTTGCACGCTTTGTACTATAAACTGTTTTGATGAAGATCTTGTTATAGTTGTGATGTGCATAAGTACTCCTTTTATATTTCTACTTTATTACCATAAACAGTTTGAAGGATTTTGCTTGTCAAGCTAGGCAGTTGTCATATATTAAACGGTTGACGATAACGCCGTATTTTTCTATGTTTCCCGTATTCCCGTTATTACATTTGGCGACGAGTTCTGATTCGAATCCACATAAAATTATCAATAAAAATGTCTATCGGTAAATTGAGTGAGTTCAACGTCAAGGGCGGTACGTGGTCATCGTACGTAGATCGATTGGACATGTACTTTAAAGTAAATAAAATTGAAGAACAGATGAAGCTGCCTATTCTGATTGCCTCGATCGGCGACGAAGCATACGAATTGTTGGAAAATTTGGCGTGTCCCAATAAACCATCAGAGTTGACGTACCAGGCCGTACATGGATTGATGCAGTCGTACCTACAACCGACGCCATCAGTGCTTGCAGAGAGATTTCGTTTTAGGCAAAGGAGGCAGAATATTGGGGAAAATTTATCAATTTACGTTGCAGAGCTTAAGAAAATTTCAAAATATTGCAAGTTTGGAGGAAATTTGAATGAGAATTTACGTGATCAATTCGTTTGTGGGTTGCGAAGTGATGTCATACGTCAGCGGCTTTTTGCGGAGAACGACGCTATCACTTTTGCGGAAGCTTTCAAACTTGCAACGTCATTGGAAGCGGCAGAAAGGGACGCGGCTATCGTGGAGGAGGCTGGAACTTCAGAGCAGGCTAGCGGAGCGGCGGGCGCCGTGAACGCGATCACTTCGTGGAGGCGCGGCGCTGCTGGAGAAATTAGTGCTAACTATCGATACAGGACACCTAGCAGCGAAAGTACTAGTTGTGGAGCTTGTGGAGCAAGAAATCACGACTACGCGAACTGTCGGTTCCGAGAATATGTGTGCAGTAAGTGCCAGCGCACGGGCCATTTGCGGCGGATGTGTTTGGAAAAGCAGACAACATCGGGCACCAGGTCGCGGAGTACCGGGCGGCGCCAGAGCCAGCGGCGGTGTACGGCGCCGGGATCCCGGGAGCGGAGCAGAGTGCATTTTGGGGAAGCCGATTGCGAAATTAGCGAGGAGAGCGGCGGAGACATAGAAGAAGAGTTACACCAGCTATGTCTGAACGACTATAAATCTGTAAGAGTACCAATTCAAATAGATAAAACGATACTTAATATGGAAATTGATACAGGTACAGCCATATCTTGTATTAGCAGGCAGACATATGAGAGGTATTTCCAACATTTGTTACTTGAAAGTGACAGGACAGTATTGAATTTTTATGACGGGTCTAAGATAAAACCTATGGGTATAATTAAACCCTTAGTCACTTACAGGGGCAATTCCAGACGTTTAGAGTTGTTTGTCATTAACGGAAGTACGACGACATCGTTGCTAGGGAGACAATGGCTGGCGGAACTTAAAATTAAAATACCATCTTTTAATTGTAATATGTTGTCAGCAGATCAATGTGATCCAACAAAAGAGGATATTAATAGTTTGTTTGATAGGTATAAGGAGTTATTCGATGGCGGGCTAGGCCGGTACAAGGGCGGCAAGGCGACCCTGCGCGTGAGGGAGGGGGCTACCCCGGTGTTCCACCGCGCGCGGCCGCTGCCGTACGCGCTGCGCGATCGCGTCGACGCTGAGCTCGACGGCATGCTGTGCGCCGGCGTCATCGAGCCCGTCGACTGCTCCGACTGGGCCTCTCCTCTGGTGCCGGTGAACAAACCTGACGGTACGCTTAGGATTTGCGCTGATTACAAAGCTACTCTTAATCCGTCTTTGTTGGTCGATCGATATCCGTTACCTAAAATAGAGGATGTGTTGGTCAATTTAAACGGCAATAGGTATTTTAGTAAACTTGACCTCTCCCAGGCTTACAACCAGATAGAGCTGGACGAATCAAAAAAATTTACGGTGATTAATACTCACCGGGGGTTGTTCCGTTACAATAGGCTAGTTTTTGGCTTATCTTCAAGTGTAGGCATTTTTCAGCGAATTATGATTAACTTACTGGGTGACATTCCTAACGTACAAGTATTTCTTGATGACGTGATTATTGGGGGAAAGACGAAACTAGATAATTTACGAACATTAGAAGCGGTCTTTCAGCGATTACAATCGAACGGATTGAAGCTTAAGAAATCAAAGTGCACATTTTTTGCACAAGAAGTCACCTACCTTGGTTACGTAGTGTCGAAGGAAGGTATTCGACCAGACAAGTCTAAAATAGAAGCGATTGTTAACATGAGAAAATCCGAAAATGTTCCGGAGTTGAGGTCATTCCTCGGGACAGTGAATTTTTTTGGTAAGTTCGTTAGGAACTTGAGTGCTATTTTGTCTCCATTGTATAACTTGTTACGCAAGGGGGTTGTATGGAATTGGGATTCCGAGTGTGATCGGTCATTTGTGGAGGTAAAACAAGGTCTCGCGAGTGCGCAGGTGTTGGCTCACTACGACCAAAGCGCGCCGTTGATCGTGACGTGCGACGCGAGCGCGCGCGGGCTGGGCGCGGTGCTGACGCAGCGCGGGCCGCGCGGGGAGCGCCCGGTCGCCTTCGCCTCGCGCACACTCAATGATGCTGAGAGGAATTACTCACAAATACACCGGGAGGCTCTTGCAATCATTTTTTGCATAAAGAAATTTCATCAGTACTTGTACGGACGTAAGTTTACACTTCGTACTGATCACAAGCCGTTGGTTTCGATTTTCGGTCCGAACACGGGTATACCTACTATGACGGCTAGTAGGATGCAACGATGGGCCATTATACTGTCGGCTTACGATTATGAGATCGAATATGTAAGTTCTAAAAATAATTGTGCTGATAGTTTGTCAAGGTTACCTTTCCAAAAGGGTACGAAAGGTAGCGAGGCTCATGAGGTTATCCCGGAACAAACTTATTTACATTTCGCACAAGAAGCGTTACTATTAGATTATAATCAAATTAAGAGACTAACTAGTAAAGATCCTATGTTGGACAGAGTACTTTCTTTTATTAGGGATGGTTGGCCGGAGCAGTGTGAGATAGATGGGTTAAAGCCGTTTTTCAATAGGAAATCTGAACTCTATGAGGAGTTGGGTTGTTTGATGTGGGGTTATAGGTTGGTTGTACCGGAGAAATGCAGGGATAAGGTTTTAGAAATCATTCACGAACCACACATGGGTATAAATAAATCGAAAGCTTTGGCACGGTCGTACGTATGGTGGCCCGGCGTGGACGAGGCGGTGGAGGCGGTGTGCCGCGCGTGCGGCGTGTGCGCGGCCGTGGCGTCGGCGCCGCCGCGACACGCGCCGCGCCCCTGGCCCTGGCCGGCCCGTCCGTGGACGCGCTTACACATTGATTTTTTGGGCCCGCTTTCGGGGAAAATGTATTTGGTTGTGATTGATGCTATGTCGAAATGGATAGAAGTGTTTCAAGTTTCAAATACTTCAGCGACATCAACGATTGAAAAGTTAAGCGAGTTATGGGCTCGTTGGGGCATTCCAAAACAAGTGGTCAGTGACAACGGACCACCTTTCACGAGTAAAGAACTTGGTAATTTTCTGAATGGCGATGGAATTGATCACATTTTTACTGCTCCTTATCACCCAGCTTCTAACGGTGCAGCTGAAAATGCCGTGAAATCTATTAAAAATGTGCTCAAGAAATCTTTAATTGAGAAAACTGATATCCAAAAATCGCTAAATAGATTTTTACTTTATTATAGGAATACAGAACATTGTTCGACTGGAGAAACCCCGGCTATGTTACTAATAGGTAGAAGTCTTCGTACACGGTTGGACTTATTAAAGCCGGATAGGGAGAGTAAAATTTTGAAAAGTCAATCTCGTCAGGTAGAAGCCTCAGGTGGTTCAGATAGGAGACTGAGGTAGACACAGACGTTTGGTACCGCCAGTACTTAAAGGGGGAGAAGTGGCAGCCGGGAAAAGTTTGTCGTTCATTAGGTAGTACCGATTACGAAATAACGGATCAAAACGGTAGAATCATTCATCGACATATCGACCAACTTAGGCGGAGATCTAGGAACTCTTTAGTTTCTCCAATTAAACTCGACAATCAAATGAGTATCAGCACAAGTTCTGCGCCGATACAGGATACTCAGTTAGAGCAGTCGAAGGAAGACGGATCACCGGCTGTGCCGGAGCGGTCACCGCTGGCGCGCGGTGCGGCGGAGGGGGAGGCGGAGGTCAGGGATTGTTCCGGTAGTCCAGACAGACCGAGCTCAACGGGAGCTGCAGTTTTGGACACATAAACGCCTACAGCCGCCCACGTACCTGCCTTGTCTCGTCCTGTACGGAAATGCAGATTAGATAAGTTACCTAGGTATAAGTTTTAGGTCAATGTTATTGGTTTTAATTACGGAATGTATAAGTTGAAGCTTTTGGTTGTTTAACTTATTTTACGTTAATTATAGTGAGTAACAGTTTAAGTGTGGGGGAATGTGATGTGCATAAGTACTCCTTTTATATTTCTACTTTATTACCATAAACAGTTTGAAGGATTTTGCTTGTCAAGCTAGGCAGTTGTCATATATTAAACGGTTGACGATAACGCCGTATTTTTCTATGTTTCCCGTATTCCCGTTATTACAATAGTCTACGTCATCTCTGACGGTATCAACTGAATACGTCTGCAATCACATTACAATATAAGCATAGTGATGAAACATTGCTCAGATGAATTAATCACTTTTTGGACTTAAATCTATACTAATATTATATAGATGAAGAGTTTGGTTGATTGAGTGTGTGCTAAGCTCAAGAACTACTGGTTCGAATTGAAAAAATATTTTTGGTTTTGATAGTCCATTTATCGAGGAGGGCTTAAGGGTATATAACATCACGGGGTAATCAATAAGAGTGAAGAATTAGTAGGAAATGTGGAAGAAATGGGGATAGACGGCGGGCCGCTAGTTTTGAATATTTTTCAAAATATTTCCAGTAAATTCACGCGGATTCACCCAACAAGCTCCGCGCTGCACTCAAAAATCTGTTAAATTAAGAGTAACACATTATTAGTTTGTTATTTATATATATATTTTTTTAAGCATTATTATGTAGTAATTTTAGGATCTAAGTTATATTTTCACGTATTGGTTGCATGATGTATTCGCCTTTAAGTGATTGTTGCACCTGTCTTTTGTTTTAGTTGCATTTAATATTGTACTAGTAATAGTGTAAACAAATGTTGGTGAATCAATAAATAAATAAATAAATAAATAAATTACTCCAAAGCTTACTTGAGTCCATTTATGCCATTTCATTAGTTTGGTACGACAGGATGAGATAGATTGTTATTGTATGACATGCTTAGGATGACCTCTTAATAGTTATCATTACATGCAGGAACTACAAATAGCCCAAAATAAAGTAATAAAGATACTATTTGGCTATCCATACTTAACATCCACTAGCAAAATTTTCAATGACACAAAGCTAATGAATATTCGACAACTATACATATACAGCACTTGCATTTTAGTTAAGAAAATCATCAACAAATTCATTCGAACCAAGTCATTCACGAAAAAATCGCTAATCTCCAAACGCAGTCTACGTCGACCTAGCTTACTCGTTCTACCTAAGACCCGTACGAACCTGGGGAGAAAAATGATTGCCTTTGAGGGAGCATACTGGTTTAATAGGCTACCATCTCACATCAAAAACATAGACTCCAGAAACAGTTTTAAGTCCCAACTACACAAGTACATCCTTGAAAGTTATTCTGGATAAGACTCTGGATTTCTGTGACGTCAAGAACATACAAATGTGATGTTAATGTCCAAGACGGTTATCGCAATCCAGATTAAGTTTGTTAATATTAATCTCATATAAATGCATTTTATTCTTTTTTTGAAAATAAATTCTTTAAACATAAACATAACATATTAGATGTTGCCTGCAATTTCGACCGCGTGGTTTCGAGGTAAAAGCAACCTGTATGTTAACCTAGCGTCCTCCTTTTACCAAATGTTCCATCCATTCAGTTGTTTTTGCAAAAAGAGTTCTAAACATAAATATTAATAACTATAAATTCTTATAAACTTTCTCATTTGTAATACTAGTAGGATGTGAGGCATTACGTGCTATTTGCCTATGCTATTATATATGTCAATATGTTTCTAGCAGAAGATAATGTAAATTATGACCGCTACATTTTTTTTCAGCTAGCAACAGATTAAGATAAAGCAATCCAATCCACTCATGCAATGTGTAATGTATCTAGAATCTACCTTTTTTATTATATTTTTTTTTGGCGGGGGAAATGCTTAGCGCACCGTACCGTCACGCCCTAAGAAGGGCAGGCCTACCCACTACAACGAGGGACCTAATCGCTTTGATGCTAATGCTGTGTGTTTTAGAACCACCACAACTTCACCGGCATCTGGAATCAACCTAGTTTTTATACTGTTAGCATCTTTACTAAGAATAATTGTTTGAACTAATACAGACATCGTTTACTACCAAAGTATTTTTACAAGAGCAAAGAAAAATGATCGTTTAGTTTAATTGTTCAGTTTCTTCTTTTGTGAAGTTCAAATGACCCTCATTACGTATGTAAAAAGAACTTTTGATCGCTGCTCTGATAGCTTGATTCCTTGGCTCGTAAACAATCGGCCTCATTTTAATTCCCCATAAATCACACATTTTGGCAGAGGCGAGGTGAGCTCTTGTTGTTGTAGTGTGCACGCTGCCTTACGCCGACATCAAAGGCAAGTTTAAAGTCGTGTTCCGACGACATTATAATTCCGAGTAATTTATGTTTGGTCTGGTACCAACTGCTAAGGGCCTGAGAGCTCGTGCGATTAAAGCCCGATTGCAATATTTGAAGAACAATCTGTTTTAGTAAATTTGAAATTAGATTTAACGAGTCGTAGTCGGGGTTAGTCATTTTTGACAAATTACGAATCGTAAAATATTGGAGCAGGTATGTCTAGCAAGAGTGTCAAGTCCCGAAATTATGATATAAATCATAGTTAATTCAACCATTAAGGAGTTGAAATACTATAACTATTATTGACGACCTCCGTAGCTGAGAGGCGAGGGTGCCGGACTTTGGCGTCGCGCCATCTCTGAGGTTCCGGGTTCGATCCCCGGTCGGGGCAATATGGGAAACGAACTTTTCTGTATTGTCTCGGGTCTGGGTGTTGTGGTACCGTCGTTGTTTCTGATTTCTGTAACACAAGTGCTTTAGCTACTTACCACAGAATCAGAGCAATGTATGTGATGTAGTCCAATATTTATATTAATATTTATTTCCCTTATAATTTTTAGGACGATTTTCACTGATTGATAAGGCACGCTGTACATGATCGATCATTCATTTATTATGCAAACATATTTTACTACACCTAAATCATAATGACCTTCAATTTCTAAACAACATAACAGAAACTGATGAAAACTTGGAATTACCATACCAGTTTTAAATGATTTTATGCAGTACTTACGATAAATATAAGTCGAAAGCGTGTGGCACACCTTACAAAAATTCTCTCATCTCTGCTCATTTTCATACAAAATTAATGACTCCACGCGTTCAGTAATTACGTTTAGGTCTGTCATTGATGAATTATAGTGTAGATCGGTAATTAAAAGTTTCAAATCGTTACTTAGCAAGAAAAAATTATAGGTTCAATATTTTAGTTTGACGTCTATTAAGAAAAAGTTTGAGGAGTTCAACGCCTCGGGAATAAAGTAAAGTTTGAGCACTTGGCAAACATGGTGACCAATGCATAAATAGTAAGTTACAATTTTAATATTCTAATATTATGGGATGCCTTTACTTTGAAAAAAAAAATAGGTAAATACTAATATTACGACTTTGTATTTTATGTTGGGAGACCTAAAAAGTTATCCGGAATGACATCCTTTTCTGTAGGATATGTTTAGTGTTCTCTATAAACATTCGTTCGAATGTTGACTGGTACAAAATGCTTAGTATTAAGTCCGCCATTTGTATTGTTCTTTTGTGCAATAAAGGTTTTAAATAAATAAATAAATGTCACTGCTTGATCAGTATGCAAATCGTAAAAAAAGCTTTCGGTTCCAATTTAATAATTTCTAAATAGTCCTCAGTTTATGTGATTTTCAAAATACTATTTATGTTAGGACTTTGTTTTTTTTAATTTATTTTCGCATAAATGCATTGGTTACTTTATTAATATCACTAGTATTAATACTCCCAATTAGGTTTAAGTAACTAAAAGCATCAAGCCAATTTATTACTTACTAACTGTGCCCGCGACTTCGTTCGCGTGGACTACATCCTTTCATGGTCGGTTTTACCCCTAACTCCCCTAATATTCGAAACAAAAAGTAGTCTATATTTTAATAGAGCTATATTTGTGCCAACTTTCATATCTCTACCTTAAAAAATAAACATCTTCCCATATAAACTTTCAAAGGTGGCATTACCCCCCCCCCTACTTTCTAACAAAAAGTAGCCTATGTCCGTTCTTAAGGTTCAACGTATATCTATGCCAAATTTCATTAAAATCGGTTGAGAGGTTTAAGCGGGAAAGCGTAACAGACAGACAGAGTTACTTTCGCATTTATAATATTAGTAGGGATTTCTAGCCTCATAATTTATTTCAAAACATTTTACTCTGTGTCTTTGAAGTCTCGGAGTTAATCAGTGCTTCTGATATGAAACGGCCAATTTGTTTTAACCAACAATATTTTTATTTTAGTTGAATATTTTATTAATATTATTAAGTTTCAAGAATTTATGTACCAAAACATTGATGTTGACGTTCAAACGAGTTGAAAAATAACCTATCATGTCACGGTCCCTGGCATATTTGTAGCAGTCATTAGTTATTTTAGCGTTACGAATCTTTTGTGAATTTCTAAGATTAGTTTGAATTTGTACATGATTTAAATGAAATTTGGAGCAAATATGATGTTGAATACAAGTGGCGGGGTAGGCTGAGTTGCTGCGGCAAGCTAGCCTCGAGAGGTTGGCACCACTCCAGCGGTAGCCTAGCAATTTGCTCAAGTTCTCCCTTATTACCGGCCGTAGGAACTCAGTAGTTGTTTGTTAACCTCTGTTCACTGGTTTCGCGAGACATGAGCTGTCTGCTAAATCCCTCGATATTGACGGGACTTGCTAACAACACGTGTCAGTGGTAAAACGGTGTGGTGAAATTTTAGGGTTGAAGGTATTAATAAATGCTTCATTATAAAAAAAATCAAGAAAAAAATAAGTTTTAGGTGGAGTAGTAGCCGATTCTCAGACCTAATGAATATGCATACAAAATTACATATAAATCAGTCAAGCCGTTTCGGGGCAGTATGGTAGCTAACACTGGGACACGAGATGTTTATTTGCATATTACGATTTAGCTCACCGGCGATGGTGTAGGCGACGACGAGTACGATGACTCCTACGTTGCTGAAGAGGAACGCTAGCAGCTGCCGCGCGTAGTCCCTCACGCGGGCCGCGAGCCTGCGCTTGCGCCGCGGCATCGCGCACTCATCCTGACGGCCCGCGGCCCGCCTTCAGTCTTGTTCTGCACGCAGAGCTCATCAGGCTGGGCTTACTCGGTAGCGGGTCTGGGTATACTGGAACAGAGGAGATTATGTGGGTCAAACCTGGAGACTGTTGACATTGAAAGACAAGCGGGCCGGACTTTGGCGTCGCGTGGTTTCTGTGGTCCTGGTGGTTTGGTTCTGGGTGTTGTGGTAGTGTTATCGTTTCTGATTTCTCATGAATGATTTAACTACTCACTAAGTCAGAGTAATGTACTCGTATGTGATGTTTTTTATTTTGTATGTATTGAAACTAATCTTGTTATGTTTCAGACCACTAAAGGTCATGTCAAACTATGCCAGCACGGCAACAGCACCACCCCAATCCAGCAATTTACTTGCCATTCAAATTAGACCATTTAGTTTTGTCCCGTACGTTATATTTTGCAATAAGCCAACGGTAGCGTGTTATGACCGAATCTGCTTGCCTAAATTGCAGGTAGATTGGCACTCATTAGTGATATGTCCAGCAGTGGACTAGTATAGGCTGATGATGTTAAAGAGCAGCCTGGAGCTATATGTGAACCTCCGACTGGTTCGGAATCTATGAATCTATACTACCCTAAAATATACTGCGAGGAAACTCCGTGGTTTTCCCTAAAGTGGACGTTGAGCTTTTTACCTGTTTCATACCAAGGCGTATTAATTGGTACCTACATACAGGAATCTAAAACTTCTATCTAATCTGTAACTTAGAATTACAAAAAAAAAAATTCAGTTTGTTACGAAAAATCACGATTAGAAAATAGTTTCATATTTCCTTCTTTGTCTTCAAAATCCGAATATTGTGAGAAAATCCACTGAATTTACTACTCTAATAAACCATTTCATAAAAGGCAATGTTTAATTAATATTTACTCAGTTGGCCTATGATTAAAACCGGATTACGTTTCATTAAACACATTGAGAATACTCCAAAACGAATATCTAGTATTTCGTAGATTGTACTTCTAATTAATTTCACCCCGCAGTGGAGCAGATTTAGGTCGATCTAAATAAATACACTGTACCCAGTTCTAGTTTTGCAGGATTCATAAATGTTTTTAGATGAATACGCCTGGGAATATTCGCCACGGGCAATAGATTTCACTTGATATTTGTATTTAATTACAGAATACAAATCCGTTAAAGGAAAAACTACAAAGCTCCGCCATTATTGGGAAATTTGCAAGTACAAAATATGTCCTCGTTAGTTACTAGATTATATTTTAATGAAAACGGATTAAGCCTCGCCAAACGCTAAAACTGACGGTTAAATATATGTTTTAGTAGGTCAAAGTGATTGATGAACCGCTCAAGATGATGTTGATGATTAAATAAATATTAATAGAGAGAGAATAAAAAACACGGAATAGCACAAGGGGGAGGAGGGGGAGAGGGGGAGGGGGAGGGGAGGAATGTGTGTATTAATATAAAAGGTTTTTTTTTTTAATAAAATTTGATGATACCCTTTTTTTTAATAAATAGGTATTAAGAAAAAATTAAGGTCCTTTGTAGGTACTAAACATATATGTACATGATTGTCTGCTCGCTCGCACAACATAGTTTTAAGTTCTCTAGCTATAAACATTGTAAAGATTAGGATAACTACTGAGTTTCTTGCCGGATTCTTCTCGGTAGGATTAGGTTCCGAAACGGCTATAGCTTCAATTTTGGTTTGTGTTCATTCTGACCATGCGTAAGTGTTAGTTTAAACCTACATGAATTAATGAATTGACTTTGACTTTACTAAAATACACGTGACTACCCGAGTGGTATAATTTTTTTATTAATTGACTAAAAATAAATATCAATATTATTTTTGATTCCATCTAGAACCTATAGCAGCAGAAGTATATTCAGACATCTAGGTAGAATGACATAAATCACAAACCCAGAAGTGCATACATAATAGGCACTGTTCTTATCTGTAAAATATTTCAGACTCCAGGTTCCTCTTCACATTCAATTCAATAGAAAATGTCAGACATGTAGTGTGTGCTGTCTTATCTTCAGAGCAAATAACATTTTACAATTCCGCACACGCAAAATCTGAAGAGCGGAAAGTACTAGTCACTGGGGCTGCTCTAGTCTAACCGTTGAATTACCCCAAAATATATTAAAGTAAGTATTGTGGTACCACCTTGATCCTTATGCTTATTAAAATAGGGCTATTTTATAATACGAGAGAAAACGTGTCAGGTCACTTTATAAAACAAGATTATAATAGAAGGGAAGATAACAGGGGAAAGAAAGAGAGGAAGAACACGGATTGATGAGATCTTACTGATGAAGAAAGATATAGACATCGGGCGCTTTCGTGTGTTATCGGATCGTAGCGACGTGCCATTAGAACAATCAAAACTTTAAGGAGCTACACAAACGAGAGCTAAGCTCTTTCTTTTTTTAATATTGCCCATCAAGATTGACCTCATTCCACCTGATGTTAAGTGGTAATGTGATCCTAGCATAAGGGCGACAAGTACAGCATAATAAATCTGTTACTGGACTTATCGCCCTTACCTTGAAGACTTGCCCCCTGCTACTAATGTACTTCTGTGTTTCTGTAGCTTGCACTCTCCTAGGAGCTCTGGAAACCTTATTCACACGCAGGAATACAACACACCGAAGTGATTGTTATTTGGATGAGGTCTTCTGTATGGCGAAATTTATGATGATATCACTACAAGATGATGAAGTGGGATCCAAATTTTACGCGAAAAACGTTGCAAATGACTGGTACCAAAGATCAATCGAGGATACATTTGTTTTAACCCTTAATTTTTTATTTCTTTCCATCAAATTCTTTGCAATAGTCTGCTGTACAAATATTTCCCATGTGTGAGTATGTTTACTCTCCTTTTTAAAAATATCAGTGATACTTTTTTCACCCGAATACCCGTATTTAGGGTAATAACCCTCTGTAGGCATTGTCAGAACGTACCCCTTTAGACGTCGCAAGCGTCGATAGCACTCAAACTGAGCGACACACGCGAACCAGCCAAACAGAATTCAAGACCCTTCATTTGTCTTTGTCATTTTGCCTCTTTGTATTATGTAAGGGATCAGGCGGGGTCGTAGTTAGAGCGTGGAGCGGAGAAACAATGTTTATACGAGTTTTGTTCAGCGTCAGAGTGTGTGTAACAACTCCTTATGCCCGGTTTCAATATTTTCCGATTCGTAATAATGTCAAAAATTACAATCCGTTTTACTGCGAGGCGTTAATTCTAATTTCAAATTTGCTTTCCATATCAGCTGTCATCAGTCGTCTGTCGGTATTTTCTACCAAAGTACGTGTTTTAAAGTTTACCTTGACAATAATGACCTATCTCAGTTGATGAGTTTTATTTATTTATTTATTTAAAAACTTTATTGCACAAAGAAAGTACAAAAAGTGGACTTAATGCTAGGAGAATTCTCTACCAGTCAACCGTTGGGTTATGCAGATAGTACGTTTATGGGTGGGTGTGAATTGAGGACATTCCACCAACAAGTGTTAGACATCTTCTGGTATCAGACATTTTGTAGGATTAAGAGATTCTATTTCGTTGAATTATTATTAATCTATAAATAAAATATTTAATGGTAGTTATGACCGCTTCCGAGCTCCAGCCTATCAATAAACTATCGGGTTTGAAATTGGAAACTATGATTTGTCTCTTTTTAAACGGTTTTATTTAGCTCACCCGTTTGTTTTATTTATTATTTAACATAAAGGATTAGACAGAAACAAAACATTCCGAATGGGAATCCTTTCTGACGTTTGAGAAAAAGTCCCCAGAAGTCGTCCTCTTATCGTAACCCGCTCACAGTGCAGCCGAACCCTTAGCGAGACCTAAATATAGAAATGTCAGCTTGTCCGTTGGCTCTTTGATTAGTATTTGGAAATTATTGTTTCGTCTGTTGACGGAACTGTCTGGATCCCCACTAATTGCGCCGAGTGACAGCTGCCCGGAATAATTCCGTGACCGCTCGGACGCCGGGGGAATATTTATGGGTAGGTTACAAGTTTACTTAACTTTGTAAACTGTTTTATTTTGAGCCTTTTGATATTAGAGACAGGTGAGGTTTGAGTACTCTGCGGGAGCGTTGCTTTTATGTTGTTGGAGCTTTTCAAGGTTGTGCTACACTTCTACATGATTTAAAATAACTATGTAACAAGAAACCATTATTTGAATTACATTTAATTCCAGAATGAGGTAACGATTTATTATGCTGTACTTTTCGCCCTTAAGCTAGGACCTCATTACCACTTAACATCAGGTGGGATGAGGTCAATCTTGAAGTGCAATATAAAAAAAAAAAACGTAGAAAACTTGCTCCTGCAGATTTATATATTTTGAATAACAATTATACATTATACATTTTTGAATTAGCTCCAATTGTTTTATTTAAAGGCATTATAATTAGTGTCCGACCGAAATTTCGGTTTCGGTTTCGGTTTCGGCCAGTTTCGGCAAAAAAATCAAGTTTCGGCCAGAGTTTCGGTTTCGGCCAAAAACGGCCGAACCTTTCGGCCGCGCCGAAACTTACAAATAATATATTTGTTTCACTTTATTTATAGGGTAATTAAGTTTGGCCGTGTGGTGACGGCATGAGAATACATATGTTACCACCCCTTCACTGTCCCAGGGAGTCGTAGAAGCCGACTCAAGGAAAAACGCACATAACACCCAGTGCGAGAGAAAGAAAACTCGAGATAAAACCCTGTACCAACCCGTCTGGCCAGCGTGGTACCAGTAGGCTATTAACCTTCAATGACGGCACAATTGAAAACCAGGCCCCGAGTCCCCGGCGGCTCCGCAGTCCGTGGCTACGGTAGCGGCCACAATAGCGGCGGGGCCAGGGGTGCTAAGAATCCCCGGCAGAGATCGGGCTACCACCCCCACCGACAATTGGCCCAGGTAACATACAACGTGCGCACATTGAGGTTGGATGAGAAGCTAGGCGAGCTGGAAGAAGAGATGAACAAGTTGCGATGGGACGTCATTGGTTTATCGGAAATTTGAAGAGAGGGAGAGGATACGATAACATTGCAGTCCGGTCACTTGTTCTAATACCGGGAGGGAGAACAGAAGTCCCAAGGTAGTGTTGGGTTTATCGTCCACAAGTCACTCATCAACAACATTGTGTCCGTCGGAAGTGTGTCGAATAGAGATGCGTGCCTCGTACTTAAAATATCCAAGAGATATTATCTTAATATAGTACAGGTATACGCTCCATCTACTACACACCCAGATGACGAAGTGGAAGCTACGTATGAGGACATTAGTAGGGCCATACATAGCTCCAAAACACATTTCACTGTTGTAATGGGTGACTTCAATGCGAAGCTGGGCTGTAGAAGCGATAATGAGCTGAAAAGCAGCGGAATCCCAGAGGACAGATGCTGGCGGACTTTATGGAGAAAGGAGGACTTTTTATGATGAATTCTTTCTTCCGAAAGCCGCCACAAAGGAAATGGACCTGGTCTGAGTCCCGGTGTAACGAGGAATGAGATTGACTTCATCATGAGCTTCAGAAGACAGATATTCAATGATGTCTCTGTGATCAATAAGGTTAAAACCGGCAGCGATCACCGAATCGTTAGAGGCATATTAAATATCAATGTCAAACTTGAAAGAGCGCGTCTGATGAAGTCCACGCTCCGACCGTCGAATGCACATATCCAAAACTCCGAGAGCTTTCAACTTGAACTGGTAAATCGCTTCGAATGGCTAGACAGCTGCGCATCAGTGGGCGATATAAATAGCAGGCTGGTAGAAATTGCCCATACGGTAGGGTCCCATACCCAACGTATTAAGGAGACGATCGAGCGGAACCAAGGCTCCAAAGTGTTCGCATAAGACTTGTCTATTGGGCAAAGTCAGCTAATGAAGCTGAAGACCGAAGATGGGCGTATAACGTCGAATAAATCAGAGGTGTCACGGGAGATAGAGAGGTTCTATGGGCAGTTGTACACCTCGGTGTCTGCTGAGCCGGTCACTTTGGCGGCAGACCCTGGAAATCGGTTGGAAAAGCCTATGTTCAGCAGTGGACAGTAATAGGACGAAATTATGATGATGATGATGTGTTAAATTTTCAAACAGAACCTTTGTAACTGTGCTTAAATTTCATTGTGATATATCTTTGAAAGTAGAAACCTGTAATTATACGTCGGCGAGATATAATTTTTTGAAAAAAACGGGCTCACTAACATTTTTTCGACTTTATAAGGACTTTTTTTTATAAAAGGTTCGGTTTCGGTTTCGGTTTCGGCCGAAACTACAATGAAACCGAACCTTCGGTTTCGGTTTCGGTTTCGGCAAAAAAACATGTTTCGGTCGGTCACTAATTATAATATCAATTAAGACCGCAGCCAAAAAACAATCACTTCTGTGTTGTTGTTTTACTGCGTGTGAGTAAGGTTTCCAGAGCTCCTGAGTGGTGCTAATAGGTATTAGTAGCAAGGGTCAAGCCTTCAAGGTAAGAGCGACAAGTCCAGAAACAGATTTATTATCTTGTACTTGTCGCTCTTAAGCTAGGACCTCATTACCACTTAACATCAGGTGGGATGAGGTCAATCTTGAAGTGTACCTAATAAAAAAAAATACTAAATAAATTGGTGCTTCGAATGGGATTAAATAATAATAATCAGAACAGAATTAACTTAGGTAACCATATATATTTAGAACGTGTCACCGTTGTGATAATAATTTATCATTATATCTTTACGAAGAAATAGTATCCAAGAATACTATGAAAAAACTTTATGACAACTAACGTATTGTATCTAATGCCCTGTTCCTGTTATTTTACGATTCGTAATGTGTCAAAAATTACTATCTGTTTTTCTACCGGTCATTATTTTTAATTTCAAATTTCCTTTCCATATCAGCTGTCATCAGTCCGTCGTTATTAGCTTACGCCTCGTATAATTTATAACGATTCGTAACTAGAAAGGATCGTTTTTAAAATATTAGAACCGAGCGTAAGTTAAAGTGATGAAATTCTTACTATGTCATTGAATCACCATATTTGTTTATATGGCAACAAGTTCATTAACATCACCGTTCAGTTCATATTACCAACCAGTTGTAAGTCTATTTTTTCTTAAAATCAGCAATAACGTGATAATAAATTTCCACGTCTAAATCACAAAATATTTCATTAGCAATAAATAAACTGAGCCGTAATCCATTTCCGTTACACTTTTTGACTGTTGATAGTTTTAATAAATAGGTTTCTTATTCGAATTGGACTGCGGAAGTTTTCAATCATAGACTAAAATTAATTTTCATAAATCAGTTTGTCTTGTAATGTAGAGGAAAAATAATTCTGCAAACTGTTCATATCAAAATTAATTATGTTTTGGGTAATGTTGTACCTTCAGGTGGAGTTCTATCTGTTTTTCATGTTTAATGGTCGGTAATGGTTTTTGTGATCCATTCGGATCCAAGTACAGGTGTAAAATAAATGTTTTGTCTTTTGACCTATCGACCTATCCCTACTTCACTACTAATATTTTAAATGCGAAAATAACTCTTGTCTGTCCGTCTGTTAGCTTTCCCGCTTAAACCTCTCAACCGATTTTGATGAAATTTGGTATACGTTGAACCTCTAGAACGGACATAGGCTACTTTTTGTTTTGAACCTAAGGATGGATGGGGGTAATTTTATATAGGAAAATGGTTATTTTTTGAGTAATAGATATGAAATTTGGCAAAAATATAGCTCGAAACTTGCATTACTTTTTGTTTCAAAAAAAAGGGGAGACAGGGGTTAAACCTACCATGAATGTATGTAGTCCAAGAGAACGAAATCACGGGCACAGCTAGTTACGTCATAACTCCCTTAAAATGGGTATCCAATTCTAAACACTTGACATTAGCGGCAGTGGCGGCCTTAGGGGGTGGCGCCTCGCTTTTTAGGGCCCTCGCGCAACAAACAAATCAAATAAAAAAAAAGGTAATGAGAAAGACTTTACGCTTAGAAAATGTCACGAATAACAATTTTAAAATTTTACGAGTACATTTTCTGTTTTTATTAAAGTTGTAAACCTTTTAACGTAAATTATTTTTTATACCTAAACATATTCTGTCAAAATGTTATATTCAAGTCAGTATCGATGTATCGATTCAAGTCAGTGCGTCAGCTGCTGATTGGCTGAAAATACGAGTGCGACGTGCTATTAGCCGATCGACTGTATTTAAATTTTGTCGTCTCATACGATAAATTTGACGTATTGCGCGTGCTAGGCCTGCAAATGATCAGACCACTTTTCACGAAAGACAAAGGGGTTCGGCCTTTATATATACAAAAAAGGTATCAAATGTAAGCAGTCGAGTGGTACTATACTTTAGGATAAATTTCAAATGCAAGACAGAGCGTGAAGAAACATTTTGCGATGCTAACGGATAGGATATTACGGTATCAAAACCGTTGTTATCACAATGTGGATTGCTTGCCATCAAGCTGGCAGGAGACAATATACTGTGCTTCTAAAATTAAAATGTGCTGATATTGTCTGTGTGTTTTTTTTTAATTTTAATGTAACCGTTTTGTCAGCCCCCGTCGTCTTTGTGAAGACACTTAACCTCCATTCTTCAGATTGCTACAATTATAGCCTGAATCGAGCCTGACACACAGACGGCACCAGTGTTGTAATAGAGCGAGCTTGCCTTTGAAGACTCCTTTGTAGTTCCGAGGAACTGAGAATATCACGGCTTTGCGGGTGTAAACTGTGTCAGGAGATGGCACGAAGTGCGCTATTACTATTACTATGGCTGGAGAACAATTTTTAACTGTATTCTATGTGGAATATTGTGGAAGTTTCAATTTCAACATTCGTTAAACAATGGATTCTTTTTTAAGTAGTTTATATGTTGTACTCTTGAATCCTCTTTGAAAAGTAATGCAAAATACTCTACTCAAAGGCTCGGAATCGGTACCAATCGATTATCAAAGTCAGTAGATATGTATAATATAGCTATAATTTTGAGAGGTATCTAAGCTGAATAGGACCGTTCATCTAAGGTGTCAAGTGTAATGAAAATGTAAAGTATAATGCTTGTACAAATAAAAACAATGTCACACCGAAGTTCTGCATCGTTTTTTTATTTAACAAAATGCAGCCAGTGATCAAATTTTATTTTTGTATCAAATGTATTATGAACCAACCAAAATCGAATAGACTCTGCCTTGATTCTTCTGGTCCACTACCCTTCACCGAAAACCTTCTAAACATTTACTACTATCAGGACCAACGTTGACATTCCTCATCTATTCTCACCTCGCCTGTTTCGCTAGCATTCATCGAACACACGCAAACAAGATCAATAACCGCGGCTCAGTACATATCTTCAACAACTCGGAGTATTTGCTTAACCTCAGAACAATCATCCGAGGCTCAGCTGTTGGCGTCGTTTGCTCTGCTCTCCTGACTGCTGTTCGGATAACGCCGAGTGAGACACGTGTGAGCTATCGATCTTCGATAAGTTTAAATTGCTACATACACGCCAAAGTAAACACCCTTGGATCTTACATTTACGTAAAGAAAAAAACTTGAGAGGTGTCAAGAGACAGGGCGGATGGAGCGAAGTTCCTATCGATTGATTAGTGAAGGAATTGTAATAAAAAATGATAATTAATCGACGATGAGTTTTGCCATTAACAGCCATGATTTGTTTGATACTAGGTATAGCATCTGTGCGAATATATAATAACTGACTTGCTTTTTATGAGAGAGAGAGAGAGAGAGAGAGAGAGAGAGAAGAGATAAACAAAGAAACACGCGCACGCCGCGCGGCTTACAACTATAGAAAAAAGTGTCGTTACAACTTTTGGTCTTAATTTTTTCCGTCTAGCTCCCTTTCGCAACGCACGTTAAGAAATATCGTTCTAAAACTTCGTGTGTTTCAAGCTGAGATAATATGTCAAGGTGGCCTGTTATAAAAACCACATGAAATGAAATCTTATATTACAAACTTTAATTTCATTATGGACAGAAGACGGTAAACTACTGCATAGATATCACACCTGATTTCGTATGATTACTTGTAGACTTGCCTCACTACAGTACGTATGTTATTCTCTAAAAATGTCTTCTCTGACGTAATATATTATAATATATTATATATATTATTATTGGATAATTATCCATATCGGCTCCCGGCTCGGAACAGTTCCATTCTTTCACGGGTTCCACTGTAGTATTTAATTATTTTATCTTGTTTGTATCACACTAACGCTAATTACGAAATCTTGCGCTGACTAAAATGAAGCATATAATTATAATTATTTCATTGTATATTGGATTTGTACAAAAAAGTAGCAGTTTTGACCCACACGGGAATCGTATGTAGGTACCTACCCTGAATCTCAGAATAAGTATATCATAATAGATAGATACACTTTATTGCACAGAAAAAATTAAGGTTTTTTTTACAGCCATATTCAAGTAAAATTTCGGGCGGTCTTATTGCTAGAGAGCAATCTTTTCCAGATAACCTTTAGGTAGAGGAAATAGTAGATACCGAGAAACGAACATAATTGACAATACAAAGATTTTTATTCTCTTTATTGTCGTTTATAAGATGTCTTTGGCTTAAGATATTTGGTTTTATATACTTATCAGTTAAAAATTCTGCAAAATGTTTCTATTTGCCTCGGAATTTGTGGAGGCATCAAGTTGAATGGCACATCAAACTAACAATAGTTTTATCTCATGTACAATAATCTGCTCTTTGTAATCTTTCATTATTTATATGAGTTAGGTTTACGTTTGTTTTAACGAAGCCTAAGCTGATACATATTTGCCTAGAAGGTGTCTGCTCACTTTGGTTTCAATAATATCCAGATTAAAACGTTTTCGAAAAACTGACCTAGGCATGGAGTTCCACTCCACAGCCGTTCGCATTATGAAGAAAAGACAAACCACTTTATGCGTAATATAGGAATGTCTACAACATTATATTCATTGTATGTAACCAATAATGAGGTTAAATTTAAAACATTTGCTACATTGACTATGCAAATAAGTTCCACCAGTGATGATTTCATTCATATTGTTGAACAGAACTGCTACAGAATTAGTCAACCCGAGGTCGTGAAGTTTCACTGACTTTAGGGGTGTCACGAGCGGATACTTATTTGATTACAATAGCAAACGAAGTCTGCCAGCTTACATCAAATTGAAACATTCCTTTTTTTACCAACCATTAAACCATTTTAACACCTTCCAAGAAAGTTGTATTCCAACTGAAGTGGTCCAGCTTTGTGAAGAATATAAGACGTAACTAGTACTGTGCCCGCGACTTCGTTCGCGTGGACTACAGGTTTTTTAAACCTATGTCCTTTCTCAGGGTTTAAAAATTGTTTGTGCCAAATTTCATCAAAATCGGTTGAGAGGTTTAAGCGGGAAAGCGTAACAGACAGACAGAGCTACTCTCGTATTTATAATATTAGTATGGATGTTAAGTAGGAATGGTACGGCACATCAAGATAGACACTTGCTATAATTATTTCTTATGCTCACGAAATAAGGGCCAAAGTTTGTAGTCAGACGTGCTGGTGCCTGTACATAAAGCGGCTACTACAAACATTTTCAATTACAGCTACAAACCGTAAAGATTGCCGACAGGACGTTTGGTTTACCAGAGTGTTATGGAGGCGGTCAATCATTCCCCACAAAAAGAGTTTACACAACTCGCCTGTGATTGTGGTCCGACATAGCCCTGATTGATTGATCGCATCCCGACGACCCAAGAGTTCGGAATCTTTGAAGAAACTTCGCAGATTTCGTCATTTTTGTCAAACTTTATTAAAAACTAGCGGCCGACTTCTTATCCGTCAAATCCTCTATTTTAACCCCGAATTTGGGTTAATTCCTATTAATATACCTCCACACCATCTGTAGAGCATATATTTTAAATTTCCAGTCTCTTCCTTCAAAAACTTAGGGCTTTCATCATACAAAGGTGAGTTTCGTAAAATTCGTTGATTAAAAGGCCATCTGCGACCATCATTTGTTAGTCAGTAAGGAAAAGAAACAAAAGCCGAGCTTTACTCTGCTTGCGTTTCATTTTCGATTTTTTTGTTTTATGTCTCCATTCTAGAATATTCTGTCCCATCTGTCTTCTGTATTAACACCTAAGTCGGTATGGGCGGGCTACTCCCACTTTGGTTTTATAATACCTAAAGCTATCACGGTGGGTTTAGTATGCTACGAATGTCTTTATTTCACAAAGGTATATTTAACAAGCAAACAGATTACACAGTACATACATTCTGTTTGGTGCTATTCGAAATAAACACTTATTTTGCGAAAAGAGAGTGTAAATATCAGTTTCGTGAAAGCCTTTGACTCTAGAGAAGTCAGACACAATATAAAATTAATGGTTTCCCGCTCTCCAGTGACTGAAAAGGCGTTTAAGCTTTTTCCTTTATCCAGAAAGACGTATGAAAGCAGGTAAATCTTTTTGCAAACAGTAATCATCTGTGTCTGTGCAAATAAATGCTGCCAAGCGTTTCGTAGATCATTAACCTTTGAATGAAGAAAGTACTATGTTAACTTGTTTCTGCTTTTTCTTTCAGTTATGTCTTCAGTGTCTATAATATTTCATAGTCTTATACTGAGTGAAGACCTGTTAATTAAGACATCACGATTTTCCACCGTCTACATCGTTTGATGAGGAGAATGCTGAATCGTATGTTCCAATTATATTGTTTTGGTTTATTTTCGTATTTTTCAGTGTCCAATCCTAAATTGTTATGTAAACTTGTATGACTGTGCTGTTGTGTCTTAAAAGTAATTTTTATTGTTATCATTCCCTAATCCCTTTTAACATAAACTATTTGATTGGAATATTTGACGTTTGCAAATAAGGGGTTCGAACCAGTAAAAATGTACCTTCTATCAGTTAACTTTATCCCAGATTTTCTCTCATGTTGCTTTGCAATTTTATATCTTGCAAGTGTGGTAATTTAAACCGCATGCAACTAAACTTAATTAACACAAATTATACTCAATATTGGTAAACTAATTTTACAGGAACATAATTGTTTTTCTATAGTGCTATAGTAATATGTATCTCTATAGTGCTTAAACTACATAGTATATATATATATTTTGTATTTTAGAAAAACAGATTTCTCAATACTCAATTTTTATTGCTCTATAATGTAGTACAAAGGTGTTATATATATATAATTTTTTACAATTATAGACCCTGTTAGGGCACTGCAATTGAAGAGAGGCGATTTGATGTACATAATATCAATGCCCGGATATAAAAATGCTTACAAGCTAAAAACCAAATATTATTCTTAAATCATTTTATAATCTATCTTCTAAATATTCTCTTAAGTTGTAGTAGCATTTATTAATAAATGAGTATATTTTTTATTCTTTTTATAAACATAGAGTCTTTAGTTATTGCTCTAATTTTTTCCGGTAGTTTATTATGTATCTCCCTTTGCAGTGTCCGATTTTAAACCATGACTTTATCGTGCCTGCTGATTTTCTAACTGAACTAACCGTATTATAATTACGAGTACCACTAAGCATTCTGGTAGTGCTCGCTGCTGTATAAGTTTACATAAGAGAGGTAGGGCATAGTAATTTATAGCTCGAACTGAAGCAGCCCGACTGGTGAAATACCTCCACCTTACAGAAGACTGCAGCCAATTAACATTACTTCTGATGATGTTCATGGGTTCCTGCGTGTGAGTAAGGTTTCCAGACATCCTGGGGGTATGCTACATTAGTAGCAGGGGTCAAGCCTTCAAGATAAGGAACATATCGTCCAATTACAGATTTATTATGCTGTACTTGTCGCCCTTAAGCTAGGACCTCATTACCGCTTAACATCAGGGGTGATGAGATCAATCATGAAAGGTAACATAAAAAAAAGTTTAGATCTACATACTAAGGTAACATTAAATCATTGTAAATTAAACAGTTACCGTAAGCCAGCCCTACGTATGACGTATTCAAAATAGCTTTATCGTTGTTCACCTGTGGCCAACCGCGGTAAACTGCCACCGTCCCGCGCCGTTAGTGAATCAAACTGCCGCACAACTAATTTCGACCGCAACTTCGTCCGCTATGACACGGTTAAATTTGTCGACTGGAAACGACCGATGAGGAACTATGTCAAATCGAGGCTGGTTGGACAGGAGAAACTTGCAGATCAGAGGAAGGAATCACGTTCCTTTTCACTTGTTGTGAATTAGGACTTCGAATATACCAGATCGTTAAGGTTTTTATTACAAAAGCGATTAGACTAAGTAGTTTTTTTTTCAAATATATTTTACACTTCAAGATTGACCTCATCCCACCTGATGTTAAGTGGTAATGAGGTCTTAGCTTAAGGGCGACAAGTATAGCGTAGTAAATCTGTTACTGGACTTGTCGCCCTTACCTTGAAGGTTTGACCCCATCTACTAATGTAGCGCCCCCCAGGAGCTCTGGAAACCTTACTCACATACAGGAACACAACAACACAGAAGTCATTTAAGTAGACTGATCAAAGTAAGTACTTTGATACATAGAACCAGTGTGTGTGATATAGGTAGTAGAGTGATATTTATTAATTGATAAATAAATTAATATTGGACAACATCACATACATTGCTCTGATTATGTTTTAAGTAGCTAAAGCACTTATGTTACAGAAATCAGAAACAATGAAGGTACCACAACACCCAGACCCGAGACAATATGGAAAAGTTCGTTTCCCATATTGACCCGACCGGGGATCGAACCCGGAACCTCAGAGATGGCGCGACGCCAAAGTCCGGCACGCTTGCCTCTTGGCTACGGAGGTCGTCATTAATGTTAGCATACTTCATTTATAACACAAAGTGTTATATACTTTGGGATGCTTGGGTAGATTAATTCATGTGATATACGAAAGGTACTGTATGTTTATGTTTATTTAATAGCTTTCGTAATGACTTTTGTAACGCCCGGTAGTTACTATTCTTGTTTATTATGTTTTTATTTTTTAGATTACTTATGCACTTTGTCACTATTACCGCACCCATAAACTAACTCTCCGCATGACCCAAAGGTTGACTGGTAGAGAATGCCCCTAGCATTAAGTCCACCTGTTGTACTTTTTTATGTAATAAAGTTTTTAAATCCCTACTAATATTATAAATGCGAAAGTAACTCTGTCTGTCTGTCTGTCTGTCTGTCTGTTACGCTTTCCTGCTTAAACCTCTCAACCGATTTTGATGAAATTTGGTATAGGTATACGTTGAACCTCAAGAACGGACATAGGCCACACAAATATAGCTCGAAACTTGGATTAAAATACTTTTTGTTTCGAATATTAGGGGAGAAAGGGGTAAAACCGACCATGAAAGGATGTAGTCCACGCGAACGAAGTCGCGGGCACAGCTAGTAAATAAATAAAATGTACTTAGGTATCAATAATAACGGAAAAGATTGTATTTATTATATATGAGCTTGAATTTTGTATATAACGATCCTTGTTATTAATATTTGTGCGAGGGTAATTTTCCTTGTTATGACATGTAATCGAAATTCAGGAATACTTTTTTTTTATATGACTGTATTCTTAATATTATTTTGAGGTTTTTCTTATCACTTGGTTAGTGAAAAGTACATGGTCTGAAACTGGTTTTTTTAAATCAATTAATTAAATAATTCTTTAGTCAAATAGGTAGTACATAAAGCAGTTTTCAATACAATGCAATGTGACTTTACTTTCGGTATTGAATGACAATTGCCCATATCCATATCCATACCTACCTTATAACCCAGAAGATAAGAAACTCAGTAAATTTGTTGCAGTAGCAGTTTCTAACTTATTGTTAAGTGTAAATCACTTTGGCCCAAGTAATTTTTTTTTGACAAGAAAAACATAACTTTTCACAAAAAATATTAAAATCAAACTCTGAAAAAAGTTCTACCAATAAAAATGTACAAACTTAGTAGCCGAGATACGAGAGGGTCAGATTTTGGCATTGCGCAACCTCTGAGGTCTCGGGTTCGATCCCCGGTCTGGTCAATATGGAAAACGTTCTCTTCTACATTATCTCTGGTCTGCGTGTTGTGGTACCGTCGTTGTTTCTTACTTCTGTAACACAAGTGCTTAAGCTACTTACCACAGAATCAGAGCAATGTATGTGTTGTTGTCCAATATTTCTTTATTTATGTACGTATCACTTAGATAACCTTCTTATTATTTGCAGTTGTTAAAATAACAAATTAACTAAATATTATCACACTATTACGGCGTTACAAGCGTAATTAGTGACCGTATTCCATTACTGCGTAATTAGCAATGTGAGCTAAATTGCCTATCAGAGCTAAATTGGCGATAATTAGAGAAGATGCCTAGACATTATGATGGGACATTAGTGAGGAATTCATCTGCTAACGCTTTGTTTTCTACTTCTTATTGAATCAAAAATAAAGCTTCAGCATTTCAGAAAGTAGCCATCATCATAGTCCATTTACCTATCTTAATTATTGTCATATGTCTTTAACTAGAATTGATGAAGATGTAACACCGCCACAGTTGAGAGGCGAATGGACCGGATTACGGTATCATACAGTATCTGAGTCGTCTCAATATGGGAAACTAACGATTTATATTAAATTTAAAGTGCTTAATATATAGTGCTAAATTATAGGTATTAAAGAAACAGAAAAAATCTCCCTTGCGATGCGGGAATCGAACTCACTACCTTCATATATCGCGTGAGCTGCTCTTCCAACTGCAAGTTGTCGTAGGCGATGAATTTTCTGCTGTATCAACCCGTTAGCCTCCTTAGTATATTCTATATCATATCTAAATGTTGTACCGTCGTTGTTTCTGATTTCTGTAACACAAGTGCTTCAGCTGCTCTTACTACAGTATCAGAGCAATGTTATATGATGTTGTCCAATATTCATTTTATTTATTTACGTCTATCACGTTTGACTGAGAGTTATTTATTGGTGCACACCCATAGCTTACATTAAATATTTGAATACTTTTTGACAAATGAAATTGAAAATTTGTAAGTTAATTAAAAAGTTTGATCCAAACTGCTTTGAGAGTAAAACAATAAGATATTCATTGTAATTTTTAGTAAAAAATAAATCTAAATCTTTGAAGTAAGCGACTAATACTCGGTTCCAATATTTGAAAACCGATCCGTTCCAGTTACGGATATACAAGGCGTAAGCTACAAACGGTCGACGGAAAACGATGGAAAGTTAATTAATAACGGTATTAACGACTCGTAGTCAGTGGGAGAAAAACGGATCGTCATTTCTATCACTTAACGAACCGTAAAATATTGAAACCGGACATTAAAGATCCACCCACATTGTGAAGTAAAAGCCTTTCGGTTTTCATTTTAAAGTGCGGAACCTTAAAAAAGACAAAGATTTTTGCTGGAACAATTTATTATAGACCTGGAGCACGTAAAATCGTAATCTTATTTGTTGTGGGAATACCTTGGAGTGACGTCACAAAGCCGCGTCGACTCCCGCGCACCCTGGGTGGACCGAATGATGAGTAAACAAATAGAGCGCGGTGTCTTTGTTTACCGATCCCTCATCATAACACTGAGTCGATTGTGAGACCGTCTGGGGTTGTCTGTGGCATAAGTGCTCAAACATGGGTGCCAACATCTTTTGTGGAATAAATAAAGGTGGCACATTGTGCACTTAAGTGTGGGCGGAAGCGATAGTCATCTTACCTCGGAAAAAATACAAATTGATTAAGTTTATCTATTACGACAGATTCTTATATTTTGCCCCGAGATTAATACATCATCAAATGTCTTATGTGCGTTTTCTCAAGCGTCATCTCAATCACTTATCCCCCCAATTCGCTACACACCTTAGGCAGTGACTAACGCGCACGTTCTCAATATAGCAAAATATGAAAAAATCTCAAAAACTAAAGTATCAAGATGAATGTTCTTAGAGAAATAAACTACAAAATATTGATGCAGGACGAGTTCCCTTAGTCCCCTTTGGAAAATCTGAGGCTCAATTGCGTCAATTCAACTAACGGTACCTACATACCTAAAGTTTTTAAAACTGCTGTCAAAAGTCATAACGCTTACATTTTTTTGCAATTTGACAACAGTAAATTCGTTAAGTTGGTGAAAATGAGCTTAAATTGAAAACATTTTAGTTGCTAGTAATCATTGTTCGCTTACACGCTGTTGGCAGAGGGTTTGTAAGTGTTAATTCTGCATGAAAAGTATCTTATGTATCTATTTAGGTACGATCAAAAACGTGTCAATTACACTCTGAGTCTGAAACTTTATAAGTACCTTCCTTAAAGACGTGGACATAGGATCTACTATCACATTGCAAGGGGTTACATGAGTGTGATTTATCGTACCAAGACAATCAAGTTTGAATGTAGCGTCAGCACAGTATGTAAGTTAACAAAAATATTTTTTGTATATGACAGTATCAAAGAGCATAAAATGATTTCAATGAAGAAATCACTACTTTTTTTGTATGCCCTTATGTATCCTTAGATCTTTCAATTTCGGATTTTTATCCTAATTTTTTATAGATATAGTGATGTTTGTGGAAGGTATATAATCATATTCATATTAATGTACAGAAAAGCCGAAAACTTAATTGGTATTTACTTTCACCCGTGCGAAGCCGGGGCGGGTAGCGAGTACTGAATAAAACCTACTCTGTTTTAATTTGCTCACATTTGAGAAGCACTGGACTGGACAGTTCAAACAATCCCACCTGGTTATTTGTCTAGTTTCTATGCAGCTGTAATCTAGACAAGCCGGTGTTTATACTACGTTTTGAAGCGTAAAAAGATCTTTGTCTTATAGACCAGTTAATGTATTCTTTTTTTCTTTGAACTAGGTGTTGGTTGTTGCAATAATATGATCAATATATTGAACGACCCACTGTAAGACAAAGGCCTGCAATATTTTTACTAAAGTCATATATTTCTATGCAGTTTTAATAAAAATATATATACCAATATTATAACAGTTTTTTTGTTTGAAGATTTCGTTTGTTTTAGCGCGTTAATCTCAAGAAGTACAAATTTGAATAGAAAAAGTATTATTGTCATGGATAGTCCATTTATGGAAGAAGGTTTTATACCATCACGCTGCGACCAGTAGAGGCGGAGAATCAGAGGAAAATGTGGTGAAAAAAAGAAAACTATTACTGGACAGATTTTACTTCTTTTTATAGTACTTCACGCTGCACTAGCGAGCTTTGAATTTTAAAGGTACAGAAAAAAAATCGTCATCGCAGTGAATCTGACACACTGCAAGACAGGACCTGTTTTTTTTCTTTTTCTGTTTCTTTAGATTTTAGACTCAAATAAAACGTTTACAGCATAAAACTTACAGACGCGGTGTGGATTTAAATTTCATTTCTAGAAATAAGCTATTATTTTATTATAAGGTATTCGGTTTCAGTGAAAAAAGTAAAATTATAGACGATTGTGTTTGTTAAACAATACTGCAGGCTTCTGATTATGTTTACTAGCGCAATTTAAATTCAAACAACTTTTTATTGTTCGTATTTTGTTTGAACTAATGTTTGCCAGAGAAAATGAACAAAACTTGAGACCGAGATTGGTCCGTCGAAATTACTCATAAAACATTTTGTACCAAACTTTTGCAGTGCGTTTTGAAGTTTTGACAAGAAAGCGAACGAATTTAAAACATTTTACTACCTACGTTAAATACGACAGCTATAGGTCAACACTCTCATATTTTCTAGACAATCATATACAAACTGGAATAAGCTAATAGATAGTGGAGTGGTATTTTTGCGTAAAGAGTCACGCAGCCATCTTCATCATATAGCTTTAGCAGACCATTATCCGGTATAGTAGGCAGTCTTGATACATAATAAATTACGTTATTATTATGATTTATTGGACTTTGACGCTGTTCAATTTGAACACTTGGCTTTGAAACACATTGTGAAAGGGACCTAAAATGATATATGGTTGCTGCAGTTATGTTTAGCAGATGTTTTTACGATTTAGTGCTTTGATTTATATTAACATCGTGTTTATTTGAGAATAAAAAAAATAATAAATGACTATTATAAATAATTTGTATGACGACTGATTGATTGATGATTACATTTATTTTAAGTCAGCAGAGATGATTCTGCATAAGGTACGTTGTTAAGGAACTTTTATTAATTTTGAAGTAAGTTGACAGACGTTATTTCAAATACACATGGTGTTTACATGGATAAAAAACCATGTAGGCTTAACAGAGATACCTGTCAAAACAAGATTTTTTTAATAAAAATACGAAACTATCATGTATTTGACATTGGTATATACTCAGAATGCCCTTATTATTCACTTGGTTTTATTAAACTTTGTACGAATCCAGCTTAAAATAAAATAAAAATCACATGGTTTTTTTTGTTGTGAATATTGTTTGTTCAGCATAATGTTTTGTTTATTTTACGTAATTTAACAATTTGTGCCGCACTTCCACTGGAATATTCCATACTATTAAATTTCTCACCATGCTCCCCACGGGACAGACTTAGCCCAGTGTGGGGAAATGTAAAATTTATTTACTTGTTTGTATATATTTTGGCAGTTAATATATCTGATTTTTATTTTTAATTTACGAACAAATTTTACTTAGCAACACAAATAAACAATTTCATTCGATTTAAAACTCATACTTTACTACATAATTATACTTACTCCATTAACAGCTCTTTCTTAAGCCATATATATGTTACTGTAAGATTATAAACATCGATAGATTACAATCTATGTATCTCGTGAGAATATAAACAGTCGAATGATTGTGAACCATAACATTTGATTGCAATTTAACGCATTATTTTTTTATTGTAATCTAACGATGTTTGTAATCTTACGGTGACATATACAATGCACACCACCTGTTATGTAAAATATCTGATGGAACAAAATTAACGTAATAAATGTAATATATGTACTCACTTTCATAAACATAGAAGATTTAAAACATCAAATTCTTGCTGTCACTACAACCAATCATCATGTTTATAACACAACAAAGATTACAACAATGCACTTTGTTTTAATAACATACAGCGGCGCGGGATTTCCTAAAAAATCCTTGTTAACCAGATTCCAGATTAAAAGTTGTCAAAATAAATAAGAACGACCCGGTCAAAATGAAGATGACGGCGATATAATCAGTTCAAATAATAAATAAGTTATTGAGCACGGTAGTGTAGTTCGTCAAGCATGCTCCCGCGCACTGCTACACCACATTCAGATTTCGTCTGTTTCTACGTCAAAGATAAATGTTACAGAAGGGGCATGAACTGTACAAAAACTAGTTAAAATTTACTTACCTACAATCTTTAACAGTAAACAATCTATAACTGCGGCCAGATTCAATTCAGAAACCGTATATTAATATTAACTGCATTAAATAAGCTTTATCTAATTTAATATATGAATAATTAATGTACGTTTTGAAAAACATTTTGACCGAAGAAGAAATAAATAATAATTTAATAATAATACTTGTGACTAAATTTTGAAAGGCAGCCTAGTAGATATATATTCTCCAAATTATAAATAGGGATACAGATTTAGGTTTTAGCAAATATATACTCGATACTGATTTTTTTATTTTTTTTGTGTTTTTAAATATTAGACAACATCACATAAATTGCTCTGATTCTGTGGTAAGTAGCTTAAGCACTTGTGTTACAGAAATCAGAAACAACAACGGTACCACAACACACAGACTCGAGACAATATAGAAAAGTTCGTTTCCCATTTTGACCCGACCGGGGATCAAACCTTAGAGATGGCGCGACCCCAAAGTCCAGCCCGCTAGCCTCTCTGCTACGGAGGTCATACATACAAAGCTAGTTATGAACATTTTTTTTATTTATTTAAAAAAAAATATTGCACAAATAAGTACAACAGATGGACTTAATGCTAGTGGCATTCTCTACCAGTCAACCCTTGGGTCATGCAGATAGTTTGTATATGGATGCGGTAATAGGGAAGAAAATACATAAATAACTAGTACTAAGATATATTAACTAGTACTCTGATAAAAAAGAAATAATAATAAACAACAATAAATTAAGCATTCAAAATAACATTACGGTATCTATTAAATATACAATGATGCATACACATACTGTTTAAATGAAATAGAATATATATTTAAAATATTGAGGTATACTATAACGACCTCAGTGGCGCAGTAGCTAAGGTAGGCGGCCAAAGAGCGATAGGTCCCGGGTTCGATTCCCGGTCAGGTCAATTTGGAAAACGAACTTTTCTAAATTGACTTGGGTCTGGGTGTACTAGGATGACGCCCCCAGTTAGTATTCGTCGTCTGGTACTCATAGTACAAGGGAATACCTTAGTTTGAGTCCAGGTGATTGGTGTGATTGTCTGGCGCATTTATTTATTTATCCCTACTAATATTATAAATGCGAAAGTAACTCTGTCTGTCTGTCTGTTACGCTTTCCCGCTTAAACCTCTCAACTGATTTTGATGAAATTTGGCATAGGTATACGTTGGACCTCAAGAATGGACATAGGCTACTTTTTGTTAGAAGGTAAGGGGGGGGGGGCTAATGCCACCTTTGAAAGTTTATATGGGAAAATGGGCTACTACGGGTGCGACCTGTTATTGTTGTTTACCCACATTATTTGTTATTTTTGCCATACTCTGTATATTCACGTACCCTTGTGCGCTCTAAATAAATAATCACCTTAGTTTTAAGCATTAGTTTCTCAGTAAGTGAATTTGTAATTCTTTATGAGAAATAAAGTTATTCTAAACCTAAATGTTTATTTTTTAAGTTAGAGATATGAAAGTTGGCACAAAGATCTCTAGAGCTCTATTAAAATATAGACTACTTTTGTTTCGAATATTAGGGAAGATAGGGGTAAAACCGACCATGAAAGGATGTAGACACGCGAACGAAGTCGCGGGCACAGCTAGTTTAAAATAATTTCTCAGTTCCCTTCTGCTACTTGTCTGTTCTTTGGCTCGTCTCGTCTAATATTAGTTGGGTGTGCGGCGACGGCGCTCGCGTATCAGTTTAGGTTTTTATTGTACGCGAAGCCGGGGTATTTCGGGAATACTCGCCTTCGGGACTGGAGCGATCGTGGATCGGAGTGACGCTGAACTACCAATACCACATACTAAATCATACCATTAGGCCGATTGCCGAAAGCTAGTTTGTACTCAGTGCTATAAAGGGGCCATTTTCTTTTATATTACACTTTTTTTTGTTATCATTTATTTATAAACTAAAATGAACAGCCCTGTGTCTCAACAGAAAAGACAACAGGACCAGGACATGCAAATGCCAGATTTTTTTTCTTGCAATGACATAGAATTTCACTTCCAATAAAGATATCTTTATTTTTTTATAAAATACTTCGATATTGATCTCATTTCATCTGAAGTGGCAATGAGGTCTTTTTTGTTTTTTTTGAGGGGGGGAGAATGCCTTTGCGCACCGTACCGCTGTCGTGGGGACGACAGCGGCGTGTGTGGGACTCCCCCGCCCAGAAGGGGCAGGGACTACCCGAACTAAACCCCCCCCCCCCACGCTCTCATCGCCTTTGGTTGGCGCCATGGGAAAAACGGTGGAAACCACAACAGCCACGGCGCCAGGCGGAGGCAATGAGGTCCTAGCTTAAGGGCGACAAGTACAGCATAATGAAGCTGTTAATGGACTTGTCGCCCTTACCTTGAAGACTAGACCCCGGCTACTAATGTAGCACCCCCCAGGAGCTCTGGAAACCTTACTCACACGCAGGAACACAACAACACAAAAGTGATTGTTATTTAGCTGCGGTCTTCTGTAAGGTGGAGGTATTTCACCAGTCGGGCTGCTCCAGTTCGTGATATAAATCGCTATGCCTCTCTATAAATATTAAAATACCAATATTTGTCTAACGTTCATCAGTTATCAACAATTGTAAAACAAAACACAAACTAACTCTGATACGATCATAGGGTAGGTTTGGTACGAATGAAACAGATCATTATCCTAACATTACAAATGCGAAAGTAACTCTGTCTGTCTGTCTGTCCGATTTTGAATTTGGTACCGCTAAAAAGGGGGAAAGGGGGTAACATCACTCTTAAAAGTTTATATGGGAAAATGTTTAACTTTTTGAGTTGGCGATATGAAATTTGGCACAAATATAGCTCGAAACTTGGATAAAAATTTTAACTACTTTTTGTTTAGAATATTAGGAGAAATAGGGGTAAAACCGACCATGAAAGTATGTGTGTGAGGATCTAAAACCATTTCTCAACGTCTTGTTATTACGTTGTTAATTTAATGGGATTCGGTGGATCGACTGAAATAAATCTGATCCGATTTATTGTTTTTTTATTTATTACTTCGTGAATTTTAGTGTATATTTCTGCAGCTATATTCAGTGGTGACTGAAATAGAATCTTAGTATATATATTAGAAACAGAATTTTTTTATCTCCCCTTGCGGTGCGGGAATCGAACCCACGACCTTTACGTATCGCGCGTGCTGCTCTTCCAACTGACCTAACCGCAACTTGCGGTCTTAGGTTAGATTCCCGCACCGCAAGGGGAGATAAAAAAAATCTGTTTCTAATATTTAAAGTTCGCTAGTACGGCGTAAAGTACTATAAAAATAATAAAATCGACTAAGTATACATATAATATGTCACCGTAAGATTAGATGTAAACATCCTTAGATTACAATCTATCTCGTGAGATTGTAAACTGTCGAAATATTGTGAACCGAAACATTGATTGCAATTTAACGCATTATTTTTTATTAACTAGATCATACTATACCGTTGTTTGATTAAATCCTGCTAGGTTATTTAGAACAAAATGATGTGCTTCCTTATAAATTTCCAGGTAAACGGAAATTATGAAAACGCCTAATAATTAATCGTTAAAACAAGGCGCGACGGTACAATGTAAATAATTCTAGGAATTCTTAAAAGGTCTGCGATGATAGGATCAGATTTTAATTAAAACGGCACATCGAATAGGGAATTGCTAATCCCTCGGTATCCCGAAGGACACCTGTGTTCTCGAATTCGCTAAATTTATTCGGGGATTTTTTCGTTTAAATTTGTTTTTGAATTAATGAGGTTATGTTTTGGGTAATGGTGAGCGTTGAGTGTTGTCCGGGTTTGTGGGGGCGGTCTATGACGCCATTATGATGGGCATTACCTCAATTAGTACATGGATACTATGAATGCTCATTATTGCGGTTGCGGTAATCAGATTTCATTTATTCATATTATATTTCGATGTAACAATAGAAGTTTTTCTTTTATCACTTTTCAACTAAATATGCTTAATGTTCTTAATGGAATTCAAAATAAACCTAAGTATACGCCTTTGTCTTAAACTAGTTGTGATTAATTATACGAACATTAAGATGACCTAATATAATGCGACAGTTCCTATTTACAAGCTTTAGGCACTAGAGGAAGCATGTTTAAAGTACCTAAGTTAGGTGTTAAAAATATTAAGATGCAGAAAATAATTTAAAATTATTGCAAAAACGATTTTTTGCGTAAGAAACGATCCATGACTGCAGAAACATATTGAGAAATACCACGTTTTCGTTGTTAACATAAACGCTAACTCATGTTTATGTCCGATGTAGGAAAGCAGTGCTCCGAACATTTTCTCAAAAGACAATTGACAAAGGAATTCCAATATATCTCGCGATGGGTAGTGAAAAACAGGAGTACACAGGATTGACAAATACTTCGCGAGATGACAACAGTTTGTTTCGTATTGCGCGGGAAATGAGATTTTGTTGCGCGTGAATAGGGCGTTGATAGACTGTACCTTGCTTCGTCTATTGGATATGGGAACGTTGGAATAATGAAAAAATAGGTTTTCTATAAAGTCGGTTTAGGAACGGCAGTTTGACGTGACGAGGCGTCACGCCTTCAAGGTAAGGGCGACAAGTCCAGTAACAGATTAACTATCCTGTACTTGTCGCTCTTAAGCTAGGACCTCATTACCACTAAACATCAGGTGGGATGAGGTAAATCTTGAAATGTAATATAAAAAAAACCCTAAAAAGTACAGGCAAGAGTTCACGTGGTTAGCGGCGGAAAACAAACGTCACCGAGCAACCCCCCACGCGTGGCGACATTACCCCCGCATACAATTACCCCGGCCCGGGAGACGCGACGCAATCAAAACTTCCACCATAAGTCACGCGATAATTAAGCGAACGACGCGCGACCTGTGAGCCTGGCCCTGACGGATCTGGGGACTACTCTCGAGGCCGTTGAATAAACTGCCTGAGTAGAGGAACCTACTAAACCATATCATTTAAAGTCTGCAATAGTGTTGCTAAGTGTCCCGATTTTCAGGGGTCTATGGACGCGTACCGATTTGTACCTGATCTGATTATATTTTTATTTCTAGGGAGAGGTAGGGCATAGCGATTTATCGCTCGAACTGGAGCAGCCCGGCTGGTGAAATACCTCCACCTTACAGAAGACCGCAGCCAAATAACAATCACTTCTGTGTTGTTGTGTTCCTGCGTATGAATAAGGTTTCCAGAGCTCCTAGGGGGTGCTACATTAGTAGCAGGGGCCTTCATGGTAAGGGCGACAAGTTCATTAACATATTTATTATGCTGTACTTGTCACCCTTAAGCCCTCCCATCCCACCCTCATTACCACTTAACATCAGGAGGGATGTGGTCAATCTTGAAAAGCAATAAAAAGAAAACAAAAAAATCATTTATTACCACCAGTCCAGGAAGACTGATGACTTGTTATGTAGGTAAATTAAATACACATCTAATTTAGGTTATTAATAAAATACTATGACTGTTCTAGAGGTTCAACGTATACCTAGCCCAATTTTCATCAAAATCGGTTCAGTGGTTTAGGCGTGAAAGCCGGGCAGACAAACATGCAGATAGAGCCACTTTCGCATATTAGTATGGATCTATCAATAAAGTCTGAAATGGAATGGCAAGCCTTAATTCGTAATAGTTGCGGCGCCAAATGTACACGTACAGTCGTCGCGGTTTGCCTGCGCGACAAACGCCCGATTCAATTACCCCCATCCCCCCTTACTTTCAAAACAAGTAGTAGTAAGTAGCCTATGTCCGTTCTAGAGGTTCAACGTTTACCTTTACCAAATACCTATACCAAATTTTCAAAAAACCGGGTCAGTGGTTTAGATTTAAAAACCGGTCAATCAGACAGACAGAGCTATTACAATATTAGTATGGATTTATCAATACAGTCTCAAATGGAATGGCAAGCCTTAGATTCGTCATGTCTGTCTGTCTGTCTGTCGGTCTGTATGTCACAGTCATTTTTTGTATTACCTACATGTCTTGTAGTTTTGGAAAGTATGTACGTAATATGAGTATGGAGTCTATCTGGGACAAACTATCCAGTTAGGCAAATCCAACTTCGAGAAAGAGGTCAACCGACGAATCCAACTCGGCTGGGCAGCGTTCGGGAAGCTTAGGCATATCCTCACGTCCAAAACTCCCCAGTGCCTGAAGAGAAAGGTCTATGACCAATGTGTGTTACCAGTGATGACTTACGGAACTGAGACGTGGTCTCTGAATGTTGGCCTCATAACGAAGCTCGAAGTTGCGCAGCGTGCTATGGAGAGGGCTATGCTCGGCGTTTCCCTACATGATCGAATCCGTAATACGGAGATCCGTAGAAGGACCGGAGTATCCGACATAGCCCGAAGAGTTAGCACGCTAAAGCGGCAATGGGTAGGCCACATCGCTCGTAGGACCGACGACCGTTGGGTAAAGAGGGTCCTCGAGTAGCGACCACGTACCGGAGGACGCAGCGTGGGGCGGCCCCCAACACGATGGACTGACGACATCGTCAGATGTGCGGGGAGCCGCTGGATGCAGATAGCGCAGGACCGCGCGTTGTGGCGTTCTGTAGGGGAGGCCTATGTCCAGCAGTGGACAAAAAGAGGCCGATGGATGGATGGATGGATGAGTATGGATTTATTAATAAAGTTAGAAATGGAATGGCAAGCCTTAATTCTTAATAGTTGCGGCGCCGCCAAATGTAGTGGTCGCGATTTTCCCGCGCGACAAACGCCCGATCCAATCTACCAGCAGCTCGTGTTTACGCAGAGGAAGGAAACGTTATCGTTTTACTATCGCAACCGCGCGATGTCGGTGAGGAGGTATTGTCGGAAGCCGGTTGTTTGAGATAAAATGTGGGCTGGGATAATAAAATCTATCTATACGATTTGTGACGGGATTGTCTGTGGGCCTGCGTGTTGTGTTGTCAACTACTTTTTAGGGTTCCGTGCCTAAAGGGTAAAAATGGGACCCTATTACAATGAATTCGCTGTCTGTCTGCCTGTCTATCTGTCACCGGGCTGTTTCTCAAAACCGTGATAGCTAGAGTGTTGAAATTCAACAACAAATACTAAAAGGGGGACTCAACCAACGTGATTTTTTTGCTGGGCATGAATAAAAACTGTTGTTAGACGCTTAAATAGAAATGTTCACATAATATTTAGTTGTATATTTGCTTTAAGAAAAGTAATTCATTTAAGATAAAATAAATATTCAAGTGTGGCTCCCATACAACAAACCTGATTTTTAGCTGTTCTGTAACAGCAACAAATAGACGCTTGAAATATTCACAGAATACTTAATTATGTACTTATTTCAAAAATAAACAATTGTGTCTAATGTTGAACAGATAATGGTACTGAACCATTCGTGCGCGAGTCCGAGTCGCACTTGACTGGTTTTTATTATATTTTACAACATGCAAGCGCACATATTATTATTATCATAATATATTACACTATTGTTGGAACATAGTATGGCCTGTTGTATCCTCTTGACGAATATATCCTCTTGACGTATTAAAATGCAAGCAAACAGATGATGGTTTCTTGACGCACATATCCATTGAGACGTGAACTGACTGTTGATTAATTATTTTAATTAATAATGGTTGGCAAAATGTAGATTAAAAATAACGTAATGGTTGTTGGCGTTTACATGGATGCAGGGTAAGTTATGCTGTACTTGTCGCCTTTAAGCTAGGACCTCATTACCACTTAACATCAGGCGGGATGAGGTCAATCAATATAAAAAAAAAAAAAAACATGGATTTTTTTAATGAACAAATCTGTATAAACCCGGCTAAGTGCGCGCCGAGCCAAAAATAAGCGTTATAACAACTAAGCCTAATGACAATTTCGTATGAAAAAATAACTAAATGCGCCATACAAATGCGCTAGACAATCACACCAACCACCTGGTCTCAATCTAAGGTTTCCCCTTGTACTATGAGCACCAGGCGACGGATAGGTACTATTTGGGGGCGTCATCCCAACACTTAAGTCAATTTAGAAAAGATAGTTTTCCACATTGACCTGACCGGGACTCGAACCCGGGATCTTTCGCGCTTTGGCCGTACCTGGCCACTTGACCACCGAGGTCGTCAAATACATCCCCATTGTAAATTTTATAGGAAAAATATTTAACGTGATTTTCGTCGGTACGTATTTGCTTACTACAAGTGCATTTATTTACTTCCTGGGTGGTCTGTAGTTGGTGCACCAAAAGAACTGATATCATTAATGGCTGTGTTAATATCACCCACATACCTTACATTACGACAATCTATACGAATAGTATATGGCTGGAGAGTTTGTTAACTTGTTTATTTAAAAGAATTAAAAAAAATCATCTCTCCTTGCGGTGTGGGGAACAAACCCACTACCTTCATGTTTCGCGCGTGCTGCACTTCTATGTTGTAGGTGATGATTTTTTTTATCATATTAACCCCTTAGCCTTCGATATGTGCCCTCTGCCGTATAAGTTTAGAACTACATACTTATCGTCGTCTTAGGTTGTGGGTTAGAATCTCCACCACAAGGAGAGATTTTTTTTTTTGTTTTCTTAAATATTTTAGGCCAATTTCGCTGTCCCATTAATTTTGCCGCCAGCTTCTATGGTAAATCCGCTACAAGCAACTCATGCTATGTTACCTAGAAAATATTTAATTACAATTTAGGTGTGACGGTAGGTGAGAACGAGGCAGCTTAGCACCTACTTCACGTTGGCACGACGCCAGTCTCGAGCTTGCTCTAATTAATACTAAAACACACTCCGGTGCAAAGTGATAGTCTTTTTTGTTTTCGAAGAGGAGAAACGCCTTGAAGTACATAGCTTAAAGGCGTTGTGAAGATGTGCCGACCTACGACATTACCTACAAGTCGACACAAATACAGCGTCAGCAGAAGTGGCATAGTAAACCACGCTCCATACGTAATGAACAATTGGCCAATTAATACATCGATCCTACATCGCGATGTCAGAGTTTTCTTCACCACTTACTATACATACAACAAACCAAGATTGATAGTTGGGCCTTGGTCCCCGAGCAAATAACACTAGCTCGGTGGACGTTCTTCCACTTTTAGTAAAGGAACATACGTTTCTTACAAAGAGAAATGCAGAGACTTGTGCAAGGTTAGATATATCTGTAGCTGGGAGCCTACAAGTACACCCTGAAGTGTATAGATACAGACTCTTGTTGTTCTTTTCATATTGCATTAGTTTATGCCCCCGACTTCGTTGGCTTAAAAAGTACAGACTGAGATTTCCAAAAAACTCAAAAGGCAGTGTTATCGTTAGTATAAATGACACTGTGTACCAATTTTTTGCTTCCTACCTTGAAACCTGCGAAAAGTCCACTTGGCTTATAAAGGCTGTTCTGGTGACCAATATGCTGGCAATTTCTTAGCCGACGCATCAGTCTGCTTTTTCAAAGAGGTAGGTAACGTAGCCAGCATTTTCATTTGGGCACCCTAAATACCTGGGCAGACTACCTTTTGTAAATACTCTGTATAATTGATTTTTTGATGGTATAACTTAGGGCCCGCCGCACGCAACGAATTAGGTACAAAAAATGTGATAAATTAAAAACTGCTTGACAGATTTTGTGCAAACTTACATAAACCATCTATTAATTAGTCCAAACAAAGCCTAAACATTTGGTTTCGATAGGTGAGCCTTGAGTTATAAAATTATAACGAAAAGTGGCATTAATTGTTTTAAATTGATATCTGTTTTACTAATTTATCATAAAACTACAAACAAAAAATTGTGAGCATGTTATTGGCGTCTGTAACCAAAATAAATGTGTTCTAAGCGAAAGTGAAGACAAGTATTACTGTGTAGATAGGTTGAACCTTAAGTTGACGACAATCAAGTGTCGCGAATGACGGGAGAGAGCCGAGTCAGCTCACACTTGGCACGCCGCCAGAGCCCCTCAAGTCTACTCTAATTGATACAGCTACACACTCACTTGTATCACAAAGGTTTCGTTGACTGGCGCTATAAAAATAACTGAACTCTGAACTCTGGGTGAGAGTTTTTCATTGTCTGCACATGTTTCGACCACTGAAATTAATGCGTATCTATTTATTGTAATTAATGCGTACTAATTAATAATAACTAGCTGTCCCGGCGAACTTCGTAACGCCTATTTTTTTGGTTTCTAACCTTTTAAACCTTCCCTGGACCTCCACAATTATTACAAAACCAACATTAGCCAAATCGGTCTAGCCGTTCTCGAGTTTTAGCGAGACTAACGAACAGCGATTCATTTTTATATTATATAAGATATACTGCATGACGATGAAATGTTTGCATATCGACTATCGATAAAACATACTTGTTCTCATAAGATAAGATCTTGTAATGTACCATGTTTTGTGCAAATAAATAAATAAAGAAATAAACTGTACAGAAATATGAAATTATAATTACAATTAAACTCGTTCTATGCTCTTATACGTCTTATCTACTATTTCCTCTACCTTAAGGTTGTCTGGAAGAGATCGCTTCATAGCGACAAGACCGCGTGAATTGTACTATAATTAATCTGTAAAACCTGTAACGTTTTTGTAATAAAGTATATCTATCTATCTGTACGATACTAGCGACCCGCCCCGGCTTCGCACGGATGCAATGTAAATACTTAGTAATATTATTGTTTTTTATACGTTGGACCTCTAGAACGGACATAGGCTACTTTTTAATTTAAAAATAAGGGTGAATGGGGGTAAAAACGCCCTTTAAAATGAATTTATTTAAGTTAGAGATATAAAATTTGGCACTATTATAGTTCGAAACTTGGATTAAAATATGGATTATTCCGAATATTAGGGGACATATGGCTAAACCGACCATGAAAGCATGTAGTCCACGCGAACGAAGTAGCAGGCACAGCTAGTATTTCATAAAAGTTATTTTCTAAACTACTTAGAACACAGTTAATAGCAGTTGATGACGAAAGACTTATAATTGTGGCACCCACTCAAGACGGGGTGTTATCCCATGTGCTGGGAAGAGCTATCATTCCTGATAGAAGCCTCGAAGCTATATTTGGAATTTAAGTTATAATAAGGAGGATAAGGTCTGCCCTTCCGTTTATTGCAGCTTTCATCATCAAGTGATTGCCAGTAGTGGCCAGCACATGCTTGGCATCTCGCCAATGATACAATCGGTTACCGGTCTTGGCTTCGGTTTGTAATCTGCAATACGTAGTTACACGTTGTAGACCATTGGGTCTAATGAATTGATATTGGTAACTATAACACGTGCGTGGCAGGCATTTGATTATGTGCACTGGTGTAAACAAGTTAAGACTCGGAATGTAATGATGTCATGATCTGAATGAGTCGGTTAGCGAAAAAAAAAGTTAATCAATATCGGGTTCCGTACAAATTTGTGTGTTTTCGTTTACTTGTGCTATGAGATCTTTCTCTATTTTTTAATCATATGGCTCATGTGTTTCCTCCTTCCTTTGACACGGATTCCTTCAAAAGGAGCGTGAAGAAACATCTTGTGGGCCAGTATGGCGGTGCTAACGCATAGGATATTTCGGTATTAAATCCGTTGTCATCGTGATGTGGGTGGCTCTTGCTTACCATCAGGCTGAGAGAAACCAATATACTGCGCTACTATATAAAAAAAAAATTCTGGGTGGACGAAAAGAATCAATCGTGGATTCGACCCACAATCTTCACGTGTGCTGCTCTTCCTACTGACCTAACGTCAGGTGAGCCAGGAATTTTTCTAATCCTTAGGTAAGTGCCCTCTGCTGTATGAGACATATTTTTAAGCGTATAGTTTTCAACAAAATTAAAAAACAATTATGAAATTTACAAACATTCATAACGATTTGGAATTTAAATTTTAATAAAAAATTATAAAACACTAACAATATGAACTAAAACATATATATATTTACAAATATAGATCTATCCGAAGACGCTGGCAGCATCACCTCGCTGAATAGCTTACGGAACACGCTATGCGATGTATGTGCCAGCCTTGGGGTAGCCCGAAGTATGGACTAGTTTTTTTTGCCATAAACTCCGTACAGTTTACTGGCATTGCCTAACTTAAAATTCAAATGTTTCCTTTCCCAGATTTAAGCGATTTTATCATTAATCTTACACGGGTTTAGTTCCCTATTTGTATGGATTGTCGATAGATACAAATATATCCATTGTCTATAGAGCATTGAACGTGTCGGACCGTATGTTATTCGAACGGTAGACACAGATGTGCATTTGCATTTCCTTGTAACTACATAACGTAAACCAAGGCAAGCTGAACAAGAGAAATAAACACCTAATATTCTCGGTTCTAAAATTGTCCGAAGTGTTAAGTGTTAGCGTTGATGAAGTTTGGAACTATGAAATACTTGGAAAATACGTATGCCGCTTTGATCTTTGATTGTAATCCATAGTTCCATGCAAAATGCAAACAAATTGTTCTGCCCGCGGCATTTATTTGTTTATTTATTTACTTTTTTGCATAAAAAAGCACAACAGGTGGACTTTATGCTAAGGGAATTCTCTTTCACTGTAACATTTTAAGAGAGGCAGGGCAAAGCGATTTATCGCTCGAACTGGAGCAGCCCGACTGGTGTAATACCTCCTCCTTACAGAAGACCGCAGCCAAATAACAATCACTCTGGTGTTGTTGTGTTCCTGCATGTGAGTAAGGTTTCCAGAGCTCTTGGGGGGTGATACATTAGTAGCAGGTCAAGCCTTCAAGGTAAGGGCGACAAGTCTAGTAACAGTTTTACTATGCTATACTTGTCGCCCTTTAAGCTAGGAACTCATTACCACTTAACATCAGGTGGGATGAGGTCAATCTTGGAGTGCATTATAAAAAAAAATGTCTGTAGGTATATTAACACAAGCATTGCAAAAAATATCAATAGGGTCATATATTCTAATCCAATTTACACCCTATGTAACTGAGATAAGTGTGGCAATAAATAATTTTTGATGATTTTATACGCGCGCGGCCACGAACCGACTGAGAGCGAAAGAAGGCTTAAGACTGTTTTAGGCCTTGTTTTACCGGTGCCATTTATTTGGTCTCAACTGTGCGTCAACTAAATGTTTGATCGGATGTATGAGTGAAGTTGATGTCTAGTTAGTGTTGCGTTTTTTAGTTATCTCTGGTCTGGGTGTTGAGAACCGTCCTTGTTTCTGATTTCTATATTACGAGTGTTATAGATACTTGCCACTTAACCTGAGCAAAGCAAGTGATATTTATTGTAAAGAGAGTTTCCCTCCTAGAATTATGTTTAGCATAAAAATTGCCCAAAATTAGCTTATCAATATTCTTACGTGGTCGTAAAGTGTAGCAACAACGGTTGTAACTTACAAAAAATATTTTAAACAAACTTTTAAATGATAATATTTATGAACTGTTTGTGGGTAATATTTGTTTTTTTATCATACTATTGCTGGTGAAACATTTATAGAAGGTTTATTTCCTTTTTCGTGTACAAAAAAGCTTGTTTTTAAAATATTTTGTACCTTTAGTTTATTATATTTTGTCCCTAATCATCCAACTTATAAATTACTTTTTTGAACACTTCAAAACAGTGCACACAATTTGCAACCAGTTAACCAGTTAAGCCAGTTAACAAAACACAGCGAGTAATTAATGCAAAATAAGGTTCATAATTTAACTGCAGTAACCCAGCCGGGGTAAATAAAATAAACTGGAATTCGTCGGGCATTTTCGGCATTTAGGCAAATATTGGCGGGCATTAACGCCGAATCTAATTTGCATAAAGAATTCATTTTTGCCCTCATGCTTTTGACGGTTAACGGGTATTACAAGCGAGTGTGTTTTGCAGGAATTAGATTATTTAGATGACTTTATTAGGCAAGGTTGCTTTCATTCGGTCTACGTAAATTCGTTTATGAAAATTCTTTAATTTGGTTCTCTTATTTATCTGGCGAAAAATAATTATACTTAAATAAATAATAAATATTGGACAACATCACATACATAGCTCTGATTCTGTAGTAAGTAACTAAAGAACTTGTGTTACAGAAATCAGAAACAACGAGGGTACCACAACACCCAGACCCGAGACCATATAGAAAAGTTCGTTTCCCATATTGACCCGGCCGGGGATCGAACCCGGAACCACAGAGATGGCGCGACGCCAAAGTCCGGCACCCTCGCCTCTCGGCTACGGAGGTCGTCGTACTTATATTAGTATACTAATTGTAGCGGTAATGAGGGATCAGGGTAGGAAAAAAAAATAGTGTAACAAGCAAGTATGTCATAAACCGCACGTAAGAAGAAAGACAGAATCGAAATGTTAACAAAAATGATATCAAAAACACACGTCAAATTTCAAACCATAATTAATTAGAAAAACAAATCAAAATCGGCAAGTAGGCTTGGTTGCCCACACTAATACCTTTAATTTAAAAAAGTTTTTATATTTTAAGTGAATAATTGATGATAAGTAATAAGAAAATTCATTGATAATATAAATAAATAAAATGGACAACATCACATACATTGCTCTGATTCTGTGGTAAGTTGCGTTACAGAAATCTGAACCAATGACGGTACCACAACACCTAGACCCGAGACTATATTGAAAAGTTCGTTTCCCATATTGACCCGACCGGGGATCGAACCCGGGACCTTAGGGATGGCACGATGGCAAAATGGCCTCTCGGCTACGGAGGTCGTCCAAACATGTTGAATATAAAATTATTAATAATGTAATACATTAATATAATCTTACGATATTTTGTATGCATTTTACAATATTTTTATAAATCTCTCCTCATAAATAAAATATTTGTAACTTGTAAAACATGAAATTTTCTTTATAATAAAAATAATTCTGCTTGTTATTAAAGATCGTATTCTACTTTATAGCTTTATTTACTTTAAAAGCGTGTTTTTTGTGTTCAACTATTATTAAATTTAATATACCTAAGTTAAGCAGCCATTTGTTACTAACTTGTTTGTTTGCGGGCGGGCCGACTGTTTCTACCTGCTATTTCTGAGAACATCACCGTAACCGGTGAAGTCATCTAATGCCGGCTTTGGATAAATGCGAAGGGCGGAAGGATCCGTTCCGTGCAACAAAAGCCTTCGACAATACAATGTTTGGTGACAAAGGAAACTTACAAAACTGTAAGCACAGAGTAGACAATATGACAATGATTCCAATGGTCTTCAATGAGGAGGTTGACTAATTTTAATTGTATTTGCTATTGAAAAGTAAGGCACATAGTAATAAACTGAGATAAATTACTTTTCTAAAATACACACTTTCTTTAATGTCGCATTTTTTTAAAAATAGGGTATTTTGTAACTGTACAAAGAACTATTTATAATAGAACATTGAAAAACAGATGCAAAACCAGACATGAAATAAAAAAAACAAAATAAAATTATACTGCATACTTATCATACCACATGTTTTCTACTTATTATAATCCAGTGTAAATATTTTATTAATTAATTGCCTATCGTTGTTAATTTTGACACTGTGTATGTATTTTTATTTATTTATAAAATATACCTATAGCATAACAAAGATATAAAGTATGGATTTAACGACAGGAGCATTTTCTATTAGTCCACTCTTCAAGTCTGAACGTGTGTAATGTAACAAAAAATAATTGCATTACAGTCAATACTATAAACATTTTCTTGAATGATTCTTGTAAATGAGTATACCTATATTGTTACATAATCTAAGTGGGTCGAAATAAATTAATTGAATTGAAAAGCATTAAAGCAATCTATGAATTTATTCATATTTAGATAGATAGATGTACTATAATGCACAAAATATTTACAGAAATGGGTTTTACATATTGATTATAGTACAATTTAGGCGGTCTTATCGCTAGAAAGCGATCTCTTCCAGACAACCTTAAGGTAGAGGAAATAGTAGATCTATACATACAAATATTATAAAGAGGAAAGGTTTGATTTTTTGTTTGTTTGTATGAATTGAATAGGCTTCGAAACTACTTGGCAGATTTGAAAAATTCTTTCACTGTTGGAAAGCTACATCATTCCTGAGTGGCATAGGCTATATTTCATTTTCACAAAAAATAGGCATCCTTACTAAAATTACGATAACGTAATCCAAGGTGTGAAAAAGATATCAAAAAACTACCTTACATCGCGTGCGCTGCGAAAACTATTGATGATAGAACAAAATGATATACTACATTTTTTTAGAACACACCATTATCTACAAAAAATCAGCGGCAGCATATCTCTAACTATTACAGTCATGTCACAATAAGCGTTTTTTTATTGATAAAAAGAAATTAAAATACCACCGCTACAAAAAGCACTCTATTTGTACCTTGGTATTAACCCTTATCAAAATAAATGATGTATTATTTAAGACTGCTTCAATATCTTTATATTACTTTTTGAATTATTCGATTCTGACAATCCATTCAAAAGATATCACGAGTTAAAAAAAAATTAAAAAATAAACTGTATTCGGCTAGCTATGCGTTGTAGGCGTCACTCGGGCAGGGGTACGGGAGGGGAGTTAAGATCACGAAATAAACTTGCCGCGCGGCTCACTCGCGCGGTCGGCCCGACATTTCCCCCCTGGGTGGCCGGGGGGGAAAGCGGGAATGGCCGATCCACTGAACCATCCCCGCCTCGCACTGGAGACCGTGGGTGCAATGCCGACTGGGGTGCCCTCACACTCCCAGTCGGCCGGTCTCCATGCGGAAGAACAGCGCGGTCGTAGAGCCGCCGCGCCCTGCCTCTTCTGCGCCTTCTAAGGTAATGAGGTCCTAGCTTAAGGATGACAAGTACAGGATAAGAAATCTGTTACTAGACTGGTCGCCCTTACCTTGAAGGCTTGACCCCTGCTACTAATGTAGCACCCCCCAAGAGTTCTGGAAACCTTACTCGCACGCAGGAACACAACAACACAGAAGTGATTGTTATTAGGCTGCGGTCTTCTGTAAGGTGTTTCACCAGTCGAGCTGCTCATCTACACTAATATTATAAAGAGAAAATATTTGTACCTATTTTTGTATGTTTGTAATGAATAGGCTCAAAAAGTACTGGGCCGATTTAAAAAATTCTTTCAAAAATAGAATGCTACATTCTTCCAATTTGACATAGGCTACAAAATTAGGGATCTTTGGTAAAATTTGAAAAATTTCAACAGAAAAGCGGGAAAAATTCTCTAAGGCGAAACGAAGTTCGCCGGGACCGCTAGTATTTAATATATTTCTTGGTTAATATTAATGTATACCTGTTACCTATGTCATTCACAATGTTTAATCTATAGTACGGGCGGCAGAAGCAAGATCGCGTCCGCAAACATTGTTCGGACTGTCCGGAGCCAGCGCGGATCAGATTTGTTGAATTATTCATGGCGGACGATCCGCGCGTTTGTCTTACACGACACCCGCTGAATCACGAGCAGCCGCTCTGGGGCAGGTCGGGAATGCAACGGAACTATCATTTTGTAGATTCTATCTATACTAATATTATATAGCCGAAGTTTTTTTGTTTGAACGTTTTTAAGAGAGGTAGGGCATAGCGATTTATCGCTCAAACTGGATCAGCCCGACTGGTGAAATACCTCCACCTTACAGAAGACCGCAGCCAAATAACAATCACTTCTGTGATGTTGTGTTGTTGTGTGCGAGTAAGGTTTCCAGTGCTCCTGGAGGGTGCTACATTAGTAGCAGGGGTCGAGCCTTTAAGGTAAGGGCGGTAAGTCCCTAAACAGCTTTATTATGCTGTACTGGTCGCCCTTAAGCTGGGATCTCATTACCATTTCACATCAGGTGAGATGAAGTCAATCTTGAAGTACAATAAAAAAAAAATAACATGTCCACCAGGGGTAGCCAACTTGGTTAGACCTAAGATCTACTATTTACTAACGAAACCCAGTGCGATCTACCAAGTACATACTTCTTGAAACGGAATAGTTTAGTACACAAGCATGTATAGCTTAGTAGTTTCTTATACTGTGGCGAAACAGATATTTAACAATGATACAAGATGATGCTGCAGTGGTTTATAATTAATTTGTGCAGTCTAGTCTAATTTATATTTTTTCACCTGACCACGATCGACTGGACTAACAGTCGCGATCGACCGGTTGGCCACCTCTGATCATTACCATCAAAATGTTAAAGGAATTGTGGTTGTAGCATTTGTAACTGCAAAGATGAATGGAAATCGTTTGTCTTGGCAAGGACACGTGTTGCTTAGGAGAAAAACTGCATGGCGAATATTTATGATAGCGAATGAGGAAGGAAAGGGTCCAAGGGGATATGCATAGATTATATAAAAATCATGAGCACAAATAAAAAATAATAATAAATAATAACATCCGTCATCAAATGTTTTTTTTTTATCATTTATTTCTTAAAAATATGGTACACAGAAGCAGGTGTTACAGAGAAAAGAGTTCAGCATATTTTACCCTAAAGGGCGTAGAAATGTCATATATTAGTTTATAAATTCATTAAAATTAAATTAATCTTTACCTAAGTCACTAAGTTATAATAATAGCGTCATAATAAATTAAATAACTGGATTAAATGAAATTTTCAAACATAACAAAATTAATAATAATAATTATAATCTTATAAAGCGTCACTTAAAAATTGGGAAATGGAGTAATAACATTTATCAATCAGTAGTCGTTTTAGTTTCTTTTTAAATAAATGCAGGTTCAATGTTTTTATGCTATCAGGTATTTTATTGTAAATGATGGGACCCATTCCAAACACACTTTTATTCAATAATATCTGAGCAGATGCTAGTCAATAATTTCTATACACACAACTTACCAATAATATCTGAACACTCATCTATACAGGTAGCTAAATGAGACACATGACGTGCGTGACACATATTGACATTATGAGTGTTCAGATTTTATTGGCCTGTGCTCAGATATTATTGAAGTAATGAATGTTTAGATATTAATGGTAACCTGTGGTATATGGAATTTTTTGACATTTTAACTGTTCAGAAGTATTTGGTCACTTTGTCTGCTCCGGTATATACTGACGGCGACAGTACAGTCACGAGCAATGAATTGTAAACATTTGAGCTCTTATGACGTTACCTTAAAGTTCGCTTTAGAATGAGTTTGTATACATATCAGTGCACGTGACTGTACAGTCAGTAGCTTTAGTTCGTGAACAACACTGTACCTTGTCACATTAAGTCACTGTCTATTTAGCTTGCTTAGTTACGCCGAGATTTGGTATGACAAGGTACTGAGGTGTATACGAACTAATGATGCTGGCTGTACCTACCCACATTGTTTATCGCGCGCGTTTATACGCTAATTTATTTATTATTTCTTGACAAGTGATTAATGTAATATTTTGAGAAAAATAAATGTTTTAAACCATAAATTAACATTAACAGAAAACGAACTAGATACTAACTTCTTGTACAGCGTGCTATTCAAATTACTAGTTATGTAGGTTGTTCACGCAATCAGCAAGGTAAATTGACACCAAGAGATAAGATAGTACAGAAATTAGATATAATAATGATAACTTGCGGCAAATGGCGAGTACATGCCACATGGCCTACCAGCAACCCGTGACATTTCAAATCAATTTTTATTTATTTATTTATTCACTTCGATAAATAATACATGTAACATTTTTACTAGTCCTTACACTAGGCTAAGCCTGGCCTGTGAGGAACAGTTAACATTAACAGGTACAACCATGACACGTGTACGTAAATAAATTGAAATAATATGTTTCTTTAAAGAATATTTGAAAAAAATATAAATCTACAAAATAACAAAATTATATACAGAAAGACGGGCGTCAGGGATTGTGTGTGTGTGTGTGTGTGTGTATGTGTGTGTGCGTGTGTGTGTGTGTGTGTGTGTGTGTGTGTGTGTGTGTGTGTGTAGGGTAATTAAGGAAGCAGGAGTTTTAATAATATTACGGTATGCTGAGTGGATAACCTTTTTGGCACAGTCTATATTCGAGTAATTACTGTTAAATGTTTTGTGGCAAATAATTTTTTCTTTCTTTCTGTGTTTATTTTAAAATCTTAAGAAAGTTTTCCGTTTCAACGTATGTCCATTTTAGTGGCAGCTCAGTCACCAAGTCCTTAGTCTGGTGAACCCGTTCACATTTAAATTCACTTAAATTAATACCCAATTAACACAGACAGAATCGGTAACGCCCTCACAACCGGCAACTTTTCTCAAAACGCGAATGTAAATATGGCGGAAAATTAAATTAGGAAAATCAAACGGAATCCCGAACCGTAAGCAATAAAGATGAAAGATAATTAAACTCGGGATCTAGCTCGGTGGTCGTACAATTACGAAGTTTCCCCTTTATAAATATCATAGCAATCGGACATAATTCTTATTGTTTGAATTGATTTGAGAGCCAAAACAAAAGCCGTTTTATACTCGGTTTTGATATTTCAAAAACAATCCGTTCTAATTACGGATAGTAATAAATTATACGAGGCGTAAGCTAAAAACGATCGACAGATTGATCAGACCTAGCATGCGGAATACGTCAAATTTCTCACATGAGATGACAAAAGTTTCTATACTATTGATTGGCTAAAAGCACACCGCACTCGTATTTTCTGCCAATCAGCAGCTAACGCACTGACTTCTATCGATTTGACGTTTGTTATGAGAGCGATAGAAATTAGTCGCGTGGCGCATGCTAGGCCACGATGACAGCTGATATGGATAGTAAATAATGGAACGGTTTTAACGACTCGTAGTCGGTTGAAGAAACATTGATAGTCATTTTTGACATACATAATCGTAGAATATTCGAACCGGGCATAACTGATGTTGGCTTCAGCTGACCTTTTAATCTTCACCGAACTTTCGGGGGAGCGGAGTGGTCACACCTCTAATTTATCTTTAAGAGCTAGCGATACCATAAACCAATACATTTATAACCCCGTCGTAATTAAGTTGGGGGTCATCATCATCATTTCAGCCTGTTATTGTCCACTGCTGAACATAGGCCTGTCCAACCGATTTTTCAGCGCGACCGGTCCATTGCCACTTACATCAAGTTGGGGGTACAAATACAAATTCAAACTGAACTTCTTAATGGCAATATTGTTTCGCAACTCTTTCCCAAAACAGAAACAAACTCTCTAAATCAGCGTTATGGGGGCGGGCCGCGCTGCCGTTTGTATCAATTTGCGTACAAATTAACGATACTGGAATTAATTAAGACTCTCTCTAATAGTCGAGTCATTCCTTGGGGTTCCGTACCTAAAAAGGAAAAAAACGGTTCCCTTATTAGATCACTACATGATTCAAGGATTGACTAGTAAAGAGGCCTCTAGCGTTAAGTCCACCTGTTGTACTTTTATGTGCATTAAAGTTTATAATTAAAGATTTATTTAAGAGAGGCAGGGCAAAGCGATTTATCGGTCAAACTGGAGCAGCCCGACTGGTGAAATACCTCCACCTTGCAGACGACCGCAGCCAAATAACAATCACTCCGGTGTTGTTGTGTTCCTGCGTGTGAGTAAGGTTCAGAGCTCTTGGGGGGTGCTACATTAGTAGCAGGGGTCAAGCATTCAAGGTAAGGGCGACAAGTCTAGTAACAGTTTTACTATGCTATACTTTTCGCCCTTAAGCTAGGAACTCATTACCACTTAACATCAGGTGGGATGAGGTCAATCTTGGAGTGCACTATAAAAAAAAATAATAAATTTATTATCTGTCTTTCAATACCCCTTTTCTCGGAAATTATATCAAACTAGCGGTCCCGGCGACCTTCGTTTCGCCTTAGAGGATTTTTCCGCTTGTCTATTGAAAATTTTCCCGAAATTTCTTTGCTATAAACCTCACGGACCCCGAGACCTTTCCAACGAATGTAAAACCGTGAAAATCAGTTCGTGGGTTCTGGAGTTATAGCGTCAGAAAGGAAAACCCGACTTATTTTTATAGTGGACTAGCGGTCCCGGCGAACTTCGTTTCGCCTTAGAGATTTTTTCCCGCTTTTCTATTGAAATTTTTCAAATTTTACCAAGGATCCTTAATTTTGTTGCCTACGTCAAATTGGAAGAATTTAGCATTCTATTGGTGAAATAATTTTTTAAATCGGCCCAGTACTTTTTAAGCCTATTAATTACAAACATACAAAAATACAAATCTTTCCTCTTTATAATATTAGTATAGATAGTATAGATTAGTATAGATAAGAACAAAAAACCAGTAAAATATTTATTTATTCAAGTACGAGTAGGTTACAAATAACTCTTTTTAATCGTCATTGAATACTTTGCAAAATGATTCTACTGGCGGTTCGGAACCAATTTTTTGCAAAGTGATTCTAGCACTAGTCCGCGACCTATACTTACCGATGTGACACCGGTAAGAAATTCAGTTCATCAGTTGCAGTAGCATTATTCAAAATATTGTATTTGCTAGCATTTGATAAGGAAATTCAAAAACACGTGTCGCATATTGTTGGATGGAATCGCGTTTTTAATTTTGACTATCCAGTCAACAGCCCTAAAATGGAGGTTTCGCAAATTCTACCAGAGTTTATGACGTGGATCATCCAACGATTGCAGAATTGGTTTGTACTGATTTACATAACATTGACGTCATATTGACAAGTTTATTATGTAATGTTCGCCAGCTCTAATTATATAAGGCGGTACATCTGGTGTAGGCAAATAGACACTTTACAATCCTGATTAGTATTTAAATAAGGATTCTTTAAAACTTTGTGAAAACATTTTGTCACTTACTCGAGAATTTATGTTATGTTAAAAATATTTAAAGTTTGTAATTAGTATAAAGATATGTTTACATATGGCAATGTCTCATCATGTCAAAGTCACTAGCTGTGGCCCGCGTTTAATTTGATGTAACACGCCTTTTCATAGTTTTTAGCTTCCTACCGTAAATACTGTAAAAAGTCCCATGTAAAATATCACATCTACTTTTAAGGGGTTGGGGGCAGATTAAAAAAAAAAATATCAAAACATATTTTGTGAGAAACTAATAATCCGCATACCAATTGTTTGCTTTTATATTAAAAATTGCGGAATGCCCTTTCTTCTATCCGCCATTTTAGGAAAGTGAGGAAGTTAGAATGAGACAAAAGCAGACTTTGTCACTATCCATTTCATTTCAATCTGATGGCGTAGAGTTTGGTATTAATTGAGATATTTAAATATATTTAGGTAGGTATGTATAGGTGAAACTTTAAAACGGTTTAAAGTAAGCCTTAATCGCATCTCTTTATAGTAAAATTCTAAAGTCATTCTATCTTCCGTGAGCCGGTTCGCGAGGCCCGCCTGTATCAATTTGCGTATAAATTAACGACGGCGGAGTTAATTAAGTCGCCTTTATTATCAAGTTCACGAGACAACTGCCTTTTACGGTTCGGAGTTTGGGATAGCTTAGAGTAGTTTACATAACGTTTAAATCCCTATTTATCTAAATCCGTGGTTCTTAATCGGTGGTCCGCGGACCACTGGTGATCCCTGAAAGTGGATCGATCCTAAGTGGTCCACAGAACTATTAATATCAGACGGTTCTTTCCAATGACCTAGACCTCGGTGGCGCAGTGGCTAAGGTAGGCGGCCAAAGCGCGAAAGGTCCTGGGTTCGATTCCCAGTCGGGTCAATTTGGAAAATGAACTTTTCTAAATTGACTTGAGTCTGGGTGTGCTGGGATGACGCCCCCAGTTAGTATCCGTCGTCTGGTGCTCATAGTACAAGTTACTGCTACTGCTACTACGGGGATAGCGTCGCCGTCACCAGCAGGAATTACACCCACGGTCTCCATTGCGAGGCAGGCGCAGGGGTTCCTTTGGATCGGCCAGCCCTGCTTCTGATATGGCCAGCCCACTGCCACTTCAGCTTGCTAATCCTGTGAGCTATGTCGATGACTTTAGTTCTCTGCCGGAGCACCTCATTATGGATTCGATCCCTTAGAGAAACACCGAGCATAGCTCTTTCCATAGCCCGCTGAGTGACTTTAAGTCTGTGAACCAGTCGTGCCGTCAGTGTCCACGTCTCGGCTCCATATGTCATAACAGGTAGAACGCACTGATTGAAGACTTTTGTCTTTAGGCATTGTGGGATGGACGATGAGAAGACTCGACGTAGTTTCCCAAACGCTGCCCAGCCCAGCCAAGCGTAAGTAAGCGTATCCAGGTTAAGCGAATTGGATACTATCAAAACAATAACGGTTTGACAAATCTATAAAATCAATTAATACAATCGCTTAATTCTCAGAAAATTAATCAGCTCTAGATTAATATTTGCTAACAATTAACTAGATACTCACTAATTCCAACCAGGCTTAGCCTAAGATACTGGAGACGGGCCAATATCTGAATAATTCATTAATAGCCTCCTAATCCACCTGTCATTGGCTCGTTAGTATTCCTTAAGTGGCTTAAACGTAAATCAATACCTTTGGGGCTGGCTGTCTAGATAGTAGAGGAATTGCCTCGTAAATATTCTGCACAGGTAGTCTGCTGAGTCGCCTACTGCCAGAAACTCGGACTGTGGAGATAAACTAGTTGTGAAAAAAACATTTCTCGTTGTCAATTGCCTTTATTCATAACATTATATTCCCGATCGTCCCATAGATTAATTCTTCGCCCTACAAAATATGACATTCAATATTAGTAATCGGATTTGCTCCAGTCTTCTATTACGCATGGACTCCATTTAAATAATTCTTTCATTTTCCTTAACATAATTGGCTATGAGACCTCCCTTCACAACTTTTGTGACCAATTATTTTATTTTGATTTTAATGATTAATACATTTAGGTAATTTGGTAATAATGAACAAAAATTTTAAGCTGCCGTCGGTTCGAAACCTTGAGGTCCTCCTAAAAACGAAATAGTAGGTATGTTGCATCCGATATCGGGAAGCATTTTTTTATTATCATAATCGTAACCGATTCACTTCAAATGCGTAATAAGAGGTTGCAAAAAAAAACAGAATATTGTAATAATGTAGATATGCAAATCAAAAACCACTTTTTAATTCCCAAACTTTTGATCAACATTAAAAAACGATGTTCATCTCGTTTCCGAGACCCTTATCCTACCGTAAGGAATCCGGCTAAATTCCAGAATGTCACTATTCAGGAAACTGAATGGAAGTAAAGCACCAATCGCGTCAATTACATTGTCTTAATTCCTAGCATCGATAATGACTACAGGACAGTCGTTAATTTGTAAATTGAATTCCATTAAAAGGGCAGGTGTGCGCGTGCGCAGCGAAACCAGTCTGAAAATGTGACACATGACGGCAACGTTGCCGCTCCGTGCACTCTGATATCAGACGTTTTCCAGCTAGCACAGTGCCTCTACCAGCTGTCTCACGATACTAAACAAACCGTCGAGGAATGACACAGCGCATCACCTGTGCCGTGGATCGAAAGCCGTAGATCGTTCGCTTGCGCTCAGTCACTAACGGTAAGCCTCGCGCGATCGACGCGTGCGCATTGATGTTTACCTTTTTTATACGCAGTTTGAAAGCCTTGTTGTAATCGTTCGAAAATGTTCTTGAATTACGAAGTGGTCGGTGTGTTTGGTGTTTCCGCGGTGAGTAGAATTCATTCTGTGTTATTTTTCTTGCTAAGAAGTGTAATTTTGCCAAGGATGTAATCAGCATGACATGAATTGTAATTTTTGTTGACATTCTATTGTTTTAGTTTCCTGTTCGGTTTCATTGTTACAAGTTGTGATAACAACGTGAGCGGGCGCGTTGTTTTCTCAATACAGCATTTTATCTCTGTTTGCACTCATCTTCCTGGTAATCTTATAATAAAGTCACAAATCGCTTTATTTCGTGTCATCTCTCATGTTATTTTTTAAGTCAATAGGTGAATTGTCACACTTATACATTTATAACCTTTGGTTAAATTACACCATATCTACATACCTAGTTATTATTTATATTAACTTATTTATATAGATTTAAATAAAAAGATGAAACGACGTAGGTAGGTACCTACATTAAAAGTGAAAGGAAAACAACATGACAAACATAACATTTTTAGGCAGCTTGCAAGTACTTACCTATTTGTTTAGTGACGTTTAAATTTCAATTACCTACCTTGTCATTCTGAAATGTGGGGCAAACTTCAAAAAGAAAGATAGAATTGTTAAGTTTTAATTAAAATGCAGTCACCGAAGTTTGTTTCTTAATAAGCTAAAATATTTTTGAGGTTTTTGGTGGGTTATGACCTCGTGGCCCTAGGTTCGACTCCAGAGTTGAGCAAAGTACCTACCTACCTTTGTTTCGGATTTTTCAAACATAACTCCGGCTTGTGATTACCACCCGCATTTTGCAAGCGTGGTGATAAATACAGTTACTGTAACTTCACCTCATTTTAATGATAGAAACCCTGTAATGTGACAATATATTTTATGTTACTATAATAATAATTTAATTCAGAAATGAATCGTTACAGTCTTATACATTTTAAGACTTTCGCGTTCCACGATTAAAATAATTTAACGGGTGCAACCTAACTTAAACGTCGGCCAGTAAGTATGTAGGTACCTAGTTCGTATTAATTACTAAATAAATGTGGTGTCGCGTTTTGACCCGTTAAATTATTTCAATCGTTACAGCCTTATTCCTAACAAAAACTATTTTTTTGGTTTTCAGATCCTTGACCGTATATTTGTATGGAATTACAGGGCTAATTGTTTAAATTGAAATGTAGGCATATTTGTGTTAATATCATGAAACTGAAGAGCGTGTTCGCTTGAACGCGCTGACCTCATGAACTACAGGTTCAAATTAAAAAAATATTTTTGTATTGGACAGTCCATTTATCGAGGAGGGCTTTTGCTTAATAAAATCACGCGAGTAAGTTTTATCGCGCTCGTAAGAAAGTATTACAAATGTAATCTACATGAATAAAAAATATTGACTTTGACTTGTCAAAATCAATGAGTGCTGATTAGCTCAAAATAGAAGTACGGTGTACTATCACCTAATCAACTGTATAGAAACGTTGTCTCATGCGACAAATTTGACGTATTGCGCTTGCTAGGCCTTCCTGACTTCACTTTTACGCTTGACCAAAAACTTAATTACTTATTTTCTGATTCCAGTTGATATCCTTCTTCGTGTCAGCGACGCTGCTCCTTATGGTGGCAGCCAAGCGGGGACTCTTGCGCATTGGGAGTAGAAGGAAGGAGAAGAAGACCCTGCTGCCCCCAGATTTCAAACCAAAGCTTCTGCCTGTTGAGCTGATGCCTCTCAAAACGGATAAGATAGAATCCATGGCTGTATAGCTTAGTTTTAACGTTAATACCGAAGTGTAGACCAAGTTTACCAGAAGAGTATTTAAGACAAAGAATTTCAAAGTCAATGTATAGAAAGTCGTGGAAATAACCAACTATTATTAAAGACTAGCTGTGCCCGCGACTTCGTTCGCGTGGACTACATCCTTTCATGGTCGGTTTTACCCCTTTGTCCCCTAATATTCGAAACAAAAAGTAGTCTATATTTTAATCCAAGTTTCGAGCTATATTTGTGCCAAATTTCATATCTCTAACTTAAAAAATAAACATTTTTCCATATAAACTTTCAAAGGTGGTATTACCCCCATCCCCCCTTATTTTCTAATAAAAAGTAGCCTATGTCCGTTCTTGAGATTTAACGTATACCTATACCAAATTTCATCAAAATCCGTTCAGCCGTTTAGGCGTGAAAGAGTAACAGACGGACAGACAGACAGACAGACAGACAGACAGAGTTACTTTCGTATTTATAATATTAGTATGGATGTAATACAAATGATATAGTCGCAAATGAGAGCGGATAATACATTACTATGTTGTTGTCAGTTCATTAACTAGCTTTTGAAAAATATTATTACTTAGTTAAAACGATGGCAAGCTGTGGGTGGGGCTCGTTACGTCATCAGTGGGTAATGTACCCACTGATGACGTAACGTAATAATTGTCATGCGACAATTATTTTCAATGTAGCGCCATTATTTTTTGAAATGCAAAAATACGTATTCTATATATACAACGTGTAACGGAAAGGGTATAACAATATCAAAAATACCAAAGCAGTTAACGGTTACAAACTGTATGGGACCATTTGTAGCTGTGTACACGCATTTATTGATTCAATATTTTTTTTTTAAATATCAGTCAAATACAAGTCAAAATTTTGACTAAGTCACGCTTGCACAACACTATCACAGTATTGTTGGAATCGTCGAAAGACTTGGATGTGCCTACCTATTATGCTATTAAATTAAATATCACAATGGTGGTTCATCTTTTAGTGTTTACTGAATCACATCTGAAATTTGTTGGTTTAGCGTTTCTCATTTTGACAATTCAGTTAAGTCATTGAGTTGTCGTCGCCGTGACAACATCTTGTGTTTTTGCCTTTCTGGATTACCTACTTACTACGGATAGCCTAGTGATATTTCGTGATGTCTTTGAGCAATCAAGAATATTCGAGATGATTCTCTGTGTCGGAGCAACCGACGGCAGCGTGATGGCCGACCGAGAGCTAGAGAAAGAGATTTACGAAACCATCAAAACGCTCGTTTCCATCTGTGGATTGGGCGAGGAGGTCGTATCACATGGCCAGCTCGGTCACCAGCCCTCACTCCGTTGGACTTCTTCTTGTGGGACTAATTTAAAAGGAAGGTGTACGCTGTAGCATGCTCGTCAAGGGAAGAGATGATAGAAAGCATCAAGGCCGCGTTCTGTACAGTGACACCACAAATGTTGCATAATGTTCTTCATCATCATCATCTTCTAAGAAAGTACTAGGCGCGCATGTCGCGGAAGGAGGTGGAGAAATTCAGGATCGCAGTGATTGTCGTGAAGTGATAACGTGATTTGGGGTCGCTGACCTCAATAGTGTTGTGATGCGTTTGTTTACGTTTTAGTCAGTCATTATAGTTAATAATTTTTTATTTCATAAAAACAATAAAGTGTTTATTTTAACTCGGGATTTCGTATATAGAATCTATACAAGGTATAGTATCCATCTACTTTACATTGTTACCCCCTTTCCGTTACAGGTTGTATATAAAAGGAGAAACTGACTGACTAACTGACATATCAACGCATAGCCTAAACGGCTACATGCAGGCACTTGAAATTTGGAATTTGGGAATTCCTTGCACTAAGAAAGGAATTCCCGAAATTCCCACGGGAATTAGCAGGAAAATCCTTTTGTATGAAACATCTAAACCGCTTAAGTTAGACGTTTGAAATTTGGCATGCAGGTACCTTAGTTAACTAAAAGCTTAGTTGCAACAGTATATTGCAAAATTCCCACGGGAACGGGAGTTAGCTGGAAAACACAGGAAAAACCCTGTAGCACAGCTAGTCCTATATATTTGGATAATCTAAGAGGCCGCTTGACTGTTACATGTATTTATTGTTAAAGAGGAATCATTCAGTATTCGGTTGAGATCTTAGTGAAAGTAAAAGAAATGTCTTCGTTTATTTTGATAAAAACCCTACGTATCAATATACTGAATCAACAAACTGATATAAGGCAAAAGTAAACTTGAAGTGTAAATGCCTAACTGTAGACGCGACACTGTCAATATGTCACCTACATAGATGTGGAAAAAATATATATGCATACGAAATAGTGAGCTATAAGGTTTCGTAGCCAAATGGTGAAAACGGACCCCTTATGGATTCGTTATGTCTTTCTGTCACAGCCACTTTTTTCGAAACTATCACAAATAGTGCGTCGCTATTTAATAATGACCGGTTATAGGTAGACCAGCTTTAGTTCACTGCAAGTATGCACAGTGATGATTAGTCTGTAGAGTATAGAGTAAAATCAAGAGATACATTTTTATTTAATCAGAAATATTGTATTGAAAAATATATAAGGTAGAGTCAAACAGCCGGCGTTTACCGTCACGCCGGACGAGACGCCTCTGTGTGGCGCTTCACATAATACCTGGTACATTTTTACGCTTGACAAAAGCTCAAATTACTTATTTTACAGAGATTTCTACCTTTAAATATTTTTCGATACAATATTTTGCTCGAACAAATAATGTATCTCCTGATTTTACTCTGTACTCTACAGATTAATCATCGCTGTGCATATTTACAGTGAACTGAAGCCAAATGTTAACGAAGTTGTTAATTATTAAAGTTTCTTATTAAGCACCTTGTGGTGTCCTTTATATTTTGCATACTTAAGTCTAGATTTAAACAAACTGAATCCTTTTAATGAACATGTCTTGTTTTACAATCTTAATGAAGTTTCAAATGTAATGCAGTGTAATGAATGAACTTTTAACGTTTGAAGCTGGTGCTATTTAGATGTAAATTAATGAGGATTATTATCTTTTTTAAAGGTCCTCATATTCACGAAGGCTTTGGTATTGTTTATAAGATCTTAATACGTAATAATTATTCGAATATTAAGCAACCTTGAAATATAAATTAATAGTAAACCCGAACGAAAGTACGTGCCTAAATAGGTAATTTAAAACATTTGAAGAGGTCATATACTGTATATTTCATATATGTACTGTCATATTTAATGCATAAATAAATATTGGATATTGGCACTTTTGTTACCGAAATCAGAAACAACGACGGTACCACAACACCCAGACCCAAGACAATACAGAAAAAATCGCGCCCATATTGCCATATTTTAGGGGTGATATTACTTATTAAACATTTAAAATAATTTAACAGGTCGAAACGCGACACCATTTTTATTTAGTAGTTAATACGAACTTACTGCCCGACGTTTCGGTTAGGTTGCACCAGCCGTGCCGTCGATTATTTACAATGTCAATTATTTTAAATGTTTAAAATGGATCGCGAAAATAAAGTTAATATTACTTATGTTTGAAATTAAGTAGCTGGATGTTCTTTGGGTTTACACCCAAAAAGAAAAGACTTAGGACTTGGGAAAAGACTTAGGCCTTTATTTATTTATTTATTTATTAACACCAACAAGACATACACTGTTTAATACTAAATTATACATGCCAATATAACAGTTTGAGTGCTATCTTAATTAAAGGTGTTACACAAAAGAAATTGAATAAAGTTAGCATCAGAATAACATGAAATAAAAAGGTAATTATAAAATTGGTAGATGAATAGATTTGACAATGAAATTAAATAAATTATAATAAATTTTATAAATAGTAAAGAAAAATTATACACAAAATACCAAAACTAGCCAGACAGCGATATCAGACTTTTGCGGAAATTTAAAATATTGTTTGAGAATATATCGGCATTTAATTTTGATTTGTTTGATAAATCACTTTGCGAGCTCAAGCACTTTGTGACATTTTTGTGTAGCCTATTGTAGCTAGATACAAGCCTATTAAGTGGTGCATGGTGTCCATGACGCGAATATGACTTCCTTGGAATGAAGGGTGTGTAGGAAGCAAGACGAACACTATGTGTAGGGGCGCGGATATTAATTTTTGATAGCAGGTTAGGCGCATCAAGGACACCATTCACCAGCTTATGGAGAAATAGGTGGTCTATCAAATTTCTTCGATCCTCCAAAGACTGAAGTTTAAAATGTTTTAATCTGTCAACATAGCTTGGGAGTTTTTTAGCCATGTTACAGCTATACGATAAATGCCAGAGAAAACGCTTCTGAACCCTTTCTAGATTTTTCCGATATACATCAAAATTTATACAGTCGTTGCGTGATAATAATATTGCTACTATGTATTTGACTTCTTTGATTATGCACACAAATACAGTGGATTATTCACTATGGATTGGCACATGCATACTATGCTAATGAATATTCTAATCATGATTAGGTGAAAGCGATTGTTCAAAACATTCCCGATTTATTGAAGTTACTAGTAATTAAAACTGACGTTGTTTGTTTTTGGTTTATATTTTTGTTTTAAGTGAGAAGTAACCAAATCTCCAAATAAACTATATGTTAATTTTGTTTGGAACTAGTTTATAGTAACTGTGCCATAACAAACTAGTTACAATAATAAAATTAATTATTGGAATGTAATATAGCAATTTTGATAGAAAAACGAGTTGAAAATGAGAATCTTAAAATTATTGGTTATGTTAATCTCATGTAGTTTTAGATTATTTTGAATAAAGTAATATCCAAATTGTCTTGTTGTTTTAAACTCTTTAGATATATGTAGAGGCAAGAGAACGTCAGGCTTTGAAATTTTGGTTTTTCATTTAATCGACGTAATAACTAATATTGAAATTTAACTCAATACACTTAAAAGTTAATTATTTGGTTCATGTCATGTTCATATGTTTTTTATAACTCCGCTAATTAGCGCTGTATTTTTATTTTTGCATCATTTAATACAGAGTTCAAAACCAAAATTCCAAATCTTACTGTACTAGCCTTCTCTTTTAGTGGCCATTGTTAAAGTATAAATTTACCATATTTTAAGAGCAAAAGTGACTCTTGAATCCATGTTTTCTCTGATTCTGAGGTAAGTTTGGCTTTATCATGGAGAGTGTTCCGAGGAACTGTTTTCCCTTATCCCACCCTCTCCTTTCCTATACAGAACCACAAGAGCCGGCCAACGATGTCATCGCTTCATCGTGGAAAATATTCCATCACGAACAAAAAAGTTCGGTGACTCTTATCTTTGCCGCACCATAAAGAAGTGGAACTCGTTGCCGGCTCATGTGTTTCTTCCTTCCTTTTACATAGATTCTCTCAAAAGGAGCGTGAAGAAACATCTTGCGGGCTAGTATGGCGATGCTAACGGGTAGGATATTTCGGTATCAAATCCGTTGTCACCGCGATGTGGGTTCCTCTCTTGCTTACCATCAGGCTGGGAGGAGCTAATATACTGCGCTACTATAAAAAAAAAGTAGCTAGAGCCCCTGTATTATAGAAATCGGAAATAACGACGGTACCACCACACCAAGACCCGAGACTATGCGGCGAAGCTCGTTATCCATCTTAATTCAACCGGGCATCGAACCTGGGACATCAGAAATGAAAACGCCACTCATTTGATTTATTCAGGTATAATCTGTGCTTAAAGTTCCCTCCAAGCGGAACGTCGAAAAGTAATTTATTTCGCCTCGAACACATCGAAAATTTGCATATTTATTTGCGAACGCAAAAGAAATGGCCTTTTCTAAGAATCATTTGCGAAAGTAGATCGGTTCTTATTCGTATATCAGCGATGCTTAAAAGTAATTTTATTATGCATACGGAGATTTCGCTCCGAAAACGAAAGAGGAAGGCACGTAAAAAAGTATGTGAAATGGTTCATGGGTTAGGGTTCCGTGCTTTATTTAAAAAAAAATGTTCCTGTTTACATATGTACATATTTTGGACTTTGAACCTCTCTTGAGTCGCACGCATAAGAATTGGAAGCGTTTACCTTGTGACTAGATTTTGTGTCTGGAACCCTTAGTAACCACATATTACGGCAACGTTTGCTAGGCCTGCCAGTGTTGCAATACGAGATTTGAAAAAAAAAAGAAAAGTTTTTTTACCTTATTATCTTCACCGAGCTTTCGGGTGATAGCTCTCACCCCTTTAAGCTACAACCGGAAGGCGCCCCCTAGCGGGGCTCGACCCTCGGCTCGGGCTACTACTGGGACTTTGTAACCTAATGTATGTTTGGGGAGAAAAACTCGGGTAGTTTTTCTACGGCACGTGCCGGTCGTTCGGAGGCTCAGAGGTCGTTATAACCCACCGCGGCCGGTGGATCTCGGGACTCCATCTGGCTCTTGAAGGGAGAGCTGGAGTAAGAATCTCGGGTGTCCGCAGTAGCGGTAGGCAGCGGAGCCGCACAGCAGGTCCGCTGCTGGGACCAGAGACGCCAGGCGTGGGGTAAGCCTGGCGTCCGTTACCTCGATCCCGAGGGAGTGGGGCGTGGCAGGTGGCCTGACACGCTCCAGCTGCGTTTTGCGCAGCGTGGGGGGCAGCGTTGGCCACCGAGGGGGTTTTAGTCGGTGCGAGCCCGACACACCACTCTCTGTTCCCAGCAGAGTGACGGTGCGGTAGGCATTTCCCCCTCGACAAAAAAAAGAGGTCGTTATAACAGGAAAAAACTTGTCGCCCACGATAACTTGCGGTAAACTCAGTTGGAAGATCAGCACGCGCGATTCGTGAAGTTCGTGGGTTCGATCCCCACCCCGCAAGAGGTGATGAAAATGTTCTGTTTCCTTAAAATATTCAAAGTTAGCTAGTGCGGCATGAAGCACTATAAAAATAATTTCAATATCTATCGACTTAATTAGATTTCAACGTAGTAGACGAAGTAGGTCATTAAGTTCGTAGAGCCCGAATTATGTGCGTACAACGTACCTTGTAAAACGTAAAGGTCATCAACTTGTAATTAAACTCCGACGTTCAAAGACAGCAGCTTTCCAGAAATCACCTGAACTTATTTCAAGGGTCGAAAGTGAGGGCATTGAACTTAGTTATTAGAACGCCATTTTCAAGGGGTGTGTGGTTAAAAATAGATTTTTAATTAAAAGAGAAAAGGTAAAGTCAAATATTTTAAGGCAACAAAAAAAAAATCTCTCCTTGCGGTTTGGGAATTGAACCCGCGACCTTCACGTATCGCGCGTGCTGCTCTTCCAACTGAGCTAACCGCAAGTTATCGTAGGTGATGATTTTTTCTGCTGCATCAACCCGTTAGCCTACGGTAAGTGCCCTCTGCCGAATATGTTTAGAACTACGTACTTAGCGGTTGTTTCTTTAAAAAAGTTTAAGTTTGCCAGTGCGGCGTAAAGCACTATAAAAATTATAAAAATAGAGTATACTTCATTTAAAAATTACCCTTATAGCCTGCTATACAAGTGATAATTTGTTTCGTACCTCTCGCTCAAACGAAAGCCTCTCAATCCACGTTCCTCTCAAGACGGAACCCTCGCGCCTCGTCTTTTTACACTCCTTCATTCGATTACAGCAGCCATCTTGCCGCGTTAGTGCAGTAGGAACATTTCCACTCGATTTGCCGCGATGTTTCTGCAACCTAATTTCCTTGGAAAGCGGCGGTTCAGAATTCGATTCTCCGTCCTGTTCCGTTTGGTGGCAGCCTGTTTGATTTTATTAGAACCATCCGTTGCCGGCTTTCATTCGTTTATTCGAAGTCTTTTAGCGTTTCGAATGGAAAGCCCTTGGTGTAATAAGGCGCGTAAAGCAAAGTAAATGGTTCGCGGTTTATTCCATTTTAGAATTAAAGGAAATACACGCTTGTGGTGCATGGCGAGGGTTGCTTTCGGAATGGATTTTCATACTCGGTTCCAATATTCGAAAAACGATCGGTTCGAATTTCGGATAGTGTTAGCGACTGCTGTGATCCGACCTGATGATGATGATGAGTTTTTTATATGACAATATTTTTTTTTATATTACACTTCAAGATTGACCTCATCCCCCCTGATGAGACTTAAGGGTGACAAGTACAGCATAATTAAACTGTTACTGGACTTGTCGCCCTTACCTTGAAGGCTTGACCCCTGCTACTAATGTAGCACCCCCCAGGAGCTCTGGAAACCTTACTCACACGCAGGAACACAACAACACAGAAGTGATTGTTATTTGGCTGCGGTCTTCTGTAAGGTGGAGGTATTTTACCAGTCGGGCTGCTCCAGTTCAAGCGAGTTCGTACCCAAAAACTAATTTTTATTCTAAGAACAAGTATGATTTGCATGTTTTGTCATATTGGAATATTAATAAACAACATATAAAACCACTGAATGATATTGCATATACATATCTTTCTATGACAGCAACTTCTGTGAAGTCGGAGAGGGTATTTTCAGCAATGGGCAACATCCTTTATGATCGGAGAAGTTCGCTGCGGTCTGAAGCTGATGTTATGCTTTTTAAATCAAAACTTTAAAATCAACGAATAGTTTATATTTTTTTTGTCACAGTAGCACGTGTTAAGACTTCATACATATATTTTACGTTTTTCTATTAAATAAATATTAAAATTAAAAAAATTTCACTTTTTGTAATGTTTGATAATATTATGGTAAATTTATGATTTAGAAGATAATTTAAAAAAAGAACAAAATTATGCACAATCTCCGGTGATTCACCGGTTATCAATCGGTTATGTCAAATTCACCGGTGATTTTCTCCGGTGCCATAATTTCGCTCCGGTGCAAAGCCCTAAATGAGGTGACTCTGAAAGATTGTGAATATTTGTCAGCGTGTGCGTGGGACGCGCGTCGGTAAAGGGCGGGGCGGGGCGCGCACACATAGTAGCCACGAACCCCGCTCCGTCCGTGCGTTTGTTGGAGGATTACATACTTCTCTTTATAAACTCTGACAAAGGCCTCACCTAACAGTCTCCACAGCGTGCGGTCCTGTGCCGTCTGTAACCGACGGCTCTTCGCGATCTTAACTATGCCGTCGGTCCACCTGGATACTAGATACTAACCTCAAAATAGATTTAGTAAAACCAAAGTAAGTCATAATTATTAGAAACAGATTTTTTTATCTCCCCTTGCGGTGCGGGAATCGAACCCACGGCCTTCACGTATCGCGCATGCTGCTCTTCCAACTAAGCTAACTACAAGTTATCGTAGGCGATGAAATTTTTCTGCTGTATCAACCGTTAGCCTCCGGTAAGTGCCCTCTGCCTAATATGTTTAGAACTACACACTTAACTACTATTAGTAGGCGTAAAGTACTATAAAAATAAAAATTCGATCGAAGTAAGTCATTCCATTAAGCTACCAAATTACTAACTTTAACAGAGAAACACAATAATCAATACTTTTTTTGCGGCAATTAATTTGAAGAGTAATTTGCTGGAACATAACATTCTTGATTATCACAAACCATCTCTTAATATTAAAATAGTTGGATACCGTACACATATCGAGGGTTCCCTGGTCAAACCCGATAAGTGACAAAAATTTAGAATTTTAGTTATAAATGCAGTTAAGATGCACTTTTTTTGCTCTTTCTAATGAATATTCCAATAAGCCGAGTTTCAATTTATCACAAAGATACGCTTCACTAAGAACCCAATAAGTGCTACTTTTTTCTTTTTGACCAATACATAAACAATATAAGTATATTTAAAGGAAACTTTTTTAAATTTAATTAGATGAAGAACCCAATAATGTATATTTATTGGGTTTATAAACAAATATATTTTAGGAAATTAAACTCAGTGAGTTAAGGTAAGACAAGTTATTTGCACTTATTGGGTTTTTATACCAGGGAAATTCTGAATTAACAAGGTTTTACTTAAAACTAAAATCCATCAACACATTTTGTTGGGTTTTACAATTATAATATTAAGTATGCAAACAAATTTAATCATTAAGCTAAAACCCAATAAGTACTACTTATAGTGTTTTACTTCAAGCAAATATTAGAAATGACATATGAAAAGCATACTTATCCGATACTCGCACGAGCAGATATCAACATTGGACTGTAATTTTATTTGGGGTAGAACCCAATAAGTAGATATGACAGTAGACATAACATTAGACAGGTGGCGACAGGATCGCGAGCGTCGACCTTCATTTCATTGCATTCCACGTAATTTTGACAAAATAATTATACTTTCCGTTTATTGAAACGAAATAGCATCATCTAGACTCCGGAATAGGGAACTTATTGGGTTTTACCTCTAACCAATTTAGGTTACAATATTTACGTACTTAAAAATATTTTTAATGGAAGGATAGTTATTGGGTTTCACGTCTTACTTTTTGTTTTTGTTTTACGTACTTATAATTACAAGGTTTTGAAATAATTTTACACTTTTTACGTATGAATAAGAAGATCCTAATTCCGGTTTTCCTGTCCTCAGCTTAATGTTCCCTTGGAAAATAAAAATAGCAGCATTTATGTGCACATTCATATCAACGGTACTATTGGTTGCATGGTTTAAATTTAAATCTAATATTTTTTGAAAGTATTTATTGACACCATTATGGATTTTTTTTATTTAATCAGCAAGATCAGAGGGTTATTTTTCTCACGTGCTATGACCCTGTGTTTTTTTGGGGGCGTGATCTATTACAAAGCTCTAAATACGTATTTAATCGGAATTTGGTCAATTTTACTGTACCTATGTTCGTGGAATATTGTTCTGCTTTCTCCTCGAAAGATAATCTTTGGAGCAAATACAAATTACTCGTCAGAACTTGATAAGTCACAAAAAGATATTGCCACGCAGATGAATAGTATCGTCAAGCATTTTTTTTTTGGTGACAGACACATGTAATTTTTTTAAATCATGTTATATACATATAATATGATGTTTATTGGTATTCTTACCTTTGTTTCCAAGATTCAGATGTCAATATTTTTTTTATATAAAAACGCGGTATATTGTCTCCTTCTAACCTACTGGTAAGCAAGAGAGGAATTCACATCACGTTAGCATCGCCATACTGGCCTGCATTATACTTCTTCACGCACCTTTTGAAGAAATTAATTGGACGGAGGAAACACATGAGCCGGCAACGAGGCCTATTTTTTTAATGGTACGTCAAAGATTAGAGTTATCAAACTTTTTGGTTCGCGATGGAATATTTTCCACGATGAAGCGATAATATCGTTGGCCAGCTCTTGTAGTTTTGTAAAGGCCAAGGTAAGACGGGATAATAGAAAACAGTTCCTCGGAATACTCACCGAGATAAAAACGATAAAAGACAGCCAATAAACCAATGCCTCTACGAAATTGAAGAGGATCAAGGTTCTCAGTAACCTCTTCAACTTTGATAATGCGCACAGCCCTTTGCTGTACTCAATCAAGACCATCCATAAGGTATTTCGCGGAACCGTCCCAGAGATACAAGCAGTAGTCCAGATGGGACTTGAAGCTGGTCCGCGGCGTGAGAAAACAACGCACTCTTTTCAGGATCCCCTGTTTTTTGGATGCTAATCAGATGAAACTCTCGATGTACTGATCTTGATTAAGGTTGCAGCAGATATCCATGCCAAGCATGCTTACTTACTTTTACGCAGGCCGAGGGGAGTACCCTGATGAATGAGGAGCGGAAGGAATTGGGATGTTTTTGTCGAAAATGCCCACTCTTGGGTTTTCTCGGCATTGAACTGGACCTGTTTATTTGAAACCCATTGGCTCATGAGGCTCAACACCCGATCCAGTTTAGCGACAAAATTCTCCCGTACCTCCTCTATTACTGCGTTGCCAGCCGAAGGCCAAACAAGGTTTCTACATCATGCAGAAAGCCGGAAATCCAGTCAGAAAGCCGTGTGGGTAGTCCATATGCCGTAAGCTTGGAAAAAAGAGCTTTATGCCAGACTCGATCAAATGCCTCGGCAAATGTCTCTCCCCTAAGATGCGTCACATACGCTAGAAGATCAACCGTCGATCGTTTGGCCTAAAGCCGTGTTGGAGATCTTTAATTAAGGAGTGATCCTCTAGGTAGCAGACCAACCGGTTATAGATAATCCGTTCCATGACTTTGAACAGCACTGAGGTCATGGTAATAAGGCGGTAGTTTGATAGGTCTAATCGGTTGAAAACTATGTACACGAAACAAATCATTCCCTAAGAAAATCATAACTGGATAATAAAATTAAATGAAAATTATCCTCAAAATTTAAATAATGAATAAGTTTAAAAAAAGGGTATAAAAGTAAGTAATAACCTAATGCAAATATAATTTCAATTGTTTTTGCTCGGAATTTATAAAAACTTAAGTGATTAAATCGTTTTTTTCATTCAGGTGAAACCCAATAAGCATTAGAAGAAAAATTAATATGAAAACTAAATCTTTATGAAATATCATTACTAATAAAACTCAAAATTGTGGACATTTAATTATTAAAATGCACTTTTACTGTTTACAAACCTTTAACATCGATTATCTCAGAAGTATGTTTTTGGCACTTATCGGGTTTTACCAGGGAACCCTCGATATATCAGTTATTAAATTTACTGTGACGCTATTATTATAACTTAGTGACTTAGATAAAGATTTATTAAATTTAACTGAATTAATATACTAATATATGATTTCTACGCCTTTTATGGTAAAATATGCTGAACTTTCTGTGTACCATAGTTTTAGGAAATAAACGATATTCTATTCTATTCTATCAGTTACACAAGTGTACAGTCGTGAGTAATGAAATAAAAACACTTTAGCTCTTATGACGTTGCAATAAGTTCGCTTTAGAATGAGTTTGTAAATACATATAATATGAGTGTACATGACTGTACTATGAACTGCTCATAGAATTCCATACGTCAATCAGGTTATCATTAATCAATTTAATATTGTTCCCCGCTATGTATGGACCACACACAAAGACATTCCAGTTGCTAATAAGTATGCAACTTCAATATATGAATACAATGCTTCGGAGGAACCGTATAATACGATTAACTCGATCGTGACAAGGATTTCGCGAAGCTAAAATGTTCGCTCCTACGCCGCGGATAAACTAAGTGTACGCGACTTTTATACAACATGATTTTTATCTTCATCCATTTTTTTTAACAAAATCATTTATAACAAAATCCCTACTTATATTATAAATGCGAAAGAAAGTCTGTCTGTCTGTTACGCTTTCCCGCTTAAACCTCTCAACCGATTTTGATGAAATTTGGCACAGACAATCTTTAGACCCTGAAAATGGACAAAGGCTACCTTTTATGGCGAAAAAAAACCCTGTAGTCCACAGCTGGTGGAACTAATAAATTAAGACGAACAAATTAATGTTTAATTCTTATAACTAACTCCACGCGTACGAAGTTGCGGGCGACCGCTAGTTAAGATATTAAATTAGAAAATCGTCTTATCAAATCTGACATAAAGGGATAGTGGTCGATTGGCACGAAATAAATTCGACCGAACGTGCGAATCGTCCCCTTTCAATAGAAATATTTTTGGTAGGCATGTTCGGTGTTACTGTTATCTCCTATAATATTCGAATCGAAAAGTAGCCCATATTTTAATCCAAGTTTCGAGCTATATTTGTGCCAATTTTGATATACTTAAAAAACTCTGACTCTAACTTAAAAAAAATACATTTTCATATATAAACGATCAATGGCGGTATTACCCCCATCCCCACTTACTTTCATAACTAAAGTAGCATATATCCGTTCTTGAGGTTCAACGTAGGTATACCAAATTTCATCAAAATCGGTTCAGTGGTTTAGGCGTGAAAGACTGACAGAGAGACAGAGTTAATACCTATTAGTATGGGTAGTCGTCAGTAATTCAAAATGCAACGTGTTCCCGTATTTTCGGCATTATGTCCTTAGACTTAAAGTAAATATGAAGCCCAAAGTTTTCATTTCATTATTCTGTAGCAATATCGAAAGAGAATCTCGACGCAAAGTAAAATAGTTCCGACGTTTTTAGGCTTCTTTGAGCTTGATGTTAATTATGGCGAACTCATTTGCACAGTGCTAGTACAAACTTGCTGATGGCCCAGCTAGATTTTTGCTTAAATGTGAAATTTGTTTGTATAAAATAAGAGAGGTAGGGCATAGTTATATTCATCGCTCGAACTGGAGCAGCCCGACTGGTGTATTTCACCATACAGAAGTTCGCAGCCAAATAAAAATCACTTCAGTGTTGTTGTGTTCCTGCGTGAGACTAAGGTTTCCTGGTGGGCGCTACATTAGTAGCAGGGGTCAAGCCTTCAAGGTACATAAGGACGACAACTCTAGTAACTGATTTATGCTGTACTAGTCGACCATCCGGTAGAATAAGGTCAATCTTTTAGTGCAAAAAAATTTTTAATAATATCAGAATCCTACTACTATTATAAAGGCGAAAGTTTGTAAGTATGGATGTATGGATGTTTGTTACTCTTTCACGCAAAAACTACAGAACGGATTTGGATACAATTTGGTAGGAAGACAGATGACATACTAGATTAACATATAGGATACTTTTTATCCTGAAATACCGCGGGCGAAGTCGCGGGCAACAGCTAGTATTTGATATATCAGAAAATTGGTTAAATCCGTGTGACTGTTATTGAGTTTTAGCGAAATAAACGAGCCACGGATTTTTATTAATAAAAGATTTATTCATTAAGTTTGAGTTTGTATTGAGGTCCAGCTTAAATTACTGAAAAGGTTGCATAGCTGGTATCCGATCTGACCGATGGAGTGTTTCGGGCTATTCATCAAGTGCACGGCTCACGAGGGTCTCCTCACAACCCGCGTCATGCCGACGCTACCCGCCTGTGAAATTGAATCCCATGCCGAGGGGTGGGTAACGAGATGCATAACACGATCCCTACGCATTTTTAAAGCGATTCTTTTATCAATTTTTATGAAGGACAGTTTAATAATACTTCTCGTAATCACTTTTGTGTTGTTGTGTTCCTGTGTGAAAGGTTTTCAGCGCTCCTGGGAGGCGCTGTATTATTAGCCGGTTGTCAAGCCTTCAAGGTTAGGGTAACAAGTCCAGTAACAGCTTTATTATGCTGTACTTGTCGCCCTTAAGTTAGGACCTTATTTCCACTTAATATCAGGTGGGATGAGGTCAATATAGAATTATAAAAAATAATAAAAGATATTGGAAGTAAAATTTTATGTCATTGCAAGAAAAAAACAAACTGTCATTTGCATATGCTGCAGGCCTAGCATGCACCACTCGAGTAAATTTTATCGCGCTCTTAAGAAATGTCTAAATCAATGCGTGAACTGCTGACTGGCTGACAATACGAATATGGTGTTCATATCACCCAATAAACGGTATAGAAACTGTTGTCGTCTCCTGCGAGAAATTTGACGAATTTCGCATGCTAGGCCTGCTGGTTCTGTTATCTTCTCTGTAGCCTTGTGTAAAGACATAAAGCTGTTTCATTGGTGGTATTTTAGTTTATAAATAAATGACAACAATAAAAATATAGGTATATTAATTAATATCTGCCTCATTGTCTATTCAGACGAGCCCTGTAGTGTGACCTGGCTAGCCGCGCTGAGACCGCGATCCCTTCCCAGGTTTCGGCGTTGATCTGCGCGATATAGCTCGGGGGCACCAAGAAGCCGTAGGTGTAGCCGGGCAGCTCCAAGCAGTATGACAGCGGGATGCCCACGTGCTGATGGGAGAAAACAATTGTTATGATACGTTTACACGCTTGCCAGAACACGCGTGTAAAGAGGCCGTTGAACCTGGATGAAATACAGTCCAGCAATAAAATATAAACAGTTGAGCTTTTATGCCGTCAACTTAAGGATCACTTTAAAATTAGATTGTGAACATATTAGTGCACATGACATACATAATTCAGTGCTTGAAACCAAGTCACATACAGAATTACACAGCTGTTTAGCGTCCCTAAAATGATGTTTGTCAATAGAGCTATATATTAAGCCTTTTTGGACATTTGAATATTAAGGTGTATTAGTCGGATGTGTCCCTACTTAACAATGTTTAAAAAACTTTGACAAAAAATAATAACATATTTTGACACTTCTTCCGTAATATAAGTATCAAATTAAAGGGCTTAGGAAGTAGGTACTAAATAATAAGACACTAACATAATTTCAAATCCAAAATACGCCAATATCGTTCTGTCGGGGTATTATTAAAAATTTAAACCACCTTATACTATATTATATTATATTACACCTTAAATACTATTTCCTCTACCTAAAGGTTACCTCGAAGAGATAGCTTTCTAGCAATAAGACCGCCTAAATTGTACTTAATTATGTCTGTAAAACAAATTTCCGTAATTTTTTCTGTGCAAAAAAGTGTATCTATTTTATGTGGTAACTCGTAATGCCAATTTAAATGTTTTATGAATAGTTAAATCCACACAATATCCTTCTATTTCCTTTCGAAAATACTTGTTTATGTCTTACCAGGCCATAATCGTCGGCAGTTCCCGAAGTAGGGTACAGAGCCGCGGAGTTCACCACTTTGTAGTAATCAGCTGTTGGCAGTTTCAAGACGTCGATTACGGCTCCCATTGCAGACCCTACGTGGAACAGATCCACTGGGTTTGAGGGATAGGTTGGCAGAGTGTAGTCGCCGTACCCGAAAAGCACCCAGTTTCCGAAGCTGTGGATGTCCATGAACACCTGATGAAGACAATGGCATTTTTACAGTTTCCACCTTTGGTTTGGCCCAGCTTACCTCTCAATACATGCTTAAGGTTTCTTTACTCATCAAAATAAAGCTATATGACTAGGTTCAATGTGGTTTACACATAGATACTGCTACTGTAACTAATCTGCTGAGTTTCTTACTGGTGTCTTCTCGGCAGAAATAGGTGCAGGACCGGCAGTAGAATCACTTTGCATTGTATTCAATGACGATTCGAAAGTGTTGCCTACTTGATAAAAGAAATGTTTAGTTGATTGATTGAAACGCTTACAGAATTTCACTTTTGAACTGTTAATGTTTCTTTTCAAGATATTGAGGGGTGGGCTGGATTGCCCTGGTCTTTTGGAACAACTACAAATAAACGTCCCATTTAAATTACTAAGGCCAGGTAAATATTTGCTATTTAATATTAGCGGATCCAGAAGCAAGCTCGGTCACCACTCAATAATAAACAGATTGCAACGACAGCATAATGAGTACCAGAAAAGAAGCGGTGTTGGCATCTTTTCAGATAGCCTTTATAAATTTAAAAAATATTTACTAGATTATTTTAAAAGGTAATTAACTTTGTCTGAAATTAATTACCTCACATTTGCAAGTCGTGGCAGCCTGTAAATAAATCTGCACTTAGACTTTATTTCAAGTTTGTATGTAATGTTATTTTTTAGTGTAAGATTTGTTGGTTGTCCTAAATAAATGGCGAAAAATTTGTGATCTCCTGTAAAGTTCATAATTTTTACAGGTTGCTGATTTCATTAAGACAATATTATTATTATCTGATGAAGTTGAGTTTGCGATAGTGCTTTAACTGTGGGCATAGGTAGGTACTACCAAAAACAAAAGGTTTTTTCGAAGATTATTCTGAAGTTCGGAACTTAAAACGTGTTTTTTTCATTTGAAATGTTTTCTATTTTGAAGACGCTTTAATATCATTCGAAGCGAGTTGGTTATAATTATGCGAATTAAAAATTGATATTTGTCATGGGATCCGACATATTTCGCTATTGGCCTTCTGATTTTATTTAAGTCGCCAAGTGTATCGGTGGTTCTTTAGTCTTAATGGGCGTGCTTATATTATCTGTGGAGCCAAGATTTTGCGATCACTTAGTTATTATAAAATATTATGACCATAATCTTATATCATCAATATGAACTATTCAGGAGAGCTTTTTAGACATCTAAACTAGTCGAATCTTATAATAGTAAGATAATTTAAAAGTTAACTCTCATTATATGGTATATAAAGCTTAAGAATTTACTTACTTATTACAGAACATAGAAATAACGACGGTACCACAACACTCAGACCCGAGACAATATTAAAGTTCGTTTCCTAAATTAGCCCGACTGGAGATCGAACCCAGGACCTCGACGTCAAAGTCCGGCTTGCTTGCTTCTAGCTACGAAAGTCGTCAGCAGCGCCTACCCATCTTCGCCTCAACGGTAATGGCACTTACCTGCATCCTATCAACATACTGGTGCAGGATGTCTCGCACGATCCTCGTCTCCGGCTCGGAGAAGGGCTCATGACCGACGTAGGTGTTGCTGCAAGGGTCCGAGGAGACGCCGATGGTGGTGTTCCAGTGCACGTCGAAGTTGCGGTTGCCGTCCACGCCGTAGCACACCGTGCTGACCTCAGGGTTGTAGGACCGCGTGCGACGCCACATTCGTTCCTTGTGGATAACAAAGAGTTAGCTTGAAGTGCAATATAAAAAACAAAAAAAAACGTTATCATAGGCGACGAATTTTTTCTGTTCTAAAATTCTATAAACAGTTACAGAGCTGATAAAACTTAAATAGGGAAGCGGCCTAAAATAAAATTTGGTTTCTAGTCCGTCTGTTAGATCATCCGAAAATATTGAATACCTACGTGTCTTTGCATTTTTCACCAAATACAAAAATAGCGGTAATACATTGAATTCAATTGTCGCATGATGTCATCAGTAAGCACATTTATTAGTGACGTAATAAAAATAGAAATTGTGGAAAAAGCGTATATTACTTATAAATAGCTTACATCAGTGTGAGAATACTCGTAACCATCAGGGTTGACGAGCGGCAGGATGATCCAGTCGATGTCTTCCAGCAGGTCGCGGTCCTGCACCCTCAAGTCTTCCACCAGGCGGTGGATGGAGAACAGAGTGACGGGCGTGGTCACCCACTCGCGGGCGTGGAGCATAGCGTCCATGAAGTAGACGGGCTTGGTGGTGTCCTCGAAGTTAGTGGTCGAGATCTAAGCATTTGAAATTTTATCGAATAAGCGTATCAGCCCCATTGATTCAAAACCAAACTAATAAACTTCCAATCCGTTAACCGTTTCATATCAGTAGTCCAAGATGTGAGACAGATTCGATTGAGACATCCTATTATATCGACTCGGTAAACAAAACTTTCCTATTGGTTTTATAGTTTATACGTTTGAAAGCAAAAAATGCGGGTAAAGGGATATGTGATAAATTGGTTTAGGAATTCGGTTACCTTCAAATACTTGATGTCACGACCTTCGAAACTCTGTCCAGCGTTGACAAGGGTTACGAGGTTGGGATATTGCGCGGCTATACGTTCCAAATAGGCGTCAACCTGAAAATTAATTCAATATCGTAATACGGCAATTTTAAGAATGGCAGGCATATGGTTGAGTTGGCAATCACTCGGGATTTTAAACGTAGCAAAGTCTTAGGTTAAAATGTTTTCTCTTGATATTGGGCAGAAATTTAGGTTTTGTTGCCACAAGACATAAACAATGTTATCCTACTTGAAGGAGTAGTGAATTCTTTCGTTTTATTTATGGACAAACATCATATTTAATCAAGAAATTAATCACGAAATTTCGTAAACTATACATAGTATTTGAATAAATAAAAATGTTGAAAAACATTATTCATTGCTGTGATTCAGTGGTAAGTAGCTAAAGCTCTTGTATTACAGAAATCAGAAACAAAGACGGTACTACAACAAGCATAATAAAAAAAACATTTTTAATATTGACCCATTATTGAATGGAACCCGGATCTCATAGAAGGCGCCACTAGTCAGCTCCAGCTTTTCTCTCAAAAATAAATACTTCATTTGTCTTCACTCATCAAAACTATATGATAGGTCCAAAGTGGTCTACACATAGCAATTAGTTAGATATTGTTACTGTAACTAATCTGCTGAGTTTCTTACCAGTATCTTCTCGGTAAAAAAAAGGTTAGAATAAGAAAAGCATTAGCGCCATTAAATTGCGTGGGGTCTGGGGAAGAGCCAGGGCACTTGCTAATTTTTAATAAAGCAGGGGGTTCCACCAGATTACAAGAGCTGCTGCGGCATTAAAAATGTCGTAGCGGCATTTGCTGACAAAACGACATTTTTAACCTCCATTATCCACCTCAGGGTGGAACCCAAATTGGCCTCACAGGGTAACAATATCTGTTATAATTGTCTTGCGTTGTGTTTGTTTGTAAATTGTGTGATGTCAATAAACGTATTTGCTTTCCTTCTTCTTTCAAATATATGTTCTGAAACGGCAGTACAATCACTTTGCATTGTATTCGACGTGATGTATTGACGATTCAAAACAGTTATGTATCCTACTTGAATGAAGAAATATTTGACTTTGCTAGTAAGACAGTGAAATGAAAATGTTTGCTCACTTCAGCGTAGCGCGGGTATTCTTCGAATGGAACCGCCGCTCTCCCATTTCTGCTTCTTGTATCTTTCCATTCCTTGACCTCTTTTTCATGAGTTTCTACCACCCTGTCAAGAATCAAACATATGATCAGTCTATAGCGATTATCTATAATCTTTAGTAATTAACACCATTAGCTTGCGTGGGGAAGTGCTATTTTCTTTTTTTTTCTGGTTTCCACCAGAATACCAGCGCTGCTGCGGTGTTAAACATGCCGTGGCAGCATTTGCTGAGTTTGAAATAGAAATAGAAAATATCTTTATTCATGTAAGCTTAACAAAAGCACTTATGAATAGTCAGTACAAATAAAGTATTCTACCGCCGTGTTCGGAATGTTGATCATGTCGAGAAGAACCGGCAAGAAACTCGACACTTACTCTTTTTACTCTTTCCTAATGACCTTAAACGATACCTTTTGTTTTATGCTGATTGACTCGTTTTGTGTAGTATGATGAATAATAATATTGATGTCTCTTTTCTCGTGAAAAGAGACATCAATATCATTAACTGTAATATTAATTTTATTCCGAACTTTGTCGCTAACATTCCACACATCACATTATCAGCTGAATCTTTATGGTCATTGATACGTTATATTGATTGGATAACGTTGATAATAAAACAATGAATGTTTTTAAAGCAATCTTTTCTGCCTTATAGATTGCCACTCAAGTTTAGTACCTATAATTAAATTGGTAATACACATTTGACAATATTTTGCAACCGCCTAACAGTTCAATAAGTTTATAATTCGTAAGGCTAAAGAGTGGGAGTGGAGTGAATATATAACTAAATATTTTATGAATATTTCAAGCGTCTATCACTCACCCTTAGAGATCCCCCTTCAATAATAATTTTATTTTGTATTTAGTATTTGTTGTTATAGCAGCAATAAATACAGTTACATAATCTGTGAAAATTTCAACTCTCTAGCTATCACGGCTCTTGAGATACAGCCTGGTGAAAGACAGACGAACGGACGGACCGGGTGCCGTTTTTACTCTTTGTAAAAGGGACCCTATAAACAGCATTAACTAAAATAAAAGAACTTGTTGAAAGGATATAGAGGATATTGACTTGTATAAATATAGGAGATATATCCTTACACTTACTTAGAAACATCCTGGATGTCCAGGTAGTGTGTGATACCGTTCTGGTCTAGCTCCATTAGTACAGCCTCTCTGTTTTGTGGCGACAGCATGATCATGGCATCTCTTTCTTCAGGGTAACCATACCTCCAGATGTCTACTTCAAGGCTCTCTTGGAAGCTGTGGACTAGGCTCTGTTCAGATGCGTCCCGGAGTTTCACTCCATGGACAGAGTGTCTGGAAATCAGATTTTAATTAAAGTATTTACATTAAGGTAATATACATACATTAAAGTAAGAAATAGAGATAAGAGACCAGCCGGCTAATGGTGTGATGGCACCACAGCTGCTATTGCATTCACAGTCTCCAATGCGAGGCGGGGATGGTCCAGTGATTGGACCATCCCAACCATTCCGGGAGGATGTGACGGGGCTGCTTAGTTAGCGGCCATTCCGCCGATGAAGTTGTGGTAGGTTTTCTGTTTCCACGGCATCACAATCAAGGCGATTAGGTCCACCAGGGGTATTTGTGGGTATTCCTGGGAAGGGGTAGGTATAAGGGGAAGGAAGTCCCACACACATGAGTGACTGTACGGTGCGTTAATGCATTTCCCCCCGAAAAAGAAAGGCTACTATAGAAAGACGCTTCTCCCTGTCTCTCCATATCTATGCTTAGGTCTTCAATACTACCCACAGATTTTGATGCAGCTTTCTTAAAAGATAGAGAGCTTCAAGAGGAAGATTTATATGAATACTAGTAACCCGCCCCAGCTTCGCACGCCACTATTTTCACTGTCTTCGCTCCTATTGGTGCAAGTGTAATGTTATATAGCTTAATAGAAGATACAAAAAAAATAGCGGAGATAACAGCAAGTTAATAACCATATTCTAGCCTCCTTATATCTGATACAAAATGTAAATATTTCGAATACATACTCACCCAGCGTAAATTTCATGTCCTGCACTGGCTATGCCCAAAAGCATAAAAAAGATTCCTATTCCATACATTGTATTGCTACAATATAAAGTCAGTGATGGAAGTACTGCTTGCGGTGCAATCCAGACATGAATGATGATACCACTAGATAATTATGTTGTTATCAATCATTTTATCTTTTTATAACTTATAAAATGGTTTTAGATTATCACGAAATCGCTCAATAAGCCCAATCAGGCGGTAATCGCTTTTGATACAAATTACAAAAAAATACTACTACGATTCAGTTGAGCCAACTTCACTTTAATTGTTACAGAAGATTTGACTGCTGTAAAACTTTACTTAACCCATATTTTTTCAATCAACCAAAAAATACCGAAAAAGTTAAGTTGATGCCACTGAGGTCAATAATTATCATGCTGCAAATTAATCAAGTGTCCTTATTTTGCTGATCTAATCTAATAAAAATGATTAGGGGTTGAGCGCCATCTGTTTTCCCATGCCGTCATCAGTTAGGCATTGAGAGGTGAGGGAGGGATTGGGTAGGTAGGGTATTGGATTGAGGAGGGGTTTAGGCACCATGCCTGGCACTATGACTTAATAGTGGATATTGTTTAAAATAGAATAATCCTCTATTTAGGTAACTAGAAACGTAATGTTATGTTAAAACGAATCAATCGATCGGTATAGTTTCATTCTATAGATAGCAGATCTTGCCTCGAAGAAAACAGTTTTCGGTTTCACGAACAAAAAAGCAGTCAGTAAAAAAGTAATTTATTTTTATTTATTAGTACTATTGTCTATTCAGACGAGCCCTGTAGTGTGACCTGGCCAGCCGCGCGGAGACTGCGATCCCTTCCCAGGTCTCGGCGTTGATCTGCGCGATATAGCTCGGGGGCACCAAGAAGCCGTAGGTGTAGCCGGGCAGCTCCAAGCAGTATGACAGCGGGATGCCTACGTGCTGATGGGAAAAATAGTAGGTCATTAATATAGGCCAAAAATAACTTACGAGTAGAAGAAAAGAAGTCGAGAGACTACTGTCAGAGAGGGTGGTGTCAATCCTATACAATTTATTCTTCTAAAGTTTTCTTCTCTACTCAGCTTACTAAATTCGGACATTTTTGAAACCACATTTTATAGTAATCTTTAATCTTTAAATTTTTAACCACCTTATAACTACTAATACTATACATTACATTATTTTATTTCCTCTATCTAAAGGTTGTCTGGAAGAGATTGCTTTTAAGCAATAAGACCGCCTTAATTGTACTTAATTACGTCTATAAAACCAATTTCTGTAATTTTTTCTGTGCAATAAAGTGTATATATATCTTATGTGGTAACTCGAAATGCCAGTTTAAATGTTTTATGAATAGTTAAATCCACACAATATCCTTTTATTTCCTTTCGAAAATACTTGTTTAGGTCTTACCAGGCCAAAATCGTCGGCAGTTCCAGAAGTAGGGTACAGAGCCGCGGCGTTCACCACTTTGTAGTAATCAGCTATTGGCAGTTTCAAGACGTCGATTACGGCTCCCATAGCAGACCCTACGTGGAATAGATCCACTGGGTTTGAGGGATAGGTTGGCAGAGTGTTGTCGCCGTACCCGAAAAGCACCCAGTTTCCGAAACTGTGGATGTCCATGAACACCTGATGAAGACAATGACATTTTTACAGTTTCTACCTTTGGTTTGGCCTAGCTAAAATACATGCTTAAGGTTTCCTTACTCATCAAAATAAAGCTATATGACTAGGTTCAATGTAGTTTACACAAAGATACTGCTACTGTAACTAATCTGCTGAGTTTTTTACCGGTGTCTTCTCGGAGTCACTTTGCATTGTATTCAACGACAATTCGAAAGTGTTACCTACTTGATTAAATAAATATTTGATTGATTGATTGAAACGCTTACAGAATTTCACTTTCGAACTGTTGATGGCGAAAAATTTGTGATCTCCTGTAAAGTTCATAATTTTACAGGTGGCTGATTAATTGTAGGCATACTACTAAAAACAAAAGGATTTTTGAAGATTATTCTGAAGTTCGGAACTAAAAACGTGGTTTTTTCTTAATAATGTTTTCTATTTCGAAGACGCTTTAATATCATTCGAAGCGAGTTGGTTATAATTATGCGAAATAAAAACTGATATTTGTCATGGGATCCGAAATATTTCGCTTTTGGTAGAAGGCCTCCTGATTTTATTTAAGTCGCCTAGTATAGAGGTGGTTATTAAGTCTTAATGGACGTGCTTATTTATTATCTGTGAAGCCAAGATTTTGCGATCACTTAGTCATTATAAAATATTATGACCATAATCTAATATCATCAGAATTTGAACTAATCAGGAGAGCATTTAAGACATCTAAACTAGTCTAACCTTAAAGAGTAAAAAACTGTTAAGTTCAGCATTTTTTTTCTTTGAGGGGGTACTTTTTTTAAGCATCGAAAATAACGATTGCCCCCATCCTATGATAAATAGCTTAAACACTTACTTACTTATTACAGAACGTAGAAATAACCCGTACCCGAGACAATATGTGAGAGTTCGTTTCCCATTATTAACCCGACCGGAGATTTAACCTGGGACCTAAGAGATGGTGTGACGTCGATGCTTGCGTCAGTTACGGAGGTCATCAGCAGCAACTACCATTCTCCGCCTAAACGGTAACGGCACATACCTGCATTCTATCAACATACTGGTGCAGGATGTCTCGCACAATCCTCGTCTCCGGCTCGGAGAAGGGCTCATGACCGACGTAGGTGTCGCTGCAAGGGTCCGAGGAGACGCCGATGGTGGTGTTCCAGTTCACGTCGAAGTTGCGGTTGCCGTCCACGCCGTAGCACACCGTGCTGACCTCAGGGTTGTAGGAGCGCGTGCGACGCCACATTCGTGCCTTGTGGATAACAAAGAGTTATGGATATTTTAAAGAAATCGAAAAATGTCATCTCCGCTTGCAATGTGGGGCCCACGATGTTCACGTATCGCATGAGCCAAAATTCCAACGCAGCCAAATAACAATAGCTTCAGTGTTGTTATGTTCCTGCGTGTGAGTAAGGTTTCCATAACTCCTGTGGGGTGCTACATTAGTAGCAAGGGTGTAATGAGGTCAATCTTGAAGTGCAATATAAAAAACAAAAAAAAAACGTTATTATAGGCGACGAATTTTTTCTGTTCATCAACCTCTTTGTCGAAAATTCTATAAAGAGTTACAGAGCTTACGTGAATGTCGTGGGTTTGATTCCCGCACCGCAAGGGAAGATAAAAATTTTCTGTTTCTAATATTTAGTATAAATTACTTACATCAGTATGAGAATACTCGTAACCATCAGGATTGACGAGTGGCAGGATGATCCAGTCGATGTCTTCCAGCAGGTCGCGGTCCTGCACCCTCAAGTCTTCCACCAGGCGGTGGATGGAGAACAGAGTGACGGGCGTGGTCACCCACTCGCGGGCGTGGAGCATAGCGTCCATGAAGTAGACGGGCTTGGTGGTGTCCTCGAAGTTAGTGGTCGAGATCTAAGCATTTGATATTTTATCGAATAAGCTTTCAGTGTGACTCTACACGCTCGTGCAATTCTGCGACGACAACCTCGGGCCCTTTGATTCGGGCGCAAAAATATTTACGAATTAGCCCCAATGATAAAACGTTAACGAAAATTAAACATTACTTTATAAAAAAACTTTTATAAATAATATATATAATATTTGTTATATTTGATGTTACTTAATAATTCCGAAATAATGTTCTGTTTTGTTGCGTGAGTTTCACACTCGCTGACATCCACTTAAAAGTGGTTTGCGAGGTCTATATTTTTAATTTAAGAAATGTTGTTAATTTAATAATAATAAATAATTTCGATGAACAATCTAAAAAACCAAAGTCCAATTCGTTAACAGTTTCGTACCGACATTTAAATGGATTTATCAGTAGTCCAAGATGTGAGAAGAATTCGATTGAGACATCCTATCATATCGACTCGGTAAACAAAACTTTTCTGTTGGTTTTATAGTTTATACGTTTGAAAGCAAAAAATGCGGGTAAAGGGATGTGATAAATTGGTTTAGGAATTCGGTTACCTTCAAATACTTGATGTCACGACCTTCGAAACTCTGTCCAGCGTTGACAAGGGTTACGAGGTTGGGATATTGCGCGGCTATACGTTCCAAATAGGCGTCAACCTGAAAATTAATTCAATATCGTAATACGGCATATTTAAGAATGGCAGGCATATGGTTGAGTTGGCAATCACTTGGGATTTTAAACGTAGCAAAGTCTTAGGTTAAAATGTTTTCTCTTGATATTGGGCAGAAATTTAGGTTTTGTTGCCACAAGACATAAACAATGTTATCCTACTTAAAGGAGTAGTGAATTCTTTCGTTTTAATTATGGACAAACAACATATTTAATAAGGAAATTAATCACGAAATTCCGTAAACTATACATAGTATTTGAATAAATAAAAATAATCTGCTGAGTTTCTTACCGGTATCTTCTTAAATATAATCAAAGAATAATAAAAGCATTAGCGCCACTCGATTGCTTGGGGAACTAGCAAGAGCCAGGGCACTTGCTAATTTTCCAAGCAGGGGGTTCCACCAGAATACTAGAATAATGTCGTAGCGGCATTTGCTGACAAAACGACATTTTTAACCTCCATTTTCTACCTCAGGGTGGATCCCAAATTGACCTCGCAGGGTAACAATATCTGTTATAATTGTCTTGCGTTGTGTTTGTTTGTAAATTTTGTGATGTCAATAAACGTATTTTCATTCTTTCTTCTTTCAAATATAGGTGCTGAAACGGCAGTACAATCACTTTGCATTGTATTCGACGTGATGTATTGATGATTCAAAACAGTTATGTATCCTACTTGAATGAAGAAATATTTGACTTTGATAGTAAGACAGTGAAATGAAAATGTTTGCTCACTTCAGCGTAGCGCGGGTATTCTTCGAATGGAACCGCCGCTCTCCCATTTTTGCTTCTTGTATCTTTCCATTCCTTGAGCTCTTTTTCATGAGTTTCTACCACCCTGTCAAGAATCAAACACATGATCAGTCTAAAGCTATTATCTATAATCTGTAGTAACTAACACCATAAGCTTGTGTGGGGAAGTAGGAAGAGACCGGTTTTTGCTATTTTTCTATTTTTTTCTGGTTTCCTCAAGAATACCAGCGCTGCTGCGGTGTTAAACATGCCGTGGCAGCATTTGCTGAGTTTGAATCCAAATGACCTTAAATGATACCTTTTTTTTTATGCTGATTGACTCGTTTTGTGTAGTATGCTAAATAATGATTTTGATGTCTCTTTTCACGAGAAAAGAGACATCAATATCTATCATTATTTATCATTAAGAATTCAACAACATCAATGTTTCAGACGACTGAAACATTGATGTTGTTGAATTATTAATTTTATTCGGAACTTTGTCACTAATATTCCACACATTTATCAGCTGAATCTTTATGGTCATTGATACGTTTTATTGATTGGAGAACGTTGATAATAAAACAATGAATGTTTTTAAAGCAATCTTTTCTGCCTCATAGATTGCCACTTAAGTTTAGTACCTATAATTAAATTGGTAATACACATTTGACAATATTTTGCAACCGCCTAACTGTCCAATAAGTGTATAATTCGTAAGGCTAAAGAGAGGAAGTGGAGTGAATATATAACTAATTATTCTGTGAATATTTCAAGCGTCTATCACTCACCCTTAGGAATCCCCCTTCAATAATAATTTTATTTTGTTTTTAGTATTTGTTGTTATAGCAGCAATAAATACAGTTACATAATCTGTGAAAATTTCAACTCTCTAGCTATCACGGCTCTTGAGATACAGCATGGTGAAAGACAGACGGACGGACGGACCGGGTGCCGCTTTTACTCTTTGTATAAGGGACCCTATAAACGGCATTAACTAAAATCAAAGAACTTATTGAAAGGATATAGAGGATACTGACTTGTATAAATATAGGAGATATATCCTTACACTTACTTAGAAACATCCTGGATGTCCAGGTAGTGTATGATACCGTTCTGGTCTAGCTCCATTAGTACAGCCTCTCTGTTTTGTGGCGACAGCATGATCATGGCATCTCTCTCTTCAGGGTAGCCATACCTCCAGATGTCTACTTCAAGTCTATCTTGGAAGCTGTGGACTAGGCTCTGTTCAGATGCGTCCCGGAGTTTCACTCCATGGACAGAGTGTCTGGAAAACAGATTTTAATTAAAGTATTTGGCTCATACATACATTAAGGTAAGAGATAGAGATAAGAGACCAGCCGGCTAATGGTGTGATGGCACCACAGCTGCTATTGCATTCACAGTCTTCAATGCGAGGCGGGGATGGTCCAGTGATTGGACCATCCCAACCATTCCGGGAGGATGTGACGGGGCTGCTTAGTAAGCGGCCATTCCGCCGATGATGTTGTGGTAGGTTTTTTGTTTCCACGGCATCAAAATCAAGGCGATTAGGTCCACCAGGGGTATTTGTGGGTATTCCTGGGAAGGGGTTTAAGGGCAAGGAAGTCCGGAAAAAAATTAGCGGAGATAACAGCAAGTTAATAACCATATTCTAGCCTCCTTATATCTGATACAAAATGTAAATATTTCGAATGCATACTCACCCAGCGTAAATTTCATGTCCTGCACTGGCTATGCCCAAAAGCATAAAAAAGATTCCTATTCCAAACATTGTATTGCTACAATATAAAGTCAGTGATGGAAGTACTGCTTGCGGTGCAATCCAGACATGAATGATGATACCACTAGATAATTATGTTCTTATCAATCATTTTATCTTTTTATAACTTATAAAATGATTTTAGATTATCACGAAATCGCTCAATAAGCCCAATCAATCGCTTTTGATACAAATTACTAAAAATACTACTACGATTCAGTTGAGCCAACTTCACTTTAATTGTTACAGACGATTTGACTGCTGTAAAACTTTACTTAACCCATATTTTTTCAATCAACCAAAAAAATAACGAAAAAGTTAAGTTGATGCCACTGAGGTCAATAATTATTATGCTGCAAATCAATCAAGTGTTAAGGACACTTTTGCTAATCTAATCTAATGAAAATGATTAGGAGTTGAGCGCCATCTGTTTTCCTATGGCGTCATCAATTAGGCATTGAGAGGTGAGGGAGGGATTGGGTAGGCAGGGTATTGGATGGAGGAGGGGTTTAGGCACCATGCCTTGCACTATGACTTAATAGTGTATATTGTTTAAAATAGAATAATCCTCCATTTAGGTAACAAGAAACGTAATATAATGTTAACACGAATCGATCGATTGGTATAGTTTCATTCTATAGATAGTAGATCTTGCCTCGAAGAAAATAGTTTTCGGTTTCACGAACAAAAAAGCAGTCAGTAAAAAAGTAATTTATTTTTATTTATTAATACTATTGTCTATTCAGACGAGCTCTGTAGTGTGACCTGGCCAGCCGCGCGGAGACAACGATCCCTTCCCAGGTCTCGGCGTTGATCTGTGCGATATAGCTCGGCGGCACCAAGAAGCCGTAGGTGTAGCCGGGCAGTTCCAAGCAGTATGACAGCGGGATGCCCACGTGCTGATGGGAAAAATAGTAGGTCATTAATATAGGCCAAAAATAACTTACGAGTAGAAGAAAAGAAGTCGAGAGACTACTGTCAAAGAGGGTGGTGTCAAACCTATACAATTTATTCTTCTAAAGTTTTCTTCTCTACTCAGCTTACTAAATTCGGACATTTTTGAAAACACATTTTATAGTAGATAATCTTTAATCTTTAACTTTTTAACCACCTTATACTACTTATACTATACATTACATTATATTATTTCCTCTATCTAAAGGTTGTCTGGAAGAGATTGCTTTCAAGCAATAAGACCGTCTAAATTGTACTTAATTATGTCTATAAAACCAATTTCTGTAATATTTTCTGTGTAATAAAGTGTATACTTATATTTTACGTGGTAACTCGAAATGCTAGTTTAAATGTTTTATGAATAGTTAAATCCACACAATATCCTTCTTCTTCCTTTCGAAAATACTTGTTTATGTCTTACCAGGCCATAATCGTCGGCCGTTCCAGAAGTAGGGTACAGAGCCGCGGCGTTCACCACTTTGTAGTAATCAGCTATTGGCAGTTTCAAGACGTCGATTACGGCCCCCATTGCAGACCCTACGTGGAACAGATCCACTGGGTTTGAGGGATAGGTGGGCAGAGTGTTGTCGCCGTACCCGAAAAGCACCCAGTTTCCGAAGCTGTGGATGTCCATGAACACCTGATGAATACAATGGCATTTTTACAGTTTCTACCTTTGGTTTGGCCCAGCTTACCTCTCAATACATGCTTAAGGTTTCTTTACTCATCAAAATAAAGCTATATGACTAGGCTCAATGTGGTTTACACATAGATACTGCTACTGTAACTAATCTGCTGAGTTTTTTACTGGTGTCTTCTCGGAGTCACTTTGCATTGTATTCATTGACGATTCGAAAGTGTTACCCACTTGATTAAATAAATATTTGATTGAATGAAACGCTTACAGAATTTCACTTTAGAACTGTTGATGGCGGAAAATTTGTGATCTCCTGTAAAGTTCATAATTTTACAGGTTGCTGATTAATTGTAGGCTACTAAAAACAAAAGGTTTTTTTTGAAGATTAGTCTGAAGTTCGGAACTAAAAACGTGGTTTTTTCATTTGCAAAAATAATTTGTCATGGGATCCGACATATTTCGCTTTTGGTAGAAGGCCTCCTGATTTTATTTAAGTCGCCAAGTGTAGAGGTGGTTATTTAGTATTAATGGACGTGCTTATTAATTATCTGTGAAGCCAAGATTTTGCGATCACTTAGTCATTATAAAATATTATGACCATAATCTAATATCATCAGAATTTGAACTAATCAGGAGAGCATTTAAGACATCTAAACTAGTCTAACCTTAAAAGAGTAAAAAACTGTTTCAGCATTTTTTTTTCTTTGAAGGGATACTTTTTTTAAGCATCGAAAATAACGATTGCCCCCATCCTATGGTAAATAGCTTAAGCACTTACTTACCTATTATAGAACGTAGAAATAACCCGTACCCGAGACAATATGTAAGAGTTCGTTTCCCTATATTAACCCGACCGGACGTCGATGCTTGCCTCTAGTTACGGAGGTCACCAGCAGCAACTATCTCCGCCTAAACGGTAACGGCACATACCTGCATTCTATCAACATACTGGTGCAGGATGTCTCGCACGATCCTTGTCTCCGGCTCGGAGAAGGGCTCATGACCGACGTAGGTGTCGCTGCAAGGGTCCGAGGAGACGCCGATGGTGGTGTTCCAGTTCACGTCGAAGTTGCGGTTGCCGTCCACGCCGTAGCACACCGTGCTGACCTCAGGGTTGAAAGAGCGCGTGCGACGCCACATTCGTGCCTTGTGGATAACAAAGAGTTATGGATATTTTAAAGAAATCGAAAAATTTCATCTCCACTTGCAATGTGGGGCCCACGATGTTCACGTATCGCACGAGCCAAAATTCCAACGCAGCCAAATAACAATAGCTTCTGTGTTGTTGTGTTCCTGCGTGTGAGTAAGGTTTCCAGAACTCCTGTGGGGTGCTACATTAGTAGCAAGGGTGTAATGAGGTCAATCTTGAAGTGCAATATAAAAAACAAAAAAAAAACGTTATCATAGGCGACGAATTTTTTCTGTTCTATCAACCTCTTTGTCGAAAATTCTATAAAGAGTTACAGAGCTGATAAAACTTAAATAGGGAAGCGGAATAAAATAAAATTTGATTTCTAGTCCGTTTGTTAGATCATCCGAAAGTATTGGACCCGTATTTTTGTATTTTCCACCAAATATAAAAATAACAGCGATATAATGAATTGAATTTTTGCGTGACGTCGTCTGTGGGTACATGTATTACCCAACAGTGACGTGAGGAGCCTCTAACTTGTAACTTGACATCGCTTTATCTAAGTATTTTTTTGTAAAAATACGTAGCTAATAATTTTTTTGTATGAAGGCTTTATCGATAACGGCTTTTAGGCATCAAGCTTCGACCAATCGGTAAGAGTCAATAGAAAATGTGTACAAAGCGGATATTACTATATTTTTATTTATTTTATAGTGCTTTACGCCGTACTAGCAAACTTTAAATATTAGCAACAGACAATTTTTATGTCCCCTTGCGGTGCGGGAATCGAATCCACGACCTTCACGTATCGCGCGTGCTGCTTTTACAACTGAGCTAACCGCAAGTTATCGTAGGCGATGAAATTATTCCGCTGTATCAACCCGTTAGCCTTTGGTAAGTGCCCTCTGCCGAATATGTTTAGAACTACATACTTATCAGTTGGAAGAGCAGCACGCGCGATACGTGAATGTCGTGGGTTCGATTCCCGCACCGCGAGGGAAGATAAAAAATTTCTGTTTCTAATATTTAGTATAAATTACTTACATCAGTATGAGAATACTCGTAACCATCAGGATTGACGAGCGGCAGGATGATCCAGTCGATGTCTTCCAGCAGGTCGCGGTCCTGCACCCTCAAGTCTTCCACCAGGCGGTGGATGGAGAACAGAGTGACGGGCGTGGTCACCCACTCGCGGGCGTGGAGCATAGCGTCCATGAAGTAGACGGGCTTGGTGGTGTCCTCGAAGTTGGTGGTCGAGATCTGAGCATTTGAAATTTTATCGAATAAGCTTTCAGTGTGACTCTACACGCTCGTGCAATTCTGCGACGACAACCTCGGGCCCTTTGATTCGGGCGCAAAAATATTCACGAATTAGCCCCATTGATTAAACGTTAACGTAAAATTAAATGTTACTTTATGCAAAAACTATAAAAAAACTTTTATAAATAATATATATAATATTTGTTCATTTTGATGTTTCTTAATAATTCCGAAATAATGTTCTGTTTTGTTGCGTGAGTTTCACACTCGCTGACAACCACTTAAAAGTGGTTTGCGAGGTCTATATTTTTAATTTAAGAAATGTTGTTAATTTAATAATAATAAATAATTTCGATAAACAATCTAAAAACCCAAAGTCCAATTCGTTAACAGTTTCGTACCGACATTTAAATGGATTTATCAGTAGTCCAAGATGTGAGAAGAATTCGATTGAGACATCCTATCATATCGACTCGGTAAACAAAACTTTTCTGTTGGTTTTATAGTTTATACGTTTGAAAGCAAAAAATGCGGGTAAAAGGATATGTGATAAATTGGTTTAGGAATTCGGTTACCTTCAAATACTTGATGTCACGACCTTCGAAACTCTGTCCAGCGTTGACAAGGGTTACGAGGTTGGGATATTGCGTGGCTATACGTTCCAAATAGGCGTCAACCTGAAAATTAATTCAATATCGTAATACGGTAATTTTAAGAATGGCAGGCATATGGTTGAGTTGTCAATTGTCGGAATTTTTTAGATCAAAAAGTTAGTCTGGTGATATTGATCAGAAATTTAGGTTTTATTGCCGGAAGAGATATTCAGCGTAGCGAAAAACATTATTCATTGCTGTGATTCACTGGTAAGTAGCTGAAGCTCTTTTGTTACAGAAATCAGAAACAAAGACGGTAATATAACAAGCATAATAAAAAAAAACATTTTTAATATTGACCCATTATTGAATGGAACCCGGATCTCAAAGAAGGCGCCACTAGTCAGCTCCAGCTTTCCTCTCAAAAATAAATACTTCATATGTCTTCACTCATCAAAACTACTTATATGATAGGTCTAAAGTGGTCCACACATAGCAATTAGTAAGATATTGTTACTGTAACTAATCTACTGAGTTTCTTACCGGTATCTTCTCGGTAAATATAATCAAAGAATAATAAAAGCATTAGCGCCACTCGATTGCTTGGGGAACTAGCAAGAGCCAGGGCACTTGCTAATTTCCCAAGCAAGGGGTTCCACCAGAATACCAGCGCTGCTGCGGCGTTAAAAATGTAGCGGCATTTGGTGAGGTGGAACCCAAATTGGCCTCACAAGGTATTTATAATAATATCTGATATAACTGTCTTGCGTTGTGTATGTTTGTAAATTTTGTTATGTTAATAAATGTATTTTCTTTCTTTCTTTCTTCGTTCAAATATAGGTTCCGAAACGGCAGTACAATAACTTTGCATTATATTCAACGTGATGTATTGACGATTCAAAACAGTTAATAAGTATCCTATTTGAATGAAGTAATATTTGACTTTGACAGTAAGACAGTGATATGAAATGTTTGCTCACTTCAGCGTAGCGCGGGTATTCTTCGAATGGAACCGCCGCTCTCCCATTTCTGCTTCTTGTATCTTTCCATTCCTTGACCTCTTTTTCATGAGTTTCTACCACCCTGTCAAGAATCAAATACATGATCAGTCTATAGCGATTATCTATAATCTGCAGTAATTAACACCATTAGCTTGCGTGGGGAAGTAGGAAGAGCACTGGTTTTTGCTATTTTCAATTTTTTCTGGTTTCCACCAGAATAGCTGCGCTGCTGCGGTGTTGAAAATACTGTGGCAGCATTTGCTGAGTTTGAATCCAAATGACCTTAAACAATACCTTTTGTTTTATACTGATTGTCTCGTTTTGTGTATTATGTTTGGAAATTGTGTGATGGTTGATTAATGTATTTTCCTTATTTTTTTCTGTAGTAAATAATGATAATGATGTCTCTTCGCTCGTCTAAGATATTGATGCTGCTGAATTCTTAATTTTATTCCGAACTTTGTCGCTAACATTCCACACATCACATTATCAGCTGAATCTTTATGGTCATTGATACGTTATATTGATTGGATAACGTTGATAATAAAACAATGAATGTTTTTAAAGCAATCTTTTCTACCTTATAGATTGCCACTCAAGTTTAGTACCTATAATTAAATTGGTAATGGAATATTGGTAATACACATTTGACAATATTTTGCAACCGCCTAACAGTTCAATAAGTTTATAATTCGTAAGGCTAAAGAGTGGAAGTGGAGTGATTATTTAACTAAATATTCTGTGAATATTTCAAGCGTCTATCACTCACCCTTAGGGATCCCCCTTCAATAATAATTTTATTTTGTTTTTAGTATTTGTTGTTAAAGTGACAACAGAAATTCATAATATTAAAAGGTCAACTCTCTATCTATCAGGGTTCTTGAGATACAGCATGGTAAAAGACAGACGGACGGACGGACCGTTTACCGTTTTTACTCTCTGGGTAAGGGACCCTAAAAACGGTATTAAATAAAATAAAATAACTTGTATTAACAATATAGAGGATATTGAGTTGTAAAAATACAGGAGATGTATCCTTAGGTGGTTATACTTACTTAGAAACATCCTGGATGTCCAGGTAGTGTGTGATACCGTTCTGGTCTAGCTCCATTAGTACAGCCTCTCTGTTTTGTGGCGACAGCATGATCATGGCATCTCTCTCTTCAGGGTAGCCATACCTCCAGATGTCTACTTCAAGTCTATCTTGGAAGCTGTGGACTAGGCTCTGTTCAGATGCGTCCCGGAGTTTCACTCCATGGACAGAGTGTCTGGAAAACAGATTTTAATTAAAGTATTTGGCTCATACATACATTACGGTAAGAGATAGAGATAAGAGACCAGCCGGCTAATGGTGTGATGGCACCACAGCTGCTATTGCATTCACAGTCTCCAATGCGAGGCGGGGATGGTCCAGTGATTGGACCATCCCAACCATTCCGGGAGGATGTGATGGGGCTGTTTAGAAAGCGGCCATTCCGCCGATGATGTTGTGGTAGGTTTTCTGTTTCCATGACATCTCGATCAAGGCGATTAGGTCCACCAGGGGTATTTATGGGTATTCCTGGCCTTATTAGGGTAGGAAGTCCCACACACGTGAGTGACGGTACGGTGCGTTAATGTATTTCCCCCCGAAAACGAAAGGCTACCATAGAAAGTCGCTTCTCCCTGTCTCTCCATATCTATGCTTAGGTCTTCAATACTACGCACAGATTTTGATGCAGCTTTCTTAAAAGATATAGAGCTTCAAGAGGAAGATTTATATGAATACTAGTTACTCGCCGCAGCTTCGCACGCCACTATTTTCACTGTCTTCGCTCCTATTGGTCCAAGTGTAATGTTATATAGCTTTAAAGAAGATACAAAAAAAAATAGCGGAGATAACAGCAAGTTAATAATTATATATTACAGCCTTCTTATATCTGATACAAAATGTAAATATTTTGAATACATACTCACCCAGCGTAAATTTCATGTCCTGCACTGGCTATGCCCAAAAACATAAAAAAGATTCCTATTCCATACATTGTATTGCTACAATATATCTAATGTCGGTAGTACTGCTTGCGGCACAATACAGACATGAATGATGATAACACTAAATAATTATGTTTTTATCAATAATTTAATCTTTTTTAACTTGTAAAATTATTTTAGATTATCATGAAATCGCTTAATAAGCCCAATCATGCAGTAATCGCTTTTGTTACAAACTACGAAAAAATACTACTACGATTCAGTTGAGCCAACTTCACTTTAATTGTTACAGACGATTTGACAGCTGTTAAACTTTACTTAACCCATATTTTTGTCAATTAACCAAAAAAATACCGAAAAAATTAAGTTGATGCCACTGAGGTTAATAATTATCATGCTGCAAATCAATCAAGTGTCCTTATTTTGCTAATCTAATTTAATAAAATTGATTTGGGGTTGAGCGCCATCTATTTTCCCATGGCGGCATCAATTAGGCAATGAGTGGTGAGGGCGAGATGAGGTAGGTAAGTAGGGTATTGGATTGAGGTGGGAGTGGGTCTCTTTTTAAGGGAGAAACTGCCGTTTCCCCCTTAAAAAGGGTTTAAGCACCATGCCTTGCACTATGACTTAATAGTGGATATTGTTTAAAATATATTAAACCTCCATTTAGGTAACTAGAAACGTAATGTTATGTTAATACGAAACAATCGGTCAGTATAATTTTATTCTACAGACGGTTGTTATGTTGCCTAGAAAAAAAAACATTTTGGTGTCTTTTTTTTAAAGTTGGTATTATGAACAAAAAAGCAGTCAGTAAAAAAATCATTTCTTTTTATTTATTAATACTATTGCCTATTCAGACGAGCCCTGTAGTGTGACCTGGCCAGCCGCGCGGAGACTGCGATCCCTTCCCAGGTCTCGGCGTTGATCTGCGCGATATAGCTCGGCGGCACCAAAAAGCCGTAGGTGTAGCCGGGCAGCTCCAAACAGTATGACAGCGGGATACCAACGTGCTAGCAGGAAAATTGGCACGTCATTAAATTTACTATGAACGGCAAAATAAGATAGAAGGAAAGTAGTTGACAGATAACCAGATCAAGAACTGGAGTACTTCTTAACTCGATGTAACAAAAGTCAGACGTTTATGAAACTAAATTTTATACTCATATTTTAGCACACGCAGATATGATATGATAGACAGTTTATTATGGTATCTATTGAAGGTGTTTTAATTGAAAATAGCTATGATAGATTAAGGTTAAATGAAGTTGGCTGAATGTTTATGAGAAGAGTGTCTACGTCTTTTTAACCGGCGAAAGGAGGAGGTTTACCTATTCATCCGTATATAATTATATGTAGTATTGGACAATTTCGTAATTTATAAGATGTTTTTTTTAGATATATGACACCGAAAGTATTCCCACGAAATGAAACTCTGAAGCTGATAGCCTCCTTTTTGAGAAATTGAGGGAAGTCTATTTTTGTTAAAAAAATCTTATCAAGTATAGATTTCTGTAAAATGCTTTGAGTGAGAACTTTACAGAAATGAGACAGATCAACATACGTGAAAGATACAATTCACAACGGACGATATAACGAGCAAAGTCTTACCAGGCCATACGCATCAGCAGTCCCAGAAGTCGCGTAAAGAATGCCAGAGTTTCCTACTTTATAGAAATCGGCAGTTGGTAGTTTCATGGTGTCGATCACGGCTCCCATCGCAGAACCTACGTGAAACAGGTCCACTGGGTTTGAGGGGTAAGAGGGTAGCGTGCTGTCACCGTAGCCGAAGAGTAGCCAGTTTCCGAAGCTGTGAATATCCATGAATACCTGTAAAGACAATTCATATGGTGAATAGGAACTTTAAAATATTGATATAATTCCTATCATGTGTAAATTGAGGTTTGTAACTTGATCTGTAGTAAAAGTCAGAGACTAAAAGACGGCTCGAGAACATCTGAAGAAAAGTTGGTTATGGCCTTGTATACACTCCCTATCATTTGGCACTATGCCGGCGCGGTCCAAATTTGTGGCGTCAATATAAAACCCCTGCCCATTGTAACAAAAGGAGTTGCCGGTGACAGTCTTTATGGTTTAATCGACTAAACCATTACTCTCACAAATGTAAATTTCAAATGTACTGTAGACAATCTGCTTTTAAAAATTATGACAAGTCGAGACACAAACCTGCATCCTACCGACGTGTTCTAGCAAGATATCGCGCACGATCCTGGTCTCCGGCTCGGAGAAGGGCTCATGACCGACATAGGTGTTGCTGCAAGGGTCCGAGGAGACGCCAGCGGTCGTGTTCCAGAAGACGTCGAAGTTTCGGTTGCCGTCCACTCCGTAGCATACCGTGCTGACCTCAGGGTTGAAGGACCGAGTTCGACGCCACATGCGTTCCTGGTAGACGGTACATGTAACAATTAAGTAGGGCTGTCATGATCCGAATTATATATTCCGTACAACTTTTTTTTTTATATTGCACTTCAAGATTGACCTCATCCCACCTGATGTTAAGTGGTAATGAGGTCCTAACTTAAGGGCGACAAGTAAAGCATAATAAATCTGTTACTGGACTTGTCGCCCTTACCTTGAAGGCTTGACTCCTGCTACTAACGTAGCACCCCCCAGGAGCTCTGGACACCTCACTCACACGCAGGAACACAACAACACTGAAGTGATTGTTATTTGGCTGCGGTCTTCTGTAAGGTGGAGGTATTTCACCAGTCGGGCTGCTCCAGCTCGAGCGATAAATCGCTATACCCTACCTCTCTCAGAGGCAGACTAGTGGCTCTAGAACCAGGGAAGTGGGTTTCATAGTGTGTTGTTTTTAATTTGGATATAACATTTCAGATTGTACCTTTGAATGTCTGATAAGAAAAATGATACATGCTGTTACGGTCATATAAATAGACTTGCGTCTTGATTTCATGCCAAGAAGCTTCTCTGCATTTGTACAGTCAGCTGCTTTAGTTTGTAAACAACTCAGTAACTCCTGGTCACATTCAGTAAAATGTCTAACTAAAGTAATAAGTACGGCGGAAGTTATATATGATATGGAACTGAATAATGAAAATTAATGATGCTGACTGTATTAGAAAGTGAAGTCAGATAAGGGAGGAGGTGAGTCCTACTCAAAGAGGTAGGAAGTTTCGTTGCAATGATAGAATTGATCAAGAAAAGGTAACAAAGGATGACGATGATGGGGAGGAAGGAAATAAGGTGGCTCCAGAACCAGGTGAAGTGGGTTCTATAGTGTGTTGTTTTCAATTTGGATAGGATATTTTCAGATTGTTCCTTCCTTTGAATGTCTGATAAGAAAAATAATACATGCCGTTATTGTCATATAAATAATCTTGCGTCTTGGTTTCATACCAAGATGCTTCCCTGCATTTGTAAAGTCAGCTGCTATAGTTTATAAACACTCAGTAACTCCTAGTCACATTCAGTTAAATGTCTAACTGAAGTAATAAGTACGGTGGAGGTTTAAAATGACATGGTACTGAAGTGTATCAACATTAATGATGCTAACTGTATTAGGAAGTGAGGTCGGATGAGGGAGGAGGTGAGTTAGGACTCACCTTCTGAGAAGGCTCAAAGAGGTATGAAGTTTCGTTGCAATGGTAGAATTGATCAAGAAAAGGTAACGAAGGATGACGACGATGAGGAGGAAGGAAATAAGGTGTTAACGAAAACTTGGAAGAGATTAAAGTTTTGAAAATCGGGTCTTACATCAGTATGAGAATACTCGTAACCATCAGGGTTGACGAGCGGCAGGATGATCCAGTCGATGTCTTCCAGCAGGTCGCGGTCCTGCACCCTCAAGTCTTCTAACAGGCGATGAATGGAGAATAAAGTGACGGGCGTGGTCACCCACTCGCGGGCGTGGAGCGAAGCATCCATGAAGTATATGGGCTTACTGGTGTCCTCGAAGTTTGTGGTCGAGATCTGTATAAAGTGATTATTTATTAGCAACATACAGATTTGAAACGCCTTGTGGACTTTCATTTCCCCGTTACTTGTTTTTTTTTTATATTTATGACATATTGGAATCAGATGCATTTTTTTTTTAAATTTAATCATTTTTATTTAATATTCGACCTCATCTCATACATTGCTCTGATTCTGTGGTAAGTATCTTAACCGTGTTACAGAAATCAGAAACAACGGCGGTACCAAAATACCCAATTAATATCCAATTATTTGGGTTGCCTGAGAAGGATGATCCACGATGGGGAAGCTCCACGCGAATAATTTTTTTGCGCATAATTAGCAAACGTCAAAATTGATAAAATTTAATGCGTCAGTTGCTGATTGGTTGAATATACAAGTGCGGTGTGCTATCAGCCAATGAACAGTATTGAATCTTTTCTCATGTGAGAACTTCGAAGAGTGCTTTTTTTTATATTGCACTATAAGATTGACCTCATCCCACCTGATGTTAAGTGGTAATGAGGTCCTAGCTTAAGGGTGACAAGTACAGCATAATAAATCTGTTACTGGACTTGTCGCCCTTACTTTAAAGGCTTGCTGTGCTTTTCTGGTCTAAAGTGTGAAGGTAGTGTGATAGTAAGTGAATTTGTAAATCAGTTACCTTTAAATATTTGATGTCGCGTCCTTCAAAACTCTTTCCAGCGTTGACAAGGGTCACCAGGTTGGGATATTGCACTGCTATACGTTCCAAATACGCGTCAACCTGAATATGTAAATAAATATGTCATCCAGAAATTTAAGCAGATAGTTTACGTTAGATGTTGCCAGTATTTTATTTTTGGGTGAGTATCCCGACTGAGTTCAGTGAAATTTATAACAAGCTCATCGCTATTTGGATGGTAGGAAGGATTTCTCAATATTGCGACTAGTGGTAGTCAAAGTCAATTTTTTTTTATGTATATAGATTGAATACTTATGAATAGTCAGTCTCTATATAAAACAAATGAAGCTACCACCCATTCATCTACAATCCACTGAACCTATATATAGGATTATGACTAGCCTAGTCAAAGGAAATACTTTGTTATGGTTTTTAAACACTCTCACTATGAATGGTTTTAGTGGGTTAAAAATTGCTTTTCAAAGATATTTTGCAAAGAAATAAGAAGTTTAGTAAAAGTCCTTTTTTACGACATAAATCCTTTTTAATTAGTGTGTGGCATCATATTTTCAAGCCTTACTATATGACACTACTGGTGGCTTACCTACATGGTAAGTTTTAAATTGAAAAATGTGCTTGTCCCAGATTTATATTATTATATCCGTGGTGCTTATAGTTTTCATAAGATGCACAGTAGGTCAAATACGTAAATTATCCTTATTAGTATCCTTATTTATTATATTACGCCTAGACTTCTGATAGTTTACCTGCGTCTAAAATAAAATGCACTCGCAATTGGATTCGGCATGAGAGCCCTAAGAGTTTTAATTTATTTTCCTTCTTTTTTGTGTGGAATGGTAACCAGACTCCTTTGCAGGCGCAGCAGGCGGAGTAGCCACTTCTGCTAGTGTCGTGAGAGGAGATTTTACAATTAAAGATAAAACGTGGGTGTATGGTGTTCTATAGCTTTTCGGGGAATCCGTAGAGGCAAATATCCAGATAAGGCTCGTTTCAAGGTCCGCGGGCTTATCACATTTTTTGTGACAAATGAATATGCGTGCGAATCCGCGGCGGGCCGTTAGTCTATACTTCCATACTAATATTATAAAGAGGAAAGATTTGTACCTATTTTTGAAAGAAAGAAAGAAAGAAAGAAACATTTATTACGTGCAGACATCACAACACAGCCATATGAGTAAACATAATAATAACAGTAAAGGGATGGACACATAACAGAAAAAAAAGATAACAGAAACATTACAAAGAACATGAAAAATGAGCGTTCTCCTCGTCAACCAGGCGATGCAGACAATGGCAAGTCGTGATGTCCACAATAAAAGGGGCTCACTCAGCATAAGTCATGGCCCACGTCGCAGGCCATGACGCTGGTTTTCAGTGGACCCTGCCGAGTGATATACCACGGACGCCGGCGACGTTACACAGTGTCATAAACCTACTTAAATATGATTAAAAATAAACAATAAATAATCGTATATTTATATAATAAAACATTAAGATACACAAACATAAGATGATCATTTTGATGATGATTTTGTATGTTTGTAATGAATAGGCTCAAAAAGTACTGGGTCGATTTAAAAAAATCTTTCACCAATAGAATGCTACATTCTTCCAATTTGACATAGGCTACAAAATTAGGGATCCTTGGTAAAATTTGAAAAATTTCAACAGAAAAGCGGGAAAAATTCTCTAAGGCGAAACGAAGTTCGCCATGTCATAAAAATAAATAGATAGGACACAACATGCTTTTCCTTCCGTTCCATTAAAGGAATCCAAATTTCCATATAGATTTACGATAGTTAAATAGGTAACTCATAAAAATAATGAATAAAAAGCCGACCTCAGCATATCGAGGGTAGTCGTCGAACGGAAGCGCCGCTCTCCCGCTTCTGCTCTTGGTATACTTCCATTCTTTGACTTCTTGCTCGTGAGTTTCTACTGCTCTAGAATCAACATGTAATCAGTTAAATATAATTTTATTTTATTTGTATGTAATTTAGGTCATTTCTAAGACGTTAGAATTAGATATTTATTACCTTTAAAAACTTTATGATCAGCAGTAATGATAACGCTTATTGCTTTGATAAACTATTTGATCGATACTCATACTTTTTAAGAAATAATATATTAATATATAATGGTTCACCGTACGAACCAAAATTTGCTCATTATTATTTCAGAGCTGTAAAAACCCGGCTCGCAAGCTGTATGCGGCCCTGATGCCAATATTTTACTATTCGTAATTTGTCAAAACTGACTACCTATCCGTTTTTCTCCAGTCAACTACGAGTCGTTAATACCGTTACATTATTTTAAAATCAAATTCAATATTCTTTTATTCATGTAAATTACATCAGTAATATTTATGAAACGTCTATATAATGAAAATGACGCTACCTCCGGTTCGGAACCTATAACTTACAGAGAAGATCCCGGCAAGAAACTCTGTCGTTCATATTACAAATATAGCTGAACTTATAACTAGTTTTGCACTAACACATACAGTTTAGTAATTAGATAAAATAATGTAGTAAATTATAAAAAAATAATTCATTAATTCAAAGTAATAAGAAAAACTAAAAAATATATATATGTATTTAAATTAAACAAACTGTAGGTCCTAATGCACATTCGTGCTTAATAAGAATTTTGCTAATTGCGAGTTGACAAATACGTAAATAAATAGGTACCTCTTGCTGAGTTTGTATAAATAGATTTACTTTCGATATCAGCTGTTATGAGTCGTCTGCCGTTCGTTTTTAGCTTACGCCTCGTATTATGTATAACTATCCGTAACTAGAACGTATCGTATTTCAAATATTGGAACCAGGCATTATACCTTACAGAAGACCGCAGCCAAATAACAATCACTTCTGTGTTGTTGTGTTCCTGCGTGGGAGTAAGGTTTCCAGAGCTCCTGGGGGGTGCTACGTTAGTAACAGGGGTCCTTCAAGGTAAGGGCGACAAGTCCAATAACAGATTTATTGTGCTTGTCACCCTTAAGCTAGGACCTCATTTCCACTTAACATCAGGTGGGATGATGAGGTCAATCTTGAAGTGCAATATAAAAAAAAAAACAAAATCTATCAATCTTTTTCGGAACAATGTTTCCTTTCATAATTTTTTTGACGTGTAATAAATAAATAATTCGTATTCATATACTAGAACTGTGTATTTAAAAGTTAATAGGTAGGGCCTTTCTTGGTAGAGTCTATTTAGTATATTGAACTGGTTCGGTATCATATTATGAGGTGTGGACAGCACTTATGTATTTAATCAGCACTTACTTAGAAACATCTTGAATCTCCAAATAATGCGTGATGCCATTCTGGTCCAGGTCCGTGAGTACAGCTTCCCGGTTTTCAGGAGATAGCATGATGATGGCGTCCCTTTCTTCAGGGTAGCCATACCTCCAGAAGTCTACTCCAAGGCTCTCTTGGAAGCTGTGGACTAGGCTCTGTTCAAAGGCGTTCCGTAGTTTTACCCCGTGAACTGTGTGCCTGGGAAAAGTATACAATATAATATTATAACTTTATATTGAACAACAAATTCAGTAAAATATTTTTTTTTTATATTGCACTTCAAGATTGACCTCATCCCACCTGATGTTAAGTGGTAATGAGGTCCTAGCTTAAGGGTGACAAGTACAGCATAATAAATCTGTTACTGGACTTGTCGCCCTTACCTTGAAAGCTTGACCCCTGCTAATAATGTAGCACGCCAGGAGTTCTGAAAACCGTACTCACACGCAGGAGCACAACAACACCGAAGTGATTGTTATTTGGCCACGGTATTCTGTAAGGTGGAGGTATTTCACCAGTCGGGCTGCTCCAGTTCGAGCAATAAATCGCTAATCGGATCAAAGTAACAACATTCGTATTAACTAGGTACATACTAAAAAAGTTGTCGGGTTTTGATCCGTTCACTTATTTTACATGTTTACAGAGTAAGTCCTTAATCGTAGGGGCTATGGACTATAATCATCATCTATGTTTAAAGAAAGCGTGAATATTATAATGGTTATTCGTATGGAGATTATAGGAGATCCATTTCAGAGGGTCTACTCCCAACAACGAAATATGTCGGATCCGACAACGGATAGCAATTTTTAATTCTCATATTCGCAACCAATTCACTTGGAATGCGAATAAAGCGTTTTCTTAAAACAAAGTATTATTTATGCAAATGAAAATCCACGTTTTAACTCCCGATATTTTGATAAATCTTCAAAAACGAAACCTTTCGTTTGTTCGTTTCGTTTTCGAGAGTAGACCCCCTGTAGTAGGCACGAAACATTTTGTTTGTGATGATAAACCAAAAGTTCGGTAATTAATACGTGGTTATTGATTTGCATAAGTATTATTTTGTTTTTCGATAGCACTGTACCCATACGATGTGAGTTGTTTACATTTGTGAGAATTAGGTAGGTATAAACAGATTTGTGATCGTATCCGACATATTTTGTTTTCGGTAGTACGCGTGCAGTTCCAAAATAGATGAACAAATTCTATACAATTAGTCAATCAAAAGTTTTTATGAATTAAGCGAATAAGTTTTTACCTTCTAAATTTTCGAATTACCTTCTAAAATAATTTATAAAAAAGGAAAGTGCACTTTTGGCACAATTATGTTAACATTTATGTTAAACCCTGATCCCGCAGACAAATAGTTTTGCCTATTTTAAAAACGTATTTGATTTTGTTTATAAAATAAGTAAAACAAAACCTTTCGTTTATCCATTTAAAATAATTTAACTTGTCATTTTTATTTAGTAGTTAATACGAACTTACTGCCCAACGTTTCGGTCAGGTTGCAACAACCGTTTGGTGTCGCGTTTTGACCCGTTAAATTTTTTAAATGTTTAAAATGGAACGCGAAAGGCTTTCGTTTATACGTTTCGTTTTAGGTATTAAGTCCACTGGAACTGATGATCAGTATTTTGACTTACCCAGCATATATATCAAGTCGGCCTGCACTCGCTATACCGATAAAAATAAATATTAATCCTACTCCGATCATGTTGCAACTTCAAGATTTTCTATATGATATAAGCTCTGTTTGTACTGTAATCCAGATATTAATGACGATACCAATTTTAAATATTATATTTACCCACTTATATTGACAATTTATCTTTTTCAGACTTGGTAGGTATTTGTACTATCAAAATATATATTCGGCATCTACGATAATAGGATTAAATTAATCAAAGTACAATTAAGATTATCTAAGTAAGTTAGCCGACGGGTGATAATTCAATTATTTGCTATTTATCATTTACTGGCAAGACTTCATAATTTACTCACAAAACAAGATAAAACAATACTACAAAGTTTTATTTATATTTTTAAAATAATATCTTAGCATTTTTGACAGATTATAGTGTTGATGAATTACCTTGTAAATTGTATATAGCCGGTGTACTTATTTCATCCTATTCATATTGCTACTTATACAATCGTAATAAGCGCACTATTTTAATTATTTTATTTATAAACTTTATTGCACAATAAGTAGAACAGGTGGACTTAATGCTAGGGGCATTCTCTACCAATCAACCCTTGGTCCATGCAGATAGTTTGTATATGGGTGCGTACTATTTTATAATTACTAAATTTATAGATTATGTACTTAATCTGATAAACCAATTAATTGGTGTAATACCATTTAGATGATATTACTTAAGTCAACTTAACTTAACTTAGTGTGGGAGGATGTCATTCAACTTAACAGTCATGTACGATAAATGCGAGCGTACTCTCTCTGTCTGTTTGTCTGTCCGGCTTTCACCCCTAAATTAAGTTTTGATGAAATAGATGATGATGATAATATTGATATACGTTGAACCGCTAGAACAGACATAAGCTACTTTTTGTTTTGAAAGTAAGGGGGATGGGGTAATACCGTCCTTGAAAGTTTATATGGGAAAATGTTTGTTTTATAAGTTAGTGATATGCAGTTTGGCACAAATATAGCTCGAAACTTGGATTACAATAAGGAAATAAGGGTAAAAACGACCACGAACGTGTGTTGTCCACGCGGACTAAGTCGTGGTCACAACTAGTTATGTAGGTGTAGGTATACCTACCTAAGTCCTCTTTCAGGATAAGAAAAATTATGTTTGCTGTAAATATTCTCGAGGATGCAATAGAGCGCACAATATTATGTGAAACAAGAGAGAACGTATTGGATCGTAAACTTTGTAACTCTATTAACTTAGCCAGAAAAAAAATACCTAAGCTGAAAATTCTCATAACTTCTAGCATAGCGATTTACCGCTCGAACTGGAGCATGAGGGTGAAATACCTCCTTCTTACAGAAGACCGCAGCCAAATAACAATCACTTCGGTGTTGTTGTGTTCTTGCGCGTGAGTAAGGTTTCCAGAGCTCCTGGGGGGTGCTACATTAATTACAGGGATCAAGCCTTCAAGGCAAGGGCGACAAGTTAAGTAACAATTTTATTATGCTGCACTTGTCGCCCTCAAGCTAGGACCTCATTACCACTTAACATCAGGTGGGATGAGGTCAATCTTGAAGTACGTTCAAAATAAACTGCAAACATGTCAGCGTAGGGTTTTGCCATGATAATTTTAAAGGCGTTATCTATACATAGGAAACAAGTTACAAGTGTGTCTGGCTCATGGACTTATTATACTACCTGTAATAAGTCTACAGTCTGGCTTGCCGTATTATAAAATATTGTAATACCTGCTTCACAGTTGGCAATTATAAAACAATAAATTATATAAATAATAAAACAATATAAATAAAATAAACATCATTATTTTTGACCGGGGCGCTCGACTGGCCTTCTCCTAGTATCTTGACCATAAAAAGCTTCTTATTTATTTATTTATTTTATTTATTTTTTAAGGACAACCAACAAATCTTACACTAATTAACATTGTATTGACTTATGTATTATACTTAAGCTAAGTGCAGATTCACTTATATGCTGCCACGACAAGCAAATGTGAGCAAGACATAAGAAAAACTTAAAATTAAGAAAACTACGCCAGTACGTACAGCTACAACTTCTTTTAAAACTTCTTTTTCTTTATTAGTTTGGGTCTGGGTTTGGTATTGTCGTTGTTTTCGATTTCTGCGCTCTAGGTATTTACTATAGAATCGACCTCGGTGGCACAGTGGCTAAGGTAGGCGGCTAAAACGCGAAAGGTCCCGGGTTCGATTTCTAATCAGGTAAATTTGGAAAACAAACTTTTCTGTATAGACTTTGGTCTGGGATGATGTCCCTAGTTAGTATCCGTCGTTTGGTGCTCAAAATTGGTACATACAAAGGAAAACCTTAGTTTGAGACCAGGTGATTGGTGTGGTTGTCTGGCGCATTAATTTATTTATTTAATAAATGTGATGTTGTCATTACCTTATATCATACTGTCTTACTTTTATTGACTCGTTTAACTACGCTAGCTATGACTTCAAAACGTCTCTTCGCAATTCTGTTAGAATATAAACCATGGACTTAGTATAATAAATTAATTCCATGATATAAACATCCCTACTAGTATTATAAATGCGAAAGTAACTCTGTCTGTCTGTTTATCTGTCTGTCTGTCTGTCTGTATGTGTGTCTGTTACGCTTTCCTGCTTAAACCTCTCAACCGATTTTGATGAAATTTGGTATAGGTATACGTTGAATCTCAAGAACGGACATAGGCTACTTTTTACTAGAAAATAAGGGGGGGGGGAGGGGGGTAATACCACCTTTGGAAGTTTATATGGAAAAATGTTTATTATTGAAGTTAGAGATATGAAATTGGGCACAAATATAGCTCGAAACTTGGATTAAAATATAGATTCAGATTCAGATTCATTTATTTGCCAAACACAGGTATAAAAGTACAAGGGGTCTTACATAGTTTTTGTGCGTCCTCTATGTTTTGCCTTTATAGGCGTGCAAATATTTAATTAATATCTAGAACACAATGATGATTCATGCATGGAAGTTACAATACAAAGTTATTATTATTTCATTAAATAAACAAATTAGAAAACATAATTATGTCAAAACATAGTAAAAATTACCAAGTGTGTCATGTCAAAATTAATTAATAATAAAATAAAATAAGTATTTCACATTATGAAGTAAAACTATGAATCTAATAATATAAATGTTAGGTAATTGTAGTTAGCGGGTCACTCAAGTATTCAGTCAAGGTATAATATGCTTTATGGTTCAATAATAATAGTACCTTCTTACGAAATGTGTGTAAATCGGCATCTTTTATTTTTTTAGGTAGCTTATTATATATTTTTATGGCCATATTGAAAAGGCTTTTATTTTTTAAAGCAGTTTTACATACGGGTACTTTTAGTTTATCACCATGTCGTCGGCTTCTCTTTAGTTCGCTAGATGACATGGTGGGGAAAAGATGTATAGACTACTTTTTGTTTCGAATATTAGGGGAGAAAGGGGTAAAACCGACCATAAAAGGATGTAGTCCACGCGAACGAAGTCGCGGGCACAGCTAGTGTCTCTATATATGAAAGAAAACGATCACTACACACACACACCTAACCTATTCCACCTTCTTGTCAAACTGAAATTGCATTTCCTTCATTTCAAAAACAGAGCTATAAACTACCGACTGGTTTTGTAAGGAAACAAACGTTCCCCGCAGCAAACAACCCCGCAAATAGCAGTAAAAGAGTTGATACAGTTTTGTGCGACCCAATAAAAGTAGACCGAACTATGAGACGGTTGCGGCTCAAAAATACCACCCCGAGATAAAAAGGTTCCAGTTAAAAAGATCATTGCTCAAGTAACAAGTTTGTGCTTGCGGTAGTGTTGTTGGTTAATCGAGTATCGATTAATCGTTTATGTCCACCAAAAACAATAAAAAAATCAATAGACAATAACAATAAAAAAAATAATGCTGAGATGGTTGCCTTTTTAGCACACTATTAGAGTAAGCAGAATTAGATGTAAGCTGTTACTTGTTTAGTTTCATTTGTAGCTCTAAAATAATTCCTTGTAACATTGTTTTTTTTCTTTTTTTATATCGTTTTATGTGTGCTGAATAAATACTTTCACTTTCACTTTACTTTCACTATAGGAATTGTAATGAAAAAATCGATTAATCGATTAAATCGATACTGTAAATTTATGTCAATATAATCGAGTTTAAACAATTATTCGATTATAATTATTTAGATTGAGCACTATCGATAATATCAATTTTTAATTGCAATCAATTAAACTGCAATTAGCTGTAGTAAAAATAGTCTTTCTTATTACCCTTCTTAGATATCTTTTATATGACAGAGTTAAGTTCTCACTTACTGTAATATACCAGCATATAATATACCAGATTTGATTGGCATATCAGCTAATATGTATAATATTACTTTTATGCTAATATATATCATATTAGCTGATATGCCAATCAAATCGATTATATCAATATAATTTATTTTAGAAAAACTATTGCACAAACAAGTACAACTGGTGGACTTAGGTAATGCTAGGTGCATTACCTACCAGTCAACCCTTATTATCGATTAAATCGTCAGTATTGCTTCGAACCATAAAATCGACACTATCGATATCATCTATTATTTGAAATGACTAAGCAATCTAATTGATTAACTTCGATTAGGTTGCGTTGCATCAGGTAAAAATCGATAGAACCCATTATATCGATATTATCGATAGCCCAATCGATTTAACATTATTGGGTCCCTATTGATACTATCGATTAAAAATCGATGCACAGTATATTATACGGCAACACTAGCTCGCGGACCAACCAGGGCGCAAAGTGTGGCGTTTCCAAAAGTTGTTTGTTTTCCAAGACTTGTTCTAAAAATAAGCACGAACCTCGCTTACTTACACGGTTGTACTGTTAAACTTTGTAATGAGCTTTCCGTGTTTGAATATTATTGCGCACTTAAAGCGTTTGCATAAATGAAATGCATTCGAAAATTCAGTATCATAGTTCATACATTGGGATTAAAAAGAAGAGTAAATTGTTTATTTAGCACGTAGGGTACAGTCAGTGGCGTGGAGTTCGTGAACAACTATGTACCTTGTCACATTAAGTCACTGTCTATCTGACTTGCTTAGTTACGCGGATACTTGGTATTACAAAGTACTGAGGTGTATACGAACCAATGAGATACTGGCTGTAAAGGTTTGATTTTAAATCTTATGCGCACGACGTATCCAATTATCCAATGAAGAATCCAATTATTTTATTTTTGAAAATTAGAAAGTAGGTAAGTATGAGGTAAACACTAGAAAATTATGTTCTAGAATCACCAGCAATATCATTTGATGTCATTTACAAATCGGGTTTTACGGAATCTTTTTTCAAAATCTTTTAATACTGCTATTAGGGTAATCTTCTAAATATGTATATAAAAGGAGAAACTGACTGACTGAAATATCAACGCACAGCCTGAACGGTTAAACGTAGGCACTTAATATTTGGAAGGGACGTAGCTTAAGTACCGTAGAGATGCACTAAGAATGGGATTCCCGAAATTCCCACGGGAACTGGAATTAGCGGGAAAATCCTTTTGTATGAAAAATCTAACCGCTTATGTAAGATGCTTTAAATTTGGCATGCAGGTACTTTAGTTAACTTTAAACAGGATATTGCAAAATTCCCACGGGAACGGGAGTTAGCGGTAAGAAACTCGATAAACCCTGTAAGCGACCAAAAGAGATGCGTAAGCAATGATTTTTAGAATTAAGATAATAATTTACAAAGAGTTAAATGCCGGTGGAAAATAGTGCGTCATTTATTGAGCTAAGAAGATAATGATAGAGTATGAAAGACAAACTAGTAAAAAGGTTATATTACACGTGCGTTCTGCACAAACTCTGTAGTCTACGCAAACGAAGTTGCGGGCACAGCTAGTATACTAATATAAAGTGACGCTCCTTTTAAAATAAATTTAAAACCATTTTAATCTAAAATATTAGCATAAAACAAACTTTACGATTTTTCATTCACCAATATTTACCCTTTGGTCCACGTTTGTAACTGATCTTTCGTACAAAAATCGATAAAAATGTAAAGACAGCTATAAAAGTGGACAAAAAAACCAGGTTTTAAAATGGAAAATAATATTTCGTTTCGTAGTACGAAAAAAGCAATTCATTTCTGTTTTCGTAACTGGTTATGAGAGCAAGAAAAAATTCAGTTCTCGTATCCCCTACAAACGTGGAGCAAAGGATATTTTCAACCATATTTCGTGCTAAATCTTTGAGGACCACTGGCATGGGCTCCTGCCGATACAAGCGACATGTATGTCTCGCACGCTCGCAAACTTGTGCTGTGGGGGGGGGGGGGGGGGGGGATATTTCAAATTTTGTTTGTTTTTCAACTCTGCACCGTGCGACTCTAATGAAATTAGAGTCGCACGGTTTAGAAGGGTTTCCCAACGCAATTAGAAGAGTTTCCCAAGCTCTGTCTGAACTTTTCCGCCTTTTAATAAGAATTAGTGGAGGTAATACGTTCTTTACAAAATTAACGTATTAGTTTTACTAATGAAAGAACTTTTAACAGGGTTTTTGTGGTATTAGAACGGGCTAATTGGAAATTTGTATGGAAATGATAAACATGATACAATAAAAAGCACGCGCGATACGTGAAGGTGGGTTCGAGTCCCGCACCGCAATTGGAGATGAATTTTCTCTGTTTCTATTAAAATAATAGTGCATTTCAAGAAACTGACATGATATTTCAAGAACTCTCTTAAAAACTGGTCACAGTGACAGCCAACTTTACTTTATTACTATTTTCATAGTTTTTCTTTTCTACCTGACTATCGATGATGGCGGCCTTACCATCTTCACTGAGCTTTCGGGGGAGCGCAAATGGCTCTCACACCTGTAATTTTCATAGTGTTCAATGTTGGTGTTCCTATTAAAATAAATAATTGTCCATAACGGTGGCTCTGTGACACGATGGGCAAACTCCGCGAGTGGCGCCGAGCTGGTGAACTTTTTAATTGCACTTTAGATAGGTTAATTATGTCATGTTCATTCTGGGGCTATTTTTAGTAAGTTTAAAGCAAAATATAGTGTTTCCTGTGATCTCTATGAATGCCAAAACATGCTTAGGTACATAATAATTACCGAACCAAATAATATAAATATCAGGTTTGGGTAATTTTTGAGGCTAGAGTCGTCAGTTTTCCTAGCACTGTGGGTGTATTATTGGATAATGCCGGTATATATGAATACTTGTTTTCTACATAAATAGATACATAGATTTAGATTGTGCTTTGACTTTTGAGCAACACAGGCTTCAAAACTTCGTTGGTAGGTTTTAACAGCCTTAGCGTCATATTTTCATTAACATATTTTTGGCATTTTTTTGCAGGGGGAAACGTGCCTACAATGCTACATACTCACACCCAAAAACAGAACTGTAACTGGTTCGAATAAAAATAGTTTATGAAAAAATATAACCTACATTTTTTTTCACTAATAATACCCGGATATAATTTGGACAGCGTTAAAATTCTTGCTGTAAAATGATGGTACGAGTATAAATAGAAAGGTCGAAGCATTGTCATAACATTTTGTGTAAATATTGAAAATATTATGGTGGATGAAGATTTGCAAACTTATCTGAATAGAAAACGAGCAAATTGAATTCCTGTACTATATGGCCGTAAAATTAAATTACCTTAAAAGCCTTCAAATTTATCACAAATGCGTTTGCCAAAACGAGATTTGAAACCACAGTCTCTAAGCCTGAGTTTCATAACTAGATTAATGGATCAATTTAATTGTTAAGTTAAATTTGATTTGAGAGGAGAGATAACGGGATAGACTTTAGCGTCACGCGATTGTCAATGTCCTGGGTCCGATTCCCGGTCGAGCCAATATAGGAAACCACCTCATCTAGAGTCTGGATGATGTAGTGACGTCGTTATTTCTGACTTCTGTCACAAACATGCTTTAGCATCTTACTACAGCACCAGAGCAATGTGTGTGATGCTGTCCAATATATATTTAATTGTACATAAATGCAACTCCACAAGTAAGCTAACAAAAGTTTCTAAAACTCCCATAAACAATTCGCCGGTGACATTCCGCTTTAACTTCATAATTGTCCTTATTACGGTGTCCCCGCGAGCCGACGTGATGGGCAAACTTCGCGAGTGACGCGCAATTTGTGCGAGCCGACGTGAAACTTTTGAATTGCACTTTACGCCAGTAACAGTATCTGGCTGGTTGACTCTTTTTGTTAGAAATTGTCTAGTTTTTACAGGGAACCTGTAGAATAAGTCTGTTGTTTATGGGATAAATACTTTCGCTACTGTCGGGATCATTTCTCCTATGGATGTATATACAGTGTTTGATTGTGTTTTCTATAGTGAGATTCAAATCCACAGCCCTTGGCTTCAAAGCCAGATGCTCTGATCACTTACCCAACGGTCTATTAAAAATATAACATGAAATTAAAATATTTACCTTAAACGACAGAGCTATTATAAAGCTAAATATAACTTAACAACCTAGCTAACAAAAGTTTCCAGGAGCCCCATAAACAGTTCACCGGTGACATTCTACTTTAACTTCATGATTCTCCTTATTACGGTGTCCCCGCGAGCCGGCGTGATGGGCAAACTCCGCGAGTGACGCGCAATTTGTGCGAGCCGACGTGAAACTTTTATATTGCACTTTACATCGGTAACAGTATCTGGCTGGTTTACTCTTTTTGTTCCAAATTGTCTTCTACTGGGTAACTAACTACAGAATTTGATGAAGACTTTCTCTTCAAATGGTAACACTTCTACTATAGAAACAGTCTGTTTTTAGCATAACTATGTATTAATGTATTTGTATGCTTTACTAAGTCGAAGGGAAGTAAAGCGTATGAAATCACAATAAAATGACGAATGTATTTCCACGCACACGCACTACTTTACAATTAGAAAACAGAGAGAGTAAGGAAACAGAAGTGAGTATGGGCACTAGACAGAAATAATACGATTTAAATGTTTGTGTAACCAACCCAATTTTTGAATGTGCTTATTAGCAAAATGGCATTGTCGTATTGTTATCCTCTATGGCTGTTTAATTAAATGACATATAGAAATACAGACTTGAAATACTTTATTAGACAATATTTTTTACAAAACCTCAACCATTCCCTTCGAAGAAAATTTTGCATGACGTCACCAGTTTGCACAGTTTTACGAATTATTGACGTAAACACGGAGTGTTCTATTTAACTTTGATGCGCTGTACAATCATCGATTTTAATTTTTAAATAATGTCTTTACTACATAATGATCTTATAATAAATGAAATCCTTGGAAAACTATAAAACGCGGACCACCCCTGTTCTATCGCGAAATTATATACATTTTCACGCGACTGCTTCAAATAGACTTCACTTTAAAGTCTAGTAAATATTCACTAGGCAGAAAAAATATACTTACATAACAATAATTAAGATTTATTTATATACATATAATAACTTACAAGGTATAATGATTTAATCATAACTTATTGTAAACTAGTCTATGCAAAAGACTGGCATCCGTACTAGGTAAATCCTGTATGACAGATTAATAGTCTCCACTTCCGAACCGGTGAATAGTTACTTATTTACTTCGATCATTGTTACATCTGTTAGACGTAACAGAAAAGAAAGGAAATACAGTATTTAGCTTTTTTTGTACAATCAAACAATATCATATATGGAATGGAAGCATGAATTGGCGACTAAAAATAAAAGTTAAACGAAGCACCTCGCACTCTACACACACCTATTTTCCGGGAGTAGGGTTGCCAGGTTTCAGAATCGAGTAGCCGGACTGACTAGACAGTTTGGCCGGACATTTGGGTAAATAACTCCTTAAAACTTTTTAAAGCAAGCTTTTATTTACGTGACCTAAAAGATGGAAATTAACTTTTAATTAAATCAAACTTGTTTGGATCAAGGTTGTTACCCAAAAAGACACCAGAAGACGGACGACGTTAGCTAGAGCCGGCTCCAGATAGAGAACGCTGGAAGTGTATAGGGATGTGTTGCCCAGCAGTGGGACAGCTTATAGGCTATATAAAAAAAAACAGTTCCATATATCTATTAGACAATTTGAAATTTATGAAAGCACCTAGAGCTGTCAGTACACTATTATTAAATCAACAAAATTAAATGATAAACATTTATTAACTTCATAACATTCCTCTGAAATTTGAATGAAAGGCAAAACAAGCGACTGGAAGTAAATTCGCCTGCACGCTCGGCGCTCAAAATGCCGAACAAGCCGCACACCATTTTTTAGACCGGACACGCAACCCGTTAGCGACTGCTGTGATCCTACCTCTTTAACTCTTTTGGCTTTTGAAATGTCAATATGTTTTACTTTTCTATATCACCTTCTGTTTTATAATTTTAAGTGTGTGTCCATCCACAAAGTCTCTCCTGAAGACCAGCGCTTCGCCGGGTCAGCTAGTATAATATAGAAATGGAAATGGAAATATTCCTTTTTTCATGTAGGCTCTAAAAAAGCACTTACGAATCGCCAGTACAAGTTCAGTATTATACCGACGCTGCGTTCTAGTTGCTTATCCAATATATCGTTTGAGCATAGAACGAGTTTAATTGTTATTATAGTTTCACATTCCGTTATAGAGCCACAAGGCCGAACTATGTCCGGCTTTATCCGGACGCCTTGCAACACTAGTCGGGTGTCGGGAGGCGCGTAAAGTTCAGTGCGAGCAAGCTTGATTGCATTGCAGGGATTGCATTACCTCCGGCTCTTCAGGTCTGATTTGTGTTGTCCCACTTTTGCTTGTTTGTTTTTAATGTTAATATTGCACTTAAAGATTGACCTCATCTCACCTTATATTACGTGGCAATGAGGTCCTAGCTTAAGGGCAATACGTACAGCATGAAAAAACTGTAACTTGTCTCCCTACGTTGAACGCTTGACCCCTGCTAGTAATGTACCACCCCAAGAGCTCTGGAAACCTTACACGCAGGAACACAACAACACATAAGTGATTGTTATTTGGCTGCGGTCATCTGTAAGGTGGAGGTATTTCACCAGTTGGGCTGCTCCAGTTCGAGCGATAAGTCGCTATGCTAGAAAACTTCTACATCAGAGGATCCCAAGCGTCTCTGATCCAATAGAAGAAGAAGAGTCAATATTTATATTTCGTTACGTAGCGATACATCGCTCTGACTTTAAATAACCATTAAATTTTGTTCTTGAGCGTTTTGTTCTAGTTTTACCTCCGTTGAACAAAATGTAAAATAACCCTAACCGGAGATCACGACCCTCATCAAAGAGGATATGACGTAGAGAAACAAATAATGTATAAATATAGTACGTAGAGTTTGACTTGAGACATTTAATATAGTGTTTTAAAAACTGTATCAAAAGCTTCATACAATTCTGATGTGGAACAGTTAATTTGACAGGACTGTAAGCTGGATTGCAATTATGTATCAATCCTGAACTGCATTCAACAAAATTTAATTAAACCCATAACCCTAAACCAAGGGCTGTCACCGCGGTGACGTTGATTTGTTGCACCGAATATTAGAAGCGGTTAATCTTCAAAACGGACGCTGCTGAACGGCCGCCATGATGGATGTGTAATGACGTCACTACACTAGTGCTAACATTGTGACGTAACGGCATTCTTTGGTGACGGCTAATGGATTTAGAGATCAAACGCGTAAAACTAGTGTAGTAGAAGTATTATGGATCCACCTTACCTACCTCCAGCTTCAGCTTACCTCTTAAACAAATACTTAATGTTGTATTCACTTATGAAAACAAAACTTTATGTCTTGGTCCAAAGTAGTCTACACATAGCTGTAAGGTAGATACTGCTACTGCTGAGTTTCATACCGGTGTCATCTCGGTAGGTAGATATAGGTTCCGAGCCGGAAGTAGAATCACTTTGCATTGTATTCAATGACGATTCAAAAATGTTACATGTGTGTAACCTATTTGAATAAAGATATATTATATTGATTGATTTTTTTGATAAATGTTCTATGAAGACACACTGTAAAGTCACAACTCTAACAAGCAATAGTTTTTTATTTTATATTGCACTTCAAAATTGACCTCATCCCACCTGATGTTAAGTGGTAATAAGGTCCAAGCTTAAGGGTGACAAGCTCAGCATAAAAATATGTTACTGAACTTGTCGCCCTTACCTTGAAGGCTTGACCCCTGCTACTACACATTAGTATGTAGCACCCCCCAGGAGCTTTGGAAACCTTACTCACACGCAGGAACACAACAACACAGAAGTGTTTGTTATTTGGCTGCGGCCTTCTGTAAGGCGGAGGTATTTCACCAGTCGGGCTGCTCCAGTTCGAGCGATAAATCGCTATGCCCTACCTCTCTTCGACACATTTTAAAGATAATACGCAAAATATCAAGATAGCCGATGTACGAGTAGCTTGAAGTCCTCTTTTGTTACAGAATTAAATAAATAAATAAATGTTGGACATCATTATCAATTATGTAATCGTGTTATGACAGGTATTTACAACTATTTACAAGTAAGTACGTAGGTCATGACTTATGCTGAGTGCCCTTTTTTTTTTTTTTCGGGGGGAAATGCGTTGATGCACCGTACCGTCACCCCGAGGGAGGGTAACGGCGTGTGTGGGACTCCCTGCCCTGAAAAGGGCAGGACTACCCACTAAAACCCCCCGGTTGGACCTCCATCGCCTTAGTGGCGATGCTGTGGGAGATCGGCTAAGCCTTGACTTCCACAACACCGCCGGCGGAATAGCCGCTTACGCGGCTCCGTCTACTCCCCCGCAGTGTTCGGGGGGAGACTGGGGATGGCCGGTCCAACGGTACCATCCCCACTTCGCAGTGGGGGCCGGTGCAATGCCAGCTGAGGTGCCCTTACACCGTCAGCCGGCCGCTCCCCACGCGGTAGCTGGGCGCGTTCGTATTGTCGCCACGCCCTCAGCCGCCTTCTTTTGCGGCTATGCTGAGTGCCCTCACTCTTTTATGGTTGACATCACGACTTGCACTTGTCTGCATATCTCGGTGGGTTAGAATAACACTGATTTGTTATTAATTTGCATTTGTTGTTTGTCTTTTTTTTTTTGTCCAATCCTATATTATTTTGTGTTCTTATATGGCTGTGATGTGATTTTTTAAAGTAATATTTAGTTATTTCTGTCACAGTTGACAAGTCAGCCAAAATCCCTTTTGTTGGTTCTCATTGGTTTTGTTACGGGTACGAACACAAAATGTCCCCGCACCTAATAAGTCAGAGTATGAACAATACTCTCACGGATATATCACGAACGGCTAACACGATGTGTCCCATGATGCAATTACTTATTGTTAACCTCTATGGCTGTAAGCATCACGAGGGTTAGTATAGTAATATATCGACGGAAGGTAATGAGTGTGAGGCGGTATTTACCTACCACATGGGCTACAGTATAAAGAAGTTAATAATTCTTTTTCCTAGTCCAGAAAATAAATTTGGCTATACCCTACAAAGAGGAAACGCAGCCAGTCTTCTTGGCACCTGGTACAATTTATTTGTAGGTTTATTATGATTGATATGATTTTTGTAATATTTTTATGTACATAATTCCCTTGATGTTTATAACATAATGAATTAAAATGATAAAGTGTAATTTAATTAAGTTCAGTGAAGTCTTAGTTCAAATAATAATAATGTTGTTTATTTATTCAAGTAACAAGACTCACTTTAGTAAGTTGTAAAAGACTTAAACTATGTTTGTACATTGATGTGTAAAATATAATGATTAACGCACAACTTCAGAAGAAGATAAATCTATACTTATGTTTTAATATATAATCCTACTAATTTTATAAACGTCAAAGTTTGTTTAAATTGGTGGATATTTTTTTTTGTTAAAAACATTAGTGAAAACCTATTAAAGGTAGGTATTTTTAATCTTGACCGCGAAGAAAATCACAGGAGGACGGAATCATTTGATATTTTTTTCATATCCTTTATAAATCGATTAAAAGTGTATCTCATTTTCTTTTTTTTTATATTTTTTTTAAAACAGCTATTATTATCTTTGACCTAAAGTTAAAAAACAATATTTCACGGATCAAAAGAAAACGTAACCAGAAAAATTGTTCACATTTCTGGAAGAATAGACCTAATTTGCTTTACAAGAACCAAATGTTAAATATTAATTTCAGGTATTGTTATATAAATTTGTTGGTGAATTACATTTTGTTATTAAAATTATTTCCGATTTATTAAAAAAATATTAAGATAAAAGGATGCCAAGTTGCGTGATGAGAGTTCGTTACGTCACTTGTGGGTTAAAATGTAGGTATGTACCTAAAATGACGTCATATGACCATTTAATTCCATGTATCGCCGCTAGTTTGAACGAAATAAGTTTGAGAACCTCCGGTCTACAGAGATGCGCATTCAAACTTCTCGCTTGTCGCATGCAAGTTGACATTGTTCCTTCTAGCCACAGCACAATGACTTGCAGCGTCGCATTGTCCGTGCAACTGTCCTAGAGTTGGCCAACATAAATTGTTTATGTTGTGTTACGTGCGCTGGGAACAGGCGTACACACACAAGTGCAGGGGGTCGATGTTTTTAAAATCATTATATTTGTTTGCTAAAAATTGTTATTTAATAATAGATTTGACCCCACGAACTGAGAAAAAACGCTGGTAAAATAAATCGGGGATGCATTTTTTTATTGATTGATGAATAATTGAAGAATAAACACATCTTCATAAGATTACAGAACAGCATTACTTAATGTATCGAGACAGACTACGGTGGTTTCTTGCCCAAAACTGAACTGGTTCAATTTGTTTCTTGTAATATCTTTCATAATATAAGACTTCGCCCTCATTTCATTACGTTATTTCCGATCAATCTAAATTCAAGTTATCGAAAGCCGATTGTCATAAGTCATACCAAGACTAGTAAAGTAAATGTAACATGATCATTTCCTGTCTCTAGTATCCGGTTCACTGTTCAACATTAACTGTTTGTGTTGGTACACGTGCGCCGTGCGCGGCGTGTGCAAACAGCCGTGAGCGTATCCTATCGACCGAACGTACCGTTATTTACGTGCGCGCGGTAATGGGCCGGCAAATTAAGTTTTACCAATACACGCTGGTGTTTTATTGACCTCACGGCTGCGAGCCCTCGCTTTGCTTTATGTGGCCTCTTAGGGAGAGAGGTTGGTAATATGTTGCCTTTTAGCACACATTTGCCTTCCTTGTTAGTGTAACAGACTAGTATGTTACGACGATCGTAAAAGTATCGATGTTTTTGTAGCGTATAACTACGGTTTTGCAAGCGTAAGATATATCGATGTTTTATTTTACCCCAACATTTTTAAAACTGTGATTGTTTTCATTGATTATTGATTAAATGTAGATACTTTTCATGAATTTATTTAGGTAACTAAAATGATATTTTAGGAATTCCTTCTTTACATTGAAATTTACTTATATTTACATAGTATGCAAGTTAAGATACTTAAGGTTCATTTAGATTGAACCGATTATAAAATCCTATTTTAGTACCTACCTACATCTATATGATTATGAGTAGTATACCTTTTTTTCACCTACTAAAAACTCTACTACTTTCCCCCCCAACGCCTATTGTGGTGGGGTCGGGAACCGCCTGAGCGATGCTGCACAACCCCCACCGACATGAGTAGTATACCTAGTACTTGAAATTCAACGTAGACAATGGAATTCACTATTAGCAATAACAGTTATCCTTTTACCTTTGTCAATGGACCCAAACTATGAGATAAAACGTTAAATTCATAAATCAGCATAAAGTACAACAAATTGAATTGGATAAACAATATCAGTTTGGAAATTCACATTATCTCTCGCAGTTTATCAATGAAGCACAATTGCTGTAAAAGCGTTATGTCACAATTTATAAATGAATGCAGTCCAGAAGTATGATGCCACCAAAGTCTTCGGTAGTTTTAGACAGGCTGTTCTGTAACCTTTTAAGGACATTTTTAATTAAAAAAGAACCTTATTTGCAACAAAAAAAGTACAAAAGGTGCAAAAGGTTGACTTTATGCTAGGAGCATTCTCTACCAGTCAACCGTTGGGTTATGCAGATAGTTAATTTATGGGTGCGGTAACAGTAAAATGTGAGTATGGATTAGAACACAATAAATAACACTAAATTAAACACCGGAACAGAATATTCCTAAATAGGTACATGACAAAATAATATAATTAATTATATTAAATACACTTACATATTTATATATATATGACAATATTATTATTCTTTTGTTAATAATCAAATCAATCAATTAATAAAATAAAAATACATTTCTCAAGAAGTTTACCAGGTATTGTCACCAGTTTGAAAGTTCACGCAATTTCCAGCTCAATCATTGAAATCAAGTCTTCAATAAAATAATGGATACTATACATGACACTACTACTACTGCAAAACACGCTAGTTAAATCGCGGGTTGGTGACCAAAGACTCGATGTATGCTGCTGAAAATTTCAAACATATTTTTTCCGACTCAGAAGTCGAACCCAGGAATCCCGAGAGCATAAGTTACAATATTGATTCATTCTCAAGATAGCATTAGCTATGTATTTTTTTGTACCTGTCACAATTAATAATTAATAAATTATTTATTCAATAACATGACATGATAGTTTTACAACCAATACATAAGTAAACAATGGTAAACATTTAGATACAATGAATGAACATAAAATAGTTATATGACATATTACCATGTATGTTTGGAACAGATTATGTTTTTTTGTGTGTCGTCTTTAAGTTAAGATCTTACATATTTTCGTTCTTTCTTTCTTAATACCGAAAATTAAGGCGTCTACATTAAAATTATACAGCTAAAAAGTTTTTTTGTTTGCTCATTACAAGAACTACTCGAATTGAAAAATTATTTCATTTGGATAGTCAATTTATGGAGGAAGGTTTTCGACAATAGATATGACAAATAAAAGCAAATATAACCAATAAAAGCAAATATGACCAATAAAAGCAAATATGACCAATAAAAGCAAAGAATCAGTGGATGATGTGGAAAACCAGGGATAGTACGCGTGCGAAGCCGGGGTAGGCCACTAGTTAGTAATAAAACCGTTAACTAAAATATAGCAGCGCAACCAATTGAGTGCAACGATTTATGCCCGGTGACAATATTAGAAAATTGATCCGGTCAAGCTACGGATAGTAAAAAAATATACGAGGCGTATGCTAAAAACTTCCGCCAGACGACTGATCACAGCTGATATGGAAAGTAAATTATGGTACGGTATTAACGATTCGTAGTCGGTTGACGAAAAACGGATAGTCCTTTTTGATTTAGTACTAATCGTAAAATATTTAAATCGGGCATTATTGTCTTTTCGGCTTCCTGACTGAACTTACATTTACATTGCGTTACTAGATATCTCCAAATCAAGCGAAAAGTCGGACAAATTGAATCGTGTAAACATCCGCTCGGTGTAAACTTGGGGACGGTAATATTTTAACCGAAATCGTTATTTATGGGGACGTCAAACTGCGCTGATGGTGCCGCGGGAGCACACAAGTTTGTTTTATTGCCGCGACCCATCCTGGATATATGGCCGGCGTTCGATGTCAACAAATGCTTGCGGTGGCACACGAATCTATTTAGGGCATTGTAGCTTCGAGGAATACTTTGAGAAACATTGTTAATAACTAGAACAGGCGTTTTAGACGATTGGTATTTTAAAAACGAAAAAAAAAATCATCTCCACTTGCGGTGCGGAGCTCAAAGCTCGCGACCTAAACGTAGCGCCAACTATGCTAACCGCTAGTTCTCATAGGCGATGAATTTTTTCTCTTGTATCAACCCTTCGGTAAGTGCCCTCTGCCGAATATGTTTAGAACTAGCTGTGCCCGCAACTTCGTTCGCGTAGACTATATCCTTTTATGGTCTATTTTACCCCTTTCTCCCCTAATATTCGAAACAAAAAGTAGTCTATATTTTAATCCAAGTTTCGAGCTATATTTGTGCCAAATTTCATATCTCTAAATTCAAAAATAAACATTTTTCCATATAAACTTCCAAAGGTTGTATTACCCCCCTCCCCCCCCTTATTTTCTAATAAAAAGTAGCCTATGTCCGTTCTTGAGATTCAACGTATACCTATACCAAATTTCATCAAAATCGGTTGAGAGGTTTAAGCAGGAAAGCGTAACAGACACACGGACAGACAGGCAGACAGAGTTACTTTCACATTTATAATATTAGTACGGATTGGCCCGTGGTACTTTCGTTGCAGAAATGTTTGAAAACCACGGAATCTTCGAACCTAACCCCGCTTAATAAAAACCTTTATGTCATAGATAGATAGATGTATTTTATTGCACAAAAGGTTTACAGAAATAGGTTTAACAGATTGGTATTGAATGACAATTTAGGCGGTCTTATCGCTAGAAAGCGATCTCTTCCAGACAACCTTAAGGTAGAGAAAATAGTAGATGGCGAGAAATGGTCATCTACGTAAACGAATGTTTTGACGTTTTGCATGTGTCACTATGGTATAAGTTAGTTTTAGGCATTTTTAATTTAATTTTCTCTGAATGTCCAATAAATAAATAAATAAATAAATGTGTGTACAACAGTGGGTGTTTTTTAAGTTACGTGAAAAATGTTGAAGAACAAGCTATTAACCGAAATGCGCCTGCCGAATTAAGGTATCATAGAGATGGTATTGAGTATCAGGTATACCTTCTTAATATTTTTTTCTGTTTGAACCTTTCGATGTATGAATAAACATTGATTTTGGCGACATCTCTGAGGTCCCGGATTCGATCCCCGGTCGGGTCAGAATGGAAAACGAACTATTCTATATTGTCTCGGGTCTGGGTGTTGTGGTACCGTCATTGTTTCTGATTTTTGTGACACAAGTACTGAAGCTACTTACCACAGAATCAGGCCAATGTACATATGTGACGTTGCCAAATTTTTATTTTATTTATTTTTAGTTATTCAGTAAGCAGTATTTCATTTTCAATTGCATAAACAACGGGAAATGCGGCATATTGTTCAATGTAACCCTCTCCTTAGTACCATATGTACACAGATTACCGTTTCATCCTAATGTTTGCAGTATTCAAACTATCTGCACAAAGCGATATGCTAATTCCTTTGTAAAGCGAATTGCTCCCCTCTAGAAGTCTATAGTTAATGTTTTACTGAGTAAATGGTTTAAACTTATATTGGCCTATGAACTTTAATTGTGTAATCTTCCCAGGGTAAATATGGCTCTTGTTTCGTTCAAAAAGTTTAAAATGCTTTGGGCCATTTGCAAGAATGTCAACTATTATGCAATGTGGCATGCAATTAATTGATTTTTGATTTTAACTGCCAACACGTCTGTCGATCGCCAAAAAAAACAGATAAGTTTGAAACTTGACTTTATATTTGATATATATATATATATATATATATTTATGAGTTTATGTATGTTTATCATGTTATACTATGAATGTAATCTTAAAATAAAAACTTTATTTATGTTACACGGCCCTTTACTCGCCATCTACTATTTCCTCTACCTTAAGGTTGTCTGGAAGAGATTGCTTCCTAGCGATATGACCGCCTAAATTTTACAATAATTAATCTGTAAAACCTATTCCTGTAAAGTTTCTGTGCAATAAAATATATCTATCTATCTATTTATCTAAGTCTGCTGTATACATTCTCGTCATCTACTCCTTTCTCTTCCTAATGGTTGTCTAGAAGAGATCGGTTTACAAGACTGTCTGAATTGTAGGTAGCTTAATTTGTCTAAAAAAAAAAAAAAAAAAAATGCGCCAGACAATCACACCAATCACCTGGTCTCAAACTAAGGTTTTCCCTTGTACTATGAGTACCAGACGACGGATACTAACTGGGGGCGTCATCCCAGCACACCCAGACCCAAGTCAATTGAGAAAAGTTCGTTTTCCAAATTGACCTGACCGGGAATCGAACCCGGGACCTTACGCGCTTTGGGCGCCTACCTTAGCCACTGCGCCACCGAGGTCGTCAAATCAATTTAAATATTTTGTGCAGGTATTTATATCTATCTTTATAAGTCGGACCTGGTTTAATCAATAGGCCGGTAAAGTAGGCTTTCATAATCATCATTTCTTAGCTGGTAACCTGAGGCAGTAAACTCCGTGTCGTTTAATTATATATGGCCTGCAGAAAAGAAAATTTCAATTTATATTTAACTAGCGGTCCCGGCGAACTTCGTTTCGCCTTAGATAATTTTTCCCGCTTTACAGTTAAAATTTTTCAAATTTTACCAAGGATCCCTAATTTTGTAGCCTATGTCAAATTGGAATAATGTAGCATTCTATTGGTGAAAGAATTTTTTAAATCGGCCCAGTATTTTTTGAGCCTATTCATTACAAACATACAAACATACAAAAATAGGTAAAAATCTTTCCGCTTTATAATATTAGAGATAGATGAAAATTAGTAAAGATAAACAAAGTAAGGTGAAAAATGAAATCACTATACAGTGGTTTTACTATATAATAAAAAGATTTCACTATTGACTATTCAATGATGTGCTGGAAAGTGATGGTCGAAAAATATTGTATTACAAATTAGTGGGAATAATTTTCGCTCAGTAAAAATATTTTGATCTATTCAGGAAACCGTAGATAATAAGAAAGAAGAATTAAGATAAAAAAAACATGATTAATTCGCTCTTAAATTGATAACGCTTATTTTGTTTTTTTATTTATTAACAAACTGAAATATATGAATGAATACCCATATGCCTGCTCCACACTACTCGCGAAGTTACTCGGCGAAGTTCGCCCGAGGCGAGGCAAAGTTCGACGCGGCGAGCACGAGGCGAGCCGAAGTGCCTCTCTACACTATCGTATTCGTCTAACTTCGTTCAACTTCGCGAGTAGTGTGGAGGAGGCAATACAAAGCAAATTAACTGTGAATACGATTTTAAATATCGTTTATTTTAGATCAAATTAGAAGATAATAACATCTCTGGAAAATTTAGGTGTTACGGACAAGGAAAGCTAAAAAAGTAACCCCAAGCCCCATTTTATAACGAGGCTTTAATCTGAGTTATGTCTAATTTAAATCCTAGCCGAGACAAAAAGGGTTTAACCTTTTTGCTAGAGGGTGGGGTATTGGAAAAGCCTTTGGGGTACGGGACCCGGCTCAATCCTCGTCAGACAGAGAACAGGCGTTCTTGCGATGAGTGGGGAGGAGACATGGCTGCGAGAGGAGCGGGAGCGGGAGGAGGTCTCAATTCGACCGTATATATTTTTTTTATGTTTGGTCGGACATAACTCCGTGGTTTGTGAACTGATTTTGATATTTTTTTTCATTTGGAAGGAGGTATACCAAGTGTGGTACCATGTCATGGAGACCAGGACCTGATGATGGGATCCCAGAGAAACTGGGGCTAACTTTCGAAATTATTATGGGGACGAATGCGTTTGTTCCTTTTTTCAGTAAGCATTTTAAAGCACTACTCTAATCAGTCCTATTTTCCGTTTTGACGACCTCAAGAGGCGAGCTACATCTCTGAGGTTGCGGCCTCGATACCTGGTCGGATCAATATGGGAAACGAATTTTTCTGTATTGTCTCGGGCCTGGCTGTTGTAACACCGTCGTTGTTTCTTATTTCAGTAACACTACCACAAAATTAGGGCAATGTATGTGATGTTGTCCAATATTTATATATTTATTATTTATTAAGTCCTAGGGGTGAGTGCCTTCGGCTCCCCGTAAGTTCGGTGATAATGAAAATGTCATCTGCAATCATCATCTATTGTCAGTTAGGAAAAAAAAGGTTTTCCGTCCGTCTGTTACGTTATCCAAACCTATGGGACACTTTTTTTTAAATTTCCCACCTAATCAAAAAATAACGGCTATACATTGTTTGAATTGTCACACACACGGGTACATTTTATACCCACCCCAACAGTGACGTAACTAGCCACAAACCCCAAACTCAGCATCGTTACAATTCAGTATTTTTTTTAAAAATTTGGCAAATGAAAAATATTTTATTGTTAAGAGAGGTAGGGCATAACGATTTATCGCTCGAACTGGAGCAGCCCGACTGGTGAAATACCTCCGCCTTACAGAAGATCGTAGCCAAATAACAATCACTTCTGTGTTGTTGTGTTCCTGCGTGTGAGTAACAGATTTATTATGCTGTACTTGTCACCCTTAAGCTAGGACCTCATTACCACTTAATATCAGGTGGGATGAGGTCAATCTTGAAGCGCAATATAAAAAAAAAATATTTTTTAATAAACTGGTATTTGTGATCCAGTCTGCTCCTCTAATAAGACAGTTACTACGAAAATGGCACGAATTGCTTCGAGTAAAGGATGGCCGTGGCGCTGTTTTGCTCTATTTGCGGGATGTCGGGAAGATTTAAAAATGTCATACTATTGTCGTCACCTGCTAGATTCAGAAAGACTACCAAGAATGAAATCTTACAATGGTCAAGTTAGCAATATTTAATTCTCATACTCTTCGAATGCGAATTAAACGTTTTAAATAAACACAATACCATTTATGCAAATGAAAAACCACGTTTTAACTCCCGAACTTTTGATAGTATCTTCATAAACGAAACCTTTTGTTTGTTCGTTTCGTATTTGGAAGTAGACCCCCAGATATAGCAACAATCCGCTCCCGCTCAGCAACACGCGCCCGCCCTCACGTAAGCCCGCTTGTGGTCGCAATAAAGTGTCGCCACTAATCCTCGGCCGCGCCGCACTCCCCCACGTGCCCCACTTACATGTAATTAAGCCGTTCTGGAGTTGTTGTGCTTGCTCAACCGCGATGTAACCACTGTTGCCTTATCCTTTTCTTCCCGGTTAAAATCAGTGCTGAAAATGTTGGAGCTCTTAGTTAATAGATAATTTTAATCTATGTTTTATGTGGAATAGAGCAGCGGATTAAGAAAGACAAAAATACCAAATAGAGTTTAGTTCATAGAATATTAAACAAAATTTAGATACGTTTTTTTTTATTTCCCAAATAAATAAAAAAACTTCCTAACTTGTATTACAGAACTCGGAAAAAGGCCACCAACGCCTAGACCCGATTAGACAATAAAGAAAAGTTTTGCATATTGACACGACCTAAATTCGAACCCGGGGCCACAGAGATGGCACGACGCCAAAGTCCAGCCCACTCGCCTCAGCTATGGTCAATTTCATCTGCATGTTCTTGGTGTGCAATCGATTATGATTATTATATTAGTAGAGGAAAAATTAATTTATCATCATGAATCGATTGCCAGACTCTACCCATCAATCGTTCTCCACACCGGTAGTGTACTCCAAGCATGATTTTTCACCAACTACATCATTTGTCATCTGTCAGTAATCCAACAATATAATACCTTAACTCACCGCGTCATTGTTATTCCTCTGACCTTCAAGCTTTGAGCCTTATCCCGTCGAGATAGGCTCTACTCCAGCAGTATACTCTTATCGCTGGAGTACCCCTGAGTGACAAGGTGTCTGAGACAATGGGGTCGTTAATGCTGTGCCCTGGACGTATCCAGGGTAAAGATATGGTAACTTTTAATTATAAATAAAAAAATAATAATAATAATAAAAATGTTTATACATTTCAAGTTTTTAAGTTACATTTCATGTGTTGACTTCCTCTGTTAAGTACCTAAGCACCTGTGTCATTGTAAATGAGATTAAAGAATAATGAATTAAATTTTAAAAGAGGTGGGGCATAGCGATTTATCGCTCGAACTGGAGTAGCCCGACTGGTAAAATACCTCCACCTTACAGAAGACCGCAGCCAAAATAATCACTTCTGTGTTGTTGTGTTCCTGCGTGTGAGTAAGGTTTCCAGGGCTCCTGGGGCTACATTAGTAGCAGGGGTCAAGCCTCCAAGGTAAGGCTGACAAGTCCAGTAACTTTATTATGCTGTACTTGTCGCCCTTAAGCTAGGACCACATTACCACTTAACATCAGGTGAGATAAGGTCAATTTTGAAGTTTAATATAAAAAAATAAAAATAAATAAAGAACGCAGAGACTGCTGAAGTGTGATTACATTTCTAGGCAACTCGTAGTATATTAAAACGGGCGGTGAGCCGCTTTGCACGCATTTTTTCACATTTTCCACTGATCCATCACCTTTATTCGTTTCAGCGTGATGTTTTATAGGTTAGAGCCTTCCTCCATAAAAAGACTATCTAACTCAAAAATAAATTTTCAATTTGAACCAGTAGTTTTTGAGATAAACGCGTTCAAGAACCTACTCCAAAAAGCGGTGCGAGCAAACGAAAGATTTTATTTTTGATAAAAATAAAATTCCGGAGTTAAAACGTTATTTTTGATTAATTTAAAACTTAAATAATATTTTTTTTTTTACCCGCCTTAGTCGCATTCATAAGAACTGGTAACGTTTATGAGAATTAGAAATTGCTATCCGTTATCGCTTCCGACATGTTTCGTTTTAAGAGTAGACCCCCCCTTGTTAGTAGAGATTAGTTGATTGGTGTGATAATAAAATAAAAATAAAAAATGTTAATAGTAAGGTACAGAGGCATATTAAAACATTACCCGACCCTCATATTATTAGGTTAAGCCTATCCTTAGGAGGAAGGAAATTAAAAAAAATCTGTGGAGTATTTGTATGTGGTATTGAAAAGAAATTGAAAGTGAGAAATATGAATGTAGATGTGATGATAATTGGTAGGCTATATTCGGATTTTCAGAATGTCTTCCATCTCATCGTAAGAAAGCTCAAAAAGCATCTTGGGAAGTAAAAAGTTTAATTCACAGGCAGTTTTTATGTGGCGCGTTTATTTATTTGTTTTGTGACAACCTCCGTAGCCGAGAGGCGAGGAGGCCGGACTTTGGCATCACGCCATCTCTTAGGTCCCGGATTCGATCCCCGGTCGGGTCAATATGGGTAACGAACTTTTCTATATTGTCTCGGGTCTGAGTGTTGTGGTACCGTCGTTGTTTCCGATTTCTGTAACACACATGCTTAAGCTACTTACACAGAATCAGAAAAATGGATGTGATATTATTCAAGATTTTTTTTATTATTATTTAATATCTAGCTCCTGGATACGACTCTGTTGGACGTGTTAAGACGTGCGAGTATTGTGTGAGGGATGTTATGACCTTAAAACACTCTAACTTAGATACTTTACCGTCTTTAGAGACAATGGCAAAAACTCGACGGGTGGCGCTTTGAAGCCCTTCATGACTCGAGTTTGTTGCGGAAACTGTTTGATGAAGATTTCGCGATGAGGTCATTGGACTTTTGAATGAAACGATCTAGAATGTTCTGTAAAGTACTAGAGAGAGGCACGGAAGTAGTAGATTCATTCATTCATTCATTTAGTAGTTGATTTATAATAGGATTAAGTTAGGACTTGAATGTGTGTGTATTAATGTACCAGTGTCAAAGAGAGTCGACGCAATGTACCTACTTGTTATGGACAGAAATTAAAATATATTAAATTTCAGCTTATATTCACAAAATCACATGAAAGTTAGAAAAAATAGGAAAAACCCAGGTCGAACCCCGTTGCTAGTGGCAAAAGGACAGACAAAAAGATAACACGTGCTTAGGAAAAGGTTTGCCAGATCTGTTGCCAATAGTACCAATCTAGTATAGTACATGAGACTTTTGAAAAAATATTTTGGTCATGGATGTGTCTGTTTTTTTTATAAAAAAAAATAAGTACAAATATTGGCCAACATCACTCACAATTGCTCTGATTCTGTGGTAAGTATCTAAAAGGTATAAATTGCAGAAATCAGAAACAACGACGGTACCACTAGACCTAAATAGTTAGGCTGATATTTAGTTCGCCTAAGATAACTTGTGGTTAGGTCAGTTGGAAGAGCAGCGCACGCGATACGTGACAACCGTGGGTTCGTATCCCATACCACAAGAGGAGAAAATATTCTGAAATTATTCTGTTAAAAGCACTCTATGAAATATATATTAAGAATATATTTTGCATAAAATATGCAGGGTCAAGGATGCAAAAACAGCGAGCAGTCAGTATCGACTCTAAAGAAATTAAACTTGTTTCACAGATAAACAAAGCGAAAGGATTTAGTGAGCTAATTCCGCATCCGCAACTGTGGCGGAGTTAAAAGCAATACCTACGCGGAAATTCGTTCGGAATTATGGCGGAAATGCGAACGGATGCAGCGAAGCCATTTAACTTTCAATGGAAATATACGGTTGCAGTTTTAATGTAATTTTTGTCGCTTTAACTTTTGTGTTGGATAAGGTAGAACGACTAAGTGGGAATGAGTGTGAAGGAACATTTTTATCATACTAGCCCAGTATGGTGATGCTAATGGATAGAATATTACGGTATCAAATCCGTGGTCATCGCGATTTGGATTTCTCTCTTGGTAACCATCAGGCTGGGAGGAGCCAATATACTGTGCTTCTATCAAAAAAAACCTGTGCTAGTAATCTTATTAAATATAAATTTATTTTAGACTAGTATTTTGTACTCGCGTATAAAGTCAGTTTTGCGAGTGTATGCAGGCGCGTATAAGCGCGCTTTTGGCATTTGCTCAACACGTACGAGCGCTGACGCGCTTCTAAGCTCGTATAAGCATGAGCCGCGAGAGTAAGGCAAATAAATAGTAATGTTCCTTTAGAATCTATATTGATACTGACATGACACAACTACCGGTTCGAGCGAACACGCCGCAATATACCCGTTTACGCGAGTTCAATTTTTTGAAGCGTGTAATGCAGCGCGTATGTAAGCACGTATGCTAAAGCGACTGTAGGTACACGCGCAGAAAAATACGCTAATATAACACCACTCACAAATGAAACTCCTAAATGTATGTAGGTAGCTTCATTTGCCTTATATAGAGACTATTCATAAGTATTACTAATGTAATCTATGTGAATAAAAAAGATTGACTTTGAATTTGACTATTAACGCTTACTTCAGAACGACTGCACTGAATGGGATAATGCTTTTTTTGTTATTAACACGCTAAAATTAACATTACTTGCAACCAACTATGTATGTATGTAAGAAAATGTTGGAATCTTAATTTGACCCACTTCTGGAGAGGTTCTTCGATGAGGATGAAATTTTACACACGTGCTGAATCTGATGACAATACATAACAAGCTAAGAAACGTCATTACAAATTCAATATGGCGGCGTCCCAAAGATGGCAGACAGCTATCATGGAGTGCATTTCAAGCACCCCATGATATGCGTATCAAATGAAAGGTTTTGCTGTTAAGAATATGAAAAAAAAATCACATGAATCCATTTTGTAATTTTGTGCTAAAAGCGAGTATTTAGTTTTTTAAACTATTATTTTGTTCGTTATAGTCAGGAGAAGATTTGTAAGAAAAATAATATTTGGACACTCTCAGGGATAGATCGAGAGTGAAGCCGCAGCGGGCCTAGTCAATGGACATCAGACAACATCACATAAATTAACCTGAGTCCTTTGTAAGTAGCTATGCACTCGTGTTATGAACAGCTTTACTAAACATTTGCCGATCATAAGCTTTAAAAGTTTTGCATCCTCTACCTCTAAAATTACATCCGTGGCCGAGAGGTCAATATGCCAAAAACAAATTTCTATATTCTCTCGGTCTGGGTGTTGTGGTACCGTTATGACAATTCTGCTTACGATATAAGGGTGGTGCAAAGTCCAAAGTATATAATCTGGCCGTACATTATACGAAAGAGAAGTCAATGCAACGTCAGTAAATATATAATGCAGTTTTTTGTATATTGTTTTTAGAATTTATTTTGTATTTCCAAATAAAATTCTTATATTTCTTGGTATCGAAATGTCGATGTTGATTGAATTTACGTTGGAAACTTATAAATATCTGCAGTTCAATAATTCTTTGACTCGGTCGGCAAAGTGCCAGTCCATCTGTCAATTTGTTCATCCAGTCTAATTGTATCAGTAGTCGAATGCCAATGCGATACGTTAGCTATTCTGGACCTTTCAACATACGTTCACAGAAAGCTTTAAAAAATGATGAGGTAGAACAGAAAACATTATCAGATAGAAGATAAATTTAAAATGTTGAATTTTCAATTTAAAATATTAAATTTGTGTTGATTTTTATACCGGGCTCTTATTGATAGTACTTAGTTACAGGCCATTATTTTCAAACGGCATGTACCAGGCCGTCTTAAGCCAAATTGGGGCCCTTAGGCACATCAAAATTTCCGAAAGTAAAAAAAAAAGCTAATTATACTAAATTGTTTGATATAATGTGTCATTTACGATATTAGAATGCTGCTGGTTTATGGTTACATAAATAGTCGGTCCTTTGAGGCCCCCTGAGGATGCGGGCTCTAGGCACGGGCCCCGTGTGCCCTTATGGTGAAGACGGTTATCATGCGCCCTTCCTCCCCAGACTCACGCCGATCAGACTATTCGGCCAACCGATTCCCTGAGAACGGAAGGTCAGTTGTCTTGAGGTGATCCTCTATGTTGGACTAATCTTTCAAGACTGTTAGGGCCGACTTCATGGTTTCCTGCACAAGCAGAGTAAAGTGTCTCTTAGGAATAAGGTGAGACTTTCCACCACTTGCATCAGGCCGATAATGATCTACGCCAGTGTTGCGTTCGTACATGCCGCCCAATTCACCCTCCAAAGGCTTCAAAACTTTAAAAATATTTTTTGCGATAAGCTACAGGCGCCCCTTGGTACATTCGAAATGAAATGAAAATTAGAGCTAAAAAAAGTGACACAGTTGGTGATTCAAGGATTCTTCGAAAAATCAAGTTTAACTTTCCTTAAAGAACACTGATCCTAAATAAGCCCTTCAGCCTTACACAACCATATTATCGTTGTTGCATATTTTTACTGTGCTAACACCAGGCTAATGCCGTTAAGTTACTTATTTGTTATCTAATCATCCCGACTTAAGATCGCGTCTATAAATACAAATCCGATAAACCGATCTCAGTAAAAGGCTTTTACAACGACCTTTTAATTAAAAGGTTTATGAAACTCTGTTTATCAGAAACTAGAAGAAAGGATAGCTTCGTTAAAGTCCATTATTTTACTTTTGATACCGATTTAACGTTTTCCTTAAAATTACCGTTCAGGGAATAATGCCCATTACGAGGAGGGGATTGAATTGAGATTTCGTTTCACCAATTAAAAGGTATCTTGATTGATTTGTGAAGGTAAGGCTAACGATTTGTTATTCGATTTAAAGGTAGGTATCATTTGTCATGGTCTATTTCAACCTTCAAAAGGAGCGTGAAGAAACATCTTGCGTGTCAGTATGGCGATGCTAATGGATAGGATATTAAGGTATCACATCCGCTGTCATCGCGATGTGGGTCCCTCACTTGCTTACCATCAGGCCGAGGTGAGCCAATATACTGTGCTTTAAAAAAAACAACTTCAATTAAAGAGGTATTCAAGATTAGTTTTTTGTATTGATTATTATAATAAATTGTAGATCCTCAGTTTATTGCAAAAAATATACAAATAATTTTCCCCACATCATAACTTATGTGCGGTAGACAGCTAATCAAGGTAAACAAGGATTGACTACTATATGTATTAACATTAACATTTGTTGGTGACAAAGGTAATTTATTAATTAATAAGGTTATTAAGGTACTTTAAGGTAATTTTTTTTTTACATTTGTTTAAAGTAGTGGACAAAATACGATATATTTTAAGGCTCGCGCCTTAAAATATATCGTATTTTGTCCACAATACGAATTTGCAAATATTTTTTGATCGGCTTCGTATCAAACTGTAGGCAAGTTTACTAAATATAACTAACTAAAATGACCTGATAATGCCTACATGACACGGTGTCTAGCTCATTAATCATCATCAATAAATTAAACTGTAGCGACGTTTTGTTTGATTCGAATCCATTAATTAAGTCCAAACACGGCGGCTGTTATGGCTGTGGTTTCGCTGCTAGCGGTATCATCTTTGTATTTTAATATAAACCTCTAATAGTTTTAAAAGAGCAGTAAAACTCCAAATTGTAGCATATCCCTATTATATAATTTCGCCATTTTGTGATCCCGGCCACCTTGGATTTATTAATGTACTGGCTGTGTTCGCGACTGCGTCTGCGTGAACCATATACTTTCATAGTCGGTTTTACCCCTATCTCCTCTAATATTCGAAACAAAAAGTAGTGCATATTTTAATCCAAGTTTCGAGCTTTATTTGTGCCATTTTTTTTTCCCATATAAACTTTTAAGGGCCCTATAATAATTAATAATTAGCCCCATCCCTCTTATTTTCTAATTTAAAAGTTGCCTATGCCCGTTCTTAAGGTACATAATATATAACTAGATGAAATTTCATCAAAAATGGTGAAGGCGTTAAAGCCGGACAGACAAACAGACAGATAGTCATACTGATTTCTTGACTTTCGCATTTATAATATCAGTATGGATCATAGTGTAGAGCGCTCAAGGCCTTTTATTTGATAACTATTTTAAGGGAGGATCAAAAATAGTCATACATAATAATTTTTAGCTTAATAAAAAAATATTAGACCCTTTGCAAAGTTGCGGCTCGTTACGTCATTATTCTTTGATTATGTGGAAAAACATGATGTTTATCAAAAATATGAAGGTATACTTTTATTAACGTAATAGGTATATGTCGTATTTGCAAATTGTGTTAGTAATTATCTGACGAGGATGAATTTGTAGTAGAATGTAGAATGTATTATTTGTGAATACAATGTGGCTAGCAACCGTTCGATCAATTAGCTATGCTCTCAGTTCGTGTCTAATTAGCGGTTTTAGAAGCCTTATTTCACTATATTTAATGTAACAAACCGACCAGATACAAACGGTCAGAATATAAGCTGTCATTGTCCCATATTAGGTTTTGGAAAACTATTTAAGACTTTTACGAGTGTGGATAAGATTTGTTATCTCCCTGAATAGGCGAAGACGAGCGAGACCAGTCAGCTCGTGACCACGGTTGGTGCAAATTAACCGAATCGTTGAGCAGTAATAAGATCGTATTTACTTACTAAAAATGTTATCGCATTTCGGCCGCAGCGTCTAAAGTAAGTTGCAGAACTTACTTTAAATGATATTGGTTCTAATATCCTCGTCATGAGGGCGGCGCTAATTCCAATGTGTTGCAACTGAAACGTAGAAGTTGCATCATGGCTGAAAGCTTTAAGGCGCTTACAAATACATAAATATGTGGTAGAAAGTTGTTTTTATGTATGATTTAGGGTTAGTTTTATTTTAGGCAATGGCAACATGGTAGTTTATGGTCGGGTGACATAAGAGGAAAAGACGCTTAAGATGCTAAGAAGAGAATATATTTTGTGTTGTTAATTACAAGTGCCTTTACTTCAGCGATCCCACATATAATATTTAGTTTCTTGCAGCCCAACAAGGATCGTGATATGCGGTCCTCCTGTAAACTTCTCCTTATCTTTCCTAATCATCCTTTTGAATTCTATTCCCAATTCTTCACTGTCCAATCTATACGTTTATGGAATTCTTTATCTTTACTTATATTGTTGTTTGGAAGAGATCGCTTACTAGCGATAAGACCGCCTAAATTGTACTTTAATTAACCTGTAAAAACTGTTTCTGTAAAGTTTTTTGAGCAATATAGTATACCTATCTATCTATCTATATTATTCTTTACTTCTGAAATGACTTAACCTTTGACAGGACTTGTTTTTTATTTATTTATTTATTTAAAAATAGGTATGCAGACAGATTACAGTCAGTGAGAAAAACAATAAGACACAAAAAATAACTTAACTAGACGGCAATCTAAAAAAGCATACACAACATGTTTAAACATTTTAGCTTACATTTAGAAATTAAATATAAAAAAACAGACTTAAACCACTAAAACAAAAACAGACTTTACTGGACTATCGTGGATAATTCGGACCTCAGAGTATCGGAAACATTTTTCTTGTATTGCCCAAATCTAGCATTGAAAACATCTATGCCACCACCACTGTGAACCACATCGTTGTACGTGCGGCACATTCTAACAATTGGGTTAAAGTACGAGGTGTTGTTTCTATACACGCGTATTGAAAATAATTTTAATTTCGGGTGACGCGACTTATACCTTGTGTTAAAGTTAAGCGAAGAAAGTAAGTTTGGAGCGTCTATATCGGCATGTACTATTTTGTGTAGGCACAATAAGTCATACCGCTTACGTCGAGTCTTTAAGGGGATGAGATCAAATTTCAGAAGTCTCTCTGCGTAATTCTTAAGAGAACGGCCGAACTTATATTTTCGACATATGTACCATAAACATCTTTTTTGTACTCTCTCTATATTGTCTATATGCACACCGTAATATGGAGACCAAATCGGACAACAGTATTCCAGGATACTTCTAACCAGACTGAAAAACAGGCACAAAATACTACGCGGTTTTTTAAAACATTTAGTTGTTCTTATGATGAATCCTAAAATTTTCCGACTCCTCTCCAGAATATATTCGTAATGAGGGCGAAATGAAAGGTGTTCGTCAAAGAGGACACCCAAGTCTCTCACCACCATTTCTCTGTTCAGCGGATTGTCCTGAATGGAATACTGGTGCAGTGCGCGATTCTTTTTTCTCGTAAAGGAAATAACACAACATTTACTAATATTCAGGCTCATTTTGTTAGAGGAACACCAATCAGAGATGGTGTTGAGGTCCCTTTGTAATGCCATGTGTTGTGATACATCCCTGACATCCGTATAAATTTTCAAGTCATCAGCATACAAAAGACAGGGACAAGACAATCTGCCAATCAGGTCGTTAATAAAAATAACAAATAAAAGCGGTCCTAAATGTGATCCCTGTGGAACGCCTGAAGAAACATTTATGGGAGAAGAAGAAAACCCCTTTACAGTAACTAGTTGAGTCCGATTATTCAGGTATGATATAATCCATCGCAAAAGACTTCCATGTATACCATAGTATGATAATTTTTGGCAAAGCAGTACATGGTCAACTCTGTCAAACGCTTTACTAAAATCCAGATATATACAATCAGCCTGACCCCCTGAAGCAAACACATGGCAAAGGTAGTCTTTGAACTCTAAAAGATTACTCATTGTAGACCTTTTTCGAACAAATCCATGTTGTCTAGTAGTAGTTTTGGCAGGTAGCTGATGTAGTAGTAACTTTGGCTACTTTTATTTTTAACTCCCCTACGCAAAAACCACGGGGTGTTATAAGTTTGACGTATCGGTGTACCGCTTTGTCTATGGCATCGTAGTTCCCGAATTAATGAACCGATTTTGTTTGAAAGCCGGGAGTGTTCTTAGCTATGTTCGCTAAAAATCGATCCAAGATGGCCGCCGTCTCAAAATTATGGAGTGCATGTTTGAATAGAACTCCCACAATATGGGTATCATATAAAAGAGCTTGACTAACAAAATAATATTCATATTACAAATTTAAAAATCCAAGATGGCCGCCGCCAGAAAATGACGGATGGCCAACATCGTTTAATTTCCACAACATAGGTATCTAATAAAAGGGATTTTTTCGCACTTTTTTTTGTCGAGCGTTTTTAAAATTTCTTGATTTTTATTGACTTTTAAAATAAATATATTCAAAATAATGTAGTCCACGCGAACGATGTCGCAGGCACAGCTCAAATAAAACAAAATTTTTGTTCAACTGAAATCTCCTAAAATACGTTTCTTACTGGAGCGAATTGATCGTATCTGGGCTATTCGTTTGATTATTATAACTAAGCCACTCTCACGAGCACTTCCAATCTAATGGACTCTCAAATCGGATTCTTTTCACAATTTCTGTTCATTTTCTTTTCAGTCATTAGCGTTCCTTGCAAGAGTAATTTTAATTAAAAAGGTTATATTGTAAAGTTTCTTTTTTAGCTCTCCGAAGTTTGACATTGCTTCTTTTTTAGGTATTATTTAAGTTTAGTTATTTGCGTTAACGAATATTTCTTTAAATGAAAAGCACGGGTAAAAATGATTTGACTGAAAGATAGTGCCTCGAGGCATTAAGCCTACGTTTTTCAACGTGCTATAAAGTTTAAAATTTTAATAGTACTGTTTGGTATGAATAGATGGCTAAGACATTTATTTGAGCTTAAAAACACATAAATATATGGGAGCGCAATAAAAAAAAGCTCTTTTCAAAATCGTTTATTTATTTATTACTCCGACTAGCGCTTAGCACGGATGCAATGTAAATACCTTCTGAAAAATTTGGGCTTTTCTGTTCTATATTGTAAATAAAAACCTTCCTCTTGAATACACTATATAATAAATAAAACCACATCAAAATCCGTTGTATAGCTTTAAAGACCTAAACATACATAGGGGCATACAGCAAAAGCTACTTTGTTTTAAACTTTGTATTGATTTGCAGTCACTATTTTGGCTTTAAAAGTGTACCAATAATTTAAACTTTAAGACTTTCGCGTTCCATTTAAAACATTAACAGTTAACGGGTCAAAACGTTCCCCCAAGCTCCCGCCAACAGACGAAGACGAGCGAGACCAGTCAGCTTGTGAGCACGGTTCATGCAACCTAACCGAAACGTCGGGCAGTAAGTAGTTCGTATTAACTACTAAATAAAAATGGTGTCACGTTTTGACCCGTCATTTTATTTTAAAAGTCCAATAATTTTAGTAGGACAATTTTATTTGCAAAATTACTCTTTTGCTTAACAGTTGGATGATATAACATTGCAAAGTACACTCGAACAACTTTCCCGAGCGACCCAAATCCGCGAGACATTCTCGCAATTTTTACCTCATCCGATTTTATTTCTCGCTTGTCAATTTGCATGCCTCCCTGGATGAATAACTTTTGACATCCCCTAAACAAAAGGAAGAGTAAAATGCCATCGGGAATTCTGTACCTTTTAACTTTATTACGAGCTTAAAAGAAATGGCCTTTCGCGAAAATGTCAAATAAAAGTGACTGAGACTTTATAAACGAAATTCCAAATCGGTCCTGTCCGCTCCACCGAACGCCATATTTGTTCTGCATTTTCGCCATACTTCGAGAGCGCACTTCGTTAGATTATGATGGTTTGATTTGACCTTTTGTGTTGTTTAAATTGTTTTGTAAACCAAAAGGTTCAATGTTGAAATGTAGCCTTAATTTATGATGTATTTTTCGGTTGATAAAAGAATGTGCGTTAATTTATGGCTTCAGCAATTTCTCAATCAATGTCAGAATTAGGCCACGATGACGCATGTAAGTTCTACAGTTAATTTAATTTAATTTACAAAATACTTTTGGATTTTTTATTTTTTAAATAATTTATTTTTAATTTTTATTTTACAATTGACAAACTAACTGTGTGTGTTAGTGCAAAATTAGTAATAAGTTTAGCGTTCATTTGTAAAAAAACTACTGAGTGTCTTGCCGGTATCTTCTCTTTAGTTATAGGTTCCGAACTGGAGGTAGCTTCATTTGCTTTATTTAGAGACTATTCATATAAGTATTACTAATGTAATCTATATGAATAAAAAAGATTGACTTTGACTTTGTACTGGTTGCTTCAGACTACAAATACTAAAGCTTTGAACAGATTTTGAAAAGACTTTGACGGGTAGATAAACGGGTAGGTAGTAGTAGTGGCTGGAGTAAAAAGACTATGTTTAAGCTTTTTAGTGTAAGAAATAAAATTATGATTGCTAATTTAAAGTAATAAATTATTAAGTTCCGTTACAAAGTAGCGGGCACAGAAATTATTAATTAATCGCAATTATTAAAAATTAATACAATATAAGTATGTTATTCAGATCGACGGCTTAAAATTAAACACGACATTGACAATTCGCACAGTTTTTACGAATTCAAGAAGTTAGCATACCCCTCTTTTGAACTTAATTGAGCTTTATTTTCATATTTTTTTATTTGTGTGGTTTATAAGCAAAAAAAAATTTTTTTTCCCCAGATATAATTCACCAATAAAAACCCAGTTTTGCAGAAAAAATAAAAATGATTAAAAAATGGTCGTACTTAGTGCAGACGGCATTCCGTTGCATTAAAAATATTTAATCATCGCCCCAATCACGAGCAGGGATGCAAGTGGTTTTCGAAAGTGCAACCGAGCGGCGAAAAATTTCAATTTGCTCGATAAATTGCACGGTTGATTCAAATTAAGGCGTCATGGCGGGTGTGGCCAGATTGATCATTAACTATTTCGGGACGAAAATGGGTGTTAACTTTGGTAATTATTAATTAATATTTGAAGTTTTTGTTTAAATTATGGTGGTCATATAGTACAGTGCCTTATAAGGGTTTTTAAGTTGTTAGTCCGTCCTCTGTTAATTTATGATTATCGTGATGATATGCTTTTAAATACGTTCATAGCGTAGGTACGTATAATAAATGTCGTGGGTTCGATGTTCAGTGAGGGAATTTTGACAAACTAAACTCAAAGGTGTTGTGATCTTTGAGTATGGTTTGTTAAGATTTTGTTTGATTAACATAATCATCCATACTAAAAGACGTATATGTAAATAGTTAGCCCTGCGCTTGATCTCTCTCTGATGGTATAAATCCTCATTGATATACAGTTACACAAAATAAAAGTAAAATTAGTGGACGGAAAAACAAGCTCGATCATTTAGTGATAATTAGAAATGTTGTTATTGTTTATATTCATTTATATCACTATATCATGGTATTTGGCGTATTAATTATGAATAAATTGGCTCGTTTCTTTTTTATTAAGCCATTTAATGGCTAATATCTATGAAACTGCTTTTTTAAATAAAATATGTGTCTGTAGTGTTTAGTTTTCAATTAATTATTGTCAATTTTTTTTTATTACCAATTAAATAACAATTGAAAAACACACTTTCTTACTGTCATATAACCATAAACAAAACTATCTGCAAGACCAAAAAGTTGACTGGTAGAGAAAGCGTTTACCTAATGTACTGTTATAGTGCCATAAATTTTCTAGTAACAATTTGTAAAATTAAGCGAGTCCTTAATGTCCCATAGTATCACAAATGTTTGGTAACACCACTCACGGCAGTGATGCGAGCTAAGAGCCGCGATTAAGCATTTCGTTTCATCCGAAATCGGTCATAAATTAAAAATCGTTTGTTCACAAAGAGAGCTAATTAACCTGACTACGACTGTATCGGTATTTCGTATAAAGAAATAAAAATAAAATATATAAATAAATGCGCCATACAAGCACACCAATCACCTGGTCTGAAACTAAGGTTTTCCCTTGTACTATGAGTACCAGACGACGGATACTAACTGGGGGCATCATCCCAGCACACCCAGACACAAGTCAATTTAGAAAAGTTCGTTTTCCAAATTGAACTGACCGGGAATCGAAGCTGGGACCTTTCGCGCTTTGGCCGCCTACCTTAGCCACTGCGCCACCGAAGTCGTCATATATATTTGTAATTACCGTTAGACTTAGACTTCTTAGTAATTGCTTTCAAAATATTTGAATAGTACGTATAGATTATAAAATATCGTCACTTATAGATCGTCAGTACACGTTCAGTATTCTACCGCCGTGCTTAAAATGTTGATCATATCGATCATATCATTTCTGTAACACAACTGCTTAAGCTTCTTTCCATAGAATCAGAGCAATGTATGTGATGTTGTCCAATATATAATTAAAAGTTAACAATTTATATAATTTCAAACCTTTTCCCTTCGTAGTTTGCTAACCTCGATTCTGGAGTGCATTGTGCTGTTCCCACACACGCTCGACACAGCTGATGCGCCCCAACCAATACACTTAGGCCGCTACAATGGTACACCAGCGATGAGTGATCGCTTTGTTGATCGATCGCTGCCTACACTGAAACTTCTACTCACCTGCTGGGTTGACTCAAGTAATAATTGCTTCAATGCTCAACTGTGTACTTGGGTACATCTATCATTGTCTCTTAGAGGACTGGATGAATATTGAAACTAGTTCATTGATTTTTTTATTTTTAATAGAGCTTTACGCGACCCCGCCACCATACGTTCGAGGCCTGCACCGCAAGGGGAGAAGTTTTTTCCCGTTTCTGTAAAAAATTTGAAGTTTCCTAGAGGGGCGTAAAGCAGTATAAAAATTAAATCAATTAAGATGCCAAGGTGTCTTCGATACCGTGGTTTTCAAACATTTCTGCAACGAATGTACCACGGGCGGATAAGTATGTAGTTCTACACATATTCGGCAGAGGGCACTTACAGGAGGCTTCAACAGAAACCGTTGAACAATTACGGAATGTTTTAAAATTGTGTTCTGAATGGAACCCAATTTTATAATCCCTTTAAGTAATAAATGTTTCTTTCTTTCTTTTCTTTCTTTCTTTTCTTTCTTTCTTTTCTTTCTTTCTTTTCTTTCTTTCTTTTCTTTCTTTCTTTTCTTTCTTTCTTTTCTTTCTTTCTTTTCTTTCTTTCTTTTCTTTCTTTCTTTTCTTTCTTTCTTTTCTTTCTTTCTTTTCTTTCTTTCTTTCTAAATTTCATAAGTGACCACTTGGGTTAGGGCTACTTGTGGCTCAGTCAGTATTTCTCTTACCCACATTAATAAAAAGGTACCTGTCAAATTATTTCCCTTTAAAATTCGTTCATAGGAAAATTGTCTTGACCGATGGTTCATAAAATCTTCTTTTACGGCATTAACACCTTAAAATTATTTGTTTTAAAGACGTCAACATCCGAACCATTGTTAGCGATTGTGTCTCTTTTAATATTTTCTTGGGCAGAGTATTTTGATACATAAACGGATTAGAGATTAGAGAATAATTTATTTTATATTAATAGTCGTGTTTGATGCCTTATTACTTTGACATGCAAATATTCGAGTTGTTTACACAGATGTGCCTGTATCGAATATCGGTTTTTGGTCTTACCTTTCATTTACATTAAATAAATAGTACTCCACCAAATGCGTTATGAGTACCTTAGTGCCTATCTTTTGCCGAGAGGAAGTATAAATAGATGCAATAAATATAAATAATTGGATGGAGTTTAAGTGATGCTATTTAAATGTATCACACAAAACCGGCCAAGTGCGAGTCGGACTCACCCATGAAGGGTTCCGTAGCAAGTGGTAAATTGTGATTTACGATTTATGACGTATTAAGAAATTTACTCACTAGATCTTGTTTGAACCAATTTTGCTGGTAGTTTGCATGGAAATGTACATCATATATCTTTTTTAGTTTTCTCACTCCCTTATATTAAAAGTTAGGGGGGCAACATTTTTCCACTTTGGAAGCATCTCTCGTGCAAACTATTAAGTTTAGAAAATAAATATATTGAAAACCTCAATGTCATATTTAAAGACCTATCCATAAAAACCCCACACGTATGGATTTGATGAAAAAAATGCGGTTCATAGAATACATCTACTTACCAAGTTTCCACAGTATAGCTCTTATAGTTACGGGAAAAAGCGGTAGTGGCATATGGACGGACAGATATGACGAATACATAAGGGTCCATTTTTTTATCCGTCTACAGAACCCTAAAAATGGTCTCATTGTTAAATTGATTATAATATTACAAACAAAATTTTTATCACATTTCGAATATTTTAAATTTGTATTATTCCTTGCCAAGCTCTACCTTTTTTCTTTATTTATAAGAGATGAATGGGGCTATTAAATATTTAAAGGGGAAACAGGTCCATTTTGGTTTCAGGGTTGAAACATGCGGGGCGAACGGTTGCGTGATCATTGTTTGTGGTTCTCTGATGGCAATGTGCATATCGAGGATAATTCGTTTTGCATCGTCGACGAGAGCAAATACCCTTGGGACATCGTATAATGAAACAGAATCGATGCGGATTATAACTCGATACATTGTTATATCGTTGAATCATATACGTCTGCTTAAACGGGTAAAGTTATGTAAGCAATTGATGATACCCTAACGTCAATTAAAGTTACTACTTTGATTTTTTTATCATTAACGCAAAATTATACCTTAAATTGTTACCACAATTGATAAATGTAATAGCGGCTGATTTTTTTGGCAAACCTTTCCATCAAACCTTCCATTTAAAACTAGTCAGCTAAAGTAGTCTAAAAACTCCTTCTGATCACAAACAAAACAAAAAAATAATTATTTCTGAAGCTAAGCGCGTACTATGATTTGTTTTTATTTATATATGTTACAGTCATAGTGATTAAATAGCTATTATACATAATGACTGGTCATTATATATAATGGCCGAATTCACTAGACAAAGTAAAAAAATAATCACTTTGTCTGGACATTATTCACAATAGCGTGTCAAAGTTAGCCAAAGTAATAAATACGGTCTAGCCGACTTAAAAACTTTATTATTTTTGTATTTATTGGGTGAGATCCCTGTGTTTTTATTTTTTTGTTTTATATTATAGCCAGTTAGCTTTAAATTTACTTTATAAATTAAAGTTAAATAACTTTATAACAATGTTAATTGACGTGAAATTACTATCCTAATTTATTTTAATTTTTTAAATAATCTTTATGATTAGTTAAGGCAAATTGAAATGTAATGTTATAATCTTAAACGCATACCTACGTGTTTTATTACATTATCCAAGTCATCGAAGATATTATGTATAATAGCTAGTTAATGTGATTAATTTTGTATCCATTATCACTTTAGCCAAACTGAGTAGATATTATTCATAATGGCTAGCCATTATACATAATATCCAGATTTATTACTTTGGCTGTAACATATAGATTAAATTCGTCAAAAAGCAGAGGAATCTTAGGCTGTCATATTATTTAGTTTATAAGGCACTCATTACCTTATCACATTAAGCTAGCTATGTGTTTTACTTACTCGGTCATGCGGATATTCGATGTGACAAGGTACTGAAGTAACAAGTATACAATAACACAAGGCAACAAAATTGTATGTATTGCATATTGCTTTAAAGCGAGCCGACGGTGATTGTAGCTATTTGTCTGCTGTACATGAATCTAGTATTATTTTTTTTCCAACACCTCAAAATGTATAGTAATCTTGCATAAAAAAAACGAAATTCAATAATTTTAGGTATTTTACCATGGTCTGTAGACAGCTTCGAGCAAGTTCATTTTATAATTGAATATTACAAAAAAACAAATACTTAAATTATCAGTCTAGCATTATTATTTGTGAAGTAATTCTTGATTCTAACTGCAGCATTTTTTTCCATATAGAACGATACTAATAAATTCTATGAAAAATAACACCGCTGAGGACAACTTAAATATTTTCTCAATTAAACTAAATTTATAAATAAACCTAATATGAATTCCATGGCAAAGGTCTTTGCTTTCTTTGGCATATATTTAAAATAGCTAAAAATAATTAGTTAAATAGTTAAATCTGTTTAAAGTAGACCCAAAAAGGCAGTTTTTAATATTTTTAAGGAAAATATCTCAGAAACTATAGGTGATAGACGTATTTTATAGCCAGATTCGGCTTTCCTACGCCGGTTTTAGTTTAAAACAGCAATTAGTTTGCGTGCAACAAAATCATTGTTGACCTGTGTAATTATTCTAACCGTACCACTCTAAAAATGGAAAGTTACGAATTGAAACCCAAGAACCTAGATCAACACACAAGCAGCGCTATTCAAACTTAAAAAAACATATTCCGGAAGATTTAACCAGAAAATATCCCGTGAAATCTCTCCGCCGGAATAAAATATCCTGAGTGAAATCAGTCCTTGAATTCCATATTCAAATGGCGCGGCTGAGTCAATGTCTGCAGTGTTTCCCTTGCATTTGACTTGCATCTGTTGGCGCAAGGTATGCAATCCCCGGGAATGCACTCTGGGGCTAGGAGACTGATGGGAGTACCACTCGCTAAGCTACGTTCAAAACAAAAATATCAAGAATTATATTTTTCGTTGAAATCACTTTGTTATGCAAAAAAAAAACGATTGACTCAATAGAAATAAAAAAAATCTCATTAAAAATAATTCAAAAATTTAAAGACAGTGAAGTTTCGCAAGTGCTCGCGCGGTATGAGGTACGTAGGGTAACATTTTTAGATATTTGTAGTATTTATAGTTAATATACGAAAAGTGATTTACCCATTAGACATCATTGTTAACATTCGATTTTATTATTTTATAGTACTATACGCCGTACTAGCGAACTTTAAATATTAGAAACAGAAAAATTTTATCTCCCCCTGCGGTGCGGGAATTGAACCCACGACCTTCACGTATCGCGCGTGCTGCTCTTACCAACTGAGCTAACCGCAAGTTATTGTAGGCGATGAAATTTTTCTGCTGTATCAACCGTTAGCCTTTCGGTAAGTGCCCTCTGCAACGAATGTACCATGGGCCGATAAGTATGTAGATATAAACATATTCGGCAGAGGGCACTTACCGAAAGGCTAACGGTTGATACAGCAGAAAAATTTCATCGCCTACAATAACTTGCGGTTAGCTCATTTGGTAAGAGCAGCACGCGCGATACGTGAAGGTCGTGGGTTCAATTCCCGCACCGCAGGGGGAGATAAAATTTATCTGTTTATAATATTTATTGTTAACATTACTTAAATTTTAAACAGTTTATTTGTACAATTTTTGAAAAGTTTTTGAAAAGAGTAACTAGCGAGTTTCTTGCCGGTTCTTCTCGATAGAATCAACATTCCGAACACGGTGGTAGTTTACTTGACTTGACGATTCATAAATGCTTTTGTAAAAGTTTACATTAATAAAGACATTTTCTATTCTAATTTATTATAAAAGTTAAGTGGTTCTAAAATTATTATTATTTAAACCTTAACTAAAATTATATTTAATGAATTATTATTATTATTATATGTTTATTAAGTGCCATTTTATTATTATTAATATTTTTAATTATTGACATGTATTTTGGATTTTAAATGATTTATTATGTTTGATTCTGATTTTAATTTAATGTTAATTGTTGTTCTGGTTGATTTTATGGATGCTACCATCTGAAATAAACAAAATTTAATTTAATTAATTTATAAAATTATCAGACACACTATTTCTGAATCTTTACTGCCTCATTTGGTTGGTTCTCACTACGCCAATCAATGACAGAGTTCATTTTTACAAATTTTAAAAGTGCCTTTCGCCTCACTAGCTGTGCCATAATGATTTTTCTTTTTTAAATATTTAACTAACAAAAATAGTTTTTAAGATCCTTTATCACTAATACATTATGGACTTATGTTTCCGAAATAAATGATTTTATTTTATTATTTATTTTAACTACAATGTCAAATGAAACACAAACGAAAGTCGATCGATTCACGAATCTCATCGCCAGTAGGGCTGTGCAAGCCCGCGCGTAAAATGCACTAGATTCTGCTATAAGAATTGAAATTTAAGGCTACTCGTCGAATGTCGGGGATTCCGAGCGCTTTTGTTATATTTTTGAGGCAAGCTCTGGACGTATTTACAGTCGCTATATCGGATATATCGGAGCAGACAAAGTGACCAAATACTTCTGAACAGTTTAAAATGTCAATAAATTCCACACACTACAAGTTACCATTAATATCTGAACATTCATTACTTCAGTAATATCTGAGTAGATGCCAATAACATCTGAACACTCATAACGTCAATATGTGTCACGCACGTCATGTGTCTCATTTAGCTACCTGTGTAGATGAGTGTTCAGATATTAATGGTAACTTGTGGTGTATGGAACTTTTTGACATTTTAACTGTTCAGATGTTTTGGTCACTTTGTCTGCTTCGATATATCTGACGGCGACTGTACATTGGCTATCTTTATTCTCAGGTCCTGAAAAACAGGCCTCAACGAGTATGTGAACTACTCGTATATTATTATTTATTGACAGGTTATAAGTTCAGCTATATTTGTAACTAAGGCTGCCCGCGACTTTGTACGCGTGGATTTGTGTCCTGTTCCAATATTTAACGATTCGTTATGGATACGGAATAATAAATTATACGAGGGTAAGCTAATTACTTCAAAGGTTCCTTAATCTCTCTGCGGAAGTACGGACCCCATAAATATAGCTTATTCGTTGTTTAATTTTTTTTTATTTGAACCTGAAAAGCCATGTAGCCTCGAAGTAACAGTCCATTACTCCGGAAACTCCACCAAGTTACCTTGTTGATACTATGGTTTTCTCCTGACAAACATAGTATAATCGATTTTTTATTTTTATAGTACTTTACGCCGTACTAGCGAACTTTAAATATTAGAAACAGAACATTTTAATCTCCCCTTGCGGTGCGGTAATCGAACTTAAAAAATCGATTAAGATGCCAAGGTGTCTTCAATTCTGTGGTTTACAAACATTTCTGCAACGAATGTACCACGGGCCGCTAAGTATATAATTCTAAACATATTCAGCAGAGAGCACTTACCGGAGGCTAACGGTTGATACAGCAGAAAAATTTCATCGCCTACGATAACTTGCGGTTAGCTTAGTTGAAAGAGCAACACGCGCGATACGTGAAGGTCGTGGGTTTGATTCCCGCACCGCAATTGGAGATAATTTTTTTCTGTTTTTAATAATCATAGGTTACATATCCTTCTTACATAAAAACTTGACAGTTTATAAAAATAATAAATGAATGTCTGGATGTATGTTTGTTATTTTTTTTTTATATTGCACTTTAAGATTGACCTCATCCCACCTGATGTTAAGTGGTAACGCGGTTCTAGCTTAAGGGTGACAAGTACAGCATAATAAATCTGTTACTGGACTTGTCACCCTTACCTTGAAGGCTTGACCCCTGCCACTAATGTAGCACCCCCCAGGAGCTCTGGTAACCTTACTCACACGCAGGTCCACAACAACACCGAAGAGATTGTTATTTTGCTGCGGTCTTCTGTAAGGTTTAATATTTAACCAGTCGGGCTGCTCCAGTTCGAGCGATAAATCACTATGCCCTACCAATATATGTCGCAGTCATCTGGTTTAATCAGCTATTTGATTGGATCACTAGCGCGTTCATTGAATGACGACGTTTAATTGAATGACTAAAGGACAACTCGTCAAATTGTTTAATATAACGTTCAACTCCTTGACTGAACGTCATTTAGCATAGTCGTTGAATGGTATATATGTAATATTTGATTAAGGTGACCATAAGATAACTAACTTTAGATAAAAAAATGAGGACATGACATAACACACCTTAATAAGAATTTTTATTATGTTTTAAAAATTTTAATATCATATTTTATCAAAAGTACTGTATTAAAAATTGGGGGAAGAGGAAAAAGTTGGAATCTCAATTTCACTCAAAAAATATCAACACAGTGCTATTCGATTATATCTGTACCAGCTGTTTGACGCCATCTTTGTTTTGATGAGCACTAACGCCGCAGTGGAAAAAAATAGAACTAAATTACAATCACCTGACTGATTACGTCCGCTATGTTCAAAGGGCTATGTTACAATCCGCTAACTTGTTGGACGTTCAGTGAGTCTTATTCATTCAACGTTCGGCCTAGTCATTTAATTAAACGTCGTCATTTAATAAACACGCTAGTGATTCAATCAAATAGCTGTTTCAACCAGATGACTGCGACATATACATTACATTTTTACTCAACAATTACTGAACAGATTTGGATGGAATTTGGTAGGAAGTGAAACCTAACTACTAAATTTACATAAGATACTTTTAAACATAAATTGTGTTATTTAAAACATTTAAAAAAATGTTTTTTGCTGTCTCAAATGAATTACTTTAGTTGTGTTAAAACAATAACATCATTGTGAAATTCTAGCGAATTATATATAGAAAATACCCTAACTGGCAAAGAGCATTAATGTGGCAGAATAATTAACAATTCAATTAAAACGCATGAAATATGAAAGTAAACTTTAATTCGTATATTCCATTTCATTGAATACAGGAATAAATTACAATTAATATTTTAACAACAAGTAAACTATATAAAATTTATAAAGCAGGAACATTTATATTTATATTACGTATTAATATAAGATTATACTGTATTTTAATACCAGTGTGATATATACCATTTTAGTTATTACATATACAAAATAGTAATATGGACGATTTTTGTTTCATTACAATTGAAAATTTGAGGTCATTAATTTTAGGTAAGACTTGGCGCGGCGTGAGATATTTTAGACTCATTATAATAATAATAAATTGGATATACATAGATCAAGAATACATAGTTATTTTTGTTAATGTAGTAATATATTATTTTTATATAATAAGCTTAATTAAAACTCTATTGAACAAAGAAAACATAAAATAATATGCCAATGCGAACATTCCTGCATTGCAGCTAGTACAGTAATTAATGACACCGATATAAATTAGCTTTCACACAAGATATATTGATTTGTATCCATTTTGAAGCTTAATGAATTTCCATGGCGACTAATTAGAAAAAAAAAACTAGTAACTAAACAGTATGTTTTTGTTTAATTAAATCGATGATTTTTTTATTAAAGAAATATTTTTGAAAAATATTTGAAGTTATCGTTAACCTGTTTTAGTTTTTTACTACAAAAAATATTTGAGCGCCAATATATACGTGTATTGATTTTTTTAGAATCAATAATATCCAACAAGGCAACCATGGATTGAGCTTATATTTACCACTCTTTTCATGTATATTACTATATGTAGAGATTTAGATAAGTACGATTAGTAGGTATATAATTTGGCACTTATAATACTTAGAAACTTACATGCATATATGTTGACAATCATGTCATAATATTTTACTTATAATATTATATTAGAATTGGTTGGCAACATAGTAGGCATTTTAGTATGTTTTTAGATAAAATTACAATTATGCTATAGAAATCAGATACAACGACGGTACTACAACACCCAGACCCAAGACAATATATTAAAGTTAAAAAAATTAAATGAAAATGAAATGAAAAAAATTAAACCACTATCGTATACTTTGACGATAAACCAAAAAACCTTACTTCTTTAAATTTCCTAAGGGTTGAGACCCTCATCTTATTATAATGTTTCCATAATTATCATGATATCACAGACGAGATAACTCGTTATCAAAAATCATAAAAATTGAGTCATAAAAACATAAAATAATATTTTTTTTTGTCTAGAATACAGAACCCTATTTTTCTTCGTCTGTTAATTAACAAAAAAATTGTTGATTAACCACAACATATGTTTAAAGTCGGCTAATTAAGACAAAAAAGTATAACAAAATACTCTAAAAAGTGACCTAAAAACAGCAATCAATTGCTTCTCTGTGAATTTTGCTTAGAAACACTTGTTAATATCTTATTAAAAAAACAAAATTAAGCAGAGAATTAAACATTTCGTCTTCAGCTCTCTCTTTGTCATTCACACATGCTAATGCATTAATTAAAATGGTAATGACGATGCTACATACATTAAGATACAAAATGCTTTGCGAGTGCACATCAGTCGACGCTATTTATATTCATATTATTAAATAAATTCATATCATTTATTACTCTAGAAGTATGTAATGATGTTACATGTAGTTTCTTGAAAACTAAACTAAAAGTACAAGTTATGAATTCTGGTGATCACAGCAATGATAAGAGAGGGGAGGATTTATTTTATATTTTTTTATGGTAGTGAGCAATTTGTTGCCTGTCAGCTTTTATATGAAAAAAAAAATTGTATTTGTAATAAAGAGGTTCAATTAAATCTGATACTCTTTGTAGTTCCAATTCCAAGACCTATTAACGCTGTTGTCACAGTGGCTTGTCATCTCCAGTTTGGATGTGTCGGCTAACTGAAACAAATAACATTGAAATAAAAATCAATAGGGCGAATGAGCCAAAATACTATTTGTGGAAAATCTTTACTAATATAATAAAGCGAAGAGTTTGTTTGTTTCAACGCTAATGACAGGAACGCTAATAAATAAAATGGTATTTGTCAGGCATTTATTTGACGACCTCGGTGGCGCAGTGGCTAAGGTAGGCGGCCAAAGCGCATAGGTCCCGGTTTCGATTCTCAGTCGGGTCAATTTGGAAAAAGAACATTTCTAAATTGACTTGAGTCTGGGTGTGCTGGGATGACGCCCCCAGTTAGTATCCGTCATCTGGTGCTCATAGTACAAGGGCAAACCTTAGTTTAAGACCAGGTGATTGGTGTGATTGTCAGTCGCATTTATTTATTATTATTATTTATAGTCTGCAGTTCCAATGAAGTATGGTTACTGCATCCTATAAGATCTATTGTGACTCGCCTTTAATTTAAAGAAACTCCTTTAGCTGGATTGATTTTAGAAAGTCTAGTATTTTGCTTAGCTTTTCAAGTTTTTATTTCCGCTTAGGCTGTGTATTGGTCCCAGATGGATGCTTCGTTTGTGGATCATAATAAATATTTGACAACATCACATACATTACTCTGATTCTGTGGTTGTGGCTAAAGCACTTGTGTTACAGAAATCGGAAACAATGATGGGATCACAACACCCAGACCTAAAGCAATATAGAACAGTTTGATTCCCATATTGACCCGACCGGTGTTCGAACCGATTTTTCTTTTTCTTTCTCCTTGACAGTATCAATATTCCGTAAACGGAGGTTTTTTAACATGATCAGACGATACATAAGTAATTATGTAAAAAGACATTTTCTATCCTTTTCTATAACATTACACATTGATCATCAAAAATCTGCTCATCTACTGCCTTTCAGACGAAACGAAGTTCGCCGGGTCAGCTAGTAAATAAATATATAAATAAGACCAAAAACCCTACCCCAGGAGCAAAAGGAGGTGGTTCCTGATGTTGGAACACCTCTTCAGGCACTTTCGCCGTCGGCACCTGGGGGTCCAAGTTGAGAGGTTCATACTCGTCAGAGAGGCCGCTATCTGGTGATTCAGGCCCTTGAAGGGAGTTGACATAGCCCTTAGGGCCCACTCGACTCTTGCGCACGCAGTAGTCGCCAGTGAATGGGTTCTGGTAAGCTACTACGGTTCTGTAAATGGAAACATAGCTCATAAGCATTTAAAATAAATTAACGGGTCAAAACGCGACACCATTTTTACTTAGTAGTTAACACGAACTACTTAATGCCTGACGTTTCGGTTAAGTGGCACAAACTGTGGTCACGAGCTGACTGATAACCGTTAATTTATTTTAAATGTTCAAAATGGAACGCGAAAGTCTAATGCCTCCTCCACACGACTCGCGAAGTTGAACGAAGTTAGACGAATACGATAGTGTAGAGAGGCACTTTGGCTGGCCTTGTGCTCGCCGCGTCAAACTTTGCCTCGCCTCGGGCGAACTTCGCCGAGTAACTTCGCGAGTAGTGTGGAGCAGGCATTAAAGTTTATATAACTCATAAGGTTGAGAATGGGTTTGAAAATCATTTTCGTCATCAGTTCGTTGGGTCATTGACATCCAAATTCTTTACTCCGCCGTACCGCTTTACTCAACTACGACTTTCTGAATACAATTTATCCATACTAATATTATAAATGCGAAAGTAACTCTGCCTGTCTGTTCGTTCAGCTTTCACGCAAAACACAAAACCGATCAGGAAGAGATCGCTTTCTAGCGAATAGACTACCAAATTGTAATATAATTTGTCTGTGAAACAAATTTCTGTAAAATTTTGTTCAATAAAGTGTATAGGTAGGTATCTAATACGACGATTTTTAATTCTCATAAACGTAACCAACTCACTATGTAATAAAGTACGAATATATATATATATATATATATATATATATATATATATATATATATATATATATATATATATATATATATATTCGATATATATATATTCGTACTTTATTACATAGTGAGTTGGTTACGTTTATGAGAATTAAAAATCGTCGTATTAGATACCTACCTATACACTTTATTATTTATTTATATATATATATAAATAAATAATAAAGCGTTAAAACTAACATAATATTATTAAAACAAATCAAAACTCGTTTTAACTCCCGAATTATCGATCAATCTTAAAACGATATAATTAAAGTTTGCCAGTGCGGCGTAAAGCAGTATAAAAAGTCGGTTAAAAATCACAAAAACTTTTTTTTGTACGTAGTTAATACAAACTACTTACTGGCCGAACTATCTCAAATAGTACCAAACTTTGTTTTTGGCATTACAAGCGTATTTAACAACTAGTTTAGTTCCTTGAAACTACTTATAAAGATTGCTTGAAAGGAATAGATTTAAAAGTTTAAAATTTAATAAAAAGTGTTAAGATCAACCTCAAAGCGTTCATTATTACAAGTTCTAGAAGGCTAAGATTGTCGGATACTTCGCTAAGCGTTTAATAGTTAATTGAATTTGGTATCGGAACTCACCGGAGCTCCTCCCTACTCGCCCCCTCCTTTTTGTGGGAGAACAGCACTTTGGTCGGTCGCAGCAAGACTTCGATCTGAAACAAGTTTTATTTGTTTGCTAGTTTAGTTCACTTTACAAAGCTAAGATCAATGGAACGTCGGATATTTCCGTTTTCTATTTAACCCAACTTATTTTATGCTTGTAGAACATTTTTTATCTATAGATCACTGAAAGAAAAGATAAGATTAATTATCAAGTTACATAGTCAAGCTGTTGAGTAATTACCGACTTGACATATGTCAAACCCGTAACCTAACCTAGTAACGCTGCTGTGTTATTACCCATTTGTAAAACCATAACCATAAGTTATAAATAAGGTACTTTTAGTTGTAGTTTTGAGCTTGTGTTATTTTTTCTCTCTTCTCCATTGTAGCGCCCAAAGCGCGTAAGGTCCCGGGTTCGATTCCCGGTCAGGTCAATTTGGAAAACTAACTTTTCTCAATTGACTTGGCTCTGGGTGTGCTGGGATGATGCCCCCAGTTAGTATCCGTCGTCTGGTACTCATAGTACAAGGGAAAACCTTAGTTTGAGACCAGGTGATGGGTGTGGTTGTCTGGCGCATTTATTATTATTATTTTATTATTATTATTATTATCTCTAATTTAGGTCTAACCGTTAAGTAACCTTTGTGTAAATCATGCTGTGTATACTTTTTATGGATTACTGTCTAGTCTATTTAAGTTATGCTAACTATATGGATATGTATCTGACAGTAATCCGTCTGCGTACCTTGAAATAAATAAATAACCTAACCTAGTAACGCCGCTGAGTTATTACCGATTTGACATTTTGTGTAACCGTAACCTAACCTAGTAACGCAGCTGTTATTGCCGATTTGACATAATGTCAAATCGTATTGCGTAACCTAGTAACGCCGCTGAGTTATTACCGATTTGACATTTTGTGTAACCGTAACCTAACCTAGTAACGCAGCTGTTATTGCCGATTTGACATAATGTCAAATCGTATTGCGTAACCTAGTAACGCCGCTGAGTTATTACCGATTTGACATTTTGTGTAACCGTAACCTAACCTAGTAACGCAGCTGTTATTGCCGATTTGACATAATGTCAAATCGTATTGCGTAACCTAGTAACGCCGCTAAGTTATTACCGATTTGACATTTTGTGTAACCGTAACCTAACCTAGTAACGCAGCTGTTATTGCCGATTTGACATAATGTCAAATCGTATTGCGTAACCTAGTAACGCCGCTAAGTTATTACCGATTTGACATTTTGTGTAACCGTAACCTAACCTAGTAACGCAGCTGTTATTGCCGATTTGACATAATGTCAAATTGTATTGCGTAACCTAGTAACGCCGCTAAGTTATTACCGATTTGACATTTTGTGTAACCGTAACCTAACCTAGTAATGCAGCTGTTATTGCCGATTTGACAAATGTCAAATCGTATTGCGTAACCTAGTAACGCCGCTGTGTTATTACCGATTTGTAATATGTCAAACCGTAACCTAACCTAGTAACTATGTTAAATGGTATTGCACAACCTAGTACCGCCACTGAGTTGACATATGTCAAATCAGTCATAACTCAGCGATATTTCTTTACGTTTTTACTTTATAGTAGATGACATAACATTTTGTTTGGTGTAACATTAACTAAAAACCATAACGCATAAATTTTCTTTTTCGTGCAAAAATGTAGTAAGACATATTATTGTGTTATAATTGCATCCCGAATTCGTACAGTTTTAACGAAACAGTTACCATTACCTTTTAGTCTTCGTTTGGGTTGGAAAAACAGAACGCGAGATAATTGAAGGGTTCGATCGTTATAAAGCGCTTAAAGAGAGATTTTTTTTTAGAAAAAATATTCAAAATTCGCGCTAAAGTCCAAAAAGCTTTGGGTACCAAATATTGTGTTCAATTTTCAAAGACAACAAATCATTAAACAAATTTTCATCTACAAATATAGTTTCAGCAGTTACCGTTTATTTGTTGTTCCAGAAACAAAGCTTTATTGTTAATTAAACTCGAGACTAATTGGACTAGTCGTTACAAAGGTCATCATTACCCGAGGCCTATTTTTGAGCTACGCTTGTAATTTTATATCCCTTTTGTCGTTTTGTGTAAAAAGGTTAAACGCTGTGTGAGAAGGGTAATTCCGCGATTTGTACCTGTTTGTGTTATGGGAAAGGCTTCCGCTAAGGGTGTGGGTTTTTGCAGCTTTTAAATTAGATGAGACTTCATTAGATGAAATTAATTTTGCTATCCTTTATGAAGATGCCAGCGGCGTTTGTTATGTGGTTTCCTTTTGGTCAGGGAAAGTTTTTTGGGACCCTTTGCCATTATGTATCTTTTATCAAAAACAAAGATAATAAAACGCCAACACCATGCTTATAGATTGTGTATCCAGATATATTATGTACCTTCACAGTACCAACTAATTAAACTACGTCGTATGTCTTGGGCGAAATACGTATAGTCCAGCTTTCTTTGTATTAAAAACTACAGAATTTCTGGCCAGTATCTTCTCAGTAGTATTTGTATATCAGTAGTTTATAGTTTCACATAGTGGTTTACAAATATTAGATACTAATTAATTTACAGGATTAAAATATTGGAATAGAGAAGCGGACTGGCTCAAAAGTATTTGATTGTTTTTAGTTCGTGAAATAGTAATTAAAACAGATATTTTTCATTTGCCAATTAATAAAAAATACTTAAATGAATGACTAAAAACGATGGCTGATGCCGAATTGAGCAATTGGGTAAAAATTAAACCACTTATGAAATCCCACGACATTTCAATGAAATATATAGCCGTTATTTCTTGATTAGGTGGAACCTATGTAAAGAGTGAAACTCGCCCTTAAAATACGTGTTCCTGTTCAAAATATGACTAGAACACAATAAAAACACATGTGTACAGGGTATTCCTTACCATTAAGTGCGGTATAAGCCTATTGTTATTGTTAGTGAAATAGAAGACGAACGACCTCCATAGCCGAGAGGCGAGCGCGCCGGTATTTGGTGATGCGCCATCTCTGAGGTCCCGATTTCGATCCTCGGTCGGGTCAATATGGGAAACGAACTTTTCTATATTGCCTCGGGTCTGGGTGTTGTGGTACCGTCGTTGTTTCTGATTTATGTGACACAAGTCTACTAGTCTACTCACCACAGAATCAGAGCAATATTGTTATGTGATGTTGTCCTAATTTTTAATATTAATATTTATATTGTTGGTCAGATTTTGACAATAAAGGGATGGCATGGCAATATACTCATTCATTTTTATCGAAAGAACCAATTACTAATGCAATAAAAACCCAAATTTATGATTGAAAAGAGGCGCAGATGGAATTGCTTACATCAACCAATTAAAGATATCATAATACCTGTCCATTTCGCTGCAAATAGTACACCCTGTAGAAACAATAGCCGCATGTGAAGCATGTCAGGAACAACTGGAAAAATACAATTAATGTTAGTTAAAGTTTACTAACTAATTTTACTATTTGGTTGGCCTTGAGAGCGTGAAACCTTCTCCGCCAAATAGTACCATTTAATTTAATTTAAATCATTCTTGACATAATATTGAATAAAAATTGCGACTCACTATCTCTTTCACTAATATAAAATAACTGAACAAAACAGCATAAAAACCTAATGATGAAAAACCGGTCAAGTGGGAGTCGGGTGAGATAGCAAAAAAGTATGTTCCTAAAAGTATATTTTACCAGAGGGGCGAGGCGAGACGAAGCCTGAAGAGAATTAAAATATATATTGCAAATTTTCAATCCTCTCATAGCGCATCTTTCAGGATCTTTGGTGGAAAATCAACTTACATTATATTTATGGCATTGGCGATATGGATATAATAAGTGGCCAAATCCGTGACAATAGCACGAATTTTTATTGGTACTGAAATATAAAAACAAATGTGAAAGCTTCCTTAAGTTTCTTGTCTCTAAAACTTTAATTTTCCCTATTTCGTTCAAGGAACTGACGTCCAACAATGTCATCTCACATATAATGTAATCCACCGCTTAAAAAATATGCAAGTGCCTGCTGACATGAACTGAGAAGCGCCACAGAATTTAAAATCTTCAGAATAACTAACCATGAACCCAGAATTTACGAACATTAATAATATAATTCATATATAAAGAATAAAAAATAACAAAAAACTTACGAAAAATATCTCTTGCGAACAAAAAGCAATTACAGGTAGTTTGGTAATAGCCTTACACCGATTTGAAAAAAGGGAGGTTTCTCTATTCATATATATATATTTACATACTTCGCTAAAAAAATTGAGTTGTCATTCATAATAGAAAAGAAAAAATTCTCCATGCTTTTGGAAAGACATGATAAAAGTAGCTCCAACGCCTGATTTCTTTCCCTTGATTTCGATCTGCAGTCCCATTGGTTTACGAAAGAGAAGGAAGAGAGAGTACACTTATGTATTAAACGAACGTCCCGGCACTAAACACCAAGTCCTGCTTTGTTAGTTGACAATAAGATTGGCCGCTTTGGTTGAAATCGGTTAAGGAACTTACCATCTAATTGTTCTTTCCAAAAAAAAAACACAAAATCGGTGCCATCAAAAGACACAAACAGTAAGTAGGTATATACAATTTTTAGTAGACAATACGACCCAATTTACTTACGGCCCGACGTTTCCGTTAACTTATTTCAAATGTTTAAAATGGAACGTGTAATTCTAAAATTCTATGCTAACTTTGATATAAACTTATTAATTAAAATTAAAAGATAGGTAATATTGGCGGTGGTAAGCCGTGGCCTGGTCCACGTATGACGCGTTCCTAGCTGCTACAATGTTAACGTTCTTCAGGCGATATTTCCACATTCACTAAAGCATTCTGTCTTCACCGTGGTAGCGCGATTATGAGCGTGGAACACTTGCCCGTCGTTCTTTATGCGTATAGGGTAAAATATCGGTGCAAGCCCAACATGCCAGTGCATAAAGATATGCACCGTGGATACAACAACGTATGCATTTTGTAAATAAGAGCGAAATCAAGTTCCATTCTTCAAAATTGAGGATTCCTTCAAAAAGAGCGTGAAGAAACATCTTACGGGCCAGTATGGTGACGATAACGGATAGGATTCTACGGTATCAAATACTAAATAAATATTAAGGGTGGTTCCTTTACAACAATTGCAAATTACGGAACTCTTACTGCACGAGTTCGAATAACACTTGGCCGGTTTTTTACAGCTAACAACATGTGTTTGTGAAAAACTATTTATGAGATGCGAAATTATATTCATTAATCAATTAAGTACATTGTGGTACATTGTACTTACAAATTATTCATATCCAAGCTAGGCTAAGTTTAAGGAAATCTAGAGAAAGTCTTGTAAAAACTTAAAAAATAACTGAAAGTACTAAGTACTTTTACTTAGCACGTTAGGATTAACAACTTCGCCTTTATGTTAAACGTCTTGCACGTGAGAGAAACTTTCAATGTCCTGCCACAGCTACACACTTACTGCTTAAAAGTCACGAAAAAGGCTCTATGGACTCACCAAAATAGCCAGCAACACATAATCAATATACACTATCATAGTAACACCGAACATTGCACAAAATCACCATTTCATCGCCACTAAAACAAAATACAACAGATTTTTTGGGAAACTGGCTACATTACTCGAAGGTGTTGTTGTTTTGGAACCTCACTTTTCCTAATTCGCCGAAATTCGAATAACATTGAGGTGACATTGGCTGTTTTGCGTGACGCGCTGACGTGATTGGTGTATATAATACTGGTCGTATAAGAGCAGCCAATGGGGAGGTACTGGGAACTGGGGATGAAACGTCTGCAGTGGTGGGGCAAAGAGTACACGATTTGAGATAAAACTGTTTCTGCCTAACGGATAGTGTGGATGGAGAGAATAATAGATAGATTATTACATTATATCGATGGTGAACCACGTAACTGTACGGTTTTGAAAATATAATTTACGACCTTATTTATATTTATTATACTCCCCCGCACCCGTTTCTCGATATCTAATATTTCCTCTACCTAAAGGTTGTCTGGAAGAGATTGCTTTCTAGCAATAAGTACTTGGTTATGTCTGTAAAACCAATTTCTGTAAAATTTTCTGTGCAATAAAGTGTATCTATCTATCTATACATGTGTTAATCGAATATGTAATTTAATAAATAGTTTTGTGCTCCGATAAATGCAAAGAGTGTTATTGTTTGTGTTGGCGACAGATCTGCCAACCTTGTTACTAGACAGATATTATCTGTTCTAAGCGGTTGTTACTACATTTTTCCTTATAATTATTATTGTATTTTAATTGTATATATATCTTTTGTCCCCTTGAACTTGGTTTCACTTTCATCGTTAACAGTTTGCCTATCACGGCACTCTGTGATATTTGTTTCTTATTCGTTTCTCAGGCCAATTTTATAATGCTTATATACCTTATTATAGTTTTCATAATACTTTTAGTCTCTTATATTGTTCTTTCTCTATCCATCAAAACGTTTTTTATCTTCAGTTTGTATATTTATTAATTTATTTTGCTTACACTACCTACTCTTAATTCCCTTTTTATTTCCGTTTGCTTCCATTCGTCAACCCTAGTATTTTTCCGCTTTTTTTAAGACAGGTGAAACATTTTCGTCATTGCCCAAATAAAAAAACTCTTTCTTAACGCGAAAAAGCAAACCTACATTTTTGTTATTTTTTCTTTATTTAACAGAAGAGGTTGTCAGGTCTCTACCTACATCCCTTCTGTAGCTTCCCATCATTGGCGCTGCTCCGCCGCGTTGGCGCCACTCCCGTCGCGACGGCTGCTCGGCACCGCACCAACTTCGACCTATATTTTGACATTTACACTTGCCATTATGCATACTGTTGCCTTCATAAATTATACAGTACTTACAACTAAATATAAATACAACAACAGAAGGGCAACGTGGGTTGACTTTTTGGATTGGCGCTAAAATGTCATCAGGTCAGGTAACTGCTTGCGCCTTGTAGTGAATAGATCAAGCATTTTACAGTACTCAAGCTGAGCAGAGGGGAGAATATCAGTAAAGTTTTTCGTTCAAAGGTTATCCGTACTAAAATTATTTATGCGAAAGTAGCTCTCGTTTGTCTGTTTGTCTGTCAGGTTTTCACGCCTAAACCACTGAACCGATTTTTATGAAATTTGGCAAAGTTATACGTTGAGCCTCTAGAACGGACATTGGCTACTTTTTGTTTTGAAGATAAGGGAAGATGGAGATCATACAACCCTTGAAAGTTTAATGGGAAGAATTTTTTTTTAATTAGAGATATGAAACTTGGGTTAAAATATGGTCTACTTTTTGTTTCGAATATTAGAGGTGATAGGAGTAAAACCAACCATGAAATTATGTAGTCCACGCGAATGAAGTCGCGGGCCCAGCTAGTTAGTTATATATGCAACAAAGTGAAAGTCAAATATTTATTTATTGAATTAAGTTATATTATAACACCAAATTTTCCAACACACTAAGAAATCATTCAGTCAGATTGAAAATATTATTTCTGTTTTTTCTTTTTTTTTCTTTCGATTTTTGTCCGTCTATAAATTATAAAAAAATGTTTAGTACCGTAATAGTTTCAAGATCAAACTATTTAGCCTTCGAACTTTGATATTATGATCACTACTAATATTATAAATGCGAAAGTAACTCTGTCTGTCTGTTCCTCTTTCCCGCTTAAACCTCTCAACCGATTTTGATGAAATTTGGTATAGGTATACGTTAAACCTCAACGGACAAAGGCTTGTTGTTAGAAAATAAGGGGGGTAATACAACCTTTGAAAGTTTATATGGGAAAATGTTTAAGTTATGCAATTTGGAACAAATATAGCTAGAAACTTAGATTAAAATATATAGTACTTTTTGTTTCGAATATTAGGGGAGATAGGGGTAAAACCGACCATGAACGGATTTTCACGCGAAAGAAGTCGCGGGCACAGCTAGTAAACTATAAAAATGGTCTCGGATGTAATTGGAACATTGAAATGATTCAAAAATTAAGCATCTCCGTCGATCTCCTTGAAAAGTTTGCCACTGAATATTAAAGCGAGTACTTTGATTTTCATTTCGCTGTAGTTGTCTGGAGTTTCGGACAATTTAAGTTGTAACTTCGATTTCGAAAAGACAGCAACTTTCTGGATTCTGTTGTAATCACGAACTTGAAGCAATTTTCCTTCTGGTGTCTTTGTTTCATGTATTAGTTTTCATTTTATTCATACAGATGAAGGTTGAAGGATTATTGTGATGTCATAATTATTTCAGCTTAATTCGTTTCCATACTGATTAAAGGCATTAACTCCTAAAACTTTTTGTTTTGTGGTATGTGTGTCCACTGTTTTCATCCTGGTTAATTTGAATACAGATCAATCGTACGGAATTAAACTAAATCCTTCTCCTTTTCTCGTTATCTATTTCTACTATTTCTTCTAACTGAAGGTGGTCTGGTAAAGATTGCTTTATAGTAATAAGACCACCTAAATGGTACTTTACCACGTCTCTTATGTCTAAAACTACAAGTATCTGTAAATATTATATGCAAAAGAGTTTATCTACCCAAACTACTAATATTACATACGTGAAACGTGTTTGCATGTATGTTTTAACACTTTCACGTAAAAGCATCTGAATGGATTTAGTTAAAATTTGGTGGAATGACAGATGGGAAACTAGATTAAGATATATAACAAGACTAGCTGTGCCCGCGACTTCGTTCGCGTGGACTACATCCTTTCATGGTCGGTTTTACCCCTTTCTCCCCTAATATTCGAAACAAAAAGTAGTCTATATTTTAATCCAAGTTTCGAGCTATATTTGTGCCTTTTTTTTTTTTTTTTTTTTTTTTTTCCGGGTGGAAATGCCTTCGCACCGTCACCCTCTGCCACGGGGAGGCAGAGGGTGGTGTGTCGGACTTGCACCGACTAAAACCACCCGGGTGGTCCTTCTCTGCGCAATGGTGGGGGGGGCCGGGATGCGCGTGAGCGATTCGTCACAATCCCCCCCCTAGGCGCTACTGCTGCGCTAATTGAGCGTAGCTCGTCTCGGTGCGGCAGATGTTGTTGCCGCACCACAGGGCATGCCGGACCACCCAGCATGCCCCGGACTCCATGAGCTATATTTGTGCCTAATTTCATATCTCTAACTTCAAAAATTAACATTTTTCCATATAATCTTTCAAAGGTGGTGTTACCCCTATCCCCCCTTATTTTCTAATAAAAAGTAGCCTATGTCCGTTCTTGAGATTCAACGTATACCTATACCAAATTTCATCAAAATCCGTTCAGCCGTTTAGGCGTGAAAGAGTAACAGACGGACAGACAGACAGACAGAGTTACTTTCGCATTTATAATATTAGTAGGGAGTAGGGATTTACAATTCTGTGCTAAAGCACAAAAATATTCTTCATTCTTGGCTAAAGCCAAGGACAAGGTTTACAATTGATTTTGCGACAAAGTAAGGAAACGGAAACATAAATATGGAATAAACGGAATTTTGGAAAAAGGAACAGGAGTAATTTTTATTTAAATACTAGTTGTCCCGGCGAAGTAGTTACGCCTATTTTCCAGATTTTCTAACCATTTAAACCTTCCCTGGACTTTCACGGTTATTTCAAAACCAACATTAGCCAAATCGGTCTAGCCGTTGTCGAGTTTTAGCGAGACTAACGAACAGCAATTCATTTTTATATATCTAAGATTATTACATGAAATATACATGGATAAAATTCTATCGATATTTATATCATTAGAATGTAAAAGCGTATTAATAAATACATATAGAAAGTGGAATTTTAAGAGAAAGGAGATGAAACAGGAAAGCGGAACGGTCATATAAGGTGCACGCAAAGATGTGGCTGAGGTCTCCCATGCCGGGACTACATTCGCATAAGCCACAGGTCACTGTTACAATGTTTTTTTCTCATAATGCGAATGAAGTTGCTGGCAGCCATCTGGCAGCAGCTATTAAAAAAATCACGTTAGACAATGACTCAACTAAGGTTTCCCCATGGACTTAATAATAATAATAATAATAAATCATTTTATTTCAGAAATAAATTCCATAATTAGTGTTAGTATACATTAATGCTTACATCCTAGTGTTAGTTTAAATAAATTAAAAATATAGGTACTATCTGCCTGTGTGTAGGGTCGCCCAGTGTCGCAGCAGCGGGGTGTCCCACCTGTCTTTGAACACAATCAGGAGACCATTAGTGCTGCAGCGAAGCCTGGTGAGCATGGAAGCGGACCTCTTCCTGATTATTGCAAAGAAGTCGTCCGTGTGCGCCTCTGCAAACATAGCCGACGCGCTACAGCGCCACGGCAGCCCCAATAGTCTCCTGAATGCGTTATTATACTGCACTCGTAAGTCACTGAATGCCCGAAGCGTATAGTTGGTCCAGAGGCTGCAAGTGTAGAAGGATTGGCAGTACGCCTTAAAAAGGGTGATCTTTACTGCTTTTGTACAACGAGCAAACCTTCGGGCCAACATATTACAACGCACAGCCAGCGCCCTACGCTCTCTCTCAATGTCACTATTGTCCGCTAGATCCTCAGTGACTCAATGACCCAAGTATTTTAACTTTGCGACCCAGCTCAAAGGACTACCACAAAGTGAGACTCCCGGTATATTGGAGTAGTTAACAGACCTCGCCTTGAACATCATGAATTCACTCTTTTTGACGTTGTACTTGAGTCCGTGGGCCACTGCATACGACTCACAGATGTTTACAAGCCTCCTAAGGCCTGCGATCGATGTGCTCAGCAGCACCATATCATCAGCATAGCTCATGTTATTCATGCACACTCCGTCAATGTGACAGCCAACTCCAAACTTAATATAATAAACTATGTCCCTATGTATTATACTACAGATGTCAAATAACAAATGTACATTTGTTGACATTTGAGAACTGTCAAACCAGCAGTGAAAGTCATTAATTACGTTGGTGTAACTTTGTTTATATTCGTACTTTTCGCAACCTAGAGAAATTATCGATCTATTTTTGTAATCAATATCAACAATTAATGTCGATACCTAAGATCCAATCAACAGTCCTTTAAAGTACCTGTACCCAATATGGCCGTTTCGAGATCAAATCAGACAATCGAATAGTAAATGAATGAACTTGGAGCACCCTCATAACATTTCATCGCGATATCCGGCTAATCTCGCCACTGTGGGCCAATTAATTAAAACTTGGCCGGTCACGGTACAATAAACCGATTACATCTTCATGACGCGAGTTTTCATCTATAGTTGCTATTGTTGGCGAGGTACAAATTGGCATCTAACTCTCTTACTGTACAGAAATTTATTATATTAAGCAAACCATTTACAGGAATTGGTATTACAGGCCAATTACAGTTCAATTTTGGCGGTCTTAAGCGATCACTTCTTGTGTATCTTTAGGGACAGGAATTAGTAGATAAGGGAAAATGGCGACCGTGCATAAAAAAATAAATATTAGATAACATCACATACATTGCTCTGATTCTGTTTAAGCACTTGTGATACAGATATCAGAAACAACGACGGCACCACAACACCCAGACCCGAGACAATATAGAAAAGTTCGTTTCCCATATTGACCCGACCGAGGATCGAACTCGGGACCTCAGAGATAGCGCGACACCAAAGTTCGGCCTGCTCACCTCTCGGCTACGGAGGTCGTCAATAAAATATAATAATTGCTAAAAACAATGTTTTAAACAAATACCGTGAAAAATGTAAATGCCAAGCTTTCAAGGTAAGGGCGACAAGTCCAGTAACAGATTCACTATACTCTACTTGTCGCCCTTAAGCTAGGACCTCATTACCACTTCTTAACATCAGGTGGGATGAGGTCAATCTTGAAGAGTAATATAAAAAATAAAAAAATAATAAAACCAGAAAACATTAAATAAGAGCCACTTCTATCAAGTTAGTATAGATCAGGTCAAAGTATTTTTGCTCAGCAACTATTTGGTAAAGAATTCATATTTAAAGATTAAAACACTTTAGGAGAATGCAAATGATCGATTGCTTCAGACTAGAAAATAAACAAACCACATAGCTTTCAAAATCCAATTAATAAATTAAGCATGAACTGCTATCAGTTAACGTTGTTTCCTGGTTTTTGTAACAAAAGCGTAATTTGTGTGGTACTCTCGACAAACACACGCACAGACAAATCCCTACTAATTTTATAAATGCGAAAGTAACTCTGTATGTCTGTCTGTCTGTTACGCTTTCCCGCGTAAACCTCTCAACCGATTTTGATGAAATTTGGCATAGGTATACGTTGAACCTCAAGGACGGACATAGGCTACTTTTTGTTAGAAAGTAACGGGGGGGGGGGGTGTAATGCCACCTTTGAAAGTTTATATGGGAAAATGTTTATTTTTTAAGTTAAAGATATGAAAGTTGGCACAAATATAGTTCTATTAAAATATAGACTACTTTTTGTTTTGAATATTAGGGGAGATATGGGTAAAACCGACCATGAAAGGAAGTCCACGCGAACGAAGTCGCGGGCACAGCTAGTAAACACATTAATCCTGCCATTTTTGGGTCACGGTTTAAAAATATCTCTTAAAATTAACAAAAAGAATAACGCAATCGCAAAACGTAATTCGCAAAATATATTCTAAGCAATCTCGACATGGTTGGTTTACTTAAATTTTTCACGCAACGCCTTTGGAGCCAGACTTATTCAGACATTCTGACCAAACTAATTGGACCCGTTGCTCTCCCTACAACGTCCCCTCTACTTCCACACAATGTATTGCCAAGAAGAGGGCCACAAGTCAGGTTACGCTGGCTTTATAAATATCCCAACTCTCGGGTTAGACGCGCCATTTGCCATAACTTATTGCCCTTTATTCCTCCGCCCCAGTCGATCATATGCTATAATTTAAGGATAACTCGATGAAAGGGTTTAATGTTTATTCAATATTCTGAGCTTCGGAGTATTCTTGCGGTTTTCGTCCGATTCAAATGGAGGGGTATTGAGTTTCGTGCGTACCCTACGCGTTGTTAACTTTTATTTTATGTTACTTAGAACTTATAAGCTGATTAGTTATTTTGTTTCACCTTGATTGTATCTCAGTTGTGTAATTATTGATTCTGGTGTCCATTACGACTTTAATACTGATTTTACGTTATTAGGACTCCGGGAATAAAGTATTTTTTTTTTATATTACACTTCAAGATTGACCTCATCCCACCTGATGTTAAGTGGTAATGAGGTCCTAGCTTACAGGCGACAAGTACAGGATAATAAATCTGTTACTGGACTTGTCGCCCATACCTTGAAGGCTTGACCCCTGCTACCAATGCAGCACCCCCTTACTCGCACGCAGGAACACAACAACACACAAGTGATTGTTATTTGGCTGCGGTCTTCTGTAAGGTGGAGGTATTTCACCAGTCGGGCTGCTCCAGTTCGAGCGATAAATCGCTATGCCCTTCCTCTCTTAAGTCTATTTAGACTGACTATTACCTTTTCAATAAATTATATGAAAATAAATGAAAGGTTGTATTTTTCAACGTTATAATTATTATTCATATTGTTCAATCTAATGTAAAATTTGGAAAAGAGTTTGGTCGAAAAGTAATTTTGAATTCGTTTCAAAATTAATTTATAAATGCATCACTTGCACTTAGGTATTTTATGTATAGATCTGGAGGCTAATATTCTCCTTTTACTATTTAAACACTATTTGGTTAAACACTAAAGTGTTTGCTAAATTTTATAATCCTGATTATTAATATTGTTGAATTCCATATACCTAAACATTTTACTTCTACCACTCCCGTTAGTAAATATGTTTGATGTTGCCTTACAACTTTGGTTTAGAATAAAATCAAAATAACATGATGATTCGGAGCTATATTAGATGTTGTTAGTTTTAAATAAATACAGTAGACAACAAGCAGAAACTCTTCGTAATCTTATGCTGATCCGAAACGGCGGTCTAGCTCACCTCTACACTAATTAGCTCGTTGTACGCATGCCTCGCCGCGCCGCGTTGGGCGACACAGTACACGAGCCATGAGGAGTAACTCTACTTGACACTAGATAGGGAAAACAACGATCCAAAATTTGTAGTGGATGGGAAATTAAAGAAGAAAATAGTGAATAAGCCAAATATATTTACCAAATTAAAATTAAATAATTTGAATCTAACTCTCTGTCATTGTCTTCGTTCGGATATTCATACATACAGGCGTCGCACATGCAATATGTTCGGATACATCCTACACAAATCCTCCCTATCCTCCGCGGCCGGTGGGTCTCGGGATACCATCTAGCTCCGGAGGGAGAGCTGGAGTAAGAGTACCTGGTGTTCCACATTCTTTTTTAAAGCATTGCCTTAACCTATAACAAAACTCCACCTTACAAAAGACCGCAGCCAAATAACAATCACCCCGGTGTTGTTGTTCCTGCAAGTGAGTAAGGTTTCCAGAGCTCTTAGGACGAGCTATATTAGTAGCAGGGGTCAAACCTTCAAGGTTAGGGCGACAAGTGTAGTAACAGTTTTACTATGCTATACTTTTTGCCCTTAAGCTAGGAACTCATTACCACTTTACATCAAGTGGGATGAGGTCATTCTTGAACTGCGTTATAAAAACAAACTCCTGACTTAGATTCTTTAAAAACACTTACTGCTGTGTCTCGTCGTCGTTATAAAAAAAGTACGAGTTTTAAACTAACATAAATATATTTATAACTAAAAAGCACACAAATTATCTCACTATTTTCAATTACACACTTTGTCTCGTCGCTGTCATGACCGTCCTGTCCATATTCAAACTAACGTTCTAGTCATGTCATCGTCTAGTTGCCTTGCCGGCCAGCACCAGGCCGGCAAGGAGGTCAGTCGCGCCGCAACAACTTACATATTTAAAGACATACTTTTCTTTTTAGTTTGGGAAAATATTGAAATCGCCCTAAAGAATTTAATTAGTAATCAAGTTTGAATAAAACTTTTTTAAATAATTTAATGATACATTTTTAAATAATTTGATGATACAAATGATATTTTTTTTTAACAAAAGTTAAATTAACTAAATCTTTGATAAACATACTGTCTCCTCGCTGCGCTGTTTTTGTGTGAGGACGTTGATTGATCGAGCGATGAGGAGAAAGTTGAGATTAATAGACCATACTCGATTCAAGTTCAAAGTAAACTCAACTTTAACGCTCAGAAATATGAGCTATGGTGTTCAACATTTAATTACAGCCAAGTTCGCCTTTCAAACATTCTGTGTAAACAGTATTTAGAAGCGAAACTAAAATGTACGTAAATGGAATTTTGTCATTTTAGAGCTAGTTCAACAAAGAATAAAACTATAGATTGTAAACTAGATCGGAAAACTAGTTCTCAATTATATTACTGCTCTTCTATAAAACAGATTTATTGTCCACACTTTAGAGATACAACAAAGAGTAAAACAACTTTAGTTTGTTTTATTACTAAATAAAATATGTGATGTCATCTAATATTATGCTTGTTCATTTTTCTGATTCTATACGTAGGCTTTGGAGCTTCAAATAATCAGCCTATCATATTAAGTAGCTAAAGATATATATTTAGTTGATATAATGGTGATGATGAAGGGGTGGTGTGGGTCAAAATAACTTCTGGTGTGTTTGTTATTGGTTCCTGAGGATTCTCGCAAATCTGAGGGAAGTGGTAGCAAGCTGGCTTGGTGCAACCTAAGGCAACGGAGGCTAGCGACGGCCTTTTTGGGGTCTCTCTAGTCGACGGCAGAAGTACCGGCTGGCCTCCTTCCTAGTGAATGGCTGGGGTGGGGGCTGATTTTCGCCCTAGACCAGAGGGTCTGCAGAGACCAAAGACGCCAGGCGTGGGTCAGGCCTGGCGTCCGTTACCTCAGCCCCGAGGGGATGGGGCTTCTCAGGTGGCCTGGCACGCTTCAGCCGCGCGCGTCGTGCGCAGCAAGGCGAGCCGCTTAGCGGTAGGCGCTGTGGAGGAGCCTGTGTAGTCCGCAAGGGATCCCGACCACCCCACAACAGCGTTAGCCACCGAGGGAGTTTAAGTCAGTGCGAGCCTGACAAACCACTCTCTGTTCCCCGCGAAGAGTGACGGTGCGGTAGGTACTTCCCCCCCAAAAAAATATAGTATAAAAAAAAATATATATATAGACTAGCTTTTGCCCGCGACTTCGTTCGCGTGGACTTCAGGTTCGTCCCGTCTAGTCTAGTAATAAGTAAGAAATACGGTAACTAAGCACTATTTATTTAATTTACATGCTGTAAAAAGCCATATTGATCTTTATTAAATGCACAATGTATTTAAGATACTTAATTGGACAAGGATTAATACTGTATTGCTTAAAATCGCTTCGTAAATAAACCATTATTTCTCGTACAAAGTAAAGGATAAAAAATGGTTATTGCGGGTTATTCCTAAGAGATAAACATATACCATCACGGACTTTTTTGTAGACCTTTTTAAGTCGTACAATACTGTAGTACATTGTTTTGATCTATCTTGTAGGATTCAGTCAGCGTTTGCAATGTAAGCAAAAAATGTGTTTTTTTACGACCTCACATTAGAAACCTCAAAAATTGTAGCCTATGTGTTATTCTGATGTATAAGCTATATTGTGGTAAAGTTTCATTCAAATCCATTCAGTAGTTTTTACGTGAAAGAGTAACAAACATCCATACATCTATACTTACAAACTTTCGCCTTTATAATAGTAGTAGGATGATAATAATGTTTACTCACATAAATAACAAACCAAAACGAAAAATTTCTTAAAACATTTATTGAATGTTTGGAAACAAATTTGTTAATTGGTTACGTTTATGAGAAGATAAAAATATAAATGTATATATAGGTATTCCTCATCGGCAAATTTCGTTTTTGACAGTAGACCTCCAAGACTTGAATCCGTATCTTTTTTCGTATCGAATCCAAATCGTCAGACTTCTCAACCTACGGACCTGTCATTTGTATTGGTAATACTTTTCAATGAAGGCGAGTAATAAATACCTCCTTATATTCTCTAAACGGTTTCCAAGACCAATAGGTAGACAGACATATATGGAAACATATTGGTTCCTTGGGAAATGAAGCTGGAAATATTTCAAGCTCTACCGTGCGCTCGTGTGGCTTATTTATTTGCGACATGTAAGTTTGTGGCTTCGGTCCATTCCTGAGTTTCTAGGTTCGATTCTGGGACGATTCAATATGGAAAACGAACTTTTGTGTGTCCGGGTTTGGGTGTTGTGGTAATTTCGTTGGTCCTGATTTCTGTGACTCAAGTACTTTAGCTATTCATAAAACAAACAGATCGGACCAATGTATGTTGTCTTACATTTCCTTATGTATTTATTAATTAACTAATGAAGTGGGTTGAGGTTCAATATGACTATTTTCAGATAAAACTATACTATTATTATAAAACTGAAAGTATGTTTGTTTGTTAGTAATCTCCAATACACATAACCTTCAGCTAACAATACCAGAGAAAATATCACAATAGAACTCAAAATACAGTGGCATGCAGAAATCCACCAACTGGAGTCATACCATATAGCATGCAAAATAGTTTTTAAACACTCAAAATCCCATTAAAAATAAGCTACCTACTCCAGAAGTCCAGTATACTGAACCCCGGCAGACTGACTAGAACATTCTTGTCATCTGGATCCATTACATCAAACACTATGACGCTTGACTGAGTTCCGCATCATAGAAAGTTTTACCCGCCCTTTAAAGGGCGGATAAAGAAAAATATTTAAAAAAACGTACACACAAAACGTGTGTGTTTTTTTTTGCAATTTTCTGGATGAGACTGCTTAAACAGGTAAGGTTATAAATAGATTTCGACAAAAATAGAAAAAAGGAGTTCGTAAAACGAGCGAGCTATAGACTAAGATAAGAAGAAAGAAGTTAGCGCACCAACTTTAATTTTGACTGGAAACATATGGAAAATAATGAAGTATACGACAATGACTACAGTTCCGGTTTTCTGAATATTACAATATGTGTGTGATTGCTTTTTTCAATTCTGAAGGTCGTGTCCCTAAAAGTTTCTCATAGCTTCCTGCACCAGCTTTCTCCACTTGGTTCTCGGCTGTCCTTTGGGCGGTTACAACGGGAAGTTCAGTGATCGTCGTTACTTGGTCACACCAGCGACTAGGAGACCGACCGCGGGGTCCCTTCTCCTCTCTTTGCCCACCACAACCAGCTTGTCAAGGTTGTCCGGTTGTCGGCGAGCGATGTGATCAAAATAGCTCAAGATTATTTTGTAACAAATTGTTGATAGTCTTGTCTTAACATCTAGTTTTTCCAATATCGACCTATTTGTCCTTCTGGCGGTCCATGGTATGCGGAGCATTTGACTCCAGCACCACATTTTAAAGGCGCAATCGTCCATAATTCCGAGCTGTAGACAAAAAATCGAGAAAACCAGTGTTCGATTAATCTCATCTTGGTCTTAATTGAGATTCTCCTGTCTTGCCATAGTCGTGCCATAGTCAGCTATGAGTAAACTGGCAAGTTTACTCATAGCTGACTTCGACATCTGAATCCGTCTTCTTATCTCTCGCGTGCTCCCGCCCTGGTCAGTTAGCAGTGACCCTAGAGAAATAAATTATTTTACCACCTCTATGTCCGATAACTCTCCTGTCCTCGAGAGCTAGCCGCTTCTGTCAATTATCATCATTTTTGTTTTCGACTTGTTAACGTTAAGTAGAACCAATCCACTCTCAAGCTCTAGTCTCACTCTCAACTCGGCAATCTCTTTTTCCGACGATGCAAAAAGTAAAAATAAGATACTCCAACTGTGTTTTTAGTAGATTTGATGACGCATATTTTCTAATAAAACTATGTTGTTTGAACTCACAAATAAACAGATAAATATTTGTCCTGGAAAGAATCGAACCTAGTTACCTTGGAACCAGCTTTGGTTGACCATTCCAGTCGATTCAACTTGTCAGAGCATTTTGTACGCAATGGTGTGCCCTTACTTCATCAGCTCCTGATCTATTATTATTATCCGGTGTTATCATAACTTCTACTGACTTCGGTGCAAAAACTCCGAGGGTAAGAAGTTTGATTAAATTCTCACCTTGTTTCCCTGAGACAGGCGTCTTCTGCTAACATGATATGACTGCGTTCAAGATAGGGTGAAATTTGTTTGATTTTCTTTTCGTATTGGTCCTTGAGACTGTCACCTATGGAAGACTAAAGGAGGAACGTTGTAGGAACTAGACTTGCCCAATTGTCGATATATTTCCCCGAAAACTAGTATCTAACAATATTTTATTTGTTTATTTTATTTTAAAACTTTATTGCCCAAATAAGTACAGCACGTGAACTTAATGCTAGGGGCATTCTTTACCAGTCAACCCTTGGGCCATGCAGTTTGTATATGGGTGCGGTAATAGTGGAGAATAAAAGGAAATCATTATAAGCTAATAATTAAGTATTAAAAATAACATTACGGTATCTTTTAAATACACAATGATGATACACATACTATTTAAATTAAATACAATATATATTTAAAATATGAAGGTGTACTTAGTCAAGTCAAAGTCAATCTTTTTTATTCACATAGATTACATTAGTAACACTTATGAATAGTCTCTATATAAAGCAAATGAAGCTACCTCCGGTTCGGAACTATAACTAAAGAGAAGATACCGGCAAAAAACTCAGTAGTTTTTTTTACAAATGAAAGCTAAACTTATTACTAATTTTGCACTAAGACACACAGTTAGTTTGTCAATTGTAAAATAAAAATTTAAAATCAATTATTTAAAGAAATAAAAAAAGCAAAAGTTTTGTAAATTAAATTAAATTAACTGTAGGACTTACATGCGTCATCGAGGCCCAAATCTGACATTGATTAAGACATTTTTTTAAATAATATAAAACACGCAAATACAGGCGAGCAGACTAGTTATTGATCCACACGTTCTTGTCATTCATATACTTTTCTACTTTGTAGTAACCTTTTTTCAAAAGACAATGTTTGACAAATGTCTTAAGTATTATATCTTATCTTATCTTAGTAGGTACTTATCTAACAATGTCGATATTGCTATTGACAGTATCGATTTTCAAAATTAACAAATACTTTTGCTACAAAGCAATTATAACAAAAGTATGGATACCATGAGGGTATCGATAATTTTAGTAATACTATAGAAACTATCTATTTATTGTTTTTTTTTATATAATGAAAGCTATTGTGAACTGGAATTAAAAGAAAGTCAATTATAATGGAAAACACGTATATTTGTACTTCCACTGTGACAATATTAGACATAATAAAAATTAAAAATATTAAAAATAAAAACCGGCCAAAAGCGTGTCGGGCTACGCTCAGTGTAGGGTCCGTAGTTTTCAGTGCACCACAATACTTAAGTATCCTCACTTAAAGTTACAAAAATGGGCTATATTCTTATTTATTTGAATGCAGATACATTGAGAATACAAAAAAATATGTAAAGTAAGAAAAAAAATGCTAGCATATACGCTTAAATTACAACTTTAGTTAAAAAATTTTTTTTTCAAAAATTTCAAAAACTATTAAACCTCTTTATTACTTTGTGCCTATGGCAGTGGAGACCATGGGCTGTTGGGGGTTGGAGGCGAGGGACTTTGTGCGTGAAATAGGCCGTAGATTGAGTAATGCATCAGGCGACTCACGTTCTGGTTCGTTCCTGGTGCAGAGGCTGGCCACTGCTATTCTGCGTGGTTATGCGGCCACTGTGATGGGCACCTTTGCGCCGGGGACTAATGGGTTCGAATAACAAAATTTGTGTTTTTAATTAGTTTTTTTTAATAGTTTTTATATTCCCATTGTAATTCATTAAAATTTTAATATTTAAAAATGATTCTTGGAATATATGCTTTACAATTAATTATTTAAACCCATCGGGTTTAAAATAATTTTCCTAGAAACCCTTTATGCAGTTCTATATTCTAGACTTTTTTCATACTTTTTGAACTTATGGTTCAAAAGTTAGAGGGGGGGACACAATTTTATTTTCTTTTGGAGCGATTATTTCACAAAATATTAAAATTATCAAAAAACGATTTTAGTAAACCCTTATTCATTTTTAAATACCTATCCAACGATATATCACATTTTGGGATTTAAATTTAAAAAAAAATACTCCCCAATTTACGTTTGGGGGAGGGGGGGGGGGGGGGGGTACCCTAAAAGACAATTTTTATTTTTTTTATTTTTGCACATTGTTGACGTGATTAATTTATTTGTACCAAATTTCAGCTTTCTAGTGCAAACTGTTTCTGAGATTATCCTCGGCTGGACAGACAGACAGACATGGCGAAACTATAACTATATAATTATAATAAAAATGACAAACATATCAAAAAAGTTTGCGTCGGCAATACAGCGGACCATGTGTCGAAGAAACGAAAAGGGCTCTAGGCTAATGTAAAAAACTAGCAGGCATGCGAATCAGATACTCGTAAAACACCGTAAAACTTGCTCCGCTTTGGCGCTATAAAAATGTAGAACCGCATAAAAAGGAAAACTACTCAACTACAGGGACGCCGCCAGAGGAGCTCGTAAAATGACAAAATGCCGAGTTCACAGCGAGTGGCGACCGCGATATACACACACAGTATATATTAAATACACATAGTACCCCTACTAATATTATAAATGCGAAAGTAACTCTGCCTGTCTGTTACCCTTTCCAGCTTAACCGCCTCTCAACCGATTTTGATGAAATTTGGCATAGGTAAACGTTGAACCTCGAGAACGGACATAGGCTACTTTTTGTTAGAAAGTAAGGGGGGCGGGAATGGGCATTTGATTAGTAAAACTTAAAATTAGGTTAATATATAAATTCGTATACAGCACAACAAAAAAATACAATAATAATAAGTAATACTAGGTACTTTTGAAAGTTTATATGGGAAAATGTTTATTTTTAAAGTTAGAGATTTGAAATTCGGCACAAATATAGCTCGAAACTTGGATTAAAATATATACTACTTTTTGTTTCGAACTTTAGGGGAGTAAGGGTAAAAGCGACCATGAAAGGATGTAGTCCACGCAAACGAAGTCGCGGGCACAGCTAGTACATGTATAAAACTGAGTAGCTTTCCGCTGTTTGTCTGTTTGTTTGCTTATATTTTTGAAACTAAGCAACGAGTTTGGATGCGGCTTTTTAATTAGAGTAAGATAGAGTAAATTAAGGGCAAAGTTAATATGTTAGATCTAAATCTATCTATACATAGGCTGACTGACTAATTATCTGATTTATAGCACGCAAGACCTAAACTATGCCGGTACGGTGTGTAACAGGTGCCACCTTTGGGGACTGGTCTGCTCCAGCTTACCTCTAGAAAGTAAATACTTGCTTGAGTACTTAATTGTTTCATCACTCATCAAAACAAAACTATTTGACTTGGTCCAAAGTGAGCTACATAAAGCAATAAGTTAGATACTGACACTGTAACTGATCTGCTGAGTTTCTTACCGGTGTCTTCTCGGTAGATATAGGTTCCGAACCCGAAGTAAAATCACTTTGCATTGTATTCAATGACGATTCAAAAGTGTTATATGTAACCTACTTTAATTAAGAAATATTTGATTTTGAGTTTTACTATTAAGGTAAGAAACTTGAAGTTTCGCACAGGGGTTCCTTTTATAAATAAGGAATGCACTATGATAGGTTTAATGCACCATACGGACGAAGTTGCAGGCGTAAGTTTATGCATAAATGCACCAAAAATGCACAGATAATTTCCAAGAGTTCTATTAATATGTTGGCGTCTAACAAAGTCTCCTTTTAAAATATCTTATAGACAGATTTTGCTTATAAATATTTTTAAAATAAGAATGTCAAAATACATACACAATATATAATTCAGCAAGGTTGTTGATGTTTTAAAAATAACCCTGTATGTTTTACACATCACTTAGACGGTGAATTACATTTTGAATACGAATATTATTATATAAACACATAATTTTTGTGCTTACAAAGAGATCAAGATAATCTATTCAGCTCCGACGCCAAACTCGAATAACTAACGATAGTATTTTTTAAGTTTTTGTCTGTCTGTCTGTATGTGTCTATGGCATCGCAGTTCCCGAATGGATTAACCAATGAGATTTGGTTTTTCTGTTTGAAAGGTGAATTAGTCAAGAGTGTTCTTAGCTATATTTGATAACAATCGATTCAAAATGGCCGCCATAACATAATGACACTTTTTTATTTGAACCCTATATTGAGAGAGTCAATATAGGGCTCAAATAAAAAAGCTTCTTAAATATCATACTTGTCGAATTTCAAGTTCAAGATGCGCTAATATTACAGCTGATCTGGGTTTTAAAGTAAAATATTAGTTCATCAAAAGTTTTGAAACACAAACCAGGAGCGTTGAAATCTGTTCACCTACACCCGTAGCAGTGCTACGTAGCACGGCTTCGTAGCGGACGCGTAGACAGCTACGCCGCTACGACCTTGTAGACCTGACTGCGTTCATTGAAGTAAAGCAGGGTACTCATAGGATTGTGACCTAGAGATTGCAATCCGGTGTCCTTTTCGACATCCACCGGGCATTTTCTACAATTTGGGGTTTTCGTGGCGCAGTTTTGGTCATTTTGGTCAGTTTTGGTCAAAGGCCATCTGCAGCCATATTCAGTTAGACAGTTAGGAAAAAAACAGGGTACTAACCTAGCCGGTGACGCAGGTGACACTGTGGTACTGTTTCTCTGGATTCACCATCAAGGTAAAGCTTATAATAAAAATAAATAACTTTAAACTTATGTCCGTGTACTATAGCCAGCATCATCGGTTCATACACACCTTAGTACCTTGTCATACTAAATCTCCACGTTACTAAGCAAGTGACATAGACAATGACTTAATTGTGACAAGGTTCAGAGTTGTTCAAGAACTAAAGCAGCCGACTATACATATGTAAATACTATTTTGCTATTCATTCCAAGGATCAATTTTAAGTTACCACCTTGTGAACACTAAAGATGCAATAAAAGTATTGAGTATTGAGTATTGACTTAAGAGATTAGACCTTCTACTAATATAACATAACTAAAAAAACATCTAGGTATTAGCTATCACATAAACCTTTTTAAATAAAAGTGCCATATCATCGGCAAATGTATAGATGTGATTTTAACAGACCTTCGAATATACATTTTATTCAAAGTCAGAATATTGTCAATATATTTTCGATACTTGAAAGCATATTTTTAAGTCATTCATAAATTTTTTCTTCAAATAAAAATATTGACACCTTAAAAGGTTCCTTTCACATGTTTACGAAACGAACAGTTTGTCCAAATTCTATTGACGTCCATTAAATAAAATTCCAAGTAAACATCGACATGCCTTCAAAAGTAATAACATGTCCTTTAAATTTTGCTTGACGTATGAGCCGTAGTAAATATTAAAAGGTAGACCAGGTTTGAAGCGCACATTTTTTTTTGGTCAAATTAAAATAAATAAAATGTAAAACATAATTTATTGCCGATAATATGTACTTCATGAATAATAATAAAGCTATTTATTTTTTCCCATATATTATTAGAAGTTAAGTGGTAATGAGGTCCTAGCTTAAGGGCGACAAGTACAGTATAATAAATCTGTTGCTGGACTTGTAAGGGCGTGAAGGCTTGACCCCTGCTACTAATGTAGCACCCCCCCCCCCCAGGAGCTTTGGAAACCTTACTTACACGCAGGAACACAACAACACCGAAGAGATTGTTATTTGGCTGCGGTCTTCTTTAAGGTGGAGGTATTTCACCAGTCGGGTTGCTCCAGTTCAAGCGATAAATCGCTATGCCCTACCTCTCTTAAGTTGTTATTAAAGGTGATTTAAACTATGTAAGTACTGTTGGTTTGCTATATGGGCCCCTTTTCGGGTAAAGGCTTCCTCCAAATTGCTCCATTTCTCTATATCCTGGGCTTTTTCCATCCATTACATGAATAAAACATCCTTTTACTACTAGAATGATATCTCAAGAAATATTTGTATACCAGACTTATAACAATAATATTTATTCTTTTTAGACAAAACACTCCACGCTTTTTTTACATAATAAATCGTAATCAAAATTCAATAGAGATGATTACCTACTTATAACTATTTCACATAGCTTTATATAAATATTTATCGTTCATCACGAACCAAAATTGTTTAATGTTTACTTGCAATTTAATAAAAAAATTGTCAATAAGAATACTCTTCAGTCATGAGTCGTCATTAGTGCGTGCAAAATCGTGTTTGTTAGTTTTTTGCGCCTTTATTTTTATTAAACTTGAGCAACAAGAAAACAGTACTACTGCTTTCAATTTACTACGTCCGCTTAAGATCCTCATTAAAACGTCTGAGCACAGGATTTAGACAAACTTGTTTTCTTTTGATAATTGCAAAACTTTACGGCAAACAAGCAATTTGACTTGGAAACGTATGATGTTATCTGCGTAGATTAGTAACTTTAGCAATGTAACTTCTCAGGAAGACGATATGTACGTGTGTGTGTCTAGAATAAATAGCCCCGAAGTTTGGCAGATCGTTAATTCTGGGACAATTATTATTTTCCAATTGAAATGTACACAGGTGTAAGTCGTATCAAATTTGAAGTTACGAAGATTAAATCTCATCGTTATTTTCATGACAGTATTTTTTTTGTGCTGCTAATAACGATTCATTTTATTTTTGATTGATATTTTATATTCAGCAAAGTTTTTTCTTTTGAAGCTTCTGTACCGAACTTTCAGGATATTTTTTTTGTAGTTGCCTTTGATAAGTAGTAGAATCACATTGCATTGTATTCAATGACGATTCAAAAATGTTACATGTAACCTAGTTGAATAAAGAAATATTTGAGTTTGAGTTTGTGTTTGAATATTTAAACAACGCGAAAAAATACACATAGAAAACCTTCCTATAGAGAAAAATAAAAGGACTGTCCAACATTAAATATTTCTTAATTCGAACCTGTGTAGTTCCTAAAATTAGCGCGTTCAAACTAACAAACAAACAATTAAAGTCTTCATCTTTATAATATTAGTACAAATTATAGTCTATACTAATATTAGTAGAGCCTATAATATTATAGGCTCAAAAAGTACTGGGCCGTTTTAAAAAAATCTTTCACCAGTAGAATGCTACATTCTTCCAATTTGACATAGGCTACAAAATTAGGGATTCTTGGTAAAATTTGAAAAATTTCAACAAAAAAACGAGAAAAATTCTCTAAGGCGAAACGAAGTTCGCCGGGACCGCTAGTAAATAATAAAATAATAAATGCGCCAGACAATCACACCAATCACCTGGTCTCAAACTAAGGTTTTCCCTTGTACTATAAGTACCAGACGACGGATACCAACTGGGGGCGTCATCCCAGCACACCCAGACTCAAGTCAATTTAGAAAAGTTCGTTTTCCAAATTGACCCGATGGAGAATCGAACCCGTGACCTTTCGCGCTTTGGCTGCCTACCTTAGCCACTGCGCTACCAAGGTCGTCAAAATGGCTCATTCTTAAACAACAAAGAAGGCGAGAAATCACGATGTTTTTAATAAACCTCATAATTGCAAGCGCTGGAGCAATTAATCCTATAACCTCGCGAATGCTCAAACAAATACCAGAAAGACGTTAATTTATTCGTGAATGCAATACACCGAATACACCCAGAGCCGTGGACTTGCGCTTATGTATAATCAAAATTAACATAAACAGTTATATTTTGGTATTAAACATATTTTGACGACCTAGGCCTTAGGCCAGACTTTTGCATCGCACCGTCTTTGAGGTCCCGGGTTCGATCCCGGGTCGGCTTAGTATGGGAAACGAACTTACTTCATACAACCCATATACAAACTATGTGCATGACCCAAGGGTTGACTGGAATGCCCATATCATTTAGTTCACCTGTTGTACTTATTTATGTAATAAAGTTTTTAAATAAATCATAAAATAAATTTTCTCTACCTATTTTCTCGAGTCTAGGTGTTGTGGTACAGTCGTTGTTACTGTTACTGTTCTGTTACACAAGTGCTTAAGCTACTTATTACAGAATCAGAACAATGTGTGTGATCTTGTCCAATATTTATTTATTTAGAAAGAAATATATTTATTAGAAACAGAAAAATTGTATCTCCCCTTGCGGTGCGGGAATTAAACCCACGACCTTCACGTATCGCGCGTGCTGCTCTTACCAACTATAAATATTTAAAGTTCGCTAGTACGGCGTATAGTACTATAAAAATAATAAAATCGAGAAATATATTTATTGACCTAACAACAAAATGTATATAATACAGACACAGGTAAACAGAACGTTATATGGTCAAATGGATTTCACCTCAGCAAATACTGTACGGTATTATCTCTTTCACCACAACAACGCTGGTATTCTGGTGGAACCCACCTGGTAGGAATAACTAATAAATCCAAACAGAACCGAAAAACTTAACTAATTTCAATTATTTTTTTGCACAATAAGTACAATAAATGGAGTATTGACTAGACAGATTATATGTCTAAGAGCAATCTCTTACAGTCAATCCTTGGTTCATGTAAAGAGTTTGGTTTAACAGCTGAAATGTAATATAATATATTGATAATTAAACAACTATAAATTAACAAAATGTAAGCCCATATTGCATGCCGTGGCAACCTCTAATTAAGATGACGCTTAGCTTTAAATTTATGTTTGTTCCGAAATATGTATCGTCAGCGTTTTTCATGTTGATTGTCCTAATAAAGCAAAATAAAATAAACACTTTATACATCACTAGCTGTGCCCGCGACTTCGTTCGCGTGGAATACATACTTTCATGGTCAGTTTTGCCCCCATCTCCCCTTATATTCGAAACAAAAAGTAGTCCAATTTTTAATTCAAGTTTCGAGCTATATTTGTGCCGAATTTTATAACTCTAACTTTTCAACATTTTCCAAGGTGTTATTACCCCCATCCCCCCTTATTTTCTAACAAAAAGTAGCTTATGTCCGTTTTTGAGGTTCAACGTATATCTGTACCGAATTTCATCAAAATCGGTTGAGAGTATTAAGCGGGAAAGCGTTACAGACAGACAGAGTTACTTTCGCATTTATAATATTAAGTAGGGATTACGGCGACTATTTAATGTGCAGACAAAAGTCAGACTACATTCTTTGGTCTTTACACCGCCTTTATGTCGTACGCATAAGATCTAATATCGATCTGCAAGTGCATACGTTGACAGTACATGAACACATAACTTTCCTAATTTGATATTTAGCCCTTACCCTAAAGCCGTGTTACAATGAACAACAAACGGATTGTTGAAACGTTTTGTTTTAATTGAAATAACAATGGCTGCTTATTAATTGCGCTCGCTCGTTGCGCTCGCTCTTTGCGCTCAGCTCGCTCACGCGTGGGTGTTTATAGTGGCATTTGTGCCGTAAGCTGTACTTAACGGAAAAATGCACTTTTGCATGGTGATGCTTGATTCAGTATTGCACTGGAATTTAAATTTGCATTATGTGTTCAGCCATGTATTTATATTGTTATGTAATGAAAAATAATGCCATAATTATCAACTTTTGACAAGAGGTAGAAACAATGGTCGCTTTGTAAATAAAATAAATAAAAAAGAAATGCGCCGAACAATCGCACCAATCACTCGGTCTCAAACAAAGGTTTTCCCTTGTACTATGAGCACCAGACGACGGATACTAACTGGAGGCGTCATCCCAGCACTTACCCAATTTAGAAAAGTTCGTTTTCCAAATTGACCCGACCGGGGATCGTAACCGAGACCTTTCGCGCTTTGGCCGCCTACCTTAGCCACTGCGCCACCGAAGTCGTCATATAAAATAAAATGCTTTCGCCGTTAAATATTCGAAATTGTTTATTTTTGTTTACAAATCGCACTCTCCAGACTTAAAATGAGTAAAAGCCAAGTAATATAATAAAAAATAATGAAATTATGCACTCTTGTAATTATCACCATTAAAGCAATTAACATCATCATACACTTGAAGTGATTTCAAAATATGAAATAATAAAGAGGAGTAGTAAAATTGATATTAAAATTTAATTGACTAACACGTTCCTGTAAATTTTATTTAGATAAGTTATTTAGAAAAAAAAAGGAAATCTCATCCTAACATCTTCCAGTCAATATCGGCTTATTTTCCTATTTCTAGGAGCATTCGCCACCACAACACAGCTCCTTTGCCTTTGAAAAAACTCAATCTCCAGTTGAAAAACTGATCCGCTGCCTGAGAGTACAGTTAAGTTACGGTACAGTAAGGGCAGTGGCGTGCGTTTCATAAAGACAGAAAGACACTGCCTACCCTAGGTCTGATTCAATATTATTTTATCAATAAACAAAATAACATAAAAACTTAATACATAAATTAGCTCCACCGATCGATTGCCGGTGGTATCATTAAGAGGGGGTATGGTGCCGGAGTAATGTCGAATTTCACCCGCGCACCTCACACGCCCCGCACTCGTCCCACGCATCGAAATCATCACCGCGTCATGTTTTGCACTGGCACAGTATACGCAAAAAATTTAGATAAATCTGATAAGGATTGGCTAAGTGCGAGTCAGATTAACCAAAGTTGGCACACAAAATAAATATATTAATCATAATAATTTTGATAGTGGTAAATAACTCGAAAAGGTAAGAAAGTTTATAATGCTATTGCGTGACTCTAATTATTTATTCTACCAGTTATTTTTAATACTTACTAATAATAAAATATGACTGAGATAAAATTTGGCAAGACCAATCAAGATAGCGGACATGAAAACGTAATAACATATTATGAATTCAAAGATGAGTGATGAAGTAACGAATAAAAAGTCGACTTTGTTAAATAATTATTTCAGTGAACACGGTCTAAGGTCATCACGAGATCTAAGGCCATAGTATGTATAGCTCTCTCTTCTGTAATACAAAACTATTTTGTATTTAATCTAATCTAATTATTTTTCCTACTGCAAATACAGCCAAACTAAGTCTTGCTTGAGGCGCACTGATATGAGGTCCTATTGTTAGTTTTTAGTTTAAAGTGATTCCTAAAAAAAATATAAACAAATGAGTTCAATCTGTTTATATTAATTACAATATTATCATCTTTACACTTATTCATAATTTGTGAGAAATAATTATTGACATCGTCATACAATTGTTAACGTCTGTCAGCTTTAATAATCAGAGTTTTGAAAGCAAGTAATATAGTCTCACATAGACTTTCGGTGAAGTAAGGGATATTATTGATAAGATCAAGGTTCTAATACAGAGCCGTAGAATGTTCCCATAACTAGTGCTGCGCCAGAAGAATTGGCTCCATTAACATTAATTTTTGTAGTCTGCCAGTTGAATTTTTAATTGAATTGAATTTTACCAACTTGTGAGTATTTGTCAGTTAAAGAAATGTGTTAAAATAGAAATATGTAAAAATTTTATGTGAGGGCGAACATACCTACTCTTTAGTGATCCACACAACTTTGTCATTAATATAGTCTTCAACTTTGTAAAATATATTTTAAAAGACAACTTTTAACAAGTGTTTTAAATTTGTCTCCAGTTAAATCAACAATAATTTGAGGTCATTTATTTAAAAAAGTTATACTTAAACCAACAAATAAATTACCAATCTTAAAAGTCTATGCTTAGGGACCACAAGCTTGTGTTTATTTCTAGTGTTAATGCTAGGAGAGTCTGATTTTTTTAGGGAAAATATGAATTTTTTCTTTGTATACGTATGTACATTAAACAGTTGAAAACGTATTCAGATAAAACTGTTAGGATTTCGAATTCCTTAAATATTTCTCTCAACGAGTCACGTGGTCTTAGCTTGTAAATGGCTCAGATATCCCTTTTTTGTCACACAAAGATACTACTGGAGGTCGGCCACAGATCCACATAAAATCCGACTATACGACATGACGCTGTGAAAATAGGCAAAATGTACCAATCTTGCTGTCTGCAAATCAGTCAGTTACAGCATATGCCGCCCAACTCAGCGTAACAAATAGTCAGATAATGCTTGCCTTGGGTCTATTTATTGGGTAAGGCATGTTTCTTATTGTATGAGTAACCTTTCAAAGTGGAATTTATAATTTATTAATGACTTGAAAGCTATCGTACTTTGTAAGACTAGAAATTTATTTTTTTATCTAGAAAAATAATGAGCTCTATTTACTTCTATTCGTTCACGCTTGAAATCCCTACTAATATTATAAATGCAAAAGTAACTCTGTCTGTCTGTCTGTCTGTTACGCTTTCTTGCAAATCTCTCAACCGATTTTTATGAAATTTGGTATAGGTATACGTTGAATCTCAAGAATGGACATTGGCTACTTTTTATTAGAAAATAAGGGGGATGGGGGTAATACCACCTTTGAAAGTTTATAAGGAAAAATGTTTATTTTTGAAGTTAGAGATATGAAATTTGGCACAAATATAGCTCAAAACTTGGATTAAAATAAAAACTACTTTTGTTTCGAATATTAGGGGAGAAAGGGGTAAAACCGACCATAAAAGAATGTAGTCCACGCGAACGAAATCGCGGGCACAGCTAGTCCAAAATAAAAAAAGACACAAACTTACAAAGTTCTTGTTGAAAGGTGTTTCTTAAGTGCTTTAAGCGCATGGCTTAACTAGCTTTGGTGATATTAAAAGCTAAAAGATATAAACTATAAATACCTTTGTAAAAAATGGTATGTACGAAAAATTCAATAAAAATAGATTCTGTCACATTTTATTTTTCTACTAGTCTATGGTGGTAATTACTATTATGTAAACAAATACATAATAGAAACTCATACCGACATCATCACGTGGTGTCACGTGGTTGAAGTATCGATTTATTTTGCATGTACTGCATGCACCGCCATTACTTCAACGCTTTTTGACAACACAAAGATAAACAAATACAATAAATGAATACAAACCTTCGGAAATACGTCATAAATTGAAGTTTTAACTTACTCTGTTCTCCTCTAAAACGTTTTCTTTTATAATTTTTGTTTGCTATCATTTTTTTGAAATATTTTTGGGCCGGAGCATGGTGTCATAGACCTCCCGTCTCAACAGAGCAGTCACGACTGATTGATGAAACAAAACATGCTGACATGCATGTGTCAGGTGAAATAGAATGACAATTTTCTACGCGGAATAAAAACGTAGTAAGTGCCGAACTAGTTTTTTTTAAATATCCCGCAAAATAAATTATATTTTCAAAAACCGCTAGTACAGTCCCTCGAAAATATATTTTTCTATTATGTATTAAAATATAAATTCAATTGTATGAATAGCTTTGAAAACAAATCGAATCTAGTTAAAAATTAGACCTAACTTTGTGATATTTTTCTATCAAGAAAATATTACAATTTCATGTTTCTGCTCAGACCAGTCCCTGCTAAATATAGTCTAATATTCATATTAAAAAACTCAAATTATTTAAAGCTTGTTTCCAAGTGTAAAAATCGAATCTAAAATCGACAATTTGGCATGGTACCCCCTCTTTAGATAAGATCGACATGTAATTTGATTATTTAGCATCACCGATTCGCGCTGCACTAGCGCCGCCTCGCCCTTGCGTGCAAGTGCCACGGCAAAGACACAAACTATGAATCTCTAAAATTTTGTATGTGTGCTCTCGTGGTAAGTCGCGGTCATGCGGATTTAATGTATGTGCGTTCCTGTAGCTACGTGGGCTTTGCTGACACACAATGACAAAAATCACGCACACAACGGCATAAAAAGCCAGTGTCTTTTTTTGTAGATTCCTTATAGGTAACACGAAAAATTACGACTCTTACCGAACATTTCCGAATGAAAGTTTGATAAGCAATGCAAATATTTTAGAAAGTAACATTGTTTCATTGAATTTTATACATTTTGGTGGCAATATTTTTTTGTCGTATTATGTTTCTCCTTTTTACTATTAATTTCAATAGTCAAAAGTTGCCATATTGTTTGATTTGTGTTGTGTTTGTGACTACGCTTTCAGATATTTAGGATTTATCGTTGTTAATAGAGTGAAAAATTGATAATATTGTCTGTGAAAGATGTTTAAATGGTGTGTGTATTGAAAAAATAAAAAATGATACTTACACCACCATCTTGTCACTGCTTTCATTTAAATTTTGCAAATAACACAAACATTACAAAACATAATACAAACGCGCCGAAAGGCCACTTCGGATATCCGTAAATTGATATGTCTATAAAATCAGTCAATCTATGGATATTGAGCTAGCATTTGGCAATTACCTACATTATCAGTCGACAAGACGATGAACCAAAACCAAAGTGGTTTTGGTGAGTGAAATTTTCTGCCTACCCTGTCTTAAAACTGTGTGCACGCCACTGAGTAAGGGTGATATTGATTAACATACTTTTTGGAAGTGGTAAAGACCATAATTTTACTACTTTATTAATACCATATTTTTTCTTTCCTTAGTCAGAGAATAACTTACACTATGATTTATTTTATGTCTTTGTTTTAAACATTATTGCTTTGTATTTATTATAATACATATATTATATTTAGTATAAAATATATTCAACGAAGTATACATAATTTTTCACGAATAAAAGTTATTTGATTTTTTCTTCACATACCAACGCAATTTTCTCCTCCAAGGTATTTTATTCACTCATAACGAATGACTCGAGGTATAAAGTGCATTATATATAATTTTAACAAAAATTATCGTGATCTGTTGATTGGTTTTTTGATTAACCGAGATACTTAATGAGAGTAAAAAAAAAATTTACGTGATTTCCAAATATTTTCAAGTCTTTTTAATTTAACTTCATAATTTTTGACATAGTTTAAGAATCCTGTATAGAGTCGCTTCGAGTCAATGTTTTCGTTAGTAGACACAAATTAACGATAAACATGAAAAGCTCTCAGTTAAGGTCCGTTTCCGGATATATTTTTTTACATCACACTTCAAGATTGACCTCATCCCACCTGATGTTAAGTGGTAATGAGATCCTAGCTTAAGGGCGACAAGTACAGCATAATAAAGCTGTTACTAGACTAGTCGCCCTTACCTTGAAAACTTGACTGCTACTAATCTAGCACTCCCCAAGAGCTCAACAAACCTTAATCACACGCAGGAACACAACAACATAGAAATGATTGTTATTTGGCTGCAGTCTTCTGTATGGTGAAAGTATTTCATCAGTCGGGCCGCTTCAGTTCAAGCGATAAATCGCTATGCTCTAGGTACCTCTCTCAAAAAATAAAGTTACAATGTCAGTTATATTCGATAGTAATACAAGATTGTTTATGAATCTCATATCGAGTCGCTCTAAGGAGACATACTCAGTAGTTGACACAAATTACATTCTCCTGTTTTGAGCGAGAAACAGAGATGCTTCACTGCTCCTCACTGAGCTGTGTCCGATCCCAATCGAGTTTCTTAACGCTGCTGGTGGTTTGTGTATTACGCTCTTGGTGCAGCGGCGTGGTCGCAATATAAAAGTTTTACAGTAACTCGAATATACACTAAAGCGCCCGAATTAATGCAAGTACCTACACTGACGAGTCATGAACAGTCGACAGCACGTTAAGGTACATGTACAATATTAGTTCTTATGAGCACGACATAATAATAATAATATAATAATAATAATTCTTTATTGACATAAAACATTAATAGTTGTGTTTTGGAACCCCTGACTTCTGTGATAGGTATGCAAACCTGTGTTACAGAAACCAGTGCTCACTCCCGACCTCGGATAACAAATACAGTTTTATGTACAATATAATATGAGATACATCTATTTAGTGATATGGAAATAAGCTTATCGAATAGTCTTAAGTACATAAGGGCGGTAACAAAGTTTTAATTTATATATAGTCTAACGTGCTTTTTATCGTTCACGGTGTTTTGATACTAAACCAAATTTTATTTTTTTTATATTGCCCTTCAAGATTGACCTCATCCCACCTGATGTTAAGTGGTAATGAGGTCTTAGCTTAAGGGTGACAAGTAGGTACAGCATAATAAATCTGTTACTGGACTTGTCGCCTTACCTTGAAGGCTTGACCCCTGCTACTAATGTAGCACCCCCCAGGAGCTCTGGAAACCTTACTCTACGCCACCCGCTAAAGGCCTAGTGTGAAATGCCTATTGCTCGGTTACCAAAAGCCAGTCCGAGCGCTCGCAAAATGAAACGCTGAAACCACGTAATTACCATAAATTTAAATATAAATAGGTATTGGACACTATACATACATTGATCTAATTCTGTGGTAAGTAGCACTTAAATTATAGAAATCAGAAGCAACGACGGTACCACAATTTCGAGATATTGAAAAGTTCGTTTTCCTTGATAACCGAATTAATTAAATCGAGATCCTCAAATATTACGCGACGCTAAAGTCCGACCCGTTTTCCTCTCGGCCTCTAAGGTTATTCTTTGGGAATCATGCAGTAATATATGTAAAAAACCAAACACCAAAAGAAAGTGAGTCGTTTCCCGCTTGAAATATTTGATAACTATATCAAAGAGATAAGAGAAATTTTGTAAGTATTTTTACGTCATATTTACTACAAGGATACAAAAGAGAGATCAAATTGAAACTTTGAAAAACCGTTGCTTTTTCGTCGCATTGCACATGATTTTATCAAAATTATTTTTTAATTTAATTACACGACTTCTCAAAACGTATCTGCTGCTTAAGCTGCTGTATCATTTCTTTACTGTGGCGTGGTTAACAATCTAGCGATTGCTTCCTTACTAGTAAAGTTTATTTTTGTCTGAGAGCTCTGCGATGAAAACATTGCTGTTTTATGTCCATCGTTTGATTTCGTTTTTCATGAAGAAAAATGTTTAATGTTATTCGGATTCTAGTGGACTAAAAACCGGGTTTTACTGATCTTATGAAATTGTTGATCGATTTAATCTTTTAATTAAGTGTAACACTTTAATATACCAGTACAGTATCCACCAAAATAAAAACACATGAGTTTTTACATAAATTGTTACATTCTACTGAAGATCTTTAATAAGCTGCCAGAAAAGATCACTGCATTACTTATGCATAGATTTAAGTCTCGGATCAAAAATGGTCAAATGAAGAAATGATATTATAAAATAGAAGATTATATTAATGACAAAAATGTTTGGACTTGATAGCATTAATTATGTAAACTAGTCATAAGCTATGTTATTTGTTTTTTTTCATGTTACCATTTTTGTATGTTTTTTAAAAGAGTAAATATCGAGTTTCTTGCCAGTTTTTCTCGATAGAAGTAACATTCCGAACACGGTGGTAGTATAGTCTGACGATTCATAAATGCTTTTGTAAAATTTGCATGAATAAAGACATTTTCTATTTCTATTCGTTTCAATATGGTTGAGTGAAGTGAAGGCTGGCACATACGTCATACTTGTGAACAGTTGCCACCTTTGGGGACTGGTCTGCTCCAGCTTACCTCTCAACAATAGATGCTAAATGTTTCTTCACTCATCAATACAAAACTAAATGACTTGGTCTAAAGTTATTGGCTCATAGTACGTAATAGCTTAGAAACTGCTATTGTAACACATATGCCGAGTTTTTCACCGGTATCCGGGTAAATATAGGTTTTGAACCGGTAGTAGAATCATTTTGCACTGTATTCAATGACGATTATAAGTGTATTTTTAAACTGTACTGAGTCGGGATGCAATGAGACCCATTTGTAGTTAAGACCAAATATATTTACTGAAACACTTAAATAAATGGTAAATACACACACGTCATTCTCGTCTTTATGTCGTCTGGAAAATACACCGTCTTCTGTTCTCGTCCTTACCATTTACTTTTTTTTCTGTTTTTTTTTTTAAATGATTCTGGGATAAGTAGTTTAAGCACTTGTGTTATAGTAATCAGGAACCACGTCAGTACCACAACACCCAAACTCATTACTTACAATATGCGGATATTCATACAAAAGTCTCACGTCCAATACGATCAGATACATCCATATCCAACTAACCTAGTTGAATAAACAAAATGTTTGACTTTCATGTTACCAAAAGGTTCGCTTTAGAAGGAACTTTTTTTTTTAAGAGAGGTGGGGCATAACGATTTATCGTTCGAACTGGAGCAGCCCGACTGGTGAAATACCTCCACCTTACAGAAGACCACAGCCAAATAACAATCACTTCTGTGTTGTTGTGTTTCTGCGTGTGAGTTAGGTTTCCAGAGCTCCTGGGGGGTGCTACATTAGTAGCAGGGGTCAAGCCTTCAAGGTAAGGGCGACAAGTCCAGTAACAAATTTATTATGCTGTACTTATCACCCTTAAGCTAGGACCTCATTACCACTTAACATCAGGTGGGATGAGGTCAATCTTTGAGTGCATTATAAAAAAAAAAGGTTTTTTTACATATGCACAGTGCATAGTGCACTGTACATAAAATGCAAGAGCAACCGTTTTTGCAAATTAGAGCACTGCACATAAAATGCGAGTGCAACCGTTTCCACATAAGCCTACTTATACACTTCACAGGGATCTCTAATGAAGAGAGCATTCATCCTACAACGCCCGCTACAAATCCCCTTGAGCGATGCAACTCTTGCAATCGGCTTGTAAAGGTAAAATTGAGCGGAGCGAGCGAGCGAAAAACGTAAAAAGCGAACAGATTGGTGTGGTGTGACGTCACGGCGCTGCGGACTGTTTTTACCCTCGATTGGGCAACTAAGGGCCGGCGAGGACGAGATCCAATCTTTGTTGGTAAATTTTTGGATAAATTAAATAAAATGGATGCAAGTAGTGGACTGTCAGATGCAATATGTAAGCTCTATTTTTTTACCCGACTACGGCGAAACGAAAGGGAGGGTTATGATTTTGATCGGTATGTATGTTCAGATGATCCATCGTAGCTTCAAAACCACTCGACAAAAATTGAAAAATGAGGTATCATTAGAAGCGTCTCAATCATCCGCTGGTTATAAAATATGTGACGTCACGATAAACTGAATGTGGCGCCCTCTAGAGGACTAAAAGTCATGACGTCAAAAATAAATATTTTATAATGATATCGTGTTTGGTATCAAATGAAAGGGCTTGATTAGCTGGTTTTAAAAATATATGATTTTAGTTTTTGCATCCAGTTTTGTTTACATTTACCAAAAATTATTAGTCACAATTTCAAAAATGATCCACCAGATCTTCTAAACCTTAACATAATTTGATAAATGTGGTATCGTTGTAAGCGTCTAGAGCTTAAATGTTAATCTAGGGTGTCAGCTTCCTACATACCAAATTTCATCTCAATCGGTCAAGTGGTTTGAGCTCAAAGAAGTAACAAACACACATATATACACACACACACACACAAACTTTCGTATTTAGAATATTAATAGGATACCACCCTAGGTACCTAACTCCAAAATAACTTAAATAAAAAGTAAGTTTAAAACTAAAACCCGACTACTAAAACACCGCGATCTAAAAAGTATGAAACAAGAAAATATTCTGGTCAAAAATGGTTAAGTGGTACCTACTTACTTACAAACTATACTTTATCTTTCGTTAATTAAAACTAATTTTGCACGTAGATTTTTGGTGTGTTTAATACATCCAGAATTCTCAGGAAAGCCGTGGTCGTATGCCACCTACTACTTACTCTATCAATACAAAATTCATTACAACATGTCAATTAAACGAGCTTAAACATTTTTTTTTAAGTATTTAAATAAAACCGTGTTACATATTTACAGTTAGAAATCAAAAAGTTGATACAAACAAACGAGCCAAAAATGTATGAGGTTGTATCATTTTAACTTAAAGTTCCTATGGGTATCTTTCAGGTCTAGCAATTTACATTCAAAACACATTCATACAAAATTTCAGCTCACTCAAAAACTTGTAAGTGGGTCGAATTTCATATGCAACATATGATGACAAACATCATAAAGGTGAAACTATTTATTTATATAGGACAACTAACGAATTTTACACTAAAAATCATTGCAACTTGAAAAAAAGTCTCTATGATTCATTAAAAGGCTGACATGGCTAGCAAATGGCTACTTGACAGTTTTTGAAAAAGTAATGTAAAATGTGCGCCAGTTCATTTTATATCCCAAGCAATTCGATTTATCTAGAAAAAATGTAAATAACCAGAGAAAAATAAAATTTTGTGTAACACGTTTAAAAAGCGCGCGAAAACGCCAAGTCTCGTCACTGTTGCAATTATGACGTCAACGTCCTAGACAACGAACCGATACGCATAGGAACGACTTAATTTAGATAAACGGAAAATATTTCGATAAATTCTTAATACGATTAGAGACACAATAATTCAATTTAATAGGATAAATAAAATAATCATTGTTTCGCCACATTCAAATAAATAATTTTCGCCGACAGCTGTCATTTCCGAATTGCAATGGTGGTTTCCGTTTCGGTTCTTTTGTTCCACAGACAAAAAAAGTAAAATTTATTTTGCAAAAATAAAATACTAACTATGCTTTTAATTAAAAAATAAAAAAGTAAAATTATTACTTAACTAATAATCTAACGTATCTAACACTTTTCATATTTTATTGTTAACACTGTCAAGTAGCCAAATGTGAGGTAATTAGGCTTATTATCGTATAAGTATGCATGTAGACATTATTGTATTTAGAAAGGGAACTATATAAAAACATGTAATAATTGTCCATGTACAGTAAGCCTAAACTGCTCCCCGTGCGGATTAGCGCTCAAAAGGCGACAAGTGCATTGCGCGCTCGGCACTCGCGCTTTAAGCGCCGAGAGTTCAGCGAGAGCGACGGACGAGTAGGTAACTTACTTATCGGCTCTCCATTGGACAACTGCGTTTCACTCTTGTATGAAGCTGGTCAAATTGGGATTTAGACCCCATTCACGAACAACTATAAATAAAGCATCAATTCCGTAAAAGAGAAATTCAAGTCTGTAAAAAATACGGACTTTTGTGTGGCACTGTTAGTGATTAAAATAAAATACATATTTAAAGGGCGCACCCATACAACAAACGTATATTATGGCCGTTATTTACTGGATGTTATATAATACCAAAAGGTAGACGATTAAAATATTCACATAATATGTGTCTAATGTTGTATAGACAATGAAACGGAACCCTTCGTGCGTGAGTCCGACTCGCACTTGGTGGTTTTTTACTAGTAAATACGAACTACTTGCCCGACGTAAACCGTGGTCATGAGTTGACTCGCGTTGACCCTTTATTTTAAATGTTTTAAGTTTTTTTATATTGTGCTTTAAGATTGACCTCATCCCACCTGATGTTAAGTGGTAAATAGGTCCTAGCTTAAGGACGACAAGTACCACATAAAAACGCTGCTACTGGACTTGCCGCCCTTACCAATTAATTTAGCACCCCTCGATGTTCGCGTTAGCGGGCCTAGATAGCTTTGAAGCTATCATGCGAAAAAAGAGCGCGTCTGTATTGCACAGGGTACGTGGCAGCTGCTTCAGCGTACTGAAGGAGATAGCTGACAGTGGGGATGGTCCACTGATCGGACATATGTTAAATAGGACGAGGTCGGTTTTAAAAATAATATACTAACATGTATGTTAATATGTATATGAAGCTTTCAATAACAACTTATGGATCATAGTTATCTGAAATAAATACATCTTATTTTATTTTATTTTTATTTTTAGGAGCTCTCACCTTACTCACACGCAGGAACACAGCAACGCCAAAGTGATTGTTATTTGGCTGCGGTCTTCTGTATGGTGGAGGTATTTCACTAGCCGGGCTGCTCTAGTTCGAACGATAAATTGCCATGCCCTACCTCTCTTAAACTTTAGTAGTGTTTGGAGAGCCTAAGCCGCCGCGGGCGCTGATCGACATCCGAGAGGCGACGAGCGTACCGCGCGCTGAGAGTTCGGCAGGAGCGACACACAACTTATCCGTTCTTTTGTAGTGGGTCGTCAATGCGGCTCACTCTTGTATGCAAAGAATGGGTCCACAGTTAGAATTATACAGTTAGAAATCAATATTAAACATTAAGATAACAAAATCTATTCCAATATCATAGACCACCTTACAGAAGACCGCAGCCAAATAACAATCACTTCTATGTTGTTGTGTTCCTGCGTGTGAGTAAGGTTTCCAGAGCTCTTGAGAGGGGGGGGGGGGCTACATTAGTAGCAAAGGTCAAGCCTTCAAGGTAAGGGCGACAAGTCCAGTAACAGATTTATTATCCTGTACTTGTCGCCCTTAACCTAGGACCTCATTACCACTTAATATCAGGTGGGATGAGGTCAATCTTGAAGTGTAATATAAAAAAGATGGGAAAGTATATTTGTGTGTCTGTCTGTTTGCCGTCTTTCACGGAGACACACTCATCATCTAACTTTATTATTTGATTATTAACACATTTGTCTCCTTAGCCCTGGATTATTTAAGGCCGATAGAAACGCACAAATATGTTGTCGCTCTACTATAACAAGTAATATTAGCAGTAGAAAAAACCCTACACAAATAATAAATATAAATAATATTGGACAACATCACATACATTTCTTTGATTCTGGGGTAAGTAGCTAAAGCACTTGTGTTACAGAAATCAGAAACAACGACGGTACCACAACACCCAGACCCGAGACAATACAGAAAAGTTCGTTTTCCATATTGACCCGACCGGGGATCGAACCCGGAACCTCAGAGATGGCGCGACGCCAAAGTCCGGCACGCTCGCCTCTGGGCCACGGAGGTCGTCTACACAAACAAACACAAACTGTAAGAAACTAGTTAAGAAACGTCATAGAACAATAATGCAAAATCTGTTTTTACTGAAACTCTCAGCTCGACTTCTCGTTCATTTCTCCATTTTCAAAGAAAAACTCAATCAAACCTGTAATAACCGATCGCATCGTCGCGTTGCCTCCGCTGCCTCCAGGGGTGGCACAACAAAGAAATAAAATTCTAATAAAATTATACGCGAAAGTTTGTTTGAATATAAACTCTACATGTAGGAGGGTTTGGTAATCTTTCACACAAAACGTACTAAACGTATTAGTATGAAATATAATAAGTAGGGCAAGAGATGACATAGAAGATTAAATAGGAGACTTTTTATTTTGAAATAATGCGGGTAATATTGCGGGCAAACGGCCAGTATATAAGAAATATTTAGATTATTTGTGTTTAATTTTAATTTAGTTAGTTTTAGGGTATAAAATGATTTGCCTTAAATAACTAGCAATCAGCTCAGTTGCAAGTGCAGCATGCGCGATACGTGAAGGTCATGGGCTCGGATCCCATACTGTAAGGGCTATTAAATTTTGTATTTCTTTAAAATACGTCTATTACATGCGGTGGATATTTTTTTTTTCGAGGGTGAAATGCCTACCGCAGCTTCACTCTGCGGGTACCACAAAGTAGTGTGTCGGGCTCGCACCAACTAAAACCTCCTCGGTGGCCAACGCTGCGCAGTTGTGGGGGACACGGGATTCCTTGCGGAATCTACACAGGATAGTCTGTGCTGGCTAAGCGCCAACCCTACGCAAGGGTAGCAATAAAAACTCTGAACGCTGCACACTGAGTGCGAAATTGGTTTTACTGCCTTGTTTTCAACTTTAACCTGCAGTTGCACATCTGAGTCTTTCCACATTCTACCAGCGATATTTATACCGGGGAGTATTTTTTTCATTTTTACGGGTTTTTATTCCATACTAACTAACCCGACAGACGTTGTACTATTTTAACGAAGACTGGTTAATTAGGTTTAAATATATTTTTTAATTGATTTAATTTTTTTAGTTCATATGAAACTATTTCGATACTATTATTTTTACAAAAACTTTAAGAGAGGTAGGGCTTAGCGATTTATCGCTCGAACTGGAGCAGCCCGACTGGTGAAATACCTCTACCTTAAAGAAGACCGCAGCCAAATAACAATCACTTCGGTGTTGTTGTGTTTCTGCGTGTGAGTTAGGTTTCCAGAGCTCCTGGGGGGTGCTACATTAGTAGCAGCGGTCAAGCCTTCAAGGTAAGGACGACAAGTCCAGTAACAGATTTATTATGCTGTACTTGTCACCCTTAAGCTAGGACCTCATTACCACTTAACATCAGGTGGGATGAGGTCAATCTTGAAGTGTAATATAGTAAACGGTAAATAAAATAATATTTTAGAAGTTGAATAATTTAATAGTCAAATAACATTAATTAACGAATAAAAACGGGAGTGCTAATGTACTATTCTCATTGCATTACTTGAAAATTTTAAGAGAAAAATTATTTTCACCAAAGTTACTACAGCGAAATACAAACTTGTTAAAAACGGACCGATGGTACCTTGTTGTCACTGCAATACGAACAAAATAAAACCGGCCAAGCACGAGTCGGACACGAAGGGTTCCGTCCTAATGATTATAAATAAGAATAGGAATTTCAGATTTTGTCAATATTACAAGCATTTACATGAACATTTAAAATTAATTAACGCGTCAACTGACGAGTCAGCTCGTGACCACGGTTGGTGCAACCTAACCGAAACGTAGGGCAGTAAGGAGTTTGTATTGACTACTAAATAAAAATGGTGTCGCGTTTTGACCCGTTAAGTTATTTTAAATGTTTGAAATGGAACGCGAATGTCTTACAGTTTTCGTTTACCTGATGCTGATTTTTATATCGGATTTTGTTTTAATTAAATCGCCTAAAATATTGATTTTTTTTTTCGTTGTTTAATATGTATTAAAATAAACAATGAAGTATTTTAAGGATATTTCTAGTGCCTAACTGTTGATATTGAGCTAAAAAGGGGCCAAAAATCGCGTTCGTTGTATGAGGCCCCACTTAAATTTTTATTTTATTTCTTTTTAGAATTTGTTGTTATAGCGGCAAAAGAAATACATCACGTGTGAAATTTTCAACTGTATAGATATCACCGTACTTCAGCCTGGGCAGACGGACGGACAGACAGTGAAGTATCCGTTTTTATCGTTCCGGATTTTATTACCTAAGGTCCCTTTTTATTATTTGGGTACCGAACCCTAAAAACTACCTATTGACTTTCCAATTCTCAAAGAAAGTTACATCAAACGTTCTCTGAAAATCGACAACTAATTTTCGTTCAGTGCACTAATAACGAAATGCATCGTTTCTACAAAAAAGCTCTCATTTACAGATAGAGTGGGAACTTGGCACAGGAATTCCTTAATCTAGGTTAAGTTTGGAGTGCCTAGTAAAATTAATCACTGCACTTACCGTTATGCTAATGATATTAATGAGGCCAAGGAAATGAGGTGGCTGAGCTAGAGCCCGTATTATAAACTAATAGTGCAAAACTAGTTATAAGTTCAGCTTTATTTGTAATATGAACAACAGAGTTTCTTGCCGAGATCTTCTCTCTAAGTCCCAGGTTCCCCACCATTATTTTGTTATATATACGTTTCATAAATAATAAGTGGTGGTTAAAGTAGGCGGTCAAAGCGTATAAAGTCCCGGGTTCGATTCCCGGTCAGGTCAATTTGGAAAAACGAACTATTCTTCATTGGTTTGGGTCTGGGTGTGCTGGGATGACGCCCCCAGTTAGTGTCCGTCGCCGTCTAGTTTGAGACTAAGTGATTGGTTTGGTTGACTGGTGCATTTATTATTAATATTATTTATTATTACATGAATAACCAAGTTATAGATCATTACGTTACAATAGGTAAGTCGCAAATAAGTTACTTCATAGTTCGGCCTTATAAAATATAGTAAAATGACTTAGATTGATAGGTTTTTTTTAACCTCATATTTGGAATCGTGCAAAAGCCGATACGCGGTATTTACGAACTGTTCTTACGGTTCTTACTCTTGAATGCGCAGCGACGATTTGTTAAAAAGTTATGATACGAAAAAGTTACTTTTTAGGATTTTGTGTCATTTTTTTTCGGGGGGAAATTCTTTGACGAACCGTACCTCTATCTTAAGGAAGATGATGGCGTGTGTGGGACTCCTCTACTTCGCGAAAAGCAGAGACTACCCACTAAAACCCCCCGGTTGGACTTCATCGCCTTTTAATGATGGTGCTTTGGGAAACTCAGCTCAGCCAGAACCACCACAACACCACCGGCGGAATGACCGCTATTTTGCAGTCCCGTCTCTTCCCCCCGGGATGTTCGGAGGGGAAGCAGGGATGGCCAATCCAACGAAGCCATCCCTGCCTCGCACTGGAGACCGGTAGTGCAATGCCAACTGTGGTGCCCTCACACGCACAGCCAGCTGGTCTCCTTGCGGAAAATTAGTGCGCACGTACTGACTAGACCCACAAAGAAATGACTTATCTTATGTAGTCTTAGATATGGAACAGCAAGCTTGTGTTTAGTTTATCGTTTTCTACTTTAGTTGTGTAAGACAACATTTTATTTTGTTAACTTTGTACGTATAAATTGTTAAGACTTAAATACGACCAAACTTTTTGCTTGTGCACCCGAATGTTTCTTTAAAACAAAACTCGCTCGAAGCCAGTGATAAATATTGCTTGTACTGCTTACTGCAAGTATTTTTATGTTACACTTGCCTTTAAACCTTCTATAAGTGCGCTCTAGCGTATGGGTTTAAAACACAACACTTATATGTATGAAGAGAGATTAAAATTTTCTGTTTCTTTAAAATATTTATAGCTTCTTATAAGTGTTAAATTTTTGAAGAAGAAATAAAATTGAGTTTCCGTTTTCTATTTTTGTAAAAAAATATTATTGCCGTTTACAGAATACATTTACATACAAAGTTTTAACAGCATAGGTCTTACAGACAGACAGACAAAAGGAATCCATAAGGATTCCGCTTTTCACCATTTTGGAACCCTAATTATTGCTATATTTGGGACATACTTGTAGATCAATTAAGAATGATTATCCGTCTTTCTCCAGCCGGCTACGAATCGTTAAATAATACCGTTCCATACAGCTGTCATCAGTCGACCGTCGGTCGTCTTTAGCTTATCCTGGTGTAATTTATTATCGTTTTTCAAATATTGAAACCGGTTTATAAAGTTGCTTGTTTATGACGACCACCGTAGCCGAGAGGCAAGCGGGTCGGACTTTGGCGTCGCGCCATCTTTGAGATTCCTGGTTCGATCCCCGGTCGGGACTGTAAGGAACGTATGTTCTTTACGAAAAGTGGAAGTACTTCCGCCGAGCTAGGTGTCATCTGCTCGGGGACCAAGGCCCAACTACCAATCTGTATGTATATATAGTGTTGTATATATAGTTAGTGGCGACGAAAACTCTGACATCGCGATGTAGGATCGATGTATTGATTGGCTAATCGTGCATTACATATGGAGCGTTGTCTACTATGCCAATTCTGCTGACGCCGTATTTGTGTCGACTTGTAGGTAATGCCGTAGGTCAGCACAGGACAATATGAGGAAACAAACTTTTCTATATCGTCTCGGGTTTGGGTTTATATTGCACTTCAAGATTGACCACATCCCACCTGATGTTAAGTGGTAATGAGGTCCTAGCTTAAGGGTGACAAGTACAGCATAATAAATATGTTACTGGACTTGTCGCCCTTACCTTGAAGGCTTGACCCCTGCTACTAATGCTGCACCCCCGAGGAGCTCTGGAAACCTAACTCACCCGCAGGAACACAACAACACAGAAGTGATTGTTATTTGGCTGCGGTCTTCTGCAAGGTGGAGGTATTTCACAGTCGGGCTGCTCCAATAGAATGTTGTGGTACCGTCGTCGTTTCATAATCATAATCATAATCATAATCAATTCATTTATTCATGTTGGTTACAAGTAACACTTATGCATCGTCAAAATGAATACAAACCAAAATTGAAGCTACAGCCGGTTCGGAACCTAATCCTACCGAGAAGAACCCGGCAAGAAACTCAGTAGTTATCCTAATCTTTACAATATTTTGGGCTAGAGAACTTAAAAATATGGTGTGCTAGCGAGCAAATAATCATGTCCATATATGTTTATCATTAAAATAAACATATATGGACATTTCAAATTTCTTATATTGTAACCGGGCATTAGTAGGTATTTCTAGCAATGAAAGTCAAGTCTAACACGGCTCCGATTCTTTTTGCTTCGGACACGACCGAATACTTTTTGTTCGCAGCGAGTCTCGAATCTCACCTGGAGTTTGTTTTTGCGCGCGTCCGGATTACTGGGGCATGGCTGTTCCGGATTATAGTGGTGTCAGAGGAATGGACTGTTTGTGTTCAAACATTTTTAGGATCTTTTTGTTTATTTCAAACAATTTGTAATAAGCTTAGCTGTCTCATGCCCCGTTCCAATATTTAAAAAAAACGGTCCGTTTTAGTTACTGATAGTAATCACTGCATAGTATAAAGAAAGTCGCTATCCACCGTCTGTCTGTCCATATTTATGCTTAAATTTTTAAGTAGGTTTATGTCACTGTGCAACTCAAACTCAAACTCAAATATTTATTTATTCAAGTAGGTTACATGTAACACTTTTGAATCGTCATTGAATACAATGCAAAGTGATTCTACTTCCGGTTCAGAACCTATATCTACCGAGAAGATACCGGTAAGAAACTCAGCAGATAAGTTACAATAGCAGTATCTAACTTATAGCTATGTGTAGAAAACTTTGGACCAAGTCATATAGTTTTATTTTGATGAGTGAAAAAAGCATGAAGTTTTATTTTATTTTAAGAGGTAAGCTGGAGCAGACCCGTCCCCAAAGGTGGCACCTGTTCACAAGCATGACGTATGTGCCAGCCATCGCTTCACTCAACCATATTGAAGGGAATGCAACGTCGCCGGCGTCCGTGGTATATCACTCGGCAGGGCCCACCGTGCACCAGCGACATGGCCTGCGACGTTGGCCATGCTTATGCTGAGTGAGGCCCTTTTATTGTGGACATCACGACATGCCATTGTCTGCATTGCCTGGTTGACGAGGAGAACGCTCGTTTTTAATTTTCCTTTAAATATGTTTTCTGTTATTTTCTTTTTTTGTGTCCATTCGTTTATTGTTATTGTTATGTTTACTCATATGACTGTCTTGTGATGTCTTCAAGTAATAAATGTTTCATTGTTTCTAAAACTACGCAACGGATTTTAATGCGGTTCTTTTCATAGATAGAGTAATTTTTATTAAAGGTTTATATGGATAATGCATGCATAATATAGAAGAGAAATACTGACAAATTTAGTCGTTTCTAATGTGATGTCCTAAATAAGCACGTTTTTGTGCGCTTATATTGCCAATATATAGACCAAAATAATGTACTACAGTATTGTTCACCTTAAAAGTTCAACAAAAAAGTCCTCGATGGTATATATCTATCTCTTAAGGATAACCCACCATATCCATTTTTTATCCTTTACTAAAAAAAATGTTATTTACGAATTAATAAATGTCTACTATTACACTAATAATTAAAAAGGAAAACCCAGTCTCATGTGGATGAATGTGATTCTATGCTTGCGTGTCAATGATTGCGTGAATGCGTGTGTGTGTGTGTGTGTAAATGATGAAATTTACATGAATAAAAAGCTTTTGAATTGAAAGTAACTGCATATTTTAATTTTTATTATCTAAGTCATTAACGTAATATTCTTAATCATTACGTATTATAACACACTGAGCGATTCTAATTACCTCCCCTCATTCATGTTATACCTACATGGTTACGTTTTATAGGAAGCCCGAATGTCGTTATATAAAGATACCTGCCTGCGACTTCGTGCGCGCTGAGTTAATTCTTTTTAGACTTAAATATTTCGTGCGTGAAGAAACATCTTGCGGGCCAGTACGGCGATGCTAACGGATAGGATATTTCGATATCAAATTCGTTGTCATTGCGATTAGGGTTCCTCTTTTGCTTACCATCAGGCTGGGAGGAGCCAATATACTGCGCTACTATAAAAATAATCTTTCCATGAGGTACTGATAGGTTTAAATTAATACATTTATGTGGGATAGCGGATGTATCCGAACGTAGTGCATGTGCGATGCCTGTACGTTTGAATATCCGAATGAAGTGAATGACAAGAGAGTTAGATTTGAACGACGGACGAACGACGACGATGTGTGTGTTTTAATTTAATTTGTTTGGCTAATATATTTCGATTATTTCCTATTTGCTTCTTTCATTTCCCATTCCACTACAAATTTGGGGGCTCGTCCGGGATGGGAATGAAAAAGCATTCAAAATTCAAAATTTTTAAATTTTAAACGGGGAACGACGGTTCGCCATTACTACGAAGAGAAATATTTTTAAACGACGTGACAGATTTTTGTAAAGACGATGGATGAAGATGCGAAAGTAACTAATGAAAATAGAGTTTGAAGACGATTCAAGTATTACGACGTACGACGTTTTTGTGATAAATATTACACGACGATGAACTTCACTGTAAAGTTACCGGAGTTTGACGGAAGGAATAATTATCCAGTATCCCAATGGGTAAGCAACATAGAGGAAATTGCTGATGATTTCGGATGGCCTTCAGGTCTGTTATTGCTAAAAGCAAGGCGCTCCCTTACCGGCATAGCGGCGTCATGGCTACGGGCAGAAGAACGACATAAGACGTGGGAAGAGCTAAAGACTGCCCTAATTGACGAATTTACCGAGGAGGAGGACTACCAAACAAAGATTCAGGAGATGGCGAAGGTGTATATGGAAGTGATGTATGAAGATTGTGCGCAAATTCACTACCATCCACCACAAAGACTACAAAGCTTTCAGTGTAAAGTAGCTAAAAGTGAAAAAATTGCATCTTCACATAGCCACAGGTATTATCAGAAAGATGAAAATGAAGTGCATCAAAATGTTGATAATCACCATAGCGTGAAAGACAAACAAACGTGGTTCACAACAACAAAAAAAGATGGCGCTGCAGTCGCAGAAGTAAAGAGGTTGATAAAAGAGAAAGAATGCACGGTGAAAGATGACATTATGGTTTATGACGATATTAAGAAGTGTCAAAATGACGACGATGCGTTATCAAATGTCAGGAATGTAAACAAAGTCAATAGCGAAAATTATAATGTATACACGACGGATCCGGATAAAATTTTAGAAGAGGAACTTCAAAATAAGATGGAAGAAGAAAATGTGGGTACTAAGGTGAAAAAGAAACAGATTATTGTGACAGAGAGGATGGTGCATGAAATTCCACTGTGTACAATGAAGGAGTCACCAATTCAAAAGGTTGTACCCAATAGAACAAGATATCTTCAAGAAGACGACAAAGGCTTGTTAACGAACCATCAATACAATCTGTGTTACAATTTAAACGTTGAAAGATATAAATTAGATTACAAGGAAGAAACGGAAAATAATTTTAAGAAGAGAAAAAAGGAGGAGTTTTACGATGTTTTATATTTTTTTCGGAGTGTGTTTTAATTTTTATGTAAGATATTTTAAGGACGAATGAGTTTAATTTGATTTATGTTAAGTTGTCATACGATGTAAAGATGTGTTATGTTTAGTTTTTTTTTTGGTGTATTATAATTGTTTTGTTTCAATATTTAAGATGTAATGTGTAATGATGTACGATGTATTTTTGTTTTTTGTTTAAGTGATGATGTATACGAGTTTACGAATGAAGGATGTGTTTGACGATGCATGTCTGAGGACAGACATGACTGCAGGATGGCCGAGTGTGGGATAGCGGATGTATCCGAACGTAGTGCATGTGCGATGCCTGTACGTTTGAATATCCGAATGAAGTGAATGACAAGAGAGTTAGATTTGAACGACGGACGAACGACGACGATGTGTGTGTTTTAATTTAATTTGTTTGGCTAATATATTTCGATTATTTCCTATTTGCTTCTTTCATTTCCCATTCCACTACATTTACATTCTCCATCATCGCTTATTTCACCCCAATGGGGGTTGAATTTAACAAAATGCTATTTCAGCGAACGGCTTTATTATAGTAGCACCAATTTTTAATTTCAATCCAATTAGTCAAAAATCAAAGAATTTTTTAACAAACTTTCATCTCTATTTCATCCCCTTATATACAGGAATATTTTTTAATTACCAGAAAAATTTTAACCACAGTATCAGTATCAGTTACTTATTACATTTATGTATTTATAAATAAAAAAACGGACCTAGTATTTTATCTCTTTAAAACAAGTAAATAGCAGGCAATCTATCATTTTACTACGACTAGCGCGCATCAATACTACGTTTTCATTGAATAATCGCATCGTTTCCCTGTTTACGCACACACACTCATAACGCGGGTGTGTGGCGGGCGAGACGCAGCGGGCGGGGGCGCAACCCCTCAACACCTGCGCCCGCGCAACCTACTAGTTTCGTCTTGACCGTTGACCGTGACCTACTTAACGTCACATGACACGCGCGCGCGAAATTAATCACTGGACTGAGAATTATTTCTTGTGGCCCAGGCCACACGGTTCGTTTTACGTGAGCAGACATGCTCAAGGACGAGGAAGACCGGCGCTCTCACAACACTTGTACGACGACGTGGTTGCGTACTTCGAAGAAGACCCGCGAGGAAGCACTAATGATGCCGCTCGTCAGTTTGGCATATGCTCAGTACTCCGCCTGGAAAATAATTCATTCGGACGGCTTGCATCCATACTATTACCAAAAAGTACAACAGCTGACGTCCGTGGACCGAGCGCCAAGGATTGCTTTGTGTAATTGATTGTTAAACAATCCTAACGCCAATGTATCGTTTTCAAATGAATGCCTGTTTACGCGGATTGGAGTCAATTTTTTTATTGAGATTAAGTGAAGTGTTTATGTTAGTGAACCAAACACAGTTGAAGTGTTAAAGCAGTGAATTTTAGACGCTTTTAACCAAGTGCGACAACAACAAAATGTCCTTATTTCTGTAAAAGGAAACTGACATAAAAGGGCGCGCCTGTGCATTGATAATGAAGGTAAACATTTTAAACAATTATTAAAATCCGTGTAGGTAGATGTTGTGTAGATTTTAGGACAATACAAAAGTAATGCACACAATAAATAGCTCTTTAAATACGCCAAGATTCGTTTAAATTGTAGGTTAGGAGCTACCTAGTTTTGAAAACGTGATATTTTCGACAAATAAGTAGATACCTAATAACTAAAACGTAACGTAACGTGTTGCAAAACGTAACGTGTTTTTCCTAAGCAAGAAAAAGTATTATGGGATAGTTAGATTACAAAATGAAAGTGTTTTGACTAATTTGATTATTATTACGCTTACGCGCGGAAGCGCCCTTTTGGGGAACTCAGCTGAGTGGGCGTTGTCAGTGCACTCTCAACCTTATTCCGATTCCATGTTAATTTGTTTTTCTTTGAGAAAGGTAGTAAGAAGTAACCTACGATAGTGAAACAAGATGTGCGTATTTATTGACATGTTGCGTGCCAATAGTTTCATTGAGTAAAAAGACGGATGTCCACACATTTTTTGTCAATTTCAGTAAAAAACAAAGCGTAATAACTCTGTCATTTTTAATCGAAAAAAAAATCGGTTTGCACTTTTACAATTAAAACCTTTGTCTACATACGTGATTAAATTTTTTATGGTAAATAAAAAATAACGGTGTATATACTAGCTGTGCCCGCGACTTCGTTCGCGTGGACTACGTCCTTTCATGGTCGGTTTTACCCCTATCTTCCCTAATATTCGAAACAAAAAGTAGTCTATATTTTAATACAGATATATTTGAGCCAACTTTCATATATCTAACTTAAAAAAGAAAAAATTTCCCATATAAACTTTCAAAGGTGGCATTACCCCCTCCCCCCTTACTTTCTAACAAAAAGTAGCCTATGTCCGTTCTTGAGGTTCAACGTATACCTATGCCAAATTTCATCAAAATCGGTTGAGAGGTTTAAGCGGGAAAGCGTAACAGACAGACAGACAGACAGACAGACAGACAGACAGAGTTACTTTCGCATTTATAATATTAGTAGGGATTTCGAAGATTTGAGTCAGCCACCATGAGTTATATAATATTAAGAATATACTTGAGTGCCCCCTAAAAATGCGTATAGAATATATTGTATAAAAGTGGATTATTTTATCTTCAAGCGCATATATCCCTTCTCCTAAGATATCCCAAACTTGAGTCGGTACGAAGCTTCAAGAACGATACCGTTAAACTACGGGATAGTGATGTGACTGCACCGTGATCGATGAGGTATTACCGCTATCGACATCGGCCGAGCATCTCTCGATAGAGCCGAGTGATTGATCGGTTTGATGATGCGGGCCTTGTACTAGGATAGTGTAAGTGTTTTAGCGTTACGAAGCTCGCGACTATTTTCAAAGAAAGATTAAGTGCATATGTGCATTGAAACTTCATTAGGCGTGTGTTAAGTGAATTTTACTGAAAAAGTTATTTGTGTTTTTCTTACTTGGTAAATATGGTATGTGTGAGGGTAGACTCGGGATTTGAATCAAACACTAGAATTAGTTTATCATGACGTATTCGTTAAAGTTTGACATTGACTATGTAAATATTATATATGTGCAGTATATGAGTGGTTAATCATACCCTATATCTTTTTATGGTCCCCTACCTCAAAAGGAAAATAAGGAATTCTTGTAGAATCATTTTGTACGTAAATTTACGTATAAACACTTTTTGATTTGTAAGATAATAAAATACAGAAAGATTTGTTTGCACATACAAAGAAAAACATAATAATTTGTGGTTCTATCAAATATTTTAAGTGACGGTCAATGCACGAATCTGACTCGATCTTCATTAATTTATTATTCTTACTAGCCATTACATGCGACTTCCCCCGCATTATTTCGAGGTATAAAGTTATCTCCCTTCCCCCTGGACCGCTGAACAGTGCGCACGTACGCTTAATCCACGCATATTTTTCTAATAAATTAAAAAAGTAAAATAGTTGAGATAATAATTAACTTAAAAATTAGGAGTGCATAAGTCTACGGAAGTTACTCCTTGCCGTGCTGTCTACGCAGGAGCACACCACTGCAGATAAGTGCTACGCACACCTACTGCTTACGCAAGTACGTACAACTATCCACATCTCTTTCTGCAATAACACAAGGAGCTGCGCTTGTCCCAGGAAAAAACAAGACAACAAACTATTGTAAAATCTACCTCGGAGGACAAGGTGAATGGAAGAGATCTTCATAGACTGGACGGAAAGGTTCTCAATACTAAACCGCCGATAGCCACCATCCTAACCTGGCCTCCGCCGCTGACACATGCGCTTAGCCTCTCTTTTGTTCTATGAACTCCTGGTACTTTGTAATCGCACATGACTATTATCATAGATAAAATACGAGAGAGCTGCCACAGTAATTAACTAGGAAAAAAGCTGATACCTCCATTAACATTATATTCTCCTGGTACCTTCTGATGTGTTTTACACTGGGTTTGAAAGAAATTAACTGGATTTGAGAATAATTGTCAATAACTTGTTACCTCCGTCAACATCATATTCTCCTGGTATCTTTTGCTGTGTGGTTCACTGAAAAATACATACACATCAGGTCGTAAGTCAATTATCAAACCTATTGGAGGTCTATGGTATCCTGGTAATTTAAACAAATACGTAGCGAGCATTCCACTACATACAAAATTATGCCTAATATGCTTAGATCTCCACCGAAAGATACCTCTCTAACTGCTTCTAATCCAGAACTAACGAGCTGTCATGTCACACAACGAGATCATAAGCGGCGCCGCACAAACGATAGTGACAATAGAACTGAGATGATCCCTTCGGATGCAATTCAAGAACTGAAGGCTATGATGGAAATGTTTGTTAATAGTCAGAGTACTAGGCTGGATAATATTGAGAAAAAGCTAACCCAAATGACAAATCAAAGCAACAACATTCAGCAGACTAATTTAGAAATAGAAAAGTCAATAAATTTTGTTTCAAGTCGAATTGACAGCATGCAGATAGACATCTCGAAAATAGAAAAGGATCGTAAGGCGCTGGAGTCAGAGATAAGCAAAGTTGACACTAAATGTGATATCCTGGAAAGAAATATGCGCAAGACGAGCGTCGAGATAAGAAATGTGCCTAAAATTAAGGGTGAAAAAAAAGAAGAACTTTTTAAATACATGCATAATCTCTCATCTAATTTGAACATACCACTGAAGATAAACAATATTCGTGATGTCTACCGACTACCCAGCAAAACAGACTCAAATTTCACAAATATTATAGTAGAATTCGAGAGTACCCTAATAAAGAGTCGCGTGCTAGAAGTAGTGAAACGTTACGTGAAGGACAAAACTAAGGAGCAAATTAACTGCAATGACATGGGAATAATGCATACTAAAACACCAATATATATAAATGAATATCTCACAACAAAGGCTAAAAAACTACATTTTCTAGCAAGAGATACAGCCAAGACACTGGGATATTCCTACTGTTGGACGACAAATGACAACGTCTACCTACGCCGCAAAGACGGAGAACCGCACATACTTATCAGAAATGAAGCACAACTCTCCGAGCTCAAAAACACTATATGACTAGATCTACTACTAATGTTGATTAATCATACCTATCCGAAAATATCATACCTTATTAAACAAGACAATAACAAGTCAATTTCTATAAAAAAAATATATGTTAAACACACACTTAACTCACTCACTCTTAACAACATCATGCCTAAACACAAAACACATAATCACAAAACACATAATTACGGAATACACAAATTAAACACACAAACTACATTACACAAACATACGATTAAAACTACTACAAATCTGGAAATAAATAGTGTAAAAATAAAATACCTAATTCCAACATGTACAAATATTTCTATAACCGTTCAAAATGGACAGCAGAATAAAAGTTCTAAATGACATCGACAGCACTAGCCTGTTGGCTTGTGCTGAAGTCCTCGAGCCTGAGGCATGTAAAGCACATTTATTGGGAAATAATTTACACAAATTTACTGTACTATCTCAAAACATTCGCAGCATCAATAAAAATTTTGATAGTCTTATAATATTCCTAAATCGACTAGAGTTTAAACCCGATATTATTGTTCTCACCGAGTGTTGGATAAATGAGTTTTCAAACGAACTACCACTAGATGATTACAGATGCTATCATTCTAAAAAATATTTAAACCAAAACGATGGTATAGTAGTATACTCGAGATCAAATCTCAATATCAATGTAATAGAACCTATGTTTCAGGATGCAAACTGTGTGGTGATAGAAGTAAATCAGGTCTACTCTGTGATAGCAGTCTATCGATCACCATCGATTGCAAATATCAGTAACTTTCTCGTGTCACTTGAATCTATCCTAAACAAATTTACCAAATCTCACTCAATTCTTGTAGGGGACATCAATATAAATCTATTAAAGGATATAACAGACGAAAGAACGGATGAATATGTGAACATAATGGCACACTATGGATACATACCCAGCCACAACTTCCCGACTAGAGGCCCAAATAACCTTGATCACTGCATGATAAAATCAAGTCTCGCATCTTCTACAGTTGTCTGCCATTCTGACATAACAGATCATAGTTCAGTACTATGTAGCTTAGGGGTAAACATAGATAAAGATAACATTGACAATAAAACCATACAAATAGACTTTGATGCCCTTCTTGACAGCTTAAAAGAATTTGACTGGTCTTTACTTTACGAAACAAGAGATCCAAGGGATGCCGTGGACTATTTCTTGCGAACCTTAAATACTTGTATCAGTGAGCATAAAACTGAACGTAGACTCAAGAGTTGTGACAAAATTTACAAAAAATGGATAACGCCGGGACTGCTTAAATGCATAAGACGGCGAGATGAACTTCATGTTTAGGCTAGAAAACATCCTCAGGACCAAATTATTCAAAATAAATATAAGTCATACAGAAATAACTGTGTAAATGTATTACAGATAGTTAAAAACAATTGTGAAAGAAAAATGTTACATGAAAATAAAAAAGATATTAAAAAAACTTGGGCTACTGTCAAAAATATATGCAATATTTAATGTACCCAAACCTCAAACAAAGATCTTCTTAAAATTTGCGAAAGCCAACACGAATCACTAAACTCAGTCAACTCTTACTTCACTTCTGTAGGCGAAAACCTTGCAAATGAAATGCTTAAAAAGTGCGATCTAACAGAATCAGAGTTAGCAAACAAACTTCATATTAACTCCCAAGCTTCTACATGCTCTTCATTTTTCCTTAATCCAACAGATGAAATGGAGATTGTTAAGCTGATCGGATCTCTTAAATCTAGTTCGGCTTTAGGACATGACCTATTAAGTAACAATATCCTAAAGAAAATCAAATATGTAGTGGCTACTCCTATTGCTTACATCTGTAATATTAGTATGTCTACTGGTATTGTTCCTTCAGAATTAAAGGTAGCCAATGTTATTCCCATACATAAAACCGGCCAGACAAATGATCCCGAAAACTTCAGACCAATTTCCCTACTTAGTGCTCTTTCGAAAATAATAGAAAAAGTTGTTAATTATAGACTACTCAGATATCTCGAGACGAAAGATCTACTTGCTGAGAATCAACATGGTTTCAGATCAGGCAAATCCACTGAAGACGCCATTAATGAACTTGTTAACTTCACAATAAGCAAAATGAATGAAAAGCAAAAATGTATCGGCGTTTTTTTGGATTTTGCCAAAGCATTTGACACTGTTTCTCGGCCGATACTCTTAAAAAAGCTTGAGATACTTGATATAAGAGGGGTTGCATTGTCATGGTTTCAGTCGTATCTTTCTGAACGCAAACAAAGAGTAGTTATAGAAGGCTCCTACAGTGATTATGCATCAATCAAATTTGGTGTACCACAGGGTAGTGTCTTAGGCCCCACGCTGTTTTTAGTCTACATTAATGACCTGTGTGCTATGGAAATGAAAAACTCAAAAATTCTCACATTTGCTGATGACACCGCAATCATCTTCTATGCAAACACGTGGAGTGAAGTCAGTCTTATAGCTCAGAAGGGACTTAGTGAAGTTAGCTTTTGGCTAAACAGGAACCTACTTAATGCAAATCCCAGCAAAACCAAATTTGTATCTTTTAGATGCAGTACAAAAACAGCACCCAAAATAGCCCCTAAACTAAGACTTCACACATGCCAAAATGAAGATCACCTAAATTGTCAATGTGAACTACTTGAACAAGTTGATAAAGTCAAGTATCTAGGTGTTGTTATTGATCATAATTTCAGCTGGATACCACAAATAGAGGCAGTGTCTAAGCGGATTAAAAAACTTATGCATATTTTCAAAAAATTAAGTTCCGTGGCTGATCCTTATTTGATTAAAATGATCTATCTCAGCTTATGCCAATCAGTTTTAAATTATTGTATAACAGCGTGGGGCATTACGTTTAAAACGCACCTTCTTAAACTCGAACGGGTACAGCGTTCCATCTTAAAGATAGCTTTCTGTCGACCTAGGAGATACTCTACTGATAAATTGTACGCAGAGTGTCAACTCCTCAGTGTTCGCAAATTGTACATATCTGCGACAGTCACTCTCTTTCACAGACAAGCAAAACAGCAAGCTTACACTTCCCACAGAACACTGAAATGGAACAAACCTAAAACCAGAACAGACTTTGCTCGCAGATCAAGCTCATTCATGGGTCCTTATCTTTACAACAAAATATATAAAGCCAACAAAGGCATCATAGACCAAACCAGAGCAGGGTGTAAAATCACTGTGTTCAAATGGCTAATAGATGTTAGCTATAACAGCACAGAAAATCTATTACATACTTTAAAATAGTTAAATTAAATACAAATACTGAAATGATCAAAATTGCCCAACACATTTTAATTAAATAATATAATATGTAGAAATTGTAGAATTAACACACCTACTATAAAAGAACACCTAAATTCAAAATCTTATCCAGATTTTTAATATACACGCACTAGCACATGCACACACATACACACACACGCGCGCCTACACACACACACACACGCAAACACACGCACGCACACAGACACGCGCGCACACACACACACACACACACACACACACACAACTAAAAATCGCGTAAGTGCACGCACGCATTCCTTCTTTCTTTTTATAATTAGTATTTTTATTGTCATTTTCTTTTTCTTTTTCCTCCTATTTATTTATAATACAAATGGGAAGACTGGTCTTCACGTCACAGGGAATCCTAGTGTGAAGTCCAGCTGGCGCTGGACTTCACACTAGGATACTTATTTATATACTATTACATTCAACAGTGGCCTGTTGAATGTAATAGTATATAAATAAAAAAAAAAAAAACACAAAAACATTGTATTTTGTCCAACAGTGCTCTTATTTTGAACCTGTACTTAATATCAAATAAACTTATCTTTATCTTATCTTATCTTAAATTATGTTGTTGTAGTAAGTCAAATCTCTTGATACAAATTTTAGTTTTTACGTGGAAGAGTAACAGACAAACATCAAAATATCCATTCAAGTCACAAATTTTTCCGTTTATTTATTAGAAAAATAGTAAGGATCACATTATGAAGCTTTATTGACGCATTTTATAAAATCAAGCTTTTTAATATCAATTTAAGGAATTAACACGATACAGGGCATTTTATTTGCTTGGTTATGAACAAACGAATTTATTAATATATAATGAATATCAATGCTACTTCAAAATACTAACGATTCAGCGAATTGCCTGATTTTTTTTAAATCAACCTTTTCCTTTACAGAACCACAAGAGCCGGCCAACGATGTCATTGCTTCACCGTAGAAAATATTCCATCACGAACACACCATTTGGTAAATCCTATCTTTGCCACACCATTAAGAAGTGAAACTCGTTGCCGGCTCATGTGTTTCCGCCTTCCTTTGACATGTATTCCTTCAAAAGGAGCGTGAAGAAACGTCTTGCGGGCCAGTATGGCGATCGATGCTAACGGATAGGATATTTCGGTATCAAATCCGTTGTTATCGTGATGCGGGTTCCTCTCTTGCTTACCATCAGGCCGGGAGGAGCCAATATACTACGCTACTATAAAAAAACCTTTTCAATTTCAATGTAACAAATGAACATTGTACAGGGCATTTTATTTGCTTGATAGTATCCAAACAAATTTGAAACAACATACACATTGTCGTTTCCCTTCATTCTTTGAATTCAATTTATAACGAAACTATTCCTTGAAATACATATAAAAGGCAAACGTATACAAGGTACCAATTATCCTAGGAGTAACATAAAAAGCAGAGAGTAAATTAACTTTTTACGAGGTTCGAAACCCAAATGCTTACTCTGGATTCAATGTCACTTTTCATTTGATTGTGAAACGTGCCAAATGATTGAATCCAGAGTAAGCATTTGATGAAGGTGCTTCTTAGAATACTCGTAGTTTGGATTGAAAAAAAAAAGCCTGTCTAACCTCGAGAAGGAATGCGTTAATAATAATAATAATAATAATAAATCATTTTATTTCAGAAATAAATTCCATAATTAGTGTTAGTATACATTAATGCTTACATCCTAGTGTTAGTTTAATAATAGTGTTAGTTAAGTTGAATGAGTTCATTGTTTATTGTTTGTTATTGGAAAAGATCATCATCATCATTTCAGCCTGTTTCTGTCCACTGCAGAACTTAGGCCTCTCCAATCGACCGGTCCATTGCCACCTGCATCCAAATAGACCCAGCAATTTTCATTAGGTCGTCGGTCCATCTGGTAGGGGGCCGTCCCGCTCTGCGCTTGGTGGTACGTGGTCTCCAGTCAAGAACTTTTTTGCCCCATCGGCCGTCCGACCTTCGTGCTATGTGGCTAGCCCATTGCCACTTCAGCTTACTAATAATAATTGTAATAGATGCTGCTCTTTTATATGTCTAGCGGGAGAATAAATATTTAGACCAACTGCTCAGAGCCTTGAACAGGCAAGCATTTACTTTTTTGCCGAGGGGGAAATGCCTACCGCACTGTCACTTTTTGCGAGGAAAAGAGAGTGGTGTGTCGAGAACGCACCGACTAAAACCCCCTCGATGGCCAACCCTGCGTAGTTGTCGGGGGGTCGGGATCCCTTGCGGATTCTACTCAGGCTCCCCCTTGAGGGACCCCACACTAGCGTCCTTCGAGCGTCAGCGTCTTGCCGGCGACCTCCCGACACCGACGTTGGTTGGGCGTTGCGTCGACGCGGCGCCCGCTCAGCGTCGACGCGGCGCCCGCACAGCGTCGGCGCGGCGTTTGAGCGGCGCTTGCGCTGGGCGTCCTCCGCACATCGCATTCGAGCGTCGCGCCGCGCTGAGGTCATGTACAGTTGTTTCGAAAATGGAAATGTAAGATTTGAATAACGCACAATATAATGTTTTATATTGCAGTGATAAAGTAATGCTTTCAACTTGTAAAGGAAAAAATATATTTTACCTATTTGACACATGGCCCGAAAAGGCAACTTTAGCATTTATTTTCTCGAAAACTAAAAGTACTGAATTGAAAATGTGTTTCTTCGGCAATATGAGTTAGTATTTTAAGCTACATCCATATTTGCTATCAGCTAAAAAGTCTTCTGCCTACTGATTCTAAAACACGGGCGGGCCGAAACAATTGAGTTGATCATTGTACTGTTGTCAAAATAAACGCTGCGGCAGGCGTCGGGCCGGCGCGGCGCCTGTGGAGCGCAGTCCTGGCGTTCGTCATTTCGACCGCGCCGCTGCGCAAGCGTTGCGTCGGCGCCGCGTCGACGTTGCGTCGACGTTGCGTCGACATTGCGTGGGCGTCGACACTCAAAGAACGCTAGTGTGGGGTTACGCTAACGCCTACCACTGAGCGGCCTTCTTCGCATAAAGCGCGCGACTGCAACGTGCCAGGCCACCTGCGCGCCCCATCCCCTCGGGACTGAGGTAACGGACGCCTAGCTTACCTCACGCCTTGCGTCTCCGGTCCCAGCAGCGGATGTGCTATGACCTCATAAATCCGGTAACTTTCAACTTATTATTAAAAGCTCGATAAACGGTATTACACTAAAAGTCACGTCTTATATTTATTATAGTACCCGATTGAGGAAATAGACTCGTCTTCGGTAAACGGAAATGATATTAAGAAAACAATTTCAGCAGCTTGTACCGAGAACTGTTTGATGAATAAGGGCCTTTGTTTCGTTTTGCTTAACAAGTGGAAACAAGACCTTGTAAATAATAGACTGATGTAGTTAAGCAGGATTAAAATTGTTCACGTGAACTTTACGTTCGCTGCTTACGAACAGAGGAGGGATTGGTTCTACCTTTTATCATAGAACATTTTATGACATAATTTTAGTATGCATTACAGCGGAAAGCATAAGCCTCATTTCGCAGAAAATCATTTGGCATACCTCATTAAAACCCATAATTGTATAAACCAGAATCATCTGGAGGTATAAATTACATTACCATAATATTAATAGACATACCTATCATATCACAGAAAAACTATATTCAGAATCTTCTTTCGGCGTTTGATTTTTATTTGCCTATAGGTGAGCAATACTACCATCAATCATGCAATCAAGCATGTAGTAACATAGTATGTAAGCAAACATGCAGCATGTAAGCAAGTATGCAGCATGCAAGTAAGCATGCAGCAAGCAGCTTGTAAGCAAGCATGCAGTATGCAAGTAAGCAGTCAGCAAGCAGCTTGTAAGCAAGCAGTCAGCAAGCAGCTTGTAAGCAAGCATGCAGTATGCAAGTAAGCAGTCAGCAAGCAGCTTGTAAGCAAGCATACAGTATGCAAATAAGCAGTAAGCAAGCAGCTTGTAAGCAAGCAGCTTGTAAGCAAGCATGCAGTATGCAAGTAAGCAGTCAGCAAGCAGCTTGTAAGCAAGCATGCAGTATGCAAGTAAGCAGTCAGCAAGCAGCTTGTAAGCAAGCATGCAGTATGCAAGTAAGCAGTCAGCAAGCAGCTTGTAAGCAAGCATGCAGTATGCAAATAAGCAGTAAGCAAGCAGCTTGTAAGCAAGCATGCAGTATGCAAGTAAGCATGTAGCAAGCAGCTTGTAAGCACGCAGTTTGCAAGCAAGCATGCAGTATACAGTATGTAGCAATATGCCAAGGGAAATTTTAAGTTTTCTACTTCGTATTCGTAAAGTATTTTTTAAAGTATCTAATCCTTTAAATTTTGTTACTCGTACCCAACGTACAAAAATACAAATCTATTCTCTTTACAATATACAATCAGTTTAAATAATGCGGGCGGGCCCTAAGGGACTACCCAGACATGGTGGGTACTTTAAGTTAATCCCAATTTAGCTTTTATCTTCAAGTATATTTACTCTTACTTTGTTATGCTCAAATAATATGTCGAAATGATTAACTATTCATTGAAGAACGTAACTAAAGCGGGTGTATATTTAGAAATCTAGGGCACTTAAGATGAAAAAAATAGCACAATAAATTATTATTTTTACATAATTTAGAAAATGTAAGAACATAAAGTTTTCATAGCAACAGACATTTGAAGTCTTTATACAATGAATAAGGTACTTTTAGAATACCTTTGAAAAATTCAAATGATAATTTTAGGTTGAGCCTATCAAAAATAAACCTACATACGAAACACATAAAACATGCTTAATTTTTTACTTCAACTACATAAATTTAATAGTAAATAAAATAATAAATAAATAATAAATGCGCCAGACAATCACACCAATCACCTGGTCTCAAACTAAGGTTTTCCCTTGTACTATGAGTACCAGACGACGGATACTAACTGGGGGCGTCATCCCAGCACACCCAGACTCAAGTCAATTTAGAAAAGTTCGTTTTCCAAATTGACCCGACCGGGAATCGAACCCGGGACCTTTCGTGCTTTCGCGCCGCCTACCTTAGCCACTGCGCCACCGAGGTCGTCAATAGTAGACATAAACACAAGCTTGCTGTTGCACCTACAAAAGTATAAGTAATACCTTTACGGGATAAGACTTAAATTATTTAACAAATTGTCTGAAAATATTATCCAGTTGCCCATGCATAGATATAAATTTCATATATTTCATATATTTTATATATGCGTTTTGACGACCTCCGTAGCCGAGAGGCGAGCGGGCCGAAGTTCGGCGTTGCGCCATCTCTGAGGTCCCGGGTTCGATCCCCGGTCGGGTCAATTTGGGAAACGAACTTTTCTATATTGTCTCGGGTCTGGGTGTTGTGGTACCGTCGTTGTTTCTGATTTCTGTAACACAAGTGCTTAAGCTACTTACCGCAGAACCAGAGCAATGTATGTGATGTTGTCCAATATTTATATTTTATTTTTATATCAAAAACTAGCGGCTGCCCGCAACTTCGTACCCGTGGACTGAAGTATTTTCTTACAATATATATGTATATCTAAATCTAAATATATAAAAGGAGAAACTGACTTACTGACTGACTGACAAATCAACGCACAGCCTAAACAGCTAAACGTAGGCACTTGAAATTTGGAAGGGACGTAAACGTTTAGTAAACTTAAAGCTTAGTTGCAACAGTATATTGCAGAATTCCCGCGGGAACGGGAGTTAGTGGAAAAATACTGGAAAAACCCTGTAGTCCACGCGAAAGAAGTCGTGGGCACAGCTAGTAGTCTATATTACTCTAAGTAAATTTCGCATTCCTATGGTGAAATATTTTTTGAAATCGGCGTAGAAGTTCTTGAGTTTATTTTAGGAGTAGAAGAGAATAGTAATAATTTATAAGGAGGACAGATTTGTATTATGTACACAAATACAATACTTTTTTTATTTTTTAGTAGCACCGTATATTGGCTCCTCCCAGCCTGATGGCAAGCAAGAGAGGAACCCACATCGCGATGACAACGGATTTGATATCAAAATATCCTATCCGTTAGCATCGCCATACTGGCCCGCAAGATGTTTCTTCACGCTCCTTTTGAAGGAACCCATGTCAAAGGAAGAAGGAAACACATGAGCCGGCAACGAGTTCCACTTCTTTATGGTCCGGCAAAGATAATAGTTACCAAACTTTTTTGTTCGTGACGGAATATTTTCCACGGTGAAGCGATGACATCGTTGGCCGGCTCTTGTGGTTCTGTGAAGAAAAACTTTCCTCCTTACAATATTAGTGTTCCTAGATTGTTAAAGAAGAAATAGATGACTACTTAAGTGATATAAATGTATGGATGGATCTGAAATATAAACTTCAATTCTCATATAAATCTAATATAGTATATTGTATTTAAGTACCTAGCATAGGCATCATAGTAAAGAGTAAGTGTCGAGTTTCTTATTGGTTCTTCTCGACATGATAAACATTCCGAACACTGTAGAATACTAAACTTGTACAGATCCCTACTTCCCTACTAATATTATAACTCTGTCTGTCTGTCTGTAACGCTTTCCCGCTTAAACTTCTCAACCGCTTTTGATGAAATTTGGCATAGGTATACGTTGAACCTCTAGAACGGACATAGGCTACTTTTTGTTAAAAAGTAAGGGACGGGGGGTAATGCCATCTTTGAAAGTTTATATGGGAAAATGTTTATTTTTTAAGTTAGAGATTTGAAAGTTGGCACAAATATAGCTCTTTTAAAATATATATTATATACGGTCGAATTGAGAACCTCCTTCTTTTTTTTTAAGTCGGTTAAAAATATAGACTACTTTTTGTTTCGAATATTAGGGGAGATAGGGGTAAAACCGACCATGAAAGGATGTAGTCCACGCGAACGAAGTCGCGGGCACAGCTAGTAATTCATAAGTGCTTTTGTAAAGCCTACATAAATAAAAATATTTTCCATTCTTTTCTAAAAGGATTGCGATGAAAATGGATGCTAAGTTTAATAGCCAGTCCTAAAATTTGAAATACAATCTTCTTAGACCATCATTTTCTTTTATACTGTCATTCATGGGTACGTTTTACGTATTTTGAACGGCAATATGCATCATTTCATCATCGGCTCCGACTGTTCGGAACAGCGAAACGCTCGGCAGGAAATTGCGTGACGGTTCGTCGGAAATGACGTCATCGAAGCTCGAGCCGGGGAAACCAGATGCCTGCTGTGGTTAGATAGCCGAGGACTTATTACGATACAGTTTCAGGACCTATGGCGTCGTAGCGCAGTGGGTAATGCAGGGGATCGAAGCGCGGAGGGTGTGTGTTGGATTCTCGGTCAGATCAATTTGTGCTTAAACCCAAATGCAACAAAAAAACTTTCTTGAATTTCTTTTATTTGTTTATTCAAGTAATTCAAACAGTTTTTCCCCTTTTAGTAAATAAAAGAAAATTATGTGCTATGTTTTAATTAAGAAACAGTAACGTTTTAGATAAATAGAAAGAAGATAGAAGTATATTTATTGATCCTAACAACGTACTGTAGTGGAATGGGAAATGAAAGAAGCAAATAGAAATAATCGAAATATATTAGCCAAATGAATATATATATTTTTTTTATATTACACTTCAAGATTGACCTCATTCCACCTGATGTTAAGTGGTAATAAGGTCCTAGCTTAAGGGCGACAAGTACAATATAATAAATCTGTTGCTGGACTTGTCGCCCTTACCTTGAAGGCTTGACCCTTGCTACTAATGTAGCACCCCCCAGGAGCTCTAGAAACCATACTCACACGCAGGAACACAACAACACCGGAGTGATTGTTATTTGGCTGCGGTCTTCTGTAAGGTGGAGGTATTTCACCAGTCGGGCTGCTCCAGTTCAAGCGATAAATCGCTATGCCCTACCTCTCTTAAATCTTTAATTAAATTTATCACACACACGTCTTGCACATCGTCGTTCGTTGTTCGAATCTATCTCCTCGTCATTCTCTCCATTCGGATATTCAAACGTACAGGCATCGCACATGCACTACGTTTGGATACATCCGCTATCCCACAGTACTATAAAGAAGATAACACACACATACATAACGTTTTATGGTTTGTTGAGTTCTATTCCAGCAAATACTGCTACGGCATTATTTTTTTCACCGTAGTAACGCTGGTATTCTGGTGGCACCCTCCTGCTTGGAGTAATAACAGAAGCCTTGTTATTTCCCCACGCAAGCTAGTGACGATAGAAACTTAAAATGTATACTTATCTTATAAGAAAAAAACAAATATATGATACTAGCTGTGCCCGCAATTTTGTTCGCGTGGACTACATACTTCCATGCTTAGTTTCACCCCTATCTCCGCTTATATTCGAAACAAAATGTTCCTACTCCATATTTTAATCTAAGTTTCGAGATATATTTGCACCAAATTTCATATGATTGACTTAAAAAATAAACATTTTTAAAACAAAATGTACTCCATGTCCGTTCTGGAGGTTCAACGTATACCCATACCAAAATTCATCAAAACCGGTTCAATGGTTTAGGCGTGAAAGCCTGACAGACAAAGAGACAGGCAGACAGAGCTATATTCGCATTTATAATATAACATCATGTTTCCCCAGTATGACCGCTTGCTAATGGACACTAACACAGTTAGCTAACTAGTAGCGGTAGGTGTAATTGAAATGTGCATTCTATAGAAATGGTAGCGAGCGTAGCACAGTGCAAACTGCATCGCACAGCGTGGATGTGGTTTAATTATCTAACAAGATAAGTTGCATGTTGTGTCGATAGTAATGGACAAAATTTAATTACAAGCACATACACACAGGCACAGAATTTGGTATTAAACTGAAACTAATCTCACTGCAATGTGACTTATTTTGATTTCAGCTAAAATATTAACTACAGTAGAATCCGTTTATAATGACATCGAAGGGAATTGACAAAAACGTCATAAAAAGCGGACGTCATACAAAGCGTTTTGTGACAAAAAAACCTTTTTACGTAAATATATATGTATTTAAATATTTTAAACTACATATGTACACATACATATTAAATCAAAACAAAGATTGCACAATGTACTTATTGTACATTGTATGTACATACAAATATTTTTTAATTTAAGTAAGTAATCGGTATTTTATGTTATTTTATTTTATTGTATACTGCCAAAACAGTATCTAATACTATGGAGTATAGAAGTCATGGTCAAATAATCATTTTTAATAAGTAAATGCTTAACGGTGTTGGAATTTAATTTTTTTTATAGTATGCACATGTATAATGTAAAACACAAACGAAAAACAATGCCTGACTCACTGAGATAGATAGGGGTAAAACCTTGAAAGGATGTAGTCCACGCGAACGAAGTCGCGGGCACAGCTAGTTTAAAATAAAAACCATTAAATCGGACCGATTTTTCATATCCTTACCCTATACTGAATTAATGTTTGCATTGTTAAAATAAACGTATTTCCCACCATAACTATGGCTCGCCCGTATGCGATAGGTAAATGAAGATCTGATAAGAGCAGCAAATGTATACGGGTATACGGACGGCTTAGTAAGCCTCAGCAGTGGAACTATAATTATCGATAAAAACGTTAATGTGCTTGCACAGAGTTTCCCAAACTTATTCTTACTGTAACTTGGCATTTTCCATCTTTTTTTAAAGAGTCTTGACGATTTATCGCTCGAACTGGAGCAAACTGACTGGTGAAATGCGTTACAGAAAAACGCTGCCAAATAACAATCACTTCGGTGTTCCTATGTGTGAGTAAGGTTTCCAGAGCTCCTGGGTGGTGCAACATTTGCAGCAGCAGAGGTCAAGCCTTCGAGGTAAGGGCGATAAGACCAGCACAGCGTTATTATGCTGTGCTTGTGGACCTCATTACCACTTAACATCAGGTGGGATGAGGTCAATCTCGAAGTGCAATATAAAACAAAATTATAATCATAGAATCTCACGAACACCAATTTCTTATTCGAATTTAAAAAATAAAAATCCTCTTTTGGCACTTAAAAAAAAACCTAATTAGCGGACGGAAATTTGTACTAATACTCGTATTATAAAGCAATTTATATTCTTTTAAAACACTAACTTATCAATACAAACTAAACTATATATTTACAAATATAAATATTATTATAAAAAATAAAAATCTTCTAATATTGGGCCTTGTGGGATCGATCCCAAGACGTCTCTCAGCATTACCTCGCTGAATAGCTAACGAAACACGCTGTGCGAGGTAAGTGCCAGCCCTGGGGTCGTCTGAAGTATGGACCAGTTTTTTTGCCAAAACTCCGTACAGATTTTTGGCATCGGAACTCCACGGACCCATAGTTTCCACTGCAAACGCCGCAAATTCGTTATCTTTGAGAAGAGATGAGTATTTGCGGTGCTTGAGGAGTTGAGCCTGGTCTGCTGCCGCGCCAGCCCTTTGTGCAGTGCCCTGAATGTGGGATGCAGCCAAGGTGTCGACGCAAGTTGCGTCCCACACGATGATACGACCCAGTTTCCAGGGCACCAGCGTTGCTCCACCCGGTCTCTTGCCATCATCCCTAAAAAGACCGCGAGGCTCAAGCGTCGCTGAAATAATTGCTGGAGTCTTTTAATTGTTTTGTCTTATTTTGTGTAATGAATAAACAATTATTCTATTCTATTCATGTTTAAATGCTCTAATGTCACGAACTAAACTGGTGCGAACCGAAAATTTATATTTTGTTGGATAGTTCAATATATTCAACAGAAGATTTTTTCCATTCGAAGCAAAGTTCTGATATGAGCGCGTTTGAATAAAAAAGAAGCTTTATAAAATAAATATAGATTTATTAATTCATCAGGCAACTAGTTTGAGCCTCTCTTAGAGATTGTAAAACCGGCTTTAGATGTTCTTTTTACTGTTGCTAAGCTTAGAAATAACATAATAATTTGAAGTAAAAAAGACGTAGTTTATTTTTTAAAATCTATCGCAAAAACAAGTGAAAATATCCAGTTTTCTCGTGAGAAATCCGCTTTCAAGTTTCGAAATAATTTTGCTAATCCCATTTTTAAGCCTCTCTTCTCGAGGCGACTAATTAAAAATAAATAACGGCATTTTAACGGATAAAAGGGAGTGTTGATTTTTTTGCTAAAGATATTTTTAATTAAACTGGTAATAAGGGTTTTTAAAGGCGTTGATTATATGCTATTTGAATATACATTTGTATGTATCCGGCATATCTCGCCAAATATCTTACAAGCATACATTAAAAAGTTGACTAAAGTATAAGTTTGACGACCTCCGTAGCCGAAAGGCGAGCGGGCCGGACTTTGGCGTCGCGCCATGTCTGAAGTCCTGGGTTCGATCCTCGGTCGTGTCAATATGGGAAACTTACTTTTCTATATTGTCTCGAGTAACACACGTGTTTCAGCTAGAATCAGAGCAACATCAGTAATTTTGTTTAAATTTATAAGTATTGTTATCAAATTTTATCGCGTACGTATTGCGTATGCTGGTAGGGATGTCTATGTAATGTCTATGAACTGTCTTGTTTGGTTTGTTAAGTTTAATGTTTTTACCTGCTATGTTCTTGCTGCCTTCTCTCTTTTTTGTCATTCTTCTCGTACTCTCTTCTGTTCTTTCTCTCTTTTATCACTACGCCACTCATTTAAGGCTCTGCCAGAATACCAGCGCTGCTGCAGCATTGGATCCAATGTCGTAGCAGCTCATGCTGAGGCTGTGACCTTATTAGCTGCGCAATAATTATGTTTTTTTATTTAATAATTTACTTTTAGTGTATCTTTTGTTCGTGTCATTATTTAATGTCTGTGTATTGATTGTGTACTTATTCTTTTAAGGTTAAGATTTCCTACTGGCTTGTTCATCTTTATGAAGGTAAAATCCTGTTCATTAGTCGAGTCAGCTCGCTTAGCAAAACGTTTCACACAACATCCCTCGACCTATCCCCCATTATCGCTTACCAGGCGACTCGCGACATCCGCATTCACTTAGCTAATATTTTGATTCAATTCCCGAGCGAGATGGGTGTTCATCTATCATCGTACAAGGCCCCTAATTCTCCTCCCCCTTTAATTAAATTTAATCTCCGTATTAGCGCCAGGTGGAAGGGCGTTGCTTCACCGGAACGACACCACAGACTAAATGTCTTTGCAGTCCGGAAATCTGTCTCTGACTTGCATTTCATTGGCTTGCTTAATGATAAAATTAATAGGTATCACTCCTGTCTTGTGTTAGTTTTTAACCCTTAAAAACAAAAATCAAAAACTAAACTTACAGCTAATGGCAATGTTTAATTTTAACTAAAATAAAAATGAGAAGATTGTACGCGATCTAAAAACACATGTCATGTGAGATGGAAAAGGTAAGCATTATTTATTGAAAATAAAAATAAATAAAAACATTATTCACAATTTTCAAAAATACATTTTATAAGATTTTAAATGTATATATACTTAAATACACAGAGCCATGTAGGTTAGATCCCTAGCCGCGCCAAATATTTGTGGTTTCAACGTATGTGGTTAATGAACGTATTTAATTGAACACTGTGGTTTCCATAAAATAAGTGTGTCAGGTACTTAATCGAGGTTCTGGTCGATCTAAGTGATTTTTATATTATTACTTTTTATTATTATTTCTAGCTATTACAACTTCGCTAATATTGTTTCGGAAAAATAAGTGTTATGTATGATGACTGTGCTATTATTAAAAAGATTTAAAGCACATCCTGTACTAGTACTGTGTTAGTACTGTGCATGCATCGCATCATTTCATCTGACTTCTGTGCTGTTCTTATTTTAGGTTGTGCTTAGATTGCTATTTTATTTATTTAACAAGCACTGGCGCATCATACGTTTTATGCATTGATACTGAGATATACTTATTCTAAGTTTCATATGTGATAGGCATGATAGTTGATAGAGCACATAACAATATCTAGAAATTTCAAAGGTGGTTTTGTATTTTCTTCTACCGTATAACAATAATAACTTTATTTTGATTTATAAAGATTTTGATGTTGTGGTTTAGATTGTATTTTAAAATGTGGAACGTTTCAGAAATAAGTATATTGTTACAATCACAAATAATAATAATAATCGGTTCACTAATGTAATGTGCGTATTTAAGAATTACTATTTGTCATTCTGTTAAAAAATATTCAAGGATGTATCAACTTGAAATTTTAAATACTATTATCTAATTTCTACTTTTGTACTGTGCATTTATACCATATTTAACGATCATAAAATTATCTAAAACGAACTTAAGATGACCTCAAATTTAATACACTTGCAGATTTTTTTACATTATGGCATAAAATGTTTATTTGTATAATGTAGGTACCCTATGTATACATAATTGAATTTAGTTAAAAACCCTTATTTTAATATTATAAACAGACAGACCAATTTTATTTACCAACTTTATAAATGTGTCGACAGTTAACCCCAAATCGAAAAATATTCAAAATACATTTTAAAAACTATTACGTTTGCATACTCAACAAATGTATCAGTATTAAAACCACAAAATTAATGCACGTGTTTGCAATCCATGTAGTATAAGCTTCACAAACAAACCGGACAATAGTGAATACTCGAGCGGCCATCGACTTTCAGGCTGCCATTAAATTTCGGTTCCATTTGGCGAAATTAATTCTCATCATTTAATTACTGACAGCGTTACGTTTTATGCAAAGCGTGCGGAGCGAGACTCGTGTACATTGCGTCGAGTTGCGTCGTTTTCACGATAATTGCGTTATTTCTGCCGCGACTAGGGATGCCCCTTATGTTGGAGTCGATTTGTTTAAAAGGCTAAGTTTAAAATGTTGAAATAAGTGTTGTTTTTTTAAACCCTGACGAAAAAACGACGAGCTATTCATAGGTTCATTATAGGTTTGACGAGTCTATCTGTCTGCCTGTTTATTTGTCTGCGGTTACGTCTATATGGCATCGTAGCTCCCGAATGGATAAGCCTATTTTAAGTGTATTGTTTTGTTTGAAAGAAGGATTTGTCGGAAGTGTTCTTATTGATAATAAATATCAATTCGCAATAATGATCGATAAATCAGCAGTTCTGAACACATACAAACTTGAGGTTTCGCTAAAAACGAACTTAACTCCGTTAAGTTATATTTATCGGGGAAAAAAGGCTTAAAAATTGGTATAAAATCTCATGTTTTTGAAGAAAAAGACATGAAATTTGAAAACTGTGCTTTATAGATGCAGTTTTTTATTATTTAATCGATCTCTTATTTTTTTAGATTAAAATAGTGACATAATGTTTTCACCAGTATTGAAAAAAAATTATCTCCCTTTGCGGTATTGGCCTCGAACCCACTGAATTTTTATGTTTCTATGAAATATTTAAAGTTTCGCTAGTGGAAGCAAAATAAATATTGTAAAAATCAGTCATATTTATTGCTAGAAAAGACTAAGACCACGCGTAAGAAGTCGCCGGCAGCTATTTCCATACGTGCCGCCCTACGACACGACCTACAAGTTGACTCAAATATGGCGTCAGCAGAATAGTAGACAACGCTCCATACGTAATGCACGATTAGCCAATTAATACATCGATCCTACATCGCGATGTCAGAGTTTTTGTCGCCACTAAAAATATATACAACAAACCAAGATTGGCAGTTGGACCTTGGACCCCGAGTAGATAACACGTAGCTCGGCGGAAGTACTTCCACTTTTAGTAAAGAACATACGTTCCTTACACACATAAAAAGAAGCAAAAGAGATAACGCATGTGAACAGTTAGCAGTGACAGCCCTAGCATGTCTCGCGAGTGTGGGCCGTGTTCATTGCAACTGTAATTTGTCGCGACAAGCTTTTGGAGCAACACTTCCGACTTACATGTGAGGACTTATGCACAAGCGAGTGGTCAGACGCCCGGCTCCAATATTTAACGATTCGCAATGTGTCAAACAAGGCTATCCATTTTCGCAAACCGACTGCGTGTCGTTTACACCGTTCCATAGTTTACTTTCCATGTTAGCTTTTTTTATTTTTATTTTAGCGCAGTATATTGGCAAGAGAGGAATCCAATCGCGATGACAACGGATTTGATAGCGAAATATTCTCTCCGTTAGCAACGCCATGCTGGCCCGATGTTTCTTCACGCTCCTTTTGAATCTGTCATCAGTCGTCCGTTGTCCGTTTTTAGATTACGCCTCGTATTAATAGTTACAATCCGTAACTAGAACGGATCGTTTTTCAAATATTGGAACCGGGCACTTGACATTCATTTTAACTATCTTTTAAGCTTTTAAAGTTGCTTGCGTTTGACGGCCGGACTTTGTCGTCGCGCCATCGCTGAGGTCCCGGGTTTGATTCCCGGTCAGGTCAATGGAAACGAACTTTTCTATGCTGTATCTGGTCACAGTGTTGTGGTACCATCATGGTTTCTGTTTTCTTTACCACAAGTGTTAAGCTACTTACCACAGAATCAGAGCAATGTATGCGATTTTTTTATAAAGTTCACTTTTCACTTTATAAGTTTGACGTGTCTATCTGACTGTGTGTATGTCTGTAGCATCGTAGCTTCCAAACGAAAGAACCTTTTATTTTATTTATTTATATTTGGAAGGTGAATAAGTCGGAAATATTCTTAGCTTGGGTTTGATAGAACAATTTAAGATGGTCTGGCCACCACTATAAAATGTTGGATGACGAAATTAAACCCGGGACCGAAATCGTGACCCGGTACTTAAGCCAGTGGACCATCGACACCCCATTTGAAATTGATTGAAATTAGTTTCAAATATTTCGTCATTTTATGGGTAGAACTCTTAGAATCAGAAAACATAAAGCTTCTCAAGAATTTCATTAGTGTTAACATTATTTATGAAGTCAGGCGTGTGTGACATTAGTCGCCTTTGAGATTGCCTACCTAGAAATCAAAGATCCGACCGATACCGTATAGTAAAAGTCTCACAATACAGTATGATAAGAACCAATAATATCATCCATACTAATCCATACTAATATTATATATGCGAAAGTAACTCTGTCTGTCTGTCTGTCCGTCTGTTACTCTTTCACGCCTAAATGGCTGAACGGATTTTGATGAAATTTGGCATAGGTATACGTTGAATCTCAAGAATGGACATAGGCTACTTTTTTTTAGAAAATAAGGGGGGGATGGGCGTAATACCACCTTTGAAAGTTTATATGGAAAAATGTTTATTTTTGAAGTTAGAGATATGAAATTTGGCACAAATATAGCTCAAAACTTGGATTAAAATATAGACTACTTTTTGTTTCGAATATTAGGGGAGAAAGGGGTAAAACCGACCATGAAAGGATGTAGTCCACGCGAACGAAGTCGCGGGCACAGATAGTCCATTATAAAATAACACCCCTAATAAATGAATATATTTCGTCTGACAAGTGGGTTTTCAAAATACAATGGCAACATATTTATTGCTTCAACAAATAAATGAAAATAGATGATACGTGTACAAAAAAGTTCAGTGGAAAGGTTTGTTTACGTCACAATTTTGTAAAAACTGTAGGAATAAGTGACGTCGTGCTTAATTTTAACGCAATGTATTTAAGTTACTGTTTGTTAATAAAAAAATGTGTAATTTTTTGGTAACCTTGTCTATTAGAGGACCTCATTTGAGGAAGTTTGAACAGACACTCTAATTTATGTTAAGATTAACGTGAAATTTCAGAAACATAGATGTTTACTTTACGTTAACGCAAAAACAACTGAATAGATCGATTTTATTATTTTTATAGTACTTTACGCCGTACTAGCGACCTTTAAATATTAGAAACAAATTTTTTTATCTCCCCTTGCGGTGCGGGAATCGAACCCACGACTTTCACGTATCACGCACCGCAAGGGAAGATAAATTATTTCTGTTTCTTATATAATAAACTGATTGGATTTTGATAAAAAATAGTATCTGTCATTAAAATAACATATTCTATGTGCAAAGTATTATACTTTGTATTGCGAAATGACGCAAGCAAAATCGCAGTATCAGGACCAGAAAACATAATTTTTGCTAACTTATTGCTATCACAATTTCCAGACATGTTACTAAGTTCCTTCCCACATACCGCATGTGAGTGGTGGTGGTGGGGGTGGGGTAGGCTGCAGTAATTGCGTCATGCCCGCTGATAATTGAGCGCGTCCCGCGGCGTGGTCGGGTTGGGCGTTCATTAATTTGTTGGGACAAACTTTACGCTCATGTTAAATGACGCTTTGAGAGTAATACTCGGAGTAATTTGTTGAAATGCCGCGATTTTGCGGGCGCGGTGTAATCTGCATATAAATAATGGCTAACCATTACATAAAATAAAATAAAAATATAAAAAAAAATATATCATTTTTTTATGCTAAAATATTGTTGTACTAAAACTACAAAACAATAACTGTCAACAAGAGTCATGCTGATATATATTATTTGAAGGTATATGTATTCATGCATGTGCACATTTTATTCCCGCTTATTCCAAATTTTCCTCTGAGTTCTTTTCTATTAGTCGCAGAGTGATGCTATATAGCCTAAAGCTTTCCACAATACATGGACTATACAACTCAGAAATAATATTTTTATTTGAATTACTGGGAACCTTAAACCTCTTTAACTACGTAGAGACATTGGTTCATTATCTTTTATCGGCTTTAAAAACTAAGTTTGATAAAGTGAGAAATTAGCAAGCCACTGACGCCTGCAGTAATATTACTATTACTTCAACTAACACTCCATGTCGGAACTGTTAATGACCGCCAAATACCTCATGGATGCCCTTGATAGGTTGCAGCGACGGGCTGTGCGCATAATTAACGATGAAGAGATTACAGGGAACCTTGAACCTCTTCAACTACGTAGAGACATTGGTTCATTAAGCGCCTTTTATCGGCTTTATCATGGTGAGTGTTCCTAGGAACTGTTTTCCCTTATCCCACCCTCTCCTTTCCTACACAGAACCACAAGAGCCGGTCAACGATGTCATCGCTTCACCGTGGAAAATATTCTACCACGAACAAAAAAGTTCGGTAACTCTTATCTTTGCCGAACCATAAAGAAGTGGAACTCGTTGCCGGCTCATGTGTTTCCTCCTTCCTTTGACATGGATTCCTTCAAAAGGAGCGTGAAGAAACATCCAGCCAGTATGGCAATGCTATTGCTTACCATCAGCAATATACAATAAAAAAATAAAACAAAAAAAAAAAGTTTGTATTTCCTCAGATTAGCGTTCAAAGAAGAAAACTATATAACATTACACTGCAACCAATGGAAATGAATCAGGGGAAACAGTGAAAAAACGGAGCTAGTATGCGAGATGCCACCTAGGACCACCATTTTCACGTATTCTGTTCGTTTGTAAAAGGTTTGTTTGCGTGGCCGTCCAATTTTGACCATTACGACTCAGATGGCGGGCTCAGGGTATATTGGTTTGAAATTAATTCAGTCTGCGGAGCCGTCGGAATATCAAGAGGGTTCACTCGGGCTTTATAGCTATACGCATAGACGGGCAGTGATGGAATATTGTTCTGCTATATGTGACAGCTATCCTTACTATGTTGATATTTGTCGTGTTGTTGTAAGAAAGGTCTGGGATTCCGTGGAGGGAATTGGTAGGAAAAGTATAGTCAATCCCATTAATTGGTAGCTATATATCATAACGTTAAGTCAGAGTTCCTGTCCGGTGATTTGTGGACGAGATACGGGCATGCGATCGTCTTCGGCCAAAGTTTAAGTCATATACTTCTTTATTCAAGTAGGTTACATTTGTGCCAACATTACCTACAAGTCGACACAAACAAAGCGTTAGCGAATTGGCGTAGTAAACAATGCTCCATACGTAATGCACGATTGGCCAATCAATAACATCGATCCTACATCGCGATGTCAGAGTTTTCGTCGCCACTAACTATATATACAACAAACCAAGAATGGTAGTTGGGCCTTGGTCCCCGAGCAGATAACACCTAGCTCGGAGGAAGTACTTCCACTTTTAGTAAAGAACATTTCGTTCCTTACACATTAAACACTTTTGGATTGCCATTAAATACAATGCAAAATGATTCTACTGTCAGTTCGGAACCTATATTATAACATTACGCTGCGATTAATAGAATCAAAGAATTCATCTAAAAGTGGAAAGAATAGAACGCGAGCAAATCCGGGCGAGCCGTTACCTAGTACCCAAGAAAATGAATCATATTTCTTTAGTAATAAAAATAACGTTATATATGATATCAAACAACATGTAGCAAGAAAAAAAATAACGAATAAATTGCCGAAATATTACTTTCGCTACTGTTTAATTTAAATAGGTCTTCGTTTTTGGTACAATGTCTCTGTTAACAGGAGACGATAAAAGGAAAATCTTCAACTAAAAATACGTTCGCTTTATCAGGCCTAGATAACAGCTGAACCGTTAAACGTAAACGTATCTAATAACCTTCTGAGACGAGACGGTACAGACAAAACAAAGGGTCTTGTTACAGCTGTAACGAGGTTAGGAGATAAGTTAGCCGCCCAGGTACACTTATCGCTATCTTGAACATTGAAAGGGGCTTTTAATTGTCCTTATGGTGTAATGGGTAATGTTATACTTAGAAACCAAGGTTGAGCTTCAAATCCTGCAGGTCGAACTAGAAAGGAAGACAAAAAACAATAAAGACATAAATAATAATGACCTCGGTGGCGCAGTGGCTAAGGTAGGCGGCCAAAGCGCGAAAGGTCCCGGGTTCGATTCCTGGTCGGGTCAATTCGGAAAACGAGCTTTTCTAAATTGACTTGGGTCTGGGTGTGCTGGGATGACGCTCCCAGTTAGTATCCGTCGTCTGGTGCTCATAGTACAAGGGAAACCCTTAGTTTGAGACCAGGTGATTGGTGTGATTGTCTGGCGCATTTATTTATTTATTAATGTTTACGTGACGTGAAATATCATAATTATTAAGAACAGAAACTTAAAAATAAAAATTATGTCACTATAAAGGCTAACACTCAGCATTTGTCCAGGTATCGGAGCAACACCCCGACGCTGGTCTTCGATGTGATGTTCTCCCAGTTTAGTGGACAATGAGAGGTTGAGTCAGCGTAACCTACATACGCGGAATAAGAGGGACCCAAGGTTGAGTCAGCTCGTGACCACGGTGCAACCTAACCTAAACGTCGGGCAGTAAGTTCGTATTAACTACTAAATAAAAACGGTGTCGCGTTTTGACCCGTAAATTATTTTAAATGTTGAAAATGGAACGCAAAAGTCGTAAGTTTTTAATAAGAGAGATACTTGAGAGACAAAAATAGAATACCTACATTATGTGACTTCGTACTATTTGAAGAACTAAACTATTGGTCATGAATGATTAAAATAATTGTAAGAATGATTTTGCTACGTAAAACCCTCCAAAAATAAAGAAAAATAGAACCTACCGGTCTAACTTAACGATCCCTACAAAATGCTCAAGGTTCCGAATCATAATTTCAAACAGAAACTAAATAAACTAAATAATAAAAAAAGGGGAAAAAAAATTAAGCAACCTTTGAATCCACCAAATCTCATCCAAATTTAGATCCTCAATAATAACGCCCACTTGAGATTACAGCCTATACAAAGATAATCTTTATTTGTTTCTTAATAACGCTGTAAACTCTGTGACAATCACTGCGTGTAATCTAGCGAAATCTGGCAGAGGTCGGGTAGGCCGCTAATATAAACCTCTAATGGGGTCCTCTAATCGATACCTAGTGCAAAGGACGCTCAAATAATAAAAAAATAGATTGGACTATCGATATTAATCGATCGTATAAATGAGGCTCCGAAAAACAATCCGTTCTAGGTACCTACAGATAGTAATAATTTATACGAGACGTAAGCTAATAACGACCGATGGACGATAGGTGACAGCTGATATGGAAAGTAAATTTGAAATAAGAATTATCGACTCGTAGAAAAATTGATAGTCATTTTTGAGACATTACGAATCGAAAAATATTGGAACCAGGCATACAACGATAATGTTACATTATGAATCGATTGATTATATTTATGTTTATTTATAGTTATGTAGATATTTGTTTTTATATATAAATTATTAATATTATGTAAATGTAAGTATACCTTCATATTTTATATATTATATTCTAATTAATTTATATAGTATGTGTATTATTATCGTATATTTAAAAGATACCGTAATGTTATTTTTAATGCTTAATTTATTGTTGTTTAAAATGATTTCTTTTTTTTTTTCTCCCATGTTACCGCACCCATATACAAACTATCTGCATGACCCAAGGGTTGACTGGTAGAGAATGCCCCTAGCATTAAGTCTACCTGTTGTACCTATTTGTGCAATAAAGTTTTTAAATAAATAAATAAATATTACATAGTTTTTTAATATCGATTTAAAGCAATACTATCGATTTGATCGGTAATATCGCTTTAATCGATTTAATTGACTTATCGGTTAAAATAGTATTGCTGGTGTGTTATACCTAAAGTCCCAAATTTTACTGTGCAGTTCAGTGAATAAAATAAAACCATAATATAGACATAGACATAATATAGACCGCAGCCAAATAACAATCACTTCTGTGTTGTTGTGTTCCTGCAAGTGGGTAAGGTTTCCAGATCTCCTGAGGAGTGCTACATTAGTATCAGGGGTTAGGCCTTCAAGGTTAGGGCGACAAGTCCAGTAACAGATTTACTATGCTGTACTTGTCGCCCTTAAGCTAGGACCTCATTACCACTTAACATCAGGTGGGATGAGGTCAAACTTGATGTGTAATATAAAAAAAATCATAGGTATCTGGGTTTATCTATATGACTGAAGCCAACGCTTGTACAGAGCGCTCTTTTTAAACGGTCGCGACTGTGGCGCTACAAAGGACTCGTACCTGGTATTTGATTTGCGCTGAAACAGGGCGCGCGACCGCGGCTCGCGGTCGGTCCGCTGCAAATACAGTATTCAGGAGTAATTACGTTCAGCGAGCGCGGAGTGTAGGAATGGGATGGTGTTGTCGTTATTTGTAAATAAGATGTTCCGAAGAGATTGTGCGGATTAAAATGCATACAGAAAGGTGGGCTCAAGCCATCATTCTATATACGAGCTTTATTATTGTTTTTTTTTGTCTTAAAAAAGAACCGTTGAAGTTTGGGAAGTTTTTGGAAAGGTGTTTGAATGCAGGTGTCGTACAATTTTTAAGGTCCCGCTCCCGGGTGAACCCGGTTCCCGGTTGCGTCAACATAAAACACGATTTTTTCTATTATCTATTGTCTCGGATCTGGATGTTGTGGTACACTAATTGTTTCTGATTTCCGTAACACAAGTGCTGTACTTCTCACAGAAGCTTAGTAATGTATGTAGCTAATATTTATTCGATTTTAATTTTATGCAAAAATCCTATTCTTAAAATTTTAATAAAATAAACATCGCTCTGAGGTTTAATTTTTACAGTTAATATCATATTTTTTGTCGACAAATTATTCAGTCACATCACTATTATGCGGTTACCTTTAGAAATAATTAGAAGAAGATGGTTTTGAGAAATGTTTACGTGATGGTTTGTTTATTAATAAACACACTTTTAAGCTTCTGCCTGTATTTTGGTAAAACCACTTATCTAACTCAACAATCTGTAAATAAAAAATGCACTTTCAAGGTTCATTTTGTTCAAAACATTAAATACGTCTCTCACATTATTCTAGATAAAAGTGTACTTACAATATTCTGCGCGTTAAATATTATTCTTCGGGTATTTTTAAAGCAGAAATTACTGAATGAGAGGACTAATATTACAAAGTGTTTTTTAAAAGTGCACTGCTGCTAAATGTATTTTACTTCTACATATTGCTTGAAATATTCATAAAGCAAATAGTTAATTATAAGTTTAACTGATACGACGAACACACTTCCCTATGGACACAATAACCGGAAGATAGTGTTGAGAGATGGGATGTACTTTGGTATTACGAGTATTTTTAAATACTTGGTATAAAAGCTAATACCTAATTGACTGTGTGGTTTAGTGGTTAGAGTGTTAGGCTGAAAACTCCGAAGACCATGGGTTCAAATCCTACGGGTAACATTTTCATTTAGTGAGATTTTCCAAGTTAGTTTGAACATTGGAAGCTTGAATCACCTGATTGTTTAATGAGAATGATGATTTCAAAGCCACGTTCAGTAGTTGGCTAACCTATGGTCCATATGTAGGGTTAAGGCCATTTTCGACGGCAAGTCGGCGAACTTTTTCAGTTATTATTAAAAATAATTTGTAAAGTTCAAAAATAACTAATCCTTTTTGATCCGGCTCGAAGGACCAAAATGTAGACTATATGAATGAAAGGCGGTTCTTTAAAATATAAAAGATATATTAAAATAATGAATGTTAACACAAACCAAAATGAAATTAAATAATTACAAAGAAAAACCAAAAGGCGTGTTTACGGAGCGCGTGAGAGAAAACAAAGCGAAAAAACAAAAGAGTAACAGTTCTTTTCCAATTTACGACCGGCCTGCCGTCGACAGCCATTTTAGGCAAGTATCTTTCATTTTCCTGGCCTTGGCGTATTAACGGATTATGTCGGTAACTAAGAACACTTGTAGTCTATATTGATTTTACTGCACGATACATAAGTATACGTAGATAGGATGTACAACGGTCCGTCCGTAACTAAAGTTTGCGGTGCTCCACTCGCCGCTACGCCGTAGACTCCATACGCCCTGTAGCTAGCGCTGGCGTCCCGTTGCTCATGATGGCCACTTGGAGGCGTAGTGTTGCTATTTCCAGCACATTTATGGTTCCCCTTTGCGGAAATCGGACGGTAATTGCTTCATTCTAATAATCAGAGTTGTTAAATCCGGATTATATGCGAAGCGAATGCAATGCATAGTATTAGATGTACAACTAGAATACACGCAAGATGAAAGAAATATATAAATACCTAATACCTGTTCCTTCACTTCATTTTAATCTTTCTACGTCTTATATTTTGGAGTTACTTAAAAATGCGCAAGAGGAACGGGGTTTATTCACAAACATCAGATTTATCGTTGCCATTAACAATACATACAACGAACCAAGATTGGTAGTCAGACCTTAGTCACCTAGCTCGGCGGAAGCACTACCATTTTTAGTAAAGGAACATACATTCTTTACAGAAGCAATCTCGATTTAGAATGTCAATATTTTTTCTTTTAATTAATTAATCAAGCTTTGTCACTTTAAAAATTGAAGGAAATCGGGTCACATCACAAACATTCCTCTTATTTTGGCTATGGAGGTCGTTAAAATGTATAACGATATTCTAGTTGTCTATGTCAAAATATAGATAAACCATAGATTTCGAAGTTGAATTAAATTCTGACGTTTTGTGAAAAAGATAGGCTAGTTTTATAATAGCGAGGCTGGTATCGTAAAACGTTTTCTTGTTACTACCCTTAGCTAAAAAGTATCTAATACACGTAGACTAGTATTTTAAGTAGCATACCTGTTCTTTAATCTTTGACTCACTTTAGTATGGCCCTAATACAATACCCATCATTTAAGTATAAAGGGTTAGCCGACCTTCCGTGTTTACACAGGGCTACTCTCACCCTTGCTCTGTTCTAATTAATGTTAAACGGGTTAACGTGCAAATGCATTTCAGGAGGTTGAAATTTGGAAGTTTAGTGTGCAAAATTAATTGAGCTTTTCATTTTCAAACTGAACTTAAGCTATACATGTAAGGCGACATATTATGTTAGATTAAAAAGAAGCAGATTTGCTAACTTGCTATAACATTGATATCATTATTATGATAAAAGCTCAAGAATGCTAAACTCTAAAAAAAGCATAAAATAACTTTTAACACTACGTTAGTACCAACTAAAGCGTGTCAGACTATCTTCTCGGAACTTTGTGCCACCTTTATGTCGGAGGCATAACCGCTAATTTTGAACTGCAAATGGTTATCTTGGCCTGCTGTTGACCGTAAGTTTGAATTTATTGATTAAATTTTGTCGCGTCGGGGACCGCTCTAATTTATTAGCCTCACGTTAGAAGCACACATTAAGAAGTCCTCAATCCCATTGTTATACAAATATAAGTGTAATAGCTAACTAACTCGTGCGCATCGTGCGCACGTCACCACCACGCACCGCGGCGGCGGTCGCATGGCGCAAGAGTGTTTGATTTAGGTTTTTTTTTTATATTACACTTCAAGATTGACCTCATCCCACCTGATGTTAAGTGGCAATGAGGTCCTAGCTTAAGGGTGACAAGTACAGCATAATAAATCTGTTACTGGACTTGTCGCCCTTACCCTGCTTCTAACGTAGCACCCTCCAGGAGCTCTGGAAACCTTACTCACACGCAGGAGCACGACAACACAGAAGTGATTGTTATTTGGCTGCGGTCTTCTGTAAGGTGGAGGTATTTCACCAGTCGGGCTTCACCAGCTCGAGCGATAAATCGCTTTGCCCTACCTCTCTTAAAAGTAGTAGGTAAATATTTCTGACTCCGTCGTTTTTGCGTCGGGAGTTAATAAAGAGGAAAGATAAATGATATCTTTTTTTTTCTCCCCTGTTACCGCACCCATATACAAAATATCTGCATGACCCAAGGGTTGACTGGTGGAGAATGCCCCTAGCATGAAGTCCACCTGTTGTAGGTACCTATTTGTGCAATAAAGTTTTTAAATAAAAATAAAATAAAGATTAGTATTATTGTGTGTATGTTTGTAATGGATAAACTCGAAAATTTACCGTGCCGATTCCAAAAATTATTTCACCATTGAAAAGCGAAATTCACCTAGAGTAACAAATGCTATATTTATAGCTAGAAAAAAATATAAACAGTCGAATTGAGAACCTTCTCCTTTTTTTGAAGTTGGTTAAAAAACGAATGCCCGGTTCCAATATTTTACGATTTGTATTGTGTCAAAAATGGCTATCCGTTTTTCTCCAACCGAATACGAGTCGTTAATTCCTTTCCTTACCAGCCATCATCAGTCGTCTGTCGATCGTTTTTAGCTTACGCCTCGTATAATTTATTACTAGGTATCCGTGACTTGAACGGATCGTTTTCAAATATTGAAACCGTGTACGAAGTCGGGGGGGATGCTAGTATATATAACTTACTTTTGACAAATATAAATAAATAAATATTGGACAACATCACATACATTTCTCTGATTCTGTGGTAAGTAGCTAAAGCACTTGTGTTACAGAAATCAGAAGCAACGACGGTACCGACACAATATAGAAAAGTTCGTTTCCCATATTGACCCGACCGGAGATCGAACCCGGAACCTCAGAGATGGCGCGACGCCAAAGTCCGGCACGCTTGCCTCTCGGCTACGGAGGTTGTCAAACGAGTACATTTTGTTTCATTCTTTAGACAACGCTCAATTATTTTTAATGAGGTGCGGCAACGTTTCTCCACCTCTTAGAACGTTATTTGATGCCAATACATTTTGTAACATCAGTCTGAAGACTGATTCCTTTATCACGTTAAGTATTTTAGTTTCGAATTGTTACTTGAAACTCGTCCTGACAGGTCGGGCCGACAAAGAAACAAGGGACATTCAAAGGAAGCTGAGGATACAAAGGATTGCGGCCTAATAAGAGAACGTACTTAGATGGATACAGGCGTTCACTGAATACTGGAGACGGCCTAGGTAGGAATCAAATTACATTACGTAGTCAAATTAATTATTACTTGTTAGTTCTGCTGTCTTTTATTACGAACATACATCACACTAATAAAATCAGAGAATGCTCCAAATAATTATTCTGCTACATTTTTTTTTTGTTTATTTATTTATTTACTAGCGACCCGCCCCGGCTACGCACAGATATAGTGTAAATACTTAGAAATATTGGCTTTTCTATTATTTATTGCAAATAAAAACCTTCCTCTTGAATCAGTCCATCTATTAATAAAAACCACATCAAAATCCGTTGCGTAGTTTTAAAGATTTAAGCATACATAGGGATATAGGGACAGAAAAAGCGACTTTGTTTTATACTATGTAGTGATAAACATACAAACATAATCTTTACAGGCTAACCCTAATACAATAATGTCGTTTTTGATGCTATATTAAGAGCCAAACTGAAGACCTCATTTGGTCTACTATAAAATAAATCAGATTGTTCTGCCTTGGCATTGAGCATGTTCTCACATATCGTTTATATTATGTTTTTAGAATAGAATAGAAAACATCTTTATTCATGTAAACTTTACAAAAGCACTTATGTATCGTCAGTACGAATTAAGTATTCTACTGCCGTGTTCGGAATGTTGATCATGTTTAGATTTATAGATATTCTTTTTCGCTCAAAAACTTTACAGAAACTTGTTTTTACAGATAAATTATAGTACAATTGAGGCGGTTTATCGCTAGGAAGCGATTACTTCCAGACAACCTTTAGGTCGTCGTCTACTATTTCCTAAAGGAAATGAGAAATGGGTACGGCCGTGCAAAACAAAATTAGTTTTATTTTTTAATGGAGAACTCCATTCATATTGTTATTTTAGCTTTCTGCTAAATAAATTTGATGATAAAATTTCATACATCGAGTTTCTAAGTTTCTGTTTTAATTAAAAACGTAAGTATGTCAATTCTTTGTTAACATATTTCTTCAAAATAACATATTTCGCATATCGTTTGTATCATACCTCCTTTTTAAATAACGTTTCTCCGTTCTTATTCTTTCTTTAGCTTTGTCTTATATTAGCTAGCACGCTTTGATACACCCACGTTGTAACATTCTGAAATGTACAGAAATATAATATTATGGGAGAGTGCATCTCGACCCTCTCGGTGCATACAAGTAGCTAGACTGCGGAGCGCGCGAGTTTCGCGCCGGTTATATTTATTACCTTGCATCGAGAGGTCCGAGCATACCACCTCGCTCTAATTCCGTGGCTCTCTGCCCGGTAACGCCTGACGTCACAGACGCCACCTGACTGGCTAAAATGTAGGCCCTGTGATTTGTTAATTTAATTGTAAATAATTATATCCAATAACGTAGTTTCAGTTTGTTGTAAATATTTTGTAATAGGTTTAAATGTAAGCATTTTCATTTGTCCACTGTAATTAGCCAATAAGAATGTGTGTTTATTTATTTTAAGATTTTGTATATATAGTCCTAAGTTTGCAAATAAAATACATTCCAACATCTAAATCTGAACACGCAACTTTACTACGCAACCTTCTGACCCCTACAACTGGTGACCATCGACGCTGAAGAAATGGCCGGAGGACAAGAAAACCAACAAGAAGCACGAATCCCTGCTCAAGCTCCTGCAGAAAATCCGCAACAGGCAGAACAGAAGATGGCTCATTCCCACCACGAGCTTGCCGGAGTCTCCGTCCAGTCAAGATTCCTTCCATTCTGGCGTGAAATGCCAAGGGCGTGGTTTATTCACTTCGAGGCTACAGTCGACCCGCTGCACACATCCGACGCACAGAAGTTCACCTACCTGCTTCAGCAACTTCAAACAGTCGACCTACACCATCTCACCGACATCCTGTACAACCCGCCGGCTACAGGGAAATATCAAGCAGCAAAAGAACGCCTACTCTCCACGTACGACACGTCCGCAGCGAAAAACTTTCAAAAACTCATCAGCGGACTCGAGTTAGGCGACCAGAAGCCGTCACAGCTGCTAAGGAAGATGAGAGAACTCGGAAGCGGCATGATCACAGAAGAAGGTCTCAAGATCGAATGGCTGAACCATATGCCAACGCCGATACGAGTCGTGTTATCAGTCAACACGGAATCAACACTCGACACTCTCGCTGCGATGGCTGACAAGATGGCAGAGTACTCAGAAGCACCATCTATCGCCGCAATATCAAACTCAACTACGCCGAGAGAAGCAAGCCAAAGCGACGCGTTATCAACATTATCAGCGTTATCACGGCAAGTCGAGAAGCTCGCGCTCGAGGTCGCTGAACTCTCGCGCCGCGCCTCTCAGCCGCAGCGACGGTATCGCCGTCCCTTTCACTCACGTTCTCGCTCCCGCTCGCACTCAAAGCAGCGGAACGAGCGCGACGTGAAACCAGGCGATTTAGCAAACAAAACATGGTTATGCAAGTACCATTTTCGATTCGGCGATCAAGCGAAGAGATGCGAATCACCGTGTAGTAGAAGGCAACAAGAAAACAGTAATAACAAGACGTCTTTAAACTAACGTCGACATCGACAGTGGCGAGTGTCGGTGTCTCCACTCCAAGCAATCGCCTATGCGTCCACGACCGCAACACTCACGAACGTTTCCTCGTGGATACTGGCGCTGACATCTCCGTACTAGCTGCAACATCGAAAACAAAGAGAACAATTAGCAAGAAAGATAACGCCTACCGATTATACGCGGCAAATAGTACGCCGATCGCAACGTATGGAGAAAAATCGATCAATCTAAACTTTGGTTTACGTCGCAGTTTCCAATGGACATTCATAGTGGCAGACGTCAAGACATCGATCCTCGGAGCAGACTTCCTTCGTCACTACAAGTTGCTCGTCGACTTAGACAACAAGAAACTAGTCGACAAAATCACCGAATTGTCAGTTAACGCCTTAGAAATCACCACACCAGCCGAAACAATCTGTATCATCTGCCCCGAACAAGACTACCATGGCATACTGGCACAATATCCAGAAGTCTTAAGACCAATGAACTTGCAAAATCCACCCAAACACGACGTCGTCCATCACATCGAAACAACAGGCCCACCGCTCTACGCACGCGCGCGCCCTCTTCCGCCGGACAAGTACAAGGCAGCCAAAGAAGAGTTCGACCGCATGGTAAAGATGGGCATATGCAAGCCGTCCATGAGCGCCTGGGCAAGTCCACTTCACGTGGTAAAGAAGAAAGATGGGGGACTACGAGTTTGCGGTGACTACAGACGACTTAACGCAGTCACGCAGCCAGACCGGTACCCGATACCACGCATCCAAGACTTCACGTATCAGTTACGTAACAAGAAACTGTTCTCAAAACTCGATCTTAAAATGGCTTACTTCTGGATACCCATCAACAGCGAAGATGCAAAGAAAACAGCAATAATAACACCGTTCGGTCTGTTTGAATTCAACTGCATGACATTCGGACTCAGAAATGCAAGTCAAACATTTCAACGTTTCATGCACCAAGTCTTACATGGCCTAGAAGGAGTATTTTGTTACGTTGATGATATTCTTCTGTATGCTGATGACGAACAAGAAATGAAGCAAACTCTGCACCAAGTTCTCAAGCGCCTGACACAATATGGCGTGACCGTCAACATCGACAAATGCGAGTTTGGGAAAACAATAATCAACTTCCTGGGCTACGAAGTATCAGCTGAAGGCATCAGACCCACTGAGGAACGTACTCAAGCAATATCTTCGTACCCGAAACCGAAGACCATCATCGAGCTACGACGCTTCCTAGGCATGCTCAATTTCTACCGAGACTGCCTGCCTCATCAAGCCGATTTGCAAAGCGAACTCAATCAATACTTACATAATAAAAAGAAAAATGACAAGACACCGATCAATTGGACGCCCGAAGCTGAAACCGCTTTTGAAAAATGCCGCCAAAGCATTTCAGAAGCCACCACACTGGCCTATCCATCCAGCGGCAACGAGCTCGTCATCATGAGCGACGCCTCCGATACCAGTCTCGGCGCTGTACTACAACAAAAGATCGATGAAGTTTGGAAACCACTGGCATTTTTCTCCAAAACAATGAGTACAACGCAATGACGATACAGCGTATACGATCGCGAATTACTAGCGATGTATTCGGCTGTCAAACACTTTCGCCGACTTATAGAAGGATGTGACGTCACAATATACACCGATCACAAACCTCTCGTCCACGCATTATCCAGATCAGCAAGTAGCAGCGACACACCACGACGAGAGCGACAACTACACTTCATCAGTCAATTTTGCACTAGTATCAAGTACATACAAGGAGAAGAAAATACAGTTGCCGACGCCTTATCTCGTATCGAGGAGATACATTGCCCGACTACGATCGACTACAATCAGCTGGCCATCGATCAAACTAACGACGAAGAACTCAAAACATTGAAAACACAAGACAATTTGAAGTTTGGCGCTATAACGCTGCCTGGACTCAGCCGACCAATCACGTGCGAGGTCACGTTATCTACGCCTCGTCCCTACTTGCCTGCGGCATATCGCTATGCAGCCTTCAAAGCGCAACACGATCTGTGCCACCCAGGCGTTAGAACAACGCGGAGGCAGATGACTTCGAAATTTTTCTGGCCTTCAATGAACAGAGAAGTCACTACTTGGACAAGAGCCTGCATCAACTGTCAACGTGCTAAAGTCAGTCGTCACGTCGTTACACCGTTATCATCGTTCCCGCCGTCGCAACGCTTCGAACACATCCATATCGACATAGTCGGCCCACTACGACTATCAAACGACTATCGATACTGCATTACTATCATCGATAGGTGTTCAAGTTGGCCCGAAGCGATCCCAGTACGAGAAATCACCGCAGAAATCGTCGCTAAAGCACTGTACGAAAATTGGATAGCACGCTTCGGTTGTCCGCTACGCATATCGACCGATCAAGGACGTCAGTTCGAGTCGCAGCTGTTTAACTCTCTCATGAAGAAATTCGGCATAACTAGAATCCGAACTACCGCTTTTCATCCACAAGCTAACGGTAAGATAGAGAGATGGCACAGAACTATGAAAGCAGCACTCATGGCACGAGGCGCAACCACTACGTGGACTGATGAGCTGCCCACAGTACTTCTGGGACTACGCAGCGCAATACGAGACGACAACAACCTCAGTCCCGCGTTGATGACTTACGGAGCTACACTACGTATACCATCTGATTTTTTCGTACCTACTCAGTCGAACATTGAAGATGCAGACTACGTGCGTCAACTCACGCAGACAATGTCGTCCCTTGCACCCGAAAAACGCACACAGACGAGCCGACAAACGTTTGTGTACAAAGATCTCGCAACATGTACACACGTCTTCGTGCGAAACGACACCGTGCGAGCACCGCTCACTCCACCATACGACGGGCCCTACGAAGTACTTCAACGCCAGGACAAGCACTTCAAGATACAACTACCGAGTCGATCAGCTGTCATATCGCTCGACAGGTTGAAGCCCGCCTACATGTGCAACGAACAAACGCAAGACGCAGTAGCAACGCCTGCAGACGTCACGGCGAGAAGCAGAGATTGTACGCGCGCGACCGATAGCAGCGCGCTGACTCCCGCCTCTTCATCGACGAACGACGGTCTCCCATACATAACAAGAACCGGTCGAGCCGTCAAGAAGAACGTACGCTTCGCTTGAGGGGGAGTGATATGGGAGAGTGCATCTCGACCCTCTCGGTGCATACAAGTAGCTAGACTGCGGAGCGCGCGAGTTTCGCGCCGGTTATATTTATTACCTTGCATCGAGAGGTCCGAGCATACCACCTCGCTCTAATTCCGTGGCTCTCTGCCCGGTAACGCCTGACGTCACAGACGCCACCTGACTGGCTAAAATGTAGGCCCTGTGATTTGTTAATTTAATTGTAAATAATTATATCCAATAACGTAGTTTCAGTTTGTTGTAAATATTTTGTAATAGGTTTAAATGTAAGCATTTTCATTTGTCCACTGTAATTAGCCAATAAGAATGTGTGTTTATTTATTTTAAGATTTTGTATATATAGTCCTAAGTTTGCAAATAAAATACATTCCAACATCTAAATCTGAACACGCAACTTTACTACGCAACCTTCTGACCCCTACAATATCATTTTATATATAAAATTTTGTTGGAATATATGGATGTCTGGATATGTGTGTTACTCTTTACGCAAGAAATCACTTCTGTGCTGTTGTATTCAAGTAAGGTTTCCAGAGCTCCTGGGGGGGGGGAGCTACATTAGTAGCAGGGGCCTTCAAGGTAAGGGGGATAAGATCAGTAACAGCTATTATTATGCTGTACTTGTCGCCCTTAAGCTAGGACCTCATTACCACTTAACATCGGGTGGGCTGAGGTCAATCTTGAAATGCATTATATATATATATATATAATACTAGCTGTGCCCGCGACTTCGTTCGCGTGGACTACATCCTTTCATGGTCGGTTTTACCTCTTTTTCCCCTAATATTTGAAACAAAAAGTAGTCTTTATTTTAATCCAAGTTTCGAGCTATATTTGTGCCAAATTTCATATCTCTAATTTCAAAAATAAACATTTTTCCATATAAACTTTCAAAGGTGGTGGGGTAATACCACCTTATTTTCTAATAAAAAGTAGCCTATGTCCGTTCTTGAGATTCAACGTATACCTATACCAATTTTCATCATAATCCGTTAAGCCGTTTAGGCGTGAAAAAGTAACGGAAAGACGGACAGACAGACAGACAGACAGACAGAGTTACTTTCGCATTTATAATATTAGTATGGATTTACTAGATTTGGGTGCAATTTGGTATTTAGATAGATTAAATGAAAAGCTTTTATATATAGGTTACACACACACATTGCCATATGAGCAGTATGATAAAATAAAAACATTTACATAGTTATTGATAATCAAAATTTCATTATTATTCAATAACAAGTAATGGTAATTTATCTTTTAGATATATATCTTTTAGTTATAAGTTCTCATGTAAGTGACAATGTCTTAATGAGAATAAATATCTTGGAACTGAATTTAGTAAGATAAATAACTGATTGCAAGAGCGGTCCTTCCTAACACAGGCAATGTTTTGCCTAAAAGGGAGTTCCCACACCTAACAATTGTAATAGACTAAGTTACCAAAATAAAATATTTTGTTTTTTGTATTTGTATAGGATACTTTTTATCTCGAAATAAATCGGACAAATTCGTGGGCACACTTTGTTGTAGTTTTCATAACACAACCTAATTAGTTTGGGATTAAGCTTTTTCATGTCATACCATCAATACAAAATCCTATATGTTAAAAGCCCACTTAAATCACTGCGCGAAACGGTAAATTGTCAATTAAATTTTTGTTTGATAAATGTATTTTCAATCTTGCAATTTGTTGGCCGATATATTCGTATTCAGCCATCAATATGTCTGTACAACGCGTCATATATTTGACATTATGTCATAGTGACGATGATTGATGAATTTCATGCCACCAATGTAACTAGACCTCTGTACCTCACCGTTTTAGTACGCACCAGCCAATTTAGCATGAGGATGGCAGGTCTCGTTTAAAAGGTCGGTGCGTATTCCACCCAGTATAATCAGATCTCCCTAGTCCTTTACATTTTATGTAAAGTGGATGCTATTTAGACAAGCGGGAGTCCTCTTTACATTGGCTAACAGCATTTGAAGTGTTTTGATGACCTTTTTGCGTGTGCTTTGTCGTGTAAGTGCCAGGTCATTTATAATGCTGATGGATTAATTTAACGATAAAACGTTTTTATCATAAAAAACTCAATTAAGTTAGCGAAAAGCAACTGTGAATTGATTTATGAACACGTTTTTTGTTGGGTAGGGTCTTTGGAAATTAGTTGTAAAATGAAAATAGGTTAATATGAATTATAATTTTGAACAATACATTCGTAGTTAATAAGCAGGTTTTAAAATATTTATTGATTGATATTTTTATAGTAGATCTTTCCCTTTTTTAAATAATTTCGTTGTATGGTACCTACGCTTTGTTGCAAAGTCTATTTCTCTCAGTGTCGCATAAAAATTGACATAATTCAAGTAAACACGAGTTTTTATTCTGAACTAGCTGTGCCCGCGTTTTCGTTCGCGTGGACTACATCCTTTCATGGTTGGTTTTACCCCTTTCTCCCCTAATATTCGAAACAAAAAGTAGTCTATATTTTAATCCAAGTTTCGAGCTATATTAGTGCCAAATTTCATATCTCTAACTTCAAAAATAAAAAAATTTCCATATAAACTTTCAAAGGTGGTATTACCCCCACCCCCCCTTATTTTCTAATAAAAAGTAGCCTATGTCAGTTCTTGAGATTCAACGTATACCTATACCAAATTTCATCAAAATCCGTTCAGCCGTTTAGGTGTGAAAGAGTAACAGACGGACAGACAGACAGCCAGACAGACAGAGTTACTTTCACATTTATAATATTAGTATGGATAAAAAAACTCGTGTTTGGTGGCGGTCCTTATTTATAAAATATTTTATTTCTATTACGTTACGTTAGTTACTAAACATGTTTACCCTTTGAAATATACACATGCCAATAAATACATCGTAAATTGAATGGCTATTCCTTTTCTTCTCTCGCTATATATCCTATTCCCCCATAATTGGAATGATTTTTGACATAGTCTGTCCAGATTAATTTTCAAAATTATGAAAAAAGAACATATTTTTCATAATTTTGAAAATTAAAATTCAGTCGTTACTTCCCATATTACTTTGGTAGAGTGCTTCTAGATGGTGTGTGTTCATATAACTATTTCGAAATAACTGTGTTATAAAGTTACATCGTGCTAAATTTTGACGCGATATTTCTAAGTAAATTTTATTTATATATTAAAAAAAAAATGTCTTATACATTTTAAAATCTAATTGATTTGATTTTTATTCATACAGCAGTGATAGAACAACACTATAGTGAAAGTAAAAAATATATTTGCTAATACTTTACTATGTAGATTCTGTTCTAACAGTCGAATCACGGAACTATATACTATAGTATATTATATAGTTATTCTAAGAAATAAATTAAACTTGGAAGCCACACTACCAATAGTAAGCCGAGTCATCTCCTTTTCAAAGACTAAAAGCTTTTCCCTGTCACGGATATGTTACGTCGCTAATTTGTGCAAATTAATCAAAATAGTTGCGTACACGTGAACTATAATAGTTGAGTAAATGCCTTATTTTTCCGTTCTAAATAAAATTGTTATATTTTTTAAAATATAGAAAAAAAAGAAAGAAAATTCATTTATTGACATCACAAATTATACATACAAATACAACGCAAGACAATTTAACAGATATTACTATTATAAATACCTTGTGAGGCCAATTTGGGTTCCACCTCAGCAAATGCCGCTACGACATTTTTAACGCCGCAGCAGCGCTGGTATTCTGGTGGAACCCCCTGCTTGGATAATTAGCAAGTGCCCCGGCTCTTGCTAGTTCCCCAAGTAATCGAGTGGCGCTAATGTTTTTAATAATCTATAAATTACATACTATATCTATACTACAAAAACATACAATGGTAAAAACAGGCAAAGACAATAAACAATACTGAACAATCACGACGGAAGCAGACGATATAACTATTACATACACAGGGTTTCATAATAGAACAATAATAAAAAAAAAATACCGAAAATAAAATCAAGCAAACATTCACACAGACACACACATACATACAAATAAATGTACAATTTGCTATATAAATATTGTTATGCGCCACGATTAACGTTTTTAGTAAACAGTGCCATCTAGTTTGGAATGCGGAACTTCAGAGAGTCGAGACGTCAACGCCAGAACTTACTAGAACTATGGCCGTACGCTCGGTCAAGGCCGGACTGCGCGCGAATGTTCCGGATGTTTCTGCGTTGGAAGGTTCGGGAACGGCCGCGGCAATATAAAAGGCCGGGATTCACCGCGACCGGGACAGTTTAGGGGTGTGAGCCCTCCGCTCCCCCGCAAGCCCGGTGAAGATGAAAAGGCCATCAGCGGCCATCATTAATAGTCAGATAGGAAAAAAAAAAAGACCGGGACAGTATTGAATTAGCGATACAAGTGATTACTTCGAAAGCGATTTTGAAGTGCGACTTGGGAGCGATTGTTGTTTTAATTAGTGCGTTTTAAGGTTGTACATAATTAGTGGCGTTCAATTAAAGTGTGACTTTTGGTAATTTTTATCGGCTGTTTTTATTGTCACGAACCCGAAGCTCGTAACAATATTTTAAAAAATACTTCATCAAATTGGGTAGATTAGTCTTGGCGCGAATATAAATTAACCTTCATTGTGTTGTAGTTACGGTAGATAAAAACTGTACGCAAGCTTCTAAGTAGAATAGTTGCCTTACTAGATAGTTGGATGGATATAGATTATAGTTTAGGTTTCACGTGTAAAAAGAAAACTGCTTAATATATTACCGGTATCATCTCTGTAGTTATTGGTTCCGAATCGTATCTTCATTTGTCTTATATGTCGGGGTTCGATCCCCGGTCGGGTCAATATGGGAAATGAACTTTTCCATATTGTCTCGGGTCTGGGTGGTGTGGTACCGTCGTTGTTTCTGATTTCTGTAACACAAGTGCTTAAGCTACTTACCACAGAATCAGAGCAATGTATGTGATGTTGTCCAATATTTATTTATTTATTTATATTTTATTTATATAGAGACTATTCATAAGTGTTACTAATGTAATCTAGATGAATAAAAAATATTGAATTTGAATTTGATAGCACGATACGATCGATAGTATTGTTATTGTCGGAGCCAATACTATCGACACTACTGTTTTTATTGTTGTATATCAATACTCAACTATCAACAATCAAATGGGTTACCGTTTCCAGTGGACTATCCATAGGCAACTCTAGTACTTAGATATTTTTGTATTAATTTTGGTCTGTGTAACATCAGTATCATCTTTAAATAGTGTGGTTCATACTTCTGAACTTCTTTCCACTGTTGTTTGAGCTGATTTGCTAAGTCGTGATGTAGTGGGTATTTGGTATCGCAATATCTATCAAATCGCTAATCTTGTTCCTATGTAAGCCACTGGACATTAAGTACTATTAATAAATTGGTTCCAGTTAAGTTTGGCGCATTAAGTTTGCTAGGTCACAGTTGGTTGTAACGTAATAAGTAATGAATGGTAAGACAACATCACACACATTGCTCTGATTTTGTCGTAAGTAGCTTTAGCACTTGTGTTACTGAAATCAGAAACAACGACGATACCACAACAACACGTTTCCCATATTGACCCGACCGGGGATCGAACCCGGAACCTCAGAGACGGCTTATCGCGTCCGGCCCGCTCACCTCTTGGTGGAGGTCGTCAAATTGTTACAAAACCTAACCCTTACAAACTTAACAATAGGTATATGAATCCATTCCACGGAAAACCGAGAGTAACACGGCCACCAATCGCCATGCAACTTACGACTGTATCTCCTAGGCAATAACGACAGTTTATTGAACACTTTAGGTGGTGTTATATCGTATCAGTAAGGGGTTATTGTGATTATCATCACGTAGACTGTCTGTTAACGCAGCAGTAAGAATCATAAATCGCAGGCCGAATAAATTATCGAGCAGTTGGGCTCGATCATTGATATAAAAGCTAATTACATATAGACAGCAATAAGCAACTAAAGTAGGTAATCCTAAAAACTAAAAATACGGACTTTTGTTTTTCAAACGAGCTAACTACGATAAACGTCTAAAATATAAGAAGCTTACATTTCTTAGAGAAAATTATTTTTGACACATTTTTATTGACAAAATATAAAAAATAGGAATCAAAAAACCAATACAGTGGTAGTGTTTTTATTGTTAAACCTTTTTTTATAAAAAACGAAAACATTTTTTTATTAACTTCTCCAATCACTGAAATAAAGAAGCGTGTTTATCGTTCCAAAGGAGTTCGGTGCCAGTAAAAACGTGTGTCACTCTTAAACTCATAATATTTAATTAGCCTTGATATTCTGACAATCAATTTTTTTAAGCGACGCGTGCGGCGTGGCTTGCCGCGGCACGTCGGGCGTTTTAATATAGTTACAGTATATTTATTTTATAAACACACAAACACACTCACACACTCACTCAGACACACACACACACCCATACACACACGCACACAACATGTTTAGTAAGTTTACTAGTAATATTCTAGGTACCATTTTCTGTCAATTCATATTTTTCAAAATTTTTATTTAAATTTAATTTTAAATGTAATTAAACTTCATAGTCTGTTTCGGTTTACCGTTTTTAATAAGATTTATTGGCTTTGGAAAGCGGATCTTCTAACACTAGCTAATTGTTTGCTTAAAAGGAGACTCCAAACCTTGTGACAAATATTACGTATTTTTGTACAGTACCACGCTCAAATTCTTAAAAATATGTGGGGGCTAATTCAAGGCGTCAGCCGCTGCTTCATCCGCCGTATTTCCCCCATGTAAAATTTGCTATTTCACTTCGTCCCGCCGCGTCTGACTCGCCGTCTCTTGTCGTAGTACTCAATCAAACGCATGCATAAACGCTTCTCCTTGAACGCTCCGAACATCGCCATATTTTTGTGTTTCTGTTGGTTTCACACACCACACCGATCGACGCTCCACGTCTGCTCAAACGAGACCATAAGCATATTGATCTGAATTCTATTAATATCAGAATCGAAAGACAAAACTGTTGTTGTTAGGAAAATCAATCTTTTGAAAGTACATCCGATATAATTTGCCACATGGGCTAAGGAATCTTAACATCAAGTACAATGAAATGAAATGAAATGAAATGAAATGAAATGAAATGAAATGAAATGAAATGAAATGAAATGATTTATTTCTGCAAGTGGATTTACAATAAATTCTTTTGCACGTCAATTATTTTTTTTTTTCCTACCAGCGCCTCGACGTTGGTTCTGTTGAGAAGAAGCGCCGCAACAAACTCAACAGATATCCTCTTTTAAAATAAATGACAAACATCACAATTGGACATTAAAATATTTGAATTAATACCTAATATAAATTATCTAGGTGCAGATGGACATTTTAACAATTCCACATATTTTTATCATTAAAAAAATCTTGTACAGTGTAATAAGCCTTTTTGATAAGCCATGTTTTAATTTGAGTCTTAAATCTATGCCTGGGCAAGTCAATAATGCTTTGTGGTAACTTATTAAATATTTTTATACTTATCCCCATGAAGGAATTACTACTTTTATGAAGTCTGAGTTTTGGGACGGCAAGCTTTTGTTTATTTCTTGTATTAAATCTATGGGTATCTGATTTTTTAGGAAGAAGCGTATAGTTTTTTCGTACATACAAAATACAGTCGAAAATGTACTGAGACGCTATTGTTAAAATATTAATTTCTTTAAAAAATTCCCTCAGTGAGTCACGTGGTCTAAGGTCGTAAATAAAGCATATGGCTCTTTTTTGCAGTACAAAAATTGTCTGGATATCTGCTGCAGAGCCCCATAACAATAGACCATATGACATAACACTATGGAAATAACTAAAATAAACTAATCTTGCCGTATCTACATCAGTTAGGTTTCTTATTTTCCTTACAGCATATGCAGCCGAACTAAGTCTTCCTGCCAGGGCAACGATATGAGGATTCCATTGCAGTTTGGAATCTAAAGTAATTCCTAGGAATTTTGTTGAATTTACTATCTCGATTACTTCATTGTTCATACAAATACATGAATTTATTTGTTTGACGTTAGGCATTGTAAATTTGATACATTTTGTTTTTTTGGAATTGAGCAATAAATTATTGATTGAAAACCAGCGAACAACTTGGGAAAGAGCATTATTCACCTCGTCAAAATTGTTACATCCACGGTCAATTTTAAATATTAACGAAGTATCATCAGCGAATAATACAATCTCACACATGCCTTCGACAAAATATGGTAGATCATTTATATAAATCAAAAACAACAATGAACCCAATATAGATCCCTGGGGCACTCCCATAAGTAGTGGTGCGCCGGAAGAGTTAGTTCCATTAATATTTACTTTTTGTATTCGCCCAGTAAGGTATGACTCTATCAGATTTAATGCATCACATGCAACACCATAATGCTCCAACTTAAGTAATAGTATTTTATGGTCAACGCAATCGAATGCTTTAGATAAATCACAAAATATACCTAATGCGTCCTTTTTATTTTCCCAAGCATCAAGAATGTGTGCCATTAATGTAATTCCTGCATCAGTGGTGCATTTATTTTTAGTAAAACCAAACTGATTTTTATGTAAAATGTTGTTGTTGTTAAAGTGTTCAAGCAGTTGATTAAATATAATTTTTTCAAAGACTTTACTTAATGCAGGTAATATTGAAATAGGTCTAAAATTGGATGGGTCACTTTTGATTCCTGCTTTGAAAAGTGGTATGATTTTACTCCATTTCATTAAGTTCGGAAACTGACCTTCATCTATACATTTATTAAAAATCAAAGCTAGGTGAGGTGCAATATTATGTATGATGGATTTAATTACGTCAGTTGAGATACCCCATAAATCCTCTGTTTTCTTAATATTCAGTTGTTTGAATGTTTTGGTTATGGTGTCTGGAGTAATATAATCAAAACTAAATTTACTATCATACAAATTTACACTAGATGATAAAATATATTTGGCATGATCTGGGTTGGATTTTAAAAGACGCGTTGTAGAAATAGGTATATCCGTGAAGAAATCTTGAAAAGCATCCGCTACGTCTTTATCGGTATTTAAATAATTATCATTTATCTTGAGGGAAAAGCTACGATCATGAGGTTTTAATTTACATGCCTCTTTGTTAATTATATTCCAAGTGGCTTTAATTTTATTATTAGAGCCAATGATTTTATTGCGTAAAAAAATTGATTTAGCAATGTAGCATACTTTTCTGAATAATTTAGAATACCGTTTTACATATTCAATGGTTTTATGGTCTTTTGAGTAGGCTTTGATACTGTATAGTTCATATAACCTGTTCCTACTCTTGTAAATTCCAGGCGTAGCCCAGTCACTAAATTTAGTTTTACATTTATCTATTTTAACTTTCTTTTTTTTGAAAACATTATTAAATTCACCATCGATCAGATCAAATAAATTCCCAAACAGACTATCAACATTTTCATCATGAAAATGTAGTTTGGAAATTTTTTCACAAATTTTACTTTTATATATGTCTTTTCGGTATTCTGTAATAGGTCTACAAACAATTTCAACCAAGTCGGAAACATGATGATGCTCAAGTGTTGCTATTTGTCCAAAATGATCTGATTGTAAACAGTTTATGATTGACTTATTTATTGAACTATTTTTTAAGAAAATATTATCAAGACAGGTAGCTGAAGTTGGAGAAATTCTTGTAGGTTCTGAAAAGAGATTAACTAAATTAAAGGATTTAAATAAATTTAAGAACCTTACAGATGTTTGAGATTTATCGAGAATATTGACATTAAAATCTCCACACACAACTACCTCTTTACTTGATTTACAAGTTTTTTTTAGCACTTCCTCCATAGTGGATTCAAATAAATCAAAATTCTATTGAGGGGGCCTATATACACATATAATAATATAATGTTCCATTTCTGCACACGATAGTTCTATAGTTCGCTCAATTGAAAGTGCTACTATGTCTTTACGTTCTTTAGACCTATACTTATTATGCATTAATATTAGTGACCCACCACGAATAGATGACTTCCTCATGAACGAACTAATAACTTTAAAATTATCGATACTAATTAAACATTCACATTGTCTCAGCCAATGTTCAGTTAAACATAATATATGTATATTTTTGTCATCTAAAAATAAACCAATTTCTAATTCCTTTCCAGAATAGCCCTGTATATTTTGATGTACTAAATTTAAAAAACAAGAGGGCTTACTTTTTAATTTTACTTTATTGCAAGAGTTCTCCTCTATTGTCTCATTAATTAATTTAAATTATCCAATGTCAGATTTTTAATATTTGATATGTCAGTTGTAAAATGCTGCTCAAAAGAAGCAGTTTTATTAGCCAAATTATTGGCTGAACACATAAAGAAATAACATAGCGAAATAGCTACCTGTCGTTTAATATAATTTGAAAGATAAAATTTATCTTTAGTCAATTTAATATTATAAATTTGAAGTAAATTATTAATGTCCACCACATGTATTTTATTATTAGAAAATGTCACAGTGTCTAATGTCGAATTTAATTTGAATCTTAAATTATTTTCAGATTGTGGCAATCCTTCACAGTATGGTAGTGTAAACAAAACTATTTTGTTTACATTTTTTAGTAAACACAATATGTCACAGAACTCAATCAGTTTTTTTTGTTTACACTGTCCCTATTACAAGTCATTAATATAATAGTGGTGTTGGGGTTAAATTTATAGTTTACAATGTTTTGTATTATTTTAGAATAATTAGCACCCGGCATACAGTGATTGATTACTGGTAGTCCCATGTAGGTACTAAGAAAGTGGCCCATATTTTTACCAAACTCATCACTAAACATTACAATATTGTTCAAACTGGTTTTGGTGTTAGGATTGTTGGCGGTCAATTTACATGGGGATAATTTTTTTGTAAGGGTTGGTGACTCACAGTATAGCTGAGAACTCATCTGGCAGCTTTCTTGCGCTGTGACCGAGTTATTTAAGTTGCCCAAGAGGCCCTGCAAAGCCAAAATGTGTTCACCATACTCTTTTTTTTTCACAATTAAATCTATGTGAAATATTTTGTAACTGCTCTTTAAGATTATATATTTCAGATTCTAATAAATTTACATAATTTTCATGATCTTTCATATTACTCTGCAATGTTAAAGAGTATAGGTCTAATTCATCACCTAATTTTCTTCTTTCTTTAATATATTTAACTTTTGTATACATACATTTTTGTTTCTTTATTAATTTACGGGTATTTTTAATGTATTTATTAATTCTGACATATTTTCTAAACTTGTTTTTGCTGCATTTAACAATACCTGGTGAAGAGTTGGAATATACTGTAACATCATTTGTCAAATCAATAATTTCATCAGCTGTATCAATTGCAGCAGAAACATGGCTGTGTGCACTACCAATTAATTCGTCAAAGAGGCTTTTATTTTGGTTGACTTGGGCTTCTGTCTTCTCGGACTCCATGTGCGTTATAGTGTGGTGGGCCTCTTGCAGCTCATGCTCCAGTATGGTGATGCGTCTGAGGCCCCGCACGTAGTCCTCGCTGCACTCGCCGAAGCCGTCCACTATGCCTTGTAGTCGGTCCCGCTCGTCGATAACTAATATATATTGTGTGTGGAACTCAGCCATTTCTTTTTTTAACAAAGTACTCCTATTAATGACCTCCAACATTTCCTTCTCATTGTCATCTCTTTCCAAATGTAATTGTTCAATTGACTCTTTGGACGCCCTCAGTTCCTTCAAAGCCAAGTCGAGCTGGCGAGCTAGGGCACTGCGAGTTTGCATCTTAATAAATATGAATATTATTTTTTTTGTAAACAAAGATTTCCAAAGCGCCTAATGACCAATTTGGAGGTTATAATTTAGTGTCAAACCTCTTCGCGCATCTATTTCGAGTAGGATTCACAATGTACATGCGTAAATAACGTTTGATTATTGTTAAACCATACAAAATAATAAAAAAGAAATGACAATGATTCACAATTTTCAAATCGCCGGTATAACTGTCAGACACTGTTATCACGACAATTTTTACTTACGTTTATTATCACTTACACTTAACTATCACAATAGAAAACACGTAATTGTTTGTAATTAACACTTAATTATGTTTAGTAACGGGTATTGGGCCTTAAATTTAATTAGTGAACAATATTATGATAATTTAAATACGGGACAAAAATAAATCAGCTGTAAGCCGGAATGTTGCCATGGCAAAAAAAAAATGACAATGACGCATACCTGGATATCTAAGTACGTCGGTTCGGTAGTTTCGTTCTAGTTCCCGGATTGTAACACATCAGATTGTGTCGAGTATCTTGGAGCGGATGCAGACAGCCGCACGTTAATTAAGGCTCTCTCGAGGGCCAATCAGAAGGTGGAACTGATCAAAGGTGCTCTGCAGAAACATCAGGCGTCGCTCCTTCACATGTTCTCTGTGTACCTTAAGGCTATGTTTAATTGTGACTGCATATATTTGACGACCTCCGTAGCCGAGAGGCGAGCGGGCCTGACATTGGCGAGCGCCATCTCTGAGGTTCCGGGTTCGATCCCCGTTCGGGTCAATATGGGAAACGAACTTTTCCATATTGTCTCGGGTCTGGGTGTTGTGGTACCGTCGTTGTTACTGATTTCTGTAACACAAGTGCTTAAGCTACTTACCACAGAAACAGAGCAATGTATGTGATGTTGTCCAATATATATCTAAATAAATATTCAACAAAATCACATACACTACTCGATTCTGTGTTATGTAGCTAAATCGCTTGTGTTACAGAAAACTTAAACAACGATGGTACCACAACTCTCAGACGCGATATAATATAGAAAAGTCAGTTTTCTACATATATATGACTCGATTATACTTTTGTATGTTACAAATAGATAGATATACTTAATTAGCATGCACACATAATTTATGGTCAATTGGGTTCCACCTCAGCAAATGCTGCAACGGCATTATTTCTAACACTGCTACAGCGCACTGGTATTCTGGTAGAACCCAGTTGCTTGGAAAAATAACTGAAGCCGGAGCTTTTGTTATCTTTCCACGCAAACGAGTGACGACAAAAATCAAAAAATTACATCTAACGAGGAAAAATTAATTAAAATATAAAGCAAAGAAAAAAAAGGGAGAAAAGAAACAGAAACGATGTTACAAACGCGAAAAGAAAGTTGTCTATGACAGATTAAGCAAAAGGAAAAAAAAACAAAATCGTTATGGTTTCTGTGGTGGATCTGTGGTACATTCACTCACTCACTAGAAAATCTTGAGAAATCCAAATTGAAAATTCGATTTATTCTTTTTACATTGGCTGATTTATGTGCCTAATTACGAGTGTTAAACAGCGTTGTGTAACTATGGTGTGTCATACAAACAACGAACACGAAACAACCTCTAACTGCGATTTGATGACGTGTCAAGGGTTAAATAAAGTAACATACCTATAAGATACATTTCTACCATCCTACTAATATTATAAATATGAAAGTTTGTGACTATGAATGTTTGGATGTTTGTTACTCTTTCACGATACTGGAATTGGATAAAATTTGATATAAAGAGAAAGGACAAACTACATGAGCATATATGATACTTTTTATCCCGAAATAACGAGGGCGAAGTCACGAGCAACAGCTGGTCGAATATATTTCGTCAGTCATTACAAAACCTAGTCCCTTCTCCAACTCGATTCAATGTATCGTCCTCCTAACTGATAAACTGAGAACTGGTGACCATAAGGAGGGTAATAAAGGCCCGTGCTCGGTGCTCGTCTGCAGATTAAATCAGATCCCATGAAGCGAGCTCAAGCGGCCATATTGTGAGCAGTACGTGGTCACTCGCCGCGTAATGTGATTGAAGAGTTTACGACGTTCGGGAGACCAGCGCAGGGTGGAGAGAGGAAGCGGGTATTATTATACGAATGTTAACGCTCCTGTTTTTTACGGGGGAAATACTTTTTTGTACCTTACTGCTGCCTCGGCGAAGGTAACGGCGTGTGTGGGACTTCCCCCAAAGGAACTGAGATTGCCCGAACTAAAAACCCCCGGTTGTACCAATTGGCAATTGGATCTAGCTGACCAACATCAGTGGCAGAATGGCTCTGCTTACGCAGCCCCGTCTCCTCCTCCAATGGTGGTCGGGGGGAGAGAGGGGATGGCCAGTCCAACTCTGACCACACCATGCCCACATCGCCGTAGAGAATGTGAGGGCAATGTCGGCTGAGTCAAATAAATAAATAAATAAATATTGGACAATATCACATACATCGCTCTGATTCTGTGGTAAGTAGCTAAAGCATTTGTGTTACAGAAATCAGAAGCAACGACGGTACCACAACACCCAAACCCAAAATGGTTAACGTTTCATTTTTTTTGCCTACCTCATCGCCACTCTCTAAGAGGAACACCTGCTCTCCGCGTCCCAACTCAGGATCCTTCATTGCTTTGCCATGTACGGTATGGGCAAGACTCAGTATGGTTTCTCTAACACCAGAACCGCTCGCCGCTCTTTGTGAGACTCCACAACAATGGAAGGGTACACCGCGCGTCTCAAGCACGTCGCCTCACCCTTAACTAGGCTCGTAAACTATGTTAGGGGCGCGGCGGAGCCCACTAGACGCTCATAGAGACTAGTAGTTTAAGAGCTTACAGAGTCGGCTTTCTTCGTTAAATATGTTGTCTTTTAAAAATATTTACCAATTTTCATCCAATTCCATTTACTTATAATTCTTTTTTGGGTTATCGAGTAGAAATATACATCGAGACATGCACAAATTCTTACAATTTTTCGCATTTATTATATTATTAGCTGTGCCCGCTACTTCGTTCGCGTGGACTACATTCTTTCATGGTCGGTTTTACCCCTTTCTCCCCTAATGTACGAAACAAAAAGTAGTGTGTATTTTAATCCAAGTTTCGAGCTATATTTGTGCCAAATTTCATATCTCTAACATCAAAAATAATCATTTTTCCATATAAACTTCCAAAGGTGGTATTACCCCCCTCCCCCCCTTATTTTCTAATAAAAAGTAGCCTATGTCCGTTCTTGAGATTCAACGTATACCTATACCAAATGTCATCAAAATCGGTTGAGAGGTTTAAACAGGAAAGCGTAACAGACACACAGACAGACAGACAGAGTTACTTTGACATTTATAATATTAGTAGGGATTAGCTGGTACCCGCAACATTATCCGTAATGATACAGGATAAAATGTATCTTTTTGCCTTTTCTTTTTTGTCTAATATTTAGTTTTTTACCAAACTTTTAATTTAATTAACAGAGTTAACTCCTTCAAGAACTAGTAGTATGCATTTTAGTACTTGAAGGATACGATTCGCACGCGTTTAAACGCCCATTCGTGCGAAACGCCCAACAAGAAACATTTTTATTGAAAGAGGACGATTCACACGTTCGGGCGAATTTATTTCGTGCCAATCGACTACTAACCCCGCTTCCCTTCCTCCACCCCAGAAACCCTTCAACTCCCATTCAAAAGCGAGCGCCTGAATCCTGTCTCAGCAGTAGTTTTGTTCCAATGCCTGTCGCGAAATACGAAAGTCGACGTCAACGCGACCGCGGGGCGATAAAACAGGCCTCGCTCGCTCCCTCCTCGACGTCAACGCGACCGCGGGGCGATAAAACAGGCCTCGCTCGCTCCCTCCTCGACGTTTTCCGCCTGTTTTTGTACAAAAACGGTCAAGCGCGAGCCGGTTCTTGCAATGGTTCAGTTAAGAATGCTCAAAGCGCAAGGTACAAAAGAACTCTGAGTAGTTTTAATAAATACAGATAATAATAAACATACAAACTGCAGAAGAGAGCCATTTTGACAGAACAGAAAATAAACAATAGAAAATTACAGATTAAAAGTAAAATTATGATAAGTATGTAGTTTTCAACATATTTGGCAGAGGGCACTTACCGTAGGCTAAAGAGTTGATACAGCAGAATAATTTCATTGCCTACAATAACTTGCGGGAGATAAACATTTTCTGTTTCTTTAAAATATTTAAATAGATTAAAAGTATTATTAGAACTCTAAAAAGGCTCCTACAAAGGAGTCCGTAACAGGTTCCTTAAATTTAATTTTTTTACAATTGATAAACTAAATTGGCGCGAAATTAACCGATGGTAACATAATTAGTTACATTAGGTACTAGCTGTTTCCAGAATTCTATAAATAAATAAATAAAATACATATTGAGAGAGAATTTAAGAGCGGTAGGGCATAGCGATTTATCGCTCGAACTGGAGCAGCCCGACTGGTCAAATACCTTACAGAAGACCGCAGCTAAATAACAATCACTTCTCTGTTGTTGTGTTCCTGCATGTGAATAAGGTTTCCAGAGCTCCTGGGGGGTGCTACATTTGTAGCAAGGGTCAAGCCTTCAAGGCAAAGGGGACAAGTCCAGGAACAGATTTATTATGTTGTACTTTTCGCCCTTAAACTAGGACCTCATTACCACTTAACATCAGATGGGACGAGGTCAATCTTGAAGTGCATTAAAAAAAAATTGTACAACATCACATACATTGCTTTGATTCTGTAGTAAGTAGCCTAAGTACTGTTACTGAAATCATTTAAATCGCTTTTACTCGAAATAACTAATAATGAGTAATGATTGTACATGTTATACATGTGCAAAATATTCAAACCGGGCATTAGACAAAAATACCCTTTAAACCAGGTACAATTTCCATTACTTACTGTTTTTACGTCTAGAATGCGGAATTCTAAAAGCTTGTTTCGCCGGAGAACTCGCAGAAGCCAATCGCATCCCGCACCCTCTTCTAGGGGTGGCAGCAGTCGAACTATTTCTGTTTAAATTCGAAAGAAATACCCAATTGTGAGCCCGTACTATCCGTTTCCCCAGTCCTGCAACCAAAAACGAAAGGAACAAACATTTTTGAAGAATTATTTAGTTCTAGTGTATATATCTATCTAAAGAAAAAATTTCATAAAATATTGTACCAAAACACTTTTTTTCTCGTGTAAAATATAAAAGTGTTAATTTATTTTAGATTTCGAAGTTTAATATGTATAATGTAAAGTTTTAAGTGTTTAATCTAACAAAACGAGAAAAATTAGTTACTTCAAGAGTTTGAATTTCAGTAACGTTTTTATTTTTGTTGAACGTAATTTGGCCTATTTTCGGGCAATATATAGTCTAAAACCTTTATAAACACTGCTCGAGAAATTTTGATCGTAAAAATATCAAGGTCGGCCTCCTCCCCAACCAAATACGGGACTGCAACGTGTACGTTTTATATCGCGAGCTTTTTGTTAACAGTAAACTGCAAACACAAGCTTGAAAAAAATGTTTTCAAGTTAATAGTTTCGGTCCCATTGGGTAAAACCGGCACCTTTTTACTAAGACTTCGCTGTCTGTCTGCCTGTCACCAGGGACTCAAAATGAAATTTAATAAATATTCAAGGGGGGCTCCTATACAAAGATGATTTTAAGTCGTTGTTTGCTTGATGCTAGTTATAGACGGACTACACGACAGGGGAAACTAAAAAAATGCTCCAATTCGTGCTTATTTATAGTATCAATTGAACCCTTCGTGAGTGAGTCTGACTCACACTATGCTGGTTGTTTTAATGCCTGTTTAATTTTTTTTTATTTATATTGTCCCACTTTGTGACAAAGACATCCTCCAAAAATTTCCTGATTGCCAAAAAACAGTTTGACAACCCTTTATCGCAATCTTCCCTCCATCGAAATGAAAAATTGCCGAACATCCGATTAGATTAAATTGTATTTTTATAAAACCAAATCGATTGTTTGCCTATCCGACAGTAACGATAACAATTAATGCGACAAATCGACGGCAACCGGCTTACAAGTTCGGATTTTTGTTTTAAACGAGCCCATACTTTCCGCAGCTGTGGTTTTGCGCGAATACTTTAAACACCGAGATTTTCCCAACTGATGTGCCGGATTATGGAATTAATTGCGAAATGAGAGCGAAAAAATGCTATTTTTTTCTCTCGCAGATTATTCCAAGACTTTTTCCTATGATGTAAAATTCTGTCTGTGGGTGGTGATTAATTAAAGATACTTTACATCCTTTGAGGTAGAATTAAGAGCCTCCAATTACGTCTATCATGCTTTTGTTACAGATTTTACCTTCAAAGTTTTTTTTATAACTATTTGCGAGGTTTTTTCTACCAATTTCGCAAGAAGATCCATACTAATATTTTGATGAAGTAAGTATAGATACGGTGAATCTTTAAAACGGACATCGGCTACATATGAAATTTGATACAAATATAGCTCAAAACATGGATTAAAATACGGACTATATTTTGTTTTGAATATAAGGGGAGATAAGGGTAAAACAGATTATGAAAGTATGTAGTCCACAGGAACGAAGTCGCGGGCATAGATAGTTGTATCATTACAAAGTACGCATTGGAACGCTCGGCTCTCCCTCTTCACTAATGTCAACACATTTTGTATCATTACATACATTACACAAAGTGCGCAGTGTAATGCTCGATTTTTTCCTTCACTGATTTAAAAACATTTTGTATCATTATAAAGTGTACTTTGTTACGGTAGGTTCTTCTCCTTCACAGTTATAATGCCCGAGTCTGCAGCAACGTCACATTACACGCAAATGCATTCTGTGAGGGACCACCTTTTACGCGGTTTAAGCCTCTCGTGATAATTTAGTAACATAATAACTTGTATAACGAAAATAGCGCAAATTAACGCAATAAACTCACGAGGCAGCTCATCCGCGTTCCAAACGAAATTCCACACGACCGTATTGTCGAGCCCGCGTCTGGAATTGCTGGAATGCGCTCTGATTGGTGGGGGAGGCGGGCCTCGTTCGAAAACTAATGCGGTTGTGAATTCCAGCTTCTTGAGATTTTTTTTCTTAACGTTGTTCTTTTTTTATACACTGATTAGAAGTGGAATCAATAGATTTCAAATTTTTTTTGTTTTGTTATTTAACCTGTAACTTAATTAAAATAGTGGGTTTAGGTTATTAATGGATAGTAGAATCGTCAAATTTTTTTTTCTTGACATTTGACGTGCTAATGTTGTATTTTTTCTTCGATACATGTATTTACACAACATGTATGTAAATAAATGTTTATTAAATTTATTTTTTCTTTTACCCTCATGGCACCTATATATTTTCATTAATAAAACATAATTAATTACTTATTAGAAACAGACATTTTTTACCTCCCCTTGCGGTGTGGGAACCGAACGCACGACCTTCACGTATCGCGCGTGCTGCTCTTCCAACTGAGCTAACTGCAAGTTATCGTAGGCGATGAAATTTTTCTGCTGTAGCGACCGTTAGCCTCCGGTAAGAGCAGCACGCGATACGTGAAGGTCGTGGGTTCGATTCCCGCACAGCAAAGGGAGATAAAAAAATTATGTTTCTAATATTTAAAGTTCGCTAGTACGGCGTAAAGTACTATAGAAATAATAACATCGATAATTCACTACACCAATTTTTTTTACTTTAATTTTTTAATGGACTCCAATCTCGTTTTTAGATAACGTGGTGATTCCGTCACTGTCAAGTGTTGAGGAAGAAACGATATTAAAAAAATAATAAATAAATATTGGACAACATCACATACATTGCTCTGATTCTGTGGTAAGTAGCTTAAGCAGTTGTGTTACAGAAATCACGAACAACGACGGTACCACAACACCCAGACCCGAGACAATATGGAAAAGTTCGTATCCCATATTGACCCGACCGGGGATCAAACCCGGAACCTCAGAGATGGTGCTCGCCAAAGTCAGGCCCGCTCGCCTCTCGGCTACGGAGGTCGTCGATATATTGTAAGTTAACTGCGCGGTATTATACCATAGAATAGGAAAATAAATATAATATGGCTTACACCTACTCACGAATACAATAAGCCTAGCATTCAATCTACCTTTTATACTTTTTTTGTGCAATAATGTTTTTTAATAAAAAATAAAATAAACGCCCAGATAATTTTTTCAGTGACAACCTGCGCTCTCAAATTTATGACAAAAGTAGACACGTCCACGCGTTTCAAGCGACCTAACCATATTCATAGTAACTACTCTATCCCCGATATATTTGGCAAATTCATAACGCGAAATGTCCCATCATTTACAATTTACCCCAGGACGAGGTAATAAAAACGCGTAAAAGGAAAAGATTGGCCCAAATGTGGGTAAAAAGATGGAAGGGCCCCGTTTTGATGGAACGCGGCGAGACCAGATGTTTCTAGACGAACGCGATCATAAACGAGGTGGCGAATGGCCCTTCAATACGAGTTATGCCAATAGACGTTTTTGTCCATTTCAAATTCTTATCGGCTGATGCCCGGTTACAATATTTTAAAAACGATTCGTTCTAGTAACGGATGGTAATAAATTATACGAGGCGTAAGCTAAAAACGGACGATTGATGATAGCTGATATGGAAAGTTAATTATAAAACGGTAATAACGGCATCGTTGTCGGTTGGAGAAAAACGGATAGTCATTAATTAATTAATATAGAATTTTATTCTGAAATAAAAATGATTATTATTATGTTTGTTTTTTCCAATATCTCGGGACTACAGATTCCCGGACTTTTGGGAGGCGTGCATGGGCCGAAGCCAACACGAAGAGACCCTTTAAAAACAAGTATAATCTAAATGTAATCTGAAACCAAACGACGGTTATCCCTGTATTCACTATAAAATTATATTAAAATATTAGAACGGGCATGAGAAAGTCAGCATTTTCATATGAAACTTGAAGTGAAGATCATAATAATAAAGTAATTAGGGATTTCACATTTCGTATTGCTCTATTTTTGCTAGGAACTTATTACAGACAGAAGACAGGCCATTGTTTGATGTCCAAATAATAAATACCGTGGCCTAATTGTTTATTATTATTTTTTTTTACATTGCACTCCAAGATTGACCTCATCCCACCTGATGTTAAGTGGTAATGAGGTCCTAGCTTAAGGGTGACAAGTACAGCATAATAAATCTGTTACTGGACTTGTCGCCCTTACCTTGAAGGCTTGACCCCTGCTACTAATGTAGCACCCCCCAGGAGCTCTGGAAACCTTACTCACACGCAGGAACACAACAACACAGAAGTGATTGTTATTTGGCTGCGGTCTTCTGTAAGGTGGAGGTATTTCACCAGTCGGGTTGCTGCAGTTCGAGCGATAAATCGCTATGCCCTACCTCTTTTAAAATTATTAAACATTACATTTAGTTTATCAAGAAATACAGCGAATTCTTAGTAATAGGTAATTCAATAGAGGTAGGGCGTAGCGATTTATCGCTCGAACTGGAGCAGCCCGACTGGTGAAACCTTACAGGAGATCGCAGCCAAATAACTATCACTCCGGTGTTGTTGTGTTCCTGCATGTGAGTAAGGTTTCCAGAGCTCCTGGGGGGTGCTACATTAGTAGCAGGGATCAAGCGTTTTAAATATAGGCGACAAGTCCAGTAACAGGATTATTATACTGTACTTAGGTAGGATAAGACCAATCAAGAAGTGCAGAAAAAAAAGCTTTTTGTGCCTGTTTTAGTGAACAAGATTAATGTATTGTTTATATTTTATTATATTTAATCTATACTGGAGACAGACGTTCGTTCCCTTGTAAACAAATTATAATTTTTGATTACGTAGGTAAAGTTTAATTAAGTTGCCGATTAAGGTACCTTACAATAAATTGAAATAAGAGCAACAGTATTACGAACTTCGAGAAACTAATTTCCTCAGACGTCAATCGTCTGGAATGAAATAATTTGTTGGCAGTGAATTTAGTCAAAATTTTAACGTCCGCAGATAATGTTAAATGAAACAGTTTTAGTCAAAGTCAAAGTCAATATTTTTTATTCACATAGATTACATTAGTAATACTTATGAATAGTCTCTATATAAAGCAAATGAACTTACCTCTGGTTCGGAACCTATAACTAAAGAGAAGATACCGGCAAGAAACTCAGTAGTTTTTTTTTTACAAATGAAAGCTACACTTATTACTAATTTTGCACTAAGACACACTGTAGTGCTTATGTAATAATACGATTTTTAAATAATCTCATTTATTAAATATCATAAAATGTTTAGCCGATAAAGTGTAAACAGAATTAAGAACGTGTTCAACTAATTTTGTTACAGAATAAAAATTGTCCATAATGACATAAATATAAAGTTAATATTTGAAATCAGTCGTATTGAACTTTTTCGGCTATTATTTATTGACATTTGAGAAATTGGGCACACACGCAGGTACACAACTACACCGAAGTGATTGCTATTAGGCTGCGGTTTTCTGTAAGGTGGAGGTATTTCATCAGTCGGGCTGCTCCAGTTCGCGCTTAACTCTTAAAATATCATAAAATATGATAAAAAAGTATATACGCATTTATCAAACTGAAGTTTCGTAAGTCCACGCCCCTTTTCACCTCGGCTGACCTTCCTTCACTGAATCCCAAACTTCTTAGTTGAATTTGCCTAATGCTAGCAGATATCAAGAAAAGTCAATTGGTAGCGGCACTTAGCCTCTGTTATCCCCTTAATGGCTGCAATTTGTGAAATGGAAAATTGCGAAGTTCCTGGAGTCTGTAGAAAGTTGTCCGAGACCGAGGCTTCGCCGGATAATGTTTTAGCACTATTACGGTACAGACAAATTTGATAGAACTCGGAAATTTGACGTTGTAGGTTCTAAAAGCATTGTACGAGACAAAGGAACAAGAATTGAGTTTTGTATATTAGTTGGAATTTAATTTAAATAACACAATTATTGAGCACTTTATGAAACAATTAAAAATAAGGAAACGTGTGTTCGCTGGAGAGCGTGGCGCCGCCGGTGTGTTGCTTGCGATGGCGCGGTCCGTGGGCCGCCGCTGTAGCTCGTCTGCCTCTCCCGGCTTCTCAACTAAAAGGATTGGCCAGGAAGATATGATGTGATGGAGCACTCTGCTGATTGGGTATGGCGCTCGGATGTAGTCGGGCGGCGTAGACACACTAGTTAATGTAATTTGTGTTTTAAATGTGTGAAATTTGACCGCGAACACCAGGTCAATACCATCCCATTTTTTAAATCTAGAGTTAATTCTTTCCATGTCCATAGGATGCTCATTAAAATGTATAATTTCACTTACATAACTTTTATAGTTTAGTTTTTATTAACGTCTTACAAACCCCAAATTTCGTAACTACTCATGATCATCAAAACTATTTGGGTTCTTCCCTTATAAGATGTTCTACATGACATCTCATGACATTTTTACTCAGCACCCCATGTGGTATTGCTTTTAAATTGACTAGATTTTATTATTTTTATAGTACTATACGCCGTACGAGCGAACTTCAAATATTAGAAACAGAAAATTTTTATCTCCCCTTGCGGTGCGGGAATCGAACCCACGACCTTCACATATCGCGTGTGCTGTTCTTACCAACTGAGCTAACCGCAAGTTATCGTAGACGATGACATTTTTCTGCTGTATCAACCTACAACTAACTATATTATGTATGTAACTGTAATATTGAAATTTTATAATGTTTTCTGGGGGGATTAAACTTACTATTATGCGAAAACATTAAAACGCTTAAACTTAAGCAGTAAAAATAGCTGCCACTATAAGACAAGGTGTATCGCAACAAATAAACTATCCCCTATGGGGGTAGTTACAAGCGAGTCAATAGGTGGGTGAGCGTAGAACTTGTGCATCGCAAAGTTGCGGCGATTCTGTAATAGCCGACTAAAACTGGATGGTTAGGGAGGGGTAATAATGTTTAGCTGTATTTTTTGTAGTTTGTATACCTGCGATGTCTTACGCGTCAGTACTACTATCACCTTTTAACAACAAAAGGGGGTTGATTTTTAAAGACATATTATAGAAAACTTCAATACATGGTACTTTATTGTCACATATTTTGACGACCTCCGTAGCCGAGTGGCAAGCGTGCCGGACTTTGGCGTCGCGCCATCTCTGAGGTTCCGGGTTCGATCCCCGATCGGATCAATATGGGAAATGAATTTTTCTATATTCTCTCGGGTCTGGGTGTTGTGGTACTGTCGTTGTTTCTGATTTCTGTAACACGGGTGCTTTAGCTACTTACCACAGAATCAGAGCAATGTATTTGATGTTGTCCAATATTTATTAATTTATTTTAAGTGTCTTAAAAACTTCCCATCACCATTTTACCCCCTTTGGGGTAGAGTTTCGAAAAATCCATTTTTAGCCGATGTCTTCAGCTCAAAAGAGAGGGGGGCAATGAAGCTTATAGGTGTGATGAATTTTGAGGTTTCGTTATTAACTCAGTCAGCCAGTGAGTTTAGCCTATTTAAATAGTATTTCCTTTTTCAGGTGAAACGATAGACAGTTTAATTTAAGATACTTCGACAGCACTGGTCCATTGAACAATACATATGGCAAGTAACTTGCTTTCTAGTACCTTTCCTGTAATACAAAAGAAGCTTAAATGGAGTGATTAAACGTAAGTTTACAAATATGCTAGTCGCAGCTTTCAGCTGAAATGATTTTAGATCAAAGGGTGCAACAGCCTTTGAGAATATAGGAAATTACGGGCACACTGGTTATTTATCGCAAACATTGGACCAGCAAAGGAATTTATTGACTGGCGGTTTGTGTATGAAACAGGATTTTCTAGAAATATACAATGGTGAGCCGGAATGATTAATATATTACGTGAACAGAACATTGCCCCTAAATAGAAAACAAAATCTTTTGCTCTTCCAACTGAGCTAACCGCAAGTTATCGTAGGCGATGAAATTTTCTGCTGTATCAACCGCGCACTACTACTGCAATGTAGCACGCGCGATACGTGAAGGTCGTGGGTTCGATTTCCGCACCACAAGGGGAGATAAAACATTTCTGTTTTTTATAACAAAGCAATCCGGACTTATAATGATTTTCAGCGATAAGCCGACGAAAAACAGAATGTTCTCAATTTTGACACTTGAAAACATTTTCTAAACCTACTACGTTTACAGTTTTGTTTTATTATTTTTTTAATATTGAACATCACATACATTGCTCTGATACCGTGGTAAATAGCGTAAGCACTATTGTTACAGAAATCAGAAAAAACGACGGTAGCACGACGGTAGCACAACACCTAGACACTAAAAAAGTACGTTGACCATATTGACCCGACCGGGATCGAACCTGGTATTTCGGAGTAGGCGCGACGTCAAAGCCCGGCCCACTCGCTTCTCGGCTGCGGAGATCGTCAAAACTTCAAAAATTGTCAATATTCGAAACTCAAATTTGCCCAATTTAAAGAACTGAAAGCTGATCTGGCAAAATGAATAGGAGTGCTGTGACAAAGTCCGTTTTGTTTATTTTGTAGGCAACTCTAAACCGTAGAGGGGTCGGCAACAAAAACGTTGTTGCCGTGACAAAGGAACGGGCGCCGGCGTCACGTGACCTCAACACGTACTCAGCACAAACAACACAATACACTGCACATCAGTGATGTATGTGTCAGGTTAAGGCTATTTTATAGGCTTTTACTTTTCTAGTCTTCAGAGCGCATTACCGGGTAATGCCGGTAAATAAGAACACTTTTTAAGACCGCAGCCAAATAACAATCACTTCTGTGTTGTTGTGTTCCTGCGTGTGAGTAAGGTTTCCAGAACTCCTGGGGGGTGCTACATTAGTAGCAGGGGTCAAGCCTTCAAGGTAAGGGCGACAAGCCCAGTAACATATTTATAATGCTGTACTTGTCACCCTTAAGCTAGGACCTCATTACCACTTAACATCAGGTGGAATGAGGTCAATCTTGAAGTGCGATATAAAAAAAAAACACTTCTATTCTTAAATGATTTTTCTTCACGACATTATCTTATCTATTAATAGGTAGGTAAGGTGTACAACGGTCCGCAATAGTTTCTGTTATAATCGTAAGTGATGTGCGCTCGCCGTTATGTTGTAGACTCCGTCTGATAATCTGTAGGTGGCCCGCTCAGCTATCTGCTATACTGGTATTTAAATACAGGTATTGTATATAGAGCGAACTGCAATTGAACTTGACTTCTTCACTGCAGTTCTTTGATGCGTTGTATCCTAAGTGAGTAGACACAATGGCCGTGGTGCAACAGTGCAATCATTGGCAACACGCGGGCTGTGATTTTGTTGCAGCACTCACACTGTGGATAGAATAGGCGATGTTTTGGTTGGCTTACCTGTTAGTTTTAAGAGAGTTTTTGTACTGGAGCAGCCCGTCTGGTGAAATACCTCTACTTTACAGAAGACCGCAACCAAATAACAAACACTTCGGTGTTGTTGTGTTCCTGCGTGTGAGTAAGGTTTCCACAGTTCCTGGGGGTGCTACATTGAGAGCATAGGTCAAGCCTTCAAGGTAAGGGCGACAAGTCCAGTAACAACTTTGTCTGTACTTGTCGCCTTTAAGCTAAAACCCAATTACCACTTAAGATAAGCTTGGATAAGGTTTCGCTATGACAGATGGCGCAAAAAAAAATTTACAAAACAAACGTTACACATAATTTTGAAAAACCTTTCACAGTACTGTTACTCGACCGTAATGAAAGAACGTAATTACAAGACGTCGATTTAACAAGTATGGTGACGTTGATGAAAGGTTTTCGAAGAAACCAAATTCGATGATACGGCTTTTGCGCTGGTGTAGGACACCCCTATTAGGGTTTTAGGTTGAGTAAGGTTGGTAATTTTTGATGCTCAATTAAATATAACCTTATTTGATTAATACACCTTATCTAGATGTACGGAAAAAAAGAGACCAGTAGATGCATTTATTTATTATTTGTTTATCTGTAGTTCATAATAATTCATAATTCTTCAGATACCTACTTGCTTTAGATACGAGGACTTTCAATGCCGGTATTCCAAGATATCGATTTCCTGAGATCTCTATCTATTTTCTAGTTCCACTTTGTGCGGCATTATGAATCTGGGATCCCGCAGGCTTTACAGGAATACTGAGAAACACGTTGGTAATCGGCCTTTTGCGAAAGACGTCGCTCTAATACTCAGAGCTGCACACAATGTCAGATATCACTGATCCACCTTCAAGGGATTACAAGAAAATCTGATCAATAACTCATATATTATTAGAGTTACAAATAACGTGAAGAATAGACAAAGTACTGTGTCTTTCCGGATCCTTCTTATTAAGATTAGGTTCCGAAATGGTAATAGATTATTTTTATTTTGTATTTGTTTTGACAATCGGTGATTGTTATGGTATTAAACAATAGGTCATTTGTTTGCACGGTTGTATCCATTTCCCATGAATTACTATTTTCTCTACCTACAGGACGTCTGGATCGCTTTCTAGCGATAAGACCCCCTAAATCTATACAATACTATGATAAAGCTAAAGAGTTGTGCCGACCTACGACATGACCTACAAGTCGACACAAATACAGCGTCAACAGAATTGGCGTAGTAAACAACGATCCAAACGTAATGCGTGACATCGATATCCTACATTGCGATATCAGAGTTTTCGTCGCCACTAAGTATATATACAACGAACCAAGATTGGTAGTTGGGCCTTGGTCCCCGAGCAGATAACACCCAGCTCGGCGGAAGTACTTCCACTTTTAGTAAAGAACATACGTTCTTACAGAGTTTTTGTGTTTCTTTGAAAGCGCTAATATCAAGAACTGCTGATTTAAATTGAAAAATATATCTTGGGCAGTTGAAGGAGCCTATATAAAATCACACTGCGACCTATATCGCTTACACAGTTACAGTGAAGCTATGTAATAAAAACGTCTTAAAAAATGTGATAAATGAAGAACCACTTCACCGATTTTGTGCTTACTTTACATAAAACATCTCTTAAAAGATCCAAATAAAGCCTTAACATTTGGTTTGTATAAGTGAGCACGTTCTTGAGTTATAAAATAACAACTAAAAGTGGCATTGACTTTAACTGACTAGCTGACCCGGTGAACTTCGTACCGCCTTAGCAAGTGAATACTAATCCGTGACGAGTTATTTTCAAAAATTATAATTAGTGCGATAGAATTTAATTCAGTAACCACGTTTCCGAACAAACGATGCTCTTTTAATATATTCTATGACTGAGAATGACGTTGACATTCGTTACGCGCGTTTTTTTAAATATGCAAATTAAATCTTTATTTTTCAATCTTTCTGAGAGGTTTTCTTAATATTTTTTCCGTAAGAACCTATTATATTATTAACCTATTATTATAGAAAACTACAAAAAAAAATCAGTCAAATTGGTCCAGCCGTTTTCATGTTATGGCGTGACAACGGGAAACGGGTTTCATTTTTATATATATAGATATGGGTGTTTTGGTATAACCATTTCTAGCACAAGAGTATTATTTTTCCAGTCCACTAAAATAATTTTCCCGGAGGCAGGGTTTCGACAGATTCCCTAAAAATCTTACGACAAAGGGGCAGAGGTAAATGACAATGGTAAAAAGGGATCACAACCCTTTCTTGTTGACGTTTGTACTTGAAATACACGCCCGATTTACGTTTACAAGTGGTCGAGAAGTTATAACGTGAACCTAGTTTATGTACGAATTATGTAAGTTTATGTAAACAGAATCTTAAGAGCTTTTCTTTATTTACTGATACGAGACCTCGGTGGTGCAGTGGCTAAGGTAGGCGGCCAAAGCGCGAAAGGTCCCGGTTTCGATTCCCGGTCGGGTCAATTTGGAAAACGAACTTTTCTAAATTGACCTGAGTCTGGGTGTGCTGGGATGACGCCCCCAGAGAGTATCCGTCGTCTGGTACTCATAGTACAAGGGAAAACCTTAGTTTGAGACCAGGTGATTGGTGTGATTGTCTGGCTCATTTATTTATTTATTTAAGAACGGTTTGTTTTTGTAAAGTGTGTTGTAGTTAAAGCATTAGGCTCAAAAGCCGAAGGCTGTACGATCAAATTATGCGGGAAACTTTTTTCTTTCTAGGTTTTGCCAGTTTAACCAAAATGTTCGTATTCTGTTAAATACTTCTTTCTTTGTAGTCAGAAAAAAAGCAGGAAATATTTATTACTTAAAGACATTACAATGCAGCCATATATACCATAAAACAATGTAGTATTGGAGATAAAAAAGAAAATACTAATGTAGGTATTTAATATATTTACATAGAAGATGAAAAAAGTGGGCAGTGTTCGTAGTGCAAATAATACAGCATTGTAGTTTAGCCTTCCTTAAAATAAGTTATCGGGTAAAAACGTGACAATACTTCTTAGTAGTAATACGAACGTACAACTGCCCGACGTTTTGCTTAGGTTAACCAACACTGCTCACGAGCTGACTGTTAACTACTAAAAAATTTCGCCCGTTAACTTATTTTAAATGTTTTATACGGCATTTTGTGGGTAAGTGTTTTTAAATTCTCGCGCCTTACCGACAGCTGTTATCGTAACGCGTCAATGCCAAATCACGGTTATAGCTATGGAAGCTTGAACCACCTGATTGTCCAATAAGAATGATCATTTCATGCTTCGGAAGGTACGTTAAGCTGGTGTGGTTCCCCTTGAAAGGGTGAAGGAGGACAAACAGCAAGCAATCCTTTGTACATACATACATAGATACAACCCAAACGTGTCAAAAAAACGGGTTCCAGGTGAAGAGTGTAGAGACATAATAGACATAAGGTCACCGATCTCCCGGACGAAGATCACACATAAAGAAGATAAGATACCAGTTAAAATGTAAATATTCCCCCTTTTGACGTCTGTTAAAAGGTTACCGTAACGTTCAGTAGTGAGACTTTAAACTCCATATTAAGCGACAGTCACCCACGTTTGATACAACAAAGGCCTCGCCCAGGGCACTTAGCGATGCTCATTTCACTTTAACATGTTCTTCAACTTTATGTCGAGACGTTACGTGTAGTCTTTTATTGTGGATTTATGACATCTTGACTCCATTGCGAGTTTCTGGGAACTTTTTATTGCGTACAAACAAAATAAGATTCGTTTATGCAGCCACAACTTTGCTTTGAAAGTATTAAAGACGAGCGGGACCAGGCAGCTCGTGTCTACTGTTGGTGCAACCGGACGGAAATGTCAAGAACTAAGTAGTTTGCATTGATTACTAAAAGTGTTATCGCGTTTTGACTTATTAACGAATTGTTCGAACAAAAATCTTGAATCGAGTGCTTACTTTGGTAATTTCACAATAGTTAAGAGTCATATTAGGCTTAAGACATCCGTCATTGGAATGCCTTTTTAACTATATAGCTAGCTATAACTTCATACTTACAACACTTAGCCATGCTAACATGGTAATCAATCCAGTGCCCATTGTTTTAACAATTACTTGATTTCAATGACGGAGGCCAAATGCGCATGTCTTCAGTGAAAAGTGCCTTAAAATAAAGTCACCTTTATTATGATCGTCGATAAACTTAAAAACATTACATGTAACATCAGTTAAAAATTAATGGACTGATTTGATGTCACAAAATCTAGGGGGCCGTTTACACTCCCATCAATATGGTTGAGCGAAACGATGGCTGGCACATACGTCATGCTTATGAACAGGCGCCACCTTTGGGGACTGGTCTGCTCCAGCTTACCTCTCAAAAATAAATACTAACTTAAGTACTTCATTGTTATATCACTTTTTAAAACTAAACTATATGAACATGTCTTTGGAATTGGAAGCGCACCTCATAAGACGCATCTAAACTTTTCGCCAAAACGCACTTTTTTTACTTATTTAATTACTTACTTACTTATATTTAAAAGAAATATTACACAAAAAATGCAACAAGCTAGTGGTATGCTCTACTAACTTATCTCTTCAATCTTCTTAACGTCAATCTTCAATCTTCTTAACGTCAATCTACATACTAGAATCCTGCAAAGAAAATTCGCGACTTTATACTCCCCACTTAAAGGCGATAAAAGAAACAATCGGAACTTAAACAAATTTAAACAACCTTTTACCAAATTGAAATTAGTTTCAACAGGCCCCCACAACATGTCAATAAAAATATATAATCATATACCCAATAATATCAAATCATTTGAAAATATTTCCCACTTTACAAATAAATTAAAGATTTTCTTAGTTAGTAAAAGCTATTATAGTCTGGAGAAATTCTTCACAGAGAAATTTAATTAAAAATAATATATAATATTGTTAATTTCATTAAATATAATATGTATCTTCTCTAGTTTGTATTAAATTATAATTATTAATTAATGTTATGTTATCTTAATATAATAAATAATTTAAGTTTTGTAATGTAGTTAGCCCTCAATGTTGCCATGCCCTTGCAGGGCGTCACATGTATACCTTTTAAATGTACCTACCATCTTTAAATGTTGTAATGTGATAAAGTGCAATAAAGATAATTTGAATTTCTTCTCTTCTTTTAGTAGGTATATCTTGAGCACAATCAAAAGGTACGCTTCAAGAAATACATCTAGGATGCACTCGAATTCTCAATATGTATTGTTTTATAATGTGTTATTTTATTTCTTTACCTAATCTTAAAAAATAAATCATGCCAAACATTTACACATACCCATCTTTCAAATGGAGTGAATCTAAATATCGCCTATTCTACGTACGCGACTTATTTATCTTTATTCGTGTTGCATGTGGCAAAAACAAATTTATTCACCGTGCAAACCAGCTGTCAGCTCAAACTAAATACAATTACAGTCTGGAAGATGGTTTAGTGACCAAACGACGCTCTTAGCTACTATGCATCTAAATGTAGTCATAAGTGATAAATTAAAGTATTTGTTGATGTTTTATATAGTCATATTTACTATTAGAATTTCATGATGAAATAAAATAAAATGAAAGTATTTTTTTCTTTATATAGGTAAATATTTTTATAAATGTTGAAATAAAGATATTTTTAATTATTTTTCGATTCATATTCTCCATACAATAACTAAGTTTCTTGCTGGTAGGTACCAGCTCTACTCTTAGATTAGATTTTTTATTGCGTAAAAAAAAACAAAATGGCTGATAGCTTTTCTTTCTAGTTTTCAGGCTGTTGTTCTACTTTAACTGTGCTACAAGACTGCTGTCAGTGTGAAGGGTCTTAAGGGTCGTTCGTCACACGGCAGACAGCTGAGCCTTGACCTTCTTCACGAAAGGGCTCGTGTCAGCTGTTCTGTATGTTTCTGCGAAGGTCTAGAGTATTTGGGAGCAAATGTGCTTGTTACTATGGCAGTAAGGCGCTGGATGTAAGTGACACAAAGCAGGGAGATGTGAAAGGGGATGGCAATGTTCCGCAGTGGACGTCGTTCGATTGAAATGATAAGTAAATAAAGAATTCTGAGTCTGAAATCTATTGTATTAGCTTATTTTGACTATGTATTAATACTACTCGGCTAAACCGAATTTTTTTAGGAATGTATTTTATCTGGATGTGTTTGCTATTTTTTCACTTAAAAACTACTTAACATTTCGATTTTGTTGTGTTCCTGCGGTTGAGTAAGGTTTCCAGAACTTCTGGTGGGTCCTACCGACATCAGTAGTAGTTCTCAAAATTAGGGCGGTTAATCAAACTAAAAAAAAAATCTGCTGATTAATATTAGTATAGATCAGTAGAAAGCAGTTCCTTCAACCTTACTCGAAAATCCACTTTTATTCTAAAAGCGTCGCCAAGAGTTTTCACTCTCACGCACTTAATCTAAGTCGACTTAGGACTAGAATAATAAAATAAAAATACATTTGTATGGAAAAACGAACCTTGACCTTTTCAGTGTTCGTCTTATCGGATGCTACGTGACGCTGGGCTTGTTGACAATCGAACAAATTGAATAGTACATAAAACGTAACTTAACAACAGAAGTTTCGTGTAGAGCGTGTCTGGTATTTCGACATGCTTCCGGTTAAATCGTACATGTCAATAACAGGACCTGTGGTAGTCTGGAGCGCCTTCCTTATCTTCTACGACAGTGGTCTTCAATTCTTATTGTTGACTTCAAGATGTATTGCCTCGGGTATTTCGTTAATTTTGATTGCTATACCACTAATTGAGTTTATTTCTATAGAATCAAATCAATGTATGCGATGTTAACTTATATATATTTATAAATGTATATAATCACCATGTTTCTAAACGTAGACTACATAAAATAGGTCATTCATTTGTTGCTTTAAGCGTAAAAAAGTTCAATAAACTTTCTGAAGTTATTTTTGTTGAGTTACCTTTGTACAAATTTAAGACTTTTGTCAAACGTTGTCTTTTGAAAAAAAAAGGCTACTACAAAGTTCAAGTAGAAATTAATGACCAAGAACGTGTGGATCACTAACTAGTCAGCATGCATTAATTTCTAGAAATGATATCTTAACGCATGTAGTACTTATTTTCTCGAAACTTTCATACAAAGGATTAGTTTTTTGGCCATTTAACATGTTTTGTGCTTGTCCGTTTGTTTTGATGGAGGTGTTTTGCGAGGCCGGCGGCGCTGGTCTCCGGCTTAAACAAAGGGCCGTATGAATAAAAAGCGGAAGGTCGTGGACCGACGTTTGCCGACCGAAAGGGTTGTTCCCTTACAGTGCGTATGTGAATTGATCTGATAGGAAAGATCTTGGAAATTGTAATGAAAAGCCATGTGGAAACTTGGGGTAATTAAATAATTAAGAGGTAGCACACAGAGTTATTTGGAAAATTATGTCAGAGAAAACGAAAAATAGACAGTATTAAAGTTCAAACTTAAACCTAGAACGAACAATTATCTTGCCAGTGTTGTGATTAAATAAAACAGGTATTATTAAAAAGGTTTAGCACATATTTAACTGTCAATAATTATTTCAAACACATTCGGATATTTGGCAAACTAAACTGTATCTTATGACGCGAAATTAATTAAAAGTCCAGCTACCGTTGAAATTGAATTGTTCAAAGATTTTTTATAATTCAACAATAAATATAGATCAAGTATAACTTGATCCAGTAATATAAACACAGTCATAAAATATAAAATACATTGTTATGTTTGATGTGAAAGAAATACAATCGTCAAAAAATGATTTACAAAATTTTGCTAAAAGATTTTGTTAAAAAAAAGTTTAAAATTATTGAAGCTCTTTAAATTTTTAGTCTATATTTTTAAATGCTCCAATGTCCGCCATTTTATGCTTGGATCTTTTCTAACCTAGAAACGATAAGACGTATAATATCTTTAAAACTTATATTTTATGCTTTACAACCGATCTAATATATATTTCTGTAATTGCCAATCGTATGAATCACAAACAAAATAATGCTCACAAAACAATAATACTCGTAGTTTCTCAAATAAATCAAATCGCTCTCGTAAATTCTGCGCCGTGGCAGCCATTATTTAAATTCTCCGTTTGTTCAATTGAGCGGAGTGTCAAGCGGGCTCAACCCTTCATAGGACTTACTCGGCTTATGCAAAGACCGCGTCCGAGCGTCTATTTACATGTTTTCTGAGCGCTGTCTGTTTTTGTTCCAGCCTCGAAAGGAAAGTACGGCCGAAGAACTGGAAATGTATGGTAAAATGGCCTAAGAAGGGTCAAAGTGGGATTAGCTTTTAAATGGAGAATTTCTACCATTGGCTTTTGTTAAGTTTGTGTGTGTTGAACGATAGTCAATTTTATAAATTTAATAAAAAAAGTATCAGATGTCTCATATATTCAAACATTCTGTTGTAAGTAGCTGATATGCTTGTTTTATTATTCAGAATCAATGAAGATACACTAACACTCAGAATTGTCTGAATTTATAAAATTTTTATTACTATTCGTAACAAGAACGAATCGTTTTTCTAATATGGGAACTGGGCATAAACCGCATGCTGCTTTACACATTGATCACTCATACCATTGTATGACCGCTCACTACTCCCATTAGCTCCACCTCCGCTATGCACGAAACGTGGTCAATCGATGTCTCGGTGATATCGAGTCGAGTTCCGGCGATATCTCGAGAGCTCGAGCGTCGACAACGACTCGGTGAACGGAGCGAGCGATAAGTCACGCGGTCGCTTCAGCGGACGGTCTGCCATGATTGGTTTAGTACTTCTGATCTGTAGTCTGTGGAATGTTATGTGCTTACTGAAGGCTGGGGAATGAGGATTTATTCTAAAGACCAGTGCGATTTTCTGTATAGAATCTGTTAATAGCAGTACATGCGTTATGTTACTTTTCGGTGATAGATGAAAATTCGTTACATACCTGTTTCAAATAAACACCTTAATTAAAATGTTTATGTACAAATGCTTCAATTGTATATTTGTGTGGTATTGTAAATATGTTTAATGTTTTTAATGTGCCCTGCAAATACTCCCACAATTTATTTAATTTCATGACCGATATCTTCGCTCCACAGACAACCAAAGCTTAAACATTCCTCGACATCATAGTGTAATGTGTTTTAACGATTAAATTGTATGTACTTTCAATACATTATGACGACCTCGGTGGCGTAGTGGCTAAGGTAGGCGGCCAAAACGCAAAAGATCCAGGGTTCAATTCCCGGTCAGGTCAATTTGGAAAACGTACTTTTCTAAATTGACTTGGGTCTGGGTGTGCTGGAATAACGCCCCCAGTTAGTATCCGTCGTCTGGTGCTCATAGTTCAAGGGAAAATCTTAGTTTAAGACCAGGTGATTGGTGTGCTTGTCTGGCGCGTTTATTTATTATTATTTATCATTCATATAATATTCATTAGGGGCTCCTATACCCCAAACGTGTCTTTTTTCCTAACTGAATATGGTTGGTAGATGGTCACAGATGGATTTTTCTTCACCGAGCTTGTACGGGAGCGGAGGTAAGCAGCCCTTATTTTAGTATGCGAAGGAAATGCCCTTAACTACAGCGAACTCAGGATTCGTTGTGACTTATCGCGCTCGCTCAAGGACACTCCGTATCTAGAGGCCCGACGAGCTGATATCTTGAATACCAATTCTCGTATCTATAAATCTTAAAGATTATGCTGGTAGTAGATTTACGAGCTACATCTGAAGAGCTACTTACTGAAACGTTAAGTTGTACCTTGAATGAGGCAGGTGAAATACAGGGTGTGGTACGAGACTTCCTTATTTCAATTGCAATCCTTACTTCAGTTGAAAGTTTTCTAGGAGATTTGGCACAAAAATTTTTTTTGAGAGTTAGATTTTTTGATTATAAATATTTAAATCCGGCTCCTATACAACAGATGTGATTTTTTGCCTTTTTTTGGATAAATAAAGGCGACAGGGCACTTAAAATGTTTAAAAAATACTCAATTGTACTTTATAAAAAGTAATAAAACCAAATCAAAAGTTTGGCACAAAAAAAACGTTTTTTCCCTTTTCCTGTTATTGTAGTACATATATGCCAATTGACAACATTAAATAATTATGTTCAGTTTCGTAGCGTGAGATTCGCTCTCGCAGACAACCACTTCAAAGTGGTTTGCGATGCCTTTTGTTTAATTTAAAGAAGTGTTGTTTATTTAATAATAATTGTTAACAATAAATTAAATGTTGAGTCAGCTCGTGATGATTATGGTTGGTGTGTGGCGGACCTCCTTCGTTTCATACTTTTTAACTCGTTTAATGTTCCTGATAAAAACAAACATTTGACAGAAACTGTCACTGACCTAATTCTGGTTGTCTAACGAGAATTACACGGACTACACAGATTGAAAGAATATTATATCTCTGCGGAAGTAGGTACATACCCACAGGTGCAACCTAACCGAAACATTGGGTAGTAAGTAATTCTCATTAACTAAAAATCGTTTTGTCACGTTTTGACACGTTTACTTGTTTTAAATGTTTGCAGTTTTCAATAATTAGTTCATATGACGACCTCCGTAGCCGAGAGGCGAGCGGGCCAGACTTTGGAATCGCGTCATCTCTGAGGTACCGGGTTCGATCTCCGGTTGGGTCAATAAGGGAATCGAACTTTTCTATATTGTCTCGGGTCTGGGTTAATACCGTCGTTGTTTCTGATTTCTGTAACACAAGTGCTTTAGCTACTTACCACAGAATCAGAGCAATGTATGTAATGTTGTCCAATATTTATTATTATTATTTATTTATATGTTCCATAATAGGGTACGTTACTGTGCAACCTCGCTGGCGTCCGTGCGTAATCACTCGGCAGGACTCACTGAAAACCAGCGTCATGGCGCCGTGGGCCATGACTTATGCTGAGTGAGGCCCTTTTATTTGGGACATTACGCCTTGTCATGGTCTGCACTGCCCGGTTGACTTGGAGATCGCGAGGAGATCGATTTCTCGTTTTATTGTATATATATTTTTGTTGTTATCTCTTTGTCTCCTCTATATATATGTGTACGTATATGACAATTTTGTGATGTCTTAAAGTAATAAATGTTTCTTTCTTTCTTTCTTTCATAATGTTCTGTTCAATAATCCTATCAAGTAGGAAGTTCCCGCACCCTGTATGTTATAAGAAGCATAAAAGGAAAAGAAAAGCAACACACTCCACCGATTTGACCTCAATCATAATTAGGGCATAACGAAATAAAAGAGGATATTTTTCATTAGAAACGTGTACGATAATAAATGAATAAAAATTGGAAGTAAACATCCGGTCTGAAGCCATAAATATGAAGTTATTTGTAGAACTTTATGGTTTTGTTGGCGAGTGGATGCCTTGAGAATAAATATATTTTACAGCTGTGCAATTTTGTTTATGGGTGTGGTAACTGTCAATAATTTATAATTGGACTTTTGTTCATTTAAGTTTTTTTCATTGCACTTCAAGATTGACCTCATTCCACCTGATGTTAAGTGGTAATGAGGTCCTAGCTTGACCCCTGCTACTAATGTAGCACCCTCCAGGAGCTCTGGAAACCTTACTCACACGCAGGAACACAACAACACAAAAGTGATTGTTATTTGGCTGCGGTCTAAGGGAGGTATTGCACCAGTCGGGCTGCTCCAGTTCGAGCGATAAATCGTTATGCATTACCTCTCTTATCTTCTTTATCTATTGTGAGAATTTCTATAGCTAGTACAAACATTACCTTCAATATGGTTGAGTGAAGTGATGGCTAGTAAATATGTCATGCTTGTGAACAGGCGCCACCGCCGGGGAATCCTATATGACTAAAGTAATACATGCATACTAAAGAATTGAATACTACTGAGTTTGTTACAGAAGCGTACTATCCCAGTTTTTTTTTCTTACTTCGTTTCTTTCTTTACTTTCACTGTTTCGTCGCTCCTATTGGACACAACGTGATGTTGTTTAGCCTAAAGGCTTCATCGATGGAAATAACTATTCAGCACAAAAAAAGTTTTGCAATTCCAACCAGCAACTTCCGAGATTAGCGCGTTCAAATAAACAAACTCACCAGCTTTAGTTTATAGATTTTGATGAAACCCTGTAAAATACTAGCTACCACATAAATTCATATTATCTTGCAAAGTACTGGAACTGTGGCAAATACCATATTCTGGTCAGACCTCGTATTTTGTAAGCTGACAAATACGACCGTAAACTAGTCCTTTGGAAAGAGTGCAAAAGTGCAAATTTCCGTAAAATATGGTCGTATTTCACACCGTGAGTCCACGTACGCTCCGACACTGGACGCGATAAATCAGTCACTAGTGTTGGCCATATTCGAGTCCTACTCACTAAATTAAATTCTGAAATTTGATGACAAGTTCCATACACTACACTCCGAGCCGGAGGTAGCTTCATTTGCTTTATATAGAGACTATTCATAAGTATTACGAATGTAATCCATATGAATAAAAAATATTGACTTTGACTACAAGTTACCATAAATATCTGAACATTCATTACTTCAGTAATATCTGAGCAGATGCTAGTTAATCACTTCTATTCCCACAACTAACCAATAATCTGAACACTCACAACGTCAAGTGTACGCAGATATCTGAGAATGAAAGGAAAATTGTAGTAGGAAGTGCTTCCTTTTTTATATGTAAAACTACTAAATATATATAAGGCAGGCGTTTGTGTAATCTCTTTCTTTTAATTCTGAAGGTCGTGTCCCTGAAAGTTTCTCGTAGCTTCGTGAACTTGTTTTTTTCATTTGCTTCGGTTCTCGGCTGCCCTTAGGACGGTTACACCGATCATCGTTACTTGTTTACACCAGCGACTAGGAGACTGACCGCGGGGTCTTTTGCTCTCTACTTTGCCCATCACAAATAATTCATAGACCTCAGAAAATATTCCGATTCGGAATCCAACTAAGTTTCCTATCAAATTTAGTATCTTACTATAAGGCATGAAGAACCAAATAATACCCTCATTGCATTGTTCTGCGGGCTAATTCATAAACTTCAAAAACGATGGGGCATGGGGGCATCGTAGATATTAATGTTTTTTTGTTTGTCTGTACTACTAAATGTTATACACGTAAACCTTCCTTTAGATTAGATTTATATTAAAATAAATAAATAAATGCGCCAGACAACCACACCAATCACCTGGTCTCAAACTAAGGTATTCCCTTGTACTATGAGTATCAGACGACGAATACTAACTGGGGGCGTCATCTCAGTACACCCAGACCCAAGTCAATTTAGAAAGTTCATTTTCCAAATTGACCTGATTGGGAATCGAACCCGGGACTTATCTCGCTTTGGCCGCCTAGCTTAGCCACTGCGCCACCGAAGTCGTCAAAAAAATATCAGAAAAATTAATTTCTTATCATAACTTGCAGTTAGCACAGTTGGAAGAGCAGCACGCTGCGTGAACGTCGTAGATTCTAATCCGAGTCCGCAGTTTATTTGAAATATTAATTTCGAGTCCATAGCTCGAGTCTGCATTCAGTATCGCATCACTAGCAGCGGTCCGCCCGGTCGGTTCCCACATTTTTTATTTCACTGCTCAAAACCGACGGAATCTGTTTTAGTGAATAGACGGGTTCGCTATGAATGTAAAGGGCGATAGATTTACGTTTTATTTATAGGTTATCGCGTAAGACATGGTTTTATGCTTCCACACTGACGACCTCAGAGCCGATAGGCGAAAGTGCCGGTCTTTGGTATGGCTCCATCTCAGAGGTCCCGGGTTCGATTTGGTCGGGTCAATGTTAAAAACGAATTTTTCTATATTTTCTCGGGTCTGGGTGTTGCAGCACTGTCGTTGTTTCTGACTTTTTAACGTTTCGAGTTTTTATTTCTATAAAATGCTTCTTCAGGCTATTTATTATTCATACTCGTTACAGTTCCTATTTATGATTAAGTCATGCGATGGCTGGCACATTCGTTATGCATGTGAACAGGTGCCACCTTTGGAGACTGGTCTGCTCTAGGTTAAACCTCAAAAATAAATACTTAACATTTCTTCACTTATTAAAAAAAACTATCTGACTTGGAATAAAGTTGTCTACACATAGAATAAGTTTGCTGCTGCTACCATAGCTAATCTATTGATTTTTGATACGACATAAGTACTCTATATTATTATATTCTATCAAGACTTTGAAGCAATTATAAACTCAATTAGTAAACATATTTAGTCCTTTAAACATACCATAAATTAATAATATCAAGACAACAAACGAAATAGCAAACAAATATGGAGAATGCTGGGGCATAACTCTTTCTACCAATCTTTAACTCAACCAATCAGCGCGCAAGATGCATTTCGTTCTACATCAGTTCACTACTTGACCGATTCCCATCGGTCGATTACAATATAGCGAAAAATAACGCGTTAAATTGCAATCATAATGTTACGGTTCACAATCTGTCGACAGTTTACAATCTCGCGAGATAGATTGTAATCTAACGATTTTTATAATCTTACGGTGACAAATATATGTATAGTCTGACGTGTTTCCGACCGTATTGCCATGAGATGTTTGTCGCGCTACATTGTAGCGCCACTCCGTTGTTTTGTCTCTTATCAGCGATTCCGCCTCCACAGCATATTGTTTCCAAAACGGAACGCCCCTCTGAATGTAGAGCAAAATAACTGCTATCTCTGTTTGGTGAAGTGATTTACCTAAGCTTTATTTAAATTTTGAGCGAATTGTTGAATAGGTTCCGTTTTGCTGGGAAAGAATTCGAGCGTTTCACTTTGTTTTCAGAACGTTCGGTGGTTTTTTAATGTACGCTAAATTGTATATTTAAGCTAGAAAATAGTCTGATTAGCTTATAAGGACCAGTGAACAGGATAAACTACGGTGCGTTATCTATTTGTTTATCTTCCCTACTAATATTATAAATGCGAAAGTAACTCTGTCTGTCTGTCTGTCTGTGTGTCTGTTACGCTTTCCTGCTTAAACCTCTCAACCGATTTTGATGAAATTTGGTAAAGGTATACGTTGAATCTCAAAAACAGACATAGGCTACTTTTTATTAGAAAATAAGGGGGGAGGGGCGTAATACCACCTTTGGAAGTTTATTGGAAAAATGTTTATTTTTGAAGTTAGAGATATGAAATTTGGCACAAATATAGCTTGAAACTTGGATTAAAATATAGATTACTTTTTGTTTCGAATATTAGGGGAAAAAGGGGTAAAACCGACCATAAAAGGATGTAGTCCACGCTAACGAAGTTGCGGGCACAGCTAGTAATCTATATAAGAAAAGCTGAATGACTGACTGATGTATCAACGCTGGGCCTAAACTATAAGAGTCAGGTGATATCAATTTTTGCCCAGGGTATCTTTTATAACGTAAGGAAGCTAGTCAAGAATTTTTGTAAATTGAACCACTAACGGGGTAAAACGGGGTTACAAATTTGTATAAAACTTATTCAAATAAAATTCAGTGTAAAAATTCATCATTGAAAGTCATGATACACATCCCTACTAATATTATAAATGCGAGTTAATGCCACCTTTGAAAGTTTATATGGGAAAATGTTTATTTTTTTAAGTTAGAGATATGCAGTTTGGCACAAATATAGCTCTATTAAAATAAAGACTACTTTTTGTTTCGAATATTAGGGGAGATAGGGGTAAAACCGACCATGAAAGGATGTAGTCCACGCGAACGAAGTCGCGGGCACAGCTAGTATTACATATTTCATAAATCATCCGTCTAGGAAGTAAAACGCAGTTTGGAGCTTTAAATGAAATTTCTGTAATTTTCGTTAGTCTACTATATAAAAATAAGTCGGGTTTTCCTCCCTGACGCTATAACTCCAGAACGCACGAACCGATTTCCACGGTTTTGCATTCGTTAGAAAGGTCTCGGGCTCCGTGAGGTTTATAGCAAAGAAAATTTAGGAAAAAATTCACCAGAAAAGCGGGAAAATTCTCTAAGGCGAAACGATGTTCGCTGGGACCGCTGGTTATCTAATAAAATAATGATTTTATTAAAAATCTTCCCTCATAAGGGAGTTAGTATGAATGTTCTATGATTTCAATAAAATATTCAAATTCCATATCAATCTGCCTTGGTTGATTGCATCTTAAATTCCTAATCGATTTTTTTATTTTTATAGTACTATACGCCGTACTAGCGAACTTTAAATATTAGAAAAAGCAAGGGGAGATAAAATTTTTCTGTTTCTAATATCTTAAATTCCTTTTTTCAGTTCTCCATTCACCATGACACTGCCCTCAAAGGTACGAATCAAAAGGTACGGCAAGGTACAGCTCCAAAAAGCAACCCCCTGATTTACGCCCGAGGTGTCGGCGCGGTGTCCCGGAGGAGTCTTTGTCGCTTCGTTTATGTTTTTTTGTCCAGGAACATAGTTGCCTGCTCACTCTTATTTTCCCATTTGCTCGTCTTTAGGGTTGCGTATCCAAAGGATAAAAACGGTACCTATACCTACCTAAGACTTCGCTCTCCATTTCTGTCAGGCTATTGTCAACCGTGATGTCAACATTAAATTTAATTACAGGTACTATACAGTCAACGTAATAATAGTGCTATGTATTCATATTCATATTATTTATTGCACTCCATAAGTAAGTAATGATGTTACATGTAGTTTCTTAAAAACTAAAAGTACAAGTTATGGACCCTGGTGGGCGGCAAAGATAAGAGAGGGGAAGATTGAGTTTTATGTTAGAGAACAATTTGTGAAAAATTCAATAAATTAAAAATATTTTTTGTAATTAGTAATTTTGTTGGTACATATATGATAATTTTATAATTATAATTTGTCCTTATTATGTCTGTACATGACTGTTTGTTGTCTTAAATAATTGAAAAAAAAATAGTTGCCATATTCACAATTAATTATAAATGTCTATTTCCGCTATACCACCAAGTACTTATAACAAAATATATTTAATGATACGTCAGTAAACATATAAAATGTACAGCCGCCGTCAGATATATCGGAGCAGACAAAGTGACCAATTACTTCTGAACAGTTAAAATGTCAAGAAACACCACAAGTTACCATTAATATCTAAACATTATTTACTTCAATAATATCTGAGCAGATGCTAGTCAATAATTTCTATACACACAACTTACCAATAATATCTGAACACTCATCTATACAGGTGGCTAAATGAGATACATGACTTGCGTGACACATATTGACGTTACGAGTGTTCAGATGTTATTGGCATCTGCTCTGTTAGTGGCGACAAAGACTCTGCAATGTAGGATCGATGTTATTGATTGGCTAATCGTGCATTACGTATGGAGCGTTGTTTACTATGCCAATTTTGCTGACGCCGTATTAGTGTCGACTTGTAGGTAATGTCGTAGATCGACATATCCGTATAAAAAGCAATACCACATTCGCTGTCTCATTTTTACGTGTCGTTCTTAACACTTGACATTGGGGGAATCACAGCACCGTACCATCCTCCGAAGGAGGTGACGGCATGTTTGACTCTCTTGCACTAAGAAGGGCAGGACTACCCTCTGAAACCCCCTGGGGACCTCATCGCCATGATGGTGAAGCTGTGGGATTTTTTTCAGAACCACCACAATATCACCGACTTATTAAAAAACCCTTAATTTTAGTTTCCTTTTTATTAGTTAAAACACTAACTACTCGACAGAGTTGTATCATGTTTTGCCTGATTGACAAACTTTGGGGCGCGCCAAGTTTTCTCATCATTACCTCGTCTTCGAGTAAGTAATTAAGTTCCGTCCCAAATATTGTTGTAACAATTTCACCCGAATCAGATACCCGATATAGAATTAATCAGCATTGTTCCCTTAACAACGGCTTCGAAACATTATCCGAAGTAGTCTAGCAAATTAAGCGTAAAATTTTACGAGCTATTAACATAAGCATTAATATTGAACAACACGACACAGCATTCAATAAAAAGGGACCTCCTCATAATAAATAATTTTACGCGAGTTTTGTACTTGCTATAAAAAAGGCCGTTACACACGAGCCGCTAGTAAAAAAGCGTCTATAAAGCAGAAAGGGAGCAGTGAACACACCGCATAAAATGTTACCATTTTCCATTTTATGTTGCAAATTAAGTGCGCGATGGCAGATTAGGCCGCGATAACCGCTGCGCCCGGGTTTAGACTTATCCTTATTGTGTTAAAGCAAGGTTGTGTAGATCACGTTTTATGAGAGACAGAGCTTTATTTGAGTAAAACTTTGCGGAAGGGGAATCTGTTCCGCTAAAAACTCTTTTGAGATGCTACTCCCTTAACTAAACCAGTTAAGGGAGTAACATCTTTTCCGTTTAGAATTTTATTAAGAGTTCAACAATTGGTCGTATTAAAAATTACGAAAACTGGATTTAATGCCGAGTGGCATTCTGTACTTGTAAATTTTTGTTGGTTTAAGCTAAAAATATCGTGATACTTTAGATTTAATAATTTTTGCAAAATGTGCCAGTATGTAAAAGGTATCTTGTAACAGATTAAGCTTTTAAGATTATTAATAAAAGCCATTTTGAGTTTTAAATTTAAAGAGTGATTGATAACAATGCAAAGTGATTCTATTACCGGTTCGGAATCTATTCCAACTGAGAAAATACCGAAATAAAGTCAGTAGATAATGTATGAATCATAGTAGACAATTAAGTTAGCAAATATGTAGTTTTGAGGTAAATTAGAGTAGGCCTGAGGGCCAAGACAAGTGGCAGTAGTAGACCTTCGATATCGTTTTGACAAGTCTAAAATATATATTTTTTTACAAACTAGTAAAATTCTACATCATCATTTATCTAGAGTTTATAATGTAGGTAGGCTTAATCTTTAGATAAGTGCACACCACTGACCCATTTTATTAAATACTTATGGACATATCTATAGCCTAATAGAATTCTTTAAAGGGTGAAAGGTCAACCAGCGCAGTGGCAAGGTTGAACTGACCGGAAAGCAGAGTGATAAATAAATCCTAATGAGGAAAGGAATACTCCATCTGCAGATAGTTCTCTTGAGGAACAGTGCGCATTGTCGCCGGTCGTTTCGCGGAACGGCAGCGAATCCGTCATTCTTATTATCCATTACTCGGAAGAGGACGCTCTTCCGCTGATAAAAATATGAAGAGTCGAGTTGTCTTGTTGTTTCAGAAGGTCAGGCGGGCTACAGAGTACGCGTGAGGTGTGCTGGAATCTTCTGCACTTTTAGCCATTTTGCAGATTCATGTCAGAGCTACAGAATTATATCCTCCACCAGCTTTAGGGGAGATAAACTTTTGCTTTCAGTAAAGTTTGATGAAGCTGATAAGGATATACTGCCATTTCCAATAGGTAGGAAAACATTGCACCAGCTTTTGAACCTCATCATTTTAAACATTAATTTTCATCATTATTTCAGAAGAAAGACGTCTACTGCTGCTGAACATCGCCCACCCACAATACTTCCATAACTCTCGACTTTACATCACATGTATCCATCCTCTGTTTACTATCGTGACAATATCATCAGTTCATAGTGTTGGAGTGGTCCTATGCTACATTTTCCGGTACATGGTCAACATTTTAGAACCATTCCTCGATATTGACCATTGGTTTAAAGGGCTATGTGGACTGCCCATTATCTTTTCGGTGTTGTAATTCTTAAAGCTTTGTTTGTGATTCTAAGTCTTCTAAGGATATACTGTTATTTTAAGGAAAATCCATAATCGGCTCTTTAACTCTTGGCTTGTCAAACTTTGAAAAGTGTAAAATAATCCAATTCTAAATATGTTATTTTGTAAACTCACTCTATTCTTCTTAACTTTGTTCACTGTTAAAAGACTTTGGTATGTTTCATAATTGTTATCAAGATTTTCAACAAGCTGACTGTTATATAATCTCAATATCGCAACCAGGCGCGGTGGTCAATCCATGGCACCAAAGTATTTGCGTGTTCCATTATTGCTACCAAATTTTCTAACGATAAGTTCGTTAGAAAACTTAGCTACCTGATCCTGCAACCTGACATGGTTCTCGATCCGTGACGGCATTCCACGACCTCAAAGGAGTAGGCTCTTTTATCTACGTACCGTCACACTCCAGTGGGCTGCTCAAGCGTGCAGAAAGCACCCGGAAAGACGGACCAAAGCCCTCACCCAATAAAGATCCACCGCAGACTAACAAATAGGGGTAGTTTCCGCGTTTCTCGTGGCCCGGCCTGCGCCGGCCGATAGCAGATCGAGCGGAAGGCATAAATTTGAGGCAGATAGGAAGCGGCTCAGCGGTTCCTCTCGCAATAATGCCCGACAAATGGGCGCTACCTACGCCGGAGCCGAATATCGTCTTCGTGTTCTAAGTTTAACGCTGGTTCGCTATGGATTGGGGTTTATCGGTGATAGATGGTAAGAAGACTTCCTACAATTTGTACGAGCTAAAGAATTTAAAATTGGCCTGTTATCTAGGTAATGCATTCACCTATTAAATTGAAAGAAAAAAAACATTTATTGCTTAAAGATACCACGAATTAGCCATACAAATTTACATACCAATTAAAGAATTAGCGAAGAACAGAACATAAAAAACAAAGAGAAAGAGTTATTTTTGTTAGCCAGGCGATGCAGACGGGCGTAACATTGTGTACGGTCAAAAACGTTAAGGTAAACATTTGCATTTCAATACTATTTGTTATGCGCACAACATGAGGCCGGTCTGTCTGACGTGCTTTTATCTGTACAAAGTCTCACTCAGCATAGGTCATGGATCATGTTGCAGGCTTACTATGGAACTGGTTTTCTGTAGATCCCTCTAAGTGATATCTACGGACGCAAGTGATACTTCCTAAACCCCTACAGTTTGACATGAGCGTATCTTGCATTAGTAGAGACGTATAAGAGTGCCTGTCCTTTGTAAAGTAATTAATTGAAAAATGAAAATGAAAAATGTTTTATTCAATAAATAGGTACAGTACATATTAGCTATATAAATGTTGTTTTCTAAACTACTTAGTAGTTGTAATTTTGTATTTTTATGTGTCTAATTCAATTAATTTAACTGGCATTTGCCGTTTTATTTGAATACAAATAAATAAATAAATAAATAATAAATTAGTAACTAACCATTATGTTTAGTAACTAGTCAATCCCTTTCGATACCTATACTAAGGCAGTCGTGTTAAAAAATGTATTCCAAAATTTTGTGTCGGCGGCCATCTTAGATCGAGTTCCATCAAATATAGTTAACAACACTACTAACTAATTCATCTTACAAAACCAAAACCGATTCATCCATTCGAGAGCTACGATGCCACTAAGAAACTGTGTTTCTTTCTGGCATCAGACAGACAGAAAGACAAACTTAAAAAGCACCGTCGATTTTTCGTTGTTGCCGTGAAAAAAATGTTTTAGTCAGACCGACATCATTAAAAAAGTTTCCACGTCTAATGAAAGCAAAGCAAATTGTCCCCAGATTTAAATTGAATTGGATCCCTATAAACACACCCGCTTAAGCCGCCAAAGTGATCTACAGCCTGAATTGGTCAAACAGGTCCAGATGCGGTGGGGCTCCGTCCTAATGGTCCAGTAATTACCGCCCTTTGACCGCGGCGCCGCTAAAAACTACCCTCAGTCTCTCGCATTTTGTCATAGTTAGTTTCACCGTACTATCGATATCGATAAAGTTATACTATCGATAGTTTTCATCTAAAGAAAGACGGTTCAATCGATTAGTTCACCGGAATATCAGCGGTATCAAAAATGCCGTAGCAATATTGGCTGAAGTGGAATCCAAATTGGCCTCGCAAGGTATCTTATTTTTGTGTTGCTCGTAATTTCTTCTTTATTTTTGTAAGGAACGTATGTTCTTTACTAAAAGTGGAAGTACTTCCGCCGAGCTAGGTGTTATCTGCTCGGGGACCAAGGCCCTACTACCATTCTTGGTTTGTTGTATATATACTTAGTGGCGACGAAAACTCTGATATCGCGATGTAGGATATCGATGTCATGCATTACGTATGGAGCGTTGTTTACCACGCCAATTCTGCTGACGCTGTATTTGTGTCGACTTGTAGGTCATGTCGTAGTTCGGCACAGTACTCCCCCCCTTTGGAGTCCAAGCACGTGCCCGATGCGTGTAGTTGCAGGGAGGCAGCTGCTGCTACGCCGGTGTGGACCAATGACTCGGTCGTAGGGCTGCGATGGCCTGCTTCATTACACGGGCCCGGAACCAGGTGGCTTTGTCAGCTGCGGTGGTCCGGTGCTCTTGTCGTGGCTAAGCTGGCTGTTGAGGGTATGGAGACATGGCCTGATGCGAAGGCTCCGTTCTTCAAAGGCTGCTGGTGTTCAGCTCAGTCGGGGTCACCAATGTAAGGAACGTATGTTCTTTACTAAAAGTGGAAGTACTTCCGCCGAGCTAGGTGTTATCTGCTCGGGGACCAAGGCCCTACTACCATTCTTGGTTTGTTGTATATATACTTAGTGGCGACGAAAACTCTGATATCGCGATGTAGGATATCGATGTCATGCATTACGTATGGAGCGTTGTTTACCACGCCAATTCTGCTGACGCTGTATTTGTGTCGACTTGTAGGTCATGTCGTAGTTCGGCACAGTACTCCCCCCCTTTGGAGTCCAAGCACGTGCCCGATGCGTGTAGTTGCAGGGAGGCAGCTGCTGCTACGCCGGTGTGGACCAATGACTCGGTCGTAGGGCTGCGATGGCCTGCTTCATTACACGGGCCCGGAACCAGGTGGCTTTGTCAGCTGCGGTGGTCCGGTGCTCTTGTCGTGGCTAAGCTGGCTGTTGAGGGTATGGAGACATGGCCTGATGCGAAGGCTCCGTTCTTCAAAGGCTGCTGGTGTTCAGCTCAGTCGGGGTCACCAATGTAAGGAACGTATGTTCTTTACTAAAAGTGGAAGTACTTCCGCCGAGCTAGGTGTTATCTGCTCGGGGACCAAGGCCCTACTACCATTCTTGGTTTGTTGTATATATACTTAGTGGCGACGAAAACTCTGATATCGCGATGTAGGATATCGATGTCATGCATTACGTATGGAGCGTTGTTTACCACGCCAATTCTGCTGACGCTGTATTTGTGTCGACTTGTAGGTCATGTCGTAGGTCGGCACATTTTAGTCTAAAAACAATATGGAATAAGTGAAAAATTATCGATTCTATTAATAGTATTGATGGTCTTTACTAAAAAAAAACTGTCAGTATAGTCGATAAAATATATAGTATCGATTATGTTATGGTTGATACCCCAGTTAGTATTCGTGAACTGGTACTGGTTACACATGAAAAAAACCTAAGTTCAAGACTAGTCGTGTGATAGTCTGATGGATTTATTTTTATTAATAAATTTATTAAATATTTAAGAACATCGATAGTCAAGAGTATTCGATATCTTTCAATAGTTGAGTAAAATTTTCATAATTTAAGTCAAACAGCCAAGTTTGTTTTGTCATTCCTAATCATCAATATTATCGATCGTTTTGATAGTATTACTATCTATCTACCTAAAGCCTTGTAAACGTGTGTCTATCGATAGACTAGCATTTGGCAACACTAGTTGTTAGTTTTGCTCATTTGCGTAACTGCATTGGTTGGTTCGTAAATAGTTCCGATTTGATAGCAGTAGAAATAATTTAGAGTTAAAATTTCTAAATATTTTAAAGAAACAGAAAAAAAAAATTCCCCTTGCGGTGCGGGAATCGAACCCACGACCTTCACCTGTTTCTTTAAAATATTTAAAAAGTTCGCTAATGTGGCGTAAAGCACTTATAAATCATAAAAATCGATTAAAATTTGTAGTTTGAATTAAAGGGACTTTGGTTTAAAAGTAAGTAAAGTAAACATTCATTTTGACCATAATAATATTAATTTAAAAATGTTTTAGGTTTCAGGGGGTGTACTCTTAAAAACGAAACGAACAAACGAAAGGTTTCGTTTTTGTAGATTCATCAAAAGTTTGCGTATTAAAAAAAGGTTTTTGATTCGTAAAAATAATATTTTGTTTTTTGGTATCGCTTTATTCGCGTTCAAAGTGAGTTGGTTGCGAGTTTGAAAATTAAAAATTGCTATCCGTTGTCGGATCCGACTTATTTCGTTTTTGGGAGTACACTTACAGATATAGTTTTGAAAAAATCTTAGTTTTTACATTTTATTTATTTCCAGCAGAATGTTAGAGTCAATGGACGAAGGAGGTCAAACCCTAACAATAAAAAATACGATTTCTTTCTACAAGGAGGTACAATACACATTTCAAACAGGTCATACATTTCCAATTCTTATTAAATTAAGTATTTTGATAAATTTTTACAAAGGTTTTGTGGAAATTCAAAATATCAAGTTTATTAAAATAAAATATTGTACCAATTATGCGTATTTCGGGAAAAATGAGTTTGTATTTTCAAAGAATACTGCAAACCCGTATTGGGTACAGAATCGCAACAGGAAGTTATTAAAAGATAACAAAAATGTTGCTTTTAAATTTTCTGCAGTTACTAAAAATTTATGAGCATAATGATACTGCCCTGGGTTGAACAAGCTAAATAAAACGGAAACAGGAGGTCTACTCTCAAAAACGAAATATGTCGGATCCGATAACGGATAGCAATTTGTAATTCTCTTAGTCGCAACCAATTCACTTCGAATGCTACTAAAGCGTTTAAAAAAAAACACAATATTATTTATGGAAATAATTAACCACCCTTTAACTCCTGAACTTGTGATAAATCTTCAAAAACGAATCCTTTCGTATGTTCGTTTCGTTTTTGAGAATAGACCCCCTGGGCTTGCGAAATGAGCAAGCATGCTATGATTTTAAGACGGGATATTTTTAAACATTTCTGTTTATCCAATGTTGTCATAGTAATAAAAAAAAGTTCATGTGACGTAATTTTTAATGACGTAGTGTGGGAAGATTTTTTTTTAATTTATTTGAAACTAGCTGTGCCCGCGACTTCGTTCGCGTGGACTACATGCTTTCATGGTCGGTTTTACCCCTTTCTCCCCTAATATTCTAAACAAAAAGTAATTTATATTATTTAATCCAAGTTTCGAGCTATATTTGTGCCAAATTTCATATCTCTAACTTCAAAAATAAACATTTTTCCATATAAACTTTCAAAGGTGGTATTACGCCCATCCTCCCCTTTTTTTCTAATAAAAAGTAGCCTATGTCCGTTCTTGAGATTCAACGTATACCTATACCAAATTTCATCAAAATCCGTTCAGCCGCTTAGGCGTGAAAGAGTAACAGACGGACGGACAGACAGACAGACAGACAGACAGACAGACAGACAGACAGACAGACAGACAGAGTTACTTTCGCATTTATAATATTAGTATGGATAAAGTCTCTATTAATACTATAAAGTCGAGTTTTTTTCTTTTTTTTATTGCGCTTATCTCATAAAGAACATTTTTTTGTATTGGATAATCCATTTATCGAGAAAGGTTTTAGGCTATATTCATATTCATTCATTATTTTATAAACTCTGTTTATTTATTTTTATTTTATTTAGAAAACCAACAGCGTTAACTAAGTATAAATGTTTTTCAATGCAATTTACATATTATTAGGCCAATAACAGGTTTTCCTCAATTAAATGTAAATTCAAATTATCTTAACTGTAAGTGATTAGTTGTTAATGAGCAAAACTATATTACATTTTGTCGTTACTTATGCAGCAACAATCCAAATCTAAGGCAATTTGCTGAATCGTTAGTATTTTGTACTAGCATTGTAATTCAGGCCATCAAATGATCTAAATAGTAGATATAACGATATTTTATCACAACAAAGATATGCATGTAACCACGGTAAGGTACACAGATACTTATATTGTTCCCCATATACGTACATATTATATAGTGTTTGAGCTACTTACTTCAGAATCAAAGCAATGTATGTTATGTTGTCCAACATTCATTAAAAAAAAAAATAATAATAAATAAATATTGGACAACATCACATACATTGCTCTGATTCTGTGGTAAGTAGCTTAAGCACTTGTGTAACATAAATCAGAAACAACGACGGTACCTCAACACCCAGACCCGAGACAATACAGAAAAGTTCGTTTCCCATATTGACCTGACCGGGGATCGGAACCTCAGAGATGACGCGACGCCAAAGTCTGGCACGCTCGCCTCTCAGCTACGGAGGTGGTCAATAAATAATGCACAGAGGTGAAACAATTAGCCGGCACGTACCGCGAATCGATTATACACCCTACTGCAATTTCTACTAAGTTGGTAAAAGCATTGCAAAGTTAGCCAGGCCTGTAGCCGTTAAAGAAAAAACACGTACAAAGGAGGAATCCCAAAGGTGTAATCTTGGCTGAAGACCCACAATGCATTAGATGTACTAACATACGCTAGTTGCACTCTGAAAGGTTTATTAAAAGGTAATCGGCGGCGTAGGCCGGCGCAGCCGTTGCACTAAAAAGTCCAAGTAACTGTGTTAGCGCTAAGTGAGGGCTCGTGACTTCGAAACTAGATACAGACACACTGGATTTAAAAACGACACGTTTTTTTTGTATGTTTATAATTGAAGATGAAGTGGTTGCTGAGAACCTTGAACCTCTTCAACTTCGTATATATTGGTTCATTGAGTGTCTTTTATTGTCTGTCAAAAAAACAAAATGTATCAAATTTACAATGCCTCATATCGTTGCCCTGGCAGGAAGACTTAGTTCGGCTGCATATGCTGTAAGGAAAATAAGAAACCTAACTGATGTAGATACGGCAAGATTAGTTTATTTTAGTTATTTCCATAGTGTTATGTCATATGGTCTATTGTTATGGGGCTCTGCAGCAGATATCCAGACAATTTTTGTACTGCAAAAAAGAGCCATACGCTTTATTTACGACCTTAGACCACGTGACTCACTGAGGGAATTTTTTAAAGAAATTAATATTTTAACAATAGCGTCTCAGTACATTTTCGACTGTATTTTGTATGTACGAAAAAACTATACGCTTCTTCCTAAAAAATCAGATACCCATAGATTTAATACAAGAAATAAACAAAAGCTTGCCGTCCCAAAACTCAGACTTCATAAAAGTAGTAATTCCTTCATGGGGATAAGTATAAAAATATTTAATAAGTTACCACAAAGCATTATTGACTTGCCCATGCATAGATTTAAGACTCAAATTAAAACATGGCTTATCAAAAAGGCTTATTACACTGTACAAGATTTTTTTAATGATAAAAATATGTGGAATTGTTAAAATGTCCATCTGCACCTAGATAATTTATATTATTAATTCAAATATTTTAATGTCCAATTGTGATGTTTGTCATTTATTTTAAAAGAGGATATCTGTTGAGTTTGTTGCGGCGCTTCTTCTCAACAGAACCAACGTCGAGGCGCTGGTAGGAAAAAATAATTGACGTGCAAAAGAATTTATTGTAAATCCACTTGCAGAAATAAATCATTTCATTTCATTAAATCATTTCATTTCATTTCATTTCAAAAGGAGCGTGAAGAAACATCTTGCGGACCAGTATGATGATGCTTAGGGATAGGATATTATGGTATCAAATACGTTGTCATCGCGATGTGGGTTCTTCTCTTGCTTACCATCAGGCTGGGAATAACTAGAATTTTGAAAATCCCCTCGTGCAGTTAGTTAGACGAAATTTGAATAAAAATATAAGAAGAAAAAACTATCTACACTTGTTGGTTATGTGTTAAAAATTCAAATCCATAAATAGATACTAAAATAAACCAGTATTTGTTCAGTTCAAAACATTTACAGAGCGTGTAAAAAACCAAGTGCGTGTCTCCTATTTGCTCAGGCTCGTTGCAAAATGCAACTCGCTCGCTCCTTAACTCGGCTGCAGTGCAGGCTGAATAATTGTCTAAATGTGCAATAAAAAGCATTCGACTACGCAAATTTATCACACACGGTTTCATCTCCTGATTAAATTCTGCATTAACTTAGCATTTAACTTCACTTGTCAGTTACAAAATATGATAAGTTCAGTCACTCTACATTGAAGACAAACGGTTAAGATACGGCAAATAAAAAGCCTTTAATTTATCAATTTGTACCAGATATCTATTATATAAAAATGAATCGCAAAATGTGTTGGTAAGCGCATAAATCTTGGACCCATTTTGACAATTCTTTATATCAAATAAAATAATTGCTTAGTAAAATCACTGTTTATTTTATTATGAGTTTTCGATAACAACGGATTGGTTGCTAGGGTAACTGTCATGTCGCATATGTGACACGCCTCCGCCGTTATTCTAATGGAGGAACTTCAGGAGCTGCCAGGAGTTGATCCAAATGCCGGATCCATGTAACACCAGCATCTGTTTGTACCTCATAATGTAAACGTCCTATGCGTCGCGTTACAGTAGCAAATTCCCAGCGTTGATGCGGGTTGGAATAGCTTTTGGCCTGTACTCTATTTCCTGCCACGAACTCTCTAAGACCAGTTGTGGGTTCTCTGGACATACTATTTCTGGCATGAACAGGTTTCCGGAACATTATTGTGTGTAATTTGGTTCTTATATGTCGGTTGAACATCTTCTCATAAGGTGATCGACCGTCTGGACCCGGAGCTCGTCTTAGGCGGCAAGAAATGATCATGATTTTATCATGTAAACTGCCTCTCTCCCCCTCCATAGCGTATAAACCTTTTTTGATAGTTTGAACAAATCGTTCTGCTTGTCCATTAGTTGCTGGATGGTATGGAGCAGTCGTTTTATGTGTAGTGCCACAATTAATGAGAAAACTTTGAAATTCCTGAGAGGTGAATTGACGGCCGTTATCTGACACTACTGTATATGGGTATCCAAAAGTACAAAATAAGTGGTTTAATTGCTTAATGCACCACGAACTTGTTGTAGTTTTTGTAGGGATTATTTCTACCCACTTTGTTAAGGCATCCACTATAATGAACAAGTAATGTCCCATTATAGGTCCTGCAAAATCTATGTGGATTCTTTGCCATGGTTCAACCGGATCTTCCCAGTGGTGAAGTGGAGCTGGAGCTGGTGAATTTTGTTGGAGACGGCATGCTCTGCACGATTTCACTGTTTTTTCAATTTCTTTATCAATATTCTTCCAGTAAACATAACTTCGGGCCAGAAGTTTCATTTTGAGAATGCCCATGTGCCCCGCATGAAGTTCATCAAGCACAGAATTTCGTAAATTTCTTGGTATTAGAACCCTAGTACCTTTTAAGATACAATCATTTTGAAGTGTAAGTTCATTGTCGTTGTAACCAAATTGTTTAACTGAACGCCCTGTTTTTAAACCTTGAAGTAATGTATTCAGTTCGTTATCATTAATTGTTTCACGAGCTATTATATCCGGACTTACTTTTAAGTGATTTATTTGATGCAGTTGAAATGTTGAATGTTGGTCAAGTGATTTTTCTTTAACAGTTTCGACTGGAAATCTAGATAAATAATCTGCATTTGAGTGCTTTACTGATGCTCGGTATTCTATGGCGTAATCGAATCCTGATAAAAAATGTGCGTAATGAAATAAGCGCATAGTACTGAGAGCCGGTAATGTCTGTTCTGGATGGAAAATTGAAGTAAGAGGTTTATGATCTGTGACTAGAATAAATTTACGGCCATAACAATAATGAAAAAACTTTTTTAGGCCCCAAAAGATAGCAGTTGCTTCCTTATCAATTTGGCTGTACTTTTTCTCGCTGGAAGTAAGAGTTCTTGAAGCGAAGGCGATGGGTCGTTCTGTACCGTCGTTTAATTTATGTGATAGAACTGCTCCTAAACCATATGGTGATGCATCGGTAGCTAATACGAGTGTTTTTTTAGGATCAAAGTATGTAAGCACTCGTTCGCTAAGAATTTCTTTTTTTATTTTCTCAAAACATAATTGGCATTTCGTTGTCCATATGTATTTAACTTCCTTCTTTAGCAATTCGATCAACGGTTTAGTGATTGAAGCTAAATTAGGTATAAACTTGTTATAATAGTTTGCCATGCCAAGAAACGTACGTAATTCGTTGATATTTTTTGGTGGTTCGGTATTAATGATAGCCTTTACTTTTTCCTTATTTTTATGTAATCCGTCTTTATCGATTGTATGGCCGAGGTAATTTATACTCTTTTTGAAAAAATGGCACTTTTCTTTGTTTACTCTCAGATTATTGTCTTTTAATTTTTGTAAAACTGTTTTAAGACGTTGAAATAATTGTACTTCTGTAGACCCTTGAATGATGATGTCATCAAAAAACATTTGACGCCTTCCAGTCCCAGTAACAATTGATCCATGAACTTTTGCCAAAGACTTGGTGCAACTTTAACTCCAAACATGAGTCTATTAACTCTGTATGTTCCCTTATGAGTACTTAATGTTTGAAGCATAGCGCTTTCATCGTCTATTTCCATGTTCAAGTAGGCTTGTGTAATGTCTAAAGTACAGAATATTTGACCTCCATTCATTTCCGAAAATATATCCTCTATTATCGGAATAGGATACTGTTCATCTTTAATTGCTTTATTTAAAGTAACTTTGTAGTCTGCACATAGTCGTATTGATCCGTTCGGTTTCATAATCGGTACAACTGGCGTTCCCCAATCCGATTGATCAACTTTAGAAATAACTCCGATAGAACAAAGTCGATCTATTTCTTGATCTACCTTAGGTTTTAAGGCATATGGAATTCTTCGTGGTTTTATGAATATGGGTTGTATATTTTCTTTAAGATGTAATTTTGCTTTGTAATTTGGAATTTTCCCCAGGTCTGATTTAAAAACTGATGATGAAAATTCTTCGAAAAGGTGTTCCAACTTGATGCATTGGTTTTCTGTGTCTAACATACGTATATCTGCTAATTCTACATTCAATTCTTTCATCCAACTCCTGCCAAAAATTGGATCAACATTTTTATCTATTATTGGAATTAGAACATAAACCTAATTGACAAAACGCATCCATGCCGCGTTTTGTTACTCAACGAGCGATCCGCGCGCCTCTAGTGCATTGTAACAACACTATCTTCTCTCTGTCTGCTGTGGTCGCTAACTGGTTGAATCTTGTAACGTTTTTCCGATTAAAATCTTCTATTAACTTTAAATCTAGTTTTTCTTTACAATAGGTTATGGGCATATGACCCGTTAGTCATAAAAGTAAAGTAAACTCCGTTAGTTTAAAGTACAGTAAAGTTCCGCGAGTGATTTCTGATTTTTAGGTAGCCACCGTTACAAAGCATTTTTCGAATTTGCTCCGGTAAATATGGCTATGTCTAATGTACAAATAGACAAATTACTCGGAAGAGACAACTATTGCACATGGAAATTCGCCGTACAAACATATTTACAACACGAAGACCTGTGGGACTGTGTTGAACCTGCCGATGACGAAGCAGTAAATGCGAAGCAAGACCTGAAGGCGAAGGCTAAAATAATCTTGCTTGTGGACCCCGTAAACTACATACATGTCCAGGATGCAAAGAGTGCTAAAGAGGTCTGGCAAAATTTACGAAATGCCTTTGAAGATTCAGGTTTAACTAGAAAAGTGGGGTTACTCCGAGATTTGGTTAATACCACGTTAGATGGATGTTCAAACATTGAGGAATATGTGAATAAAATAGTAACCACCGCCCACAAACTGAGGAATGTAGGTTTCCACGTTGACGATGAATGGTTGGGAACACTAATGTTGGCTGGTTTGCCGGAACAATACAAACCAATGATCATGGGACTGGAAAGCTCCGGTGTAAAGATAAGTACAGACTCCATAAAAACTAAACTTTTGCAAGAGGTTAAAGAGTCAAATGTCTCTGTTCTTTACACAAAGCATAAATCGACCCTTCGACATAGTGTTAATAATAATCAGCAAAAAAAACCATTGGGACCGCGTTGCTACAACTGCAATAAGTATGGCCACATGAGTAAGTTTTGCAACAAGAATAAAAATGATAATAAAGGTTTTGCAGCAGTTTTTTCAGCAGCTCATGAACATATTAACAGTGTAGAATGGTATGTGGATTCTGGAGCGTCTTTACATATGACCAACTTATTTGATTGTATGTATGATGTCCGCTCACCACCGATACAACATATTAAGGTTGCCAACAACACATCCGTCTCCGTAGAAAAAATGGGTAATGTAAACTTGGACTTAATTGGAGAAAATGGTGAGATCAATCACATACAGGTGAGAGATATTTTATATGTTCCACATTTGAGCACCAACTTATTGTCAGTCAGTCAGTTAACAAAAAATGGCTGTCAAGTAATATTCAATAAAACTGGTTGTGAAATATACAATACCAAGAAAAAATTAATTGCAACAGCAAGGTTAATAAATAACATGTATAAGTTAAATATTGCCAAAGGAAATGCATTGATGTCCACTGTAGATAGTCAAAATATAGATGTGTGGCATCGTAGAATGGGACATTTAAATTACAATGATGTTAGTAGACTACCATTATGTACTGAAGGTGTCAAATTATCAAAAACAGAAACATTGAATAATAATTGCGTTTCATGTTTGCAAGGCAAACAGACAAGACTTCCGTTCAAAAATGTGGGCTCACGGGCCACTGCACCACTGGAACTGATACACTCAGACTTGTGTGGTCCTATGGAGACGCCATCTATGGGAGGAGCCAGGTATTTCATCACTTTTATACATGATTACTCTAGAAAGGTATCTGTATATTTCCTGAAAAATAAAATGAATATCAGAGCAGTCTTTGACATGTACCAGAAGGAGATGGAGAACCAATTGGGTTGTAAAATAAAAATTCTACGCACAGATAATGGCTTAGAATATATTAATAATCAATTGTCTCAATATTTGGCAGGAACAGGTATCAAGCATCAAACGACTGCACCGTATACGCCCGAGCAAAACGGACTTGCCGAGCGGATGAATCGCACTCTAGTGGAGCGTGCGAGATGTATGCTGTTTGATGCTGGACTTTCGAAACAGTATTGGGCAGAGGCAGTGGAGACAGCTACGCATATAGTAAATCGCTCTCCGAGTCGAGTTCTTGACTACGTGACACCACTACAAAAATTAACAGGTATTATACCAAACATATCACATCTTAGAATATTTGGTTGTAAAGCCATGGTTCACGTGCCGAAAGAAAAAAGACTAAAGTGGGATCCAAAATCTACTGAAATGATATTTCTTGGATACTGTGAAAATACCAAAGCATATAGATTATTAAATCCAAATACAAAGAAGATTACTAAAAGCAGAAATGTAACATTTTTAGAAGACTGCCACTGTAATGAAAGCTTAAGCACAAAAAATATTAACAATAATAATAAATTACAAATACCTGTGACATTAACAGAGACTATAGAAACTCCAACTAATGAAGAAAACTCTGGCTCCGTAGACAATGACCCAAATATAGGGATAAGCTGTTCTACACCTATATCAGATGAGAGTTATATGGATCCATGTAATCATGATACAACTTATGAACCTAGCACTGAATGCTCACTTGAATCTCCAAACCGATTTATAAATCTGAGACCTCGTAGAAGGCAGGCCAATTTGGATGATGAAGAAAATGTACATGCATGTTTGGTTCTAAATCAGGATCCAGTGACAGTTGAGGAAGCATTGTCCTGCTCAGAATCCAGTCATTGGAAGAAAGCCATGGAGGAAGAGTATAAGTCATTAATAAAAAATGACACTTGGCTTTTATGTGACTTGCCGACTGGGAAGAAGGCTATACCTTGCAAATGGGTTTTTAAGACAAAAAGAGATGAGAAAGGAAACATAGCAAAATATAAGGCGAGATTAGTAATTAAAGGATGTGCTCAGAAGAAAGGAATGGATTACAATGAAATATATTCACCGGTAATCAGATATTCATCCCTCCGCTATCTGTTTGCACTGGCAGTAAAATATAATTTGGATATTGATCAAATGGATGCTGTGTCTGCCTTTCTACAGGGTGATGTAGAAGAAAATATTTATATGAAACAGCCCCCAAGCTTTGAAAAAAATAATACACAAGTGTGTTTATTGAAAAAGTCACTCTATGGATTAAAACAAGCCAGTAGACAATGGAACAAGAAATTAGATAACAAATTGAAAGAAATTGGTTTGACACAATCATTGCTTGATCCCTGTATTTATTACAGAATAGAAAAAGAAAACATAACATTCTTAGCTGTATATGTAGATGATTTATTATTATTTACTAGTTCCATGGAAACGAAAAATTACATAAAGGGAAAATTATTTTCTAACTTTGAAATGAAAGACTTGGGAGAGCTTAAACACTGTTTGGGCTTACATGTACATAGAGACAGAAAAAATGGTGTCCTATATATAAATCAGAAGCAATATATTCAGGACTTACTGAGTAAATATGGAATGTCAAATTGTAAAGGTGTAAAAACGCCTATTGATCCGAAGACTAAGTTCAATACGAGTCAAACTCGGACTACTGTTGACGTGACTTCATATCAGGAAATGATTGGATCGTTACTGTATTTATCACAAGGAACCCGCCCAGATATAGCATATGCTGTGAATACTTTAAGTAGATTTAACTCAAAACCGGAAATGCAGCATTTGTTGGCACTGAAACGAGTTCTAAGATATTTAAATTACACTGAAAATTATGCATTAACCTATAAACAAAATAAAGAAGAAGAATCAATACTTGGCTATTGTGATGCTGATTGGGCTAGCAATGAAGATGACAGAAGATCATGTACCGGCTATGTATTTATATTTCAGGGTGGCGCAATAACGTGGAACTCACGCCGACAACAAACAGTTGCGCTATCCACAACTGAAGCTGAATACATGTCGCTCTCTAGCTGTACTCAAGAGGCGATGTGGCTTAGGCAAATGCAAGAAGAGTTCTGGCCCCACTTGGCCAGTATACCTGTCACCATTCTATGTGATAACCAAAGTGCTATTAAACTTGCAGGTACTGAAAACTATCATTCCAGGTCTAAGCACATAGACATACGACACCACTTTGTACGTGACAAAGTGCACTTAAAGAAGATTGTTATTAAGTATATCCAGTCAAGTGAGATGGTGGCGGACTCGCTGACTAAAGGGACTCCGCAATTGAAGCTGGACTACTGCTCTGCTCAAATGGGTTTATGTCCAAGGGAGGATATTGGAATTAGAACATAAACCTAATTGACAAAACGCATCCATGCCGCGTTTTGTTACTCAACGAGCGATCCGCGCGCCTCTAGTGCATTGTAACAACACTATCTTCTCTCTGTCTGCTGTGGTCGCTAACTGGTTGAATCTTGTAACGTTTTTCCGATTAAAATCTTCTATTAACTTTAAATCTAGTTTTTCTTTACAATATCTATAATGTAAAGTTTTCCAAAGAATAATTGATTTTTGTATTGACATTTTACATATGTCACTCCGTAAGGTTTAATTATTTCGCCAGTATACGTTCTTAATTTCATTTCAGTTTTATAAATTTTCTTATTTACCTGTAAACGTTTAAATTGATTTAATGACGTAGTTGTAAGAGTAGCTCCAGTATCGAATTCCATTTTGATTGGTTTTTGTTCTATTTTTATTGAAATCAAATACCTTTCCGAAATTTCACTTTTAATTAAGTTGATCTCTGCGACGCTGTCATTACTAACAATACTTTCAGAATCATCTATTCGGTTGATCCTATTTGTCTTACTGAGACAAACTCTGGCTAAATGTCCTTCTTTTTGACATTTTCTGCAAATCGCCTTAATGGCTCCACATTCGTTTGCCCGATGATCTGATTTTCCGCATTTGAAGCATTTCCCTTGTAAATCCTTTATTGAAAGTGGTGGCCTCATTTCTTTGCGTGGTTGTATGGGTGATGAATTTGAAGTGAATTTCCTTGATGTAAACTTAGGAGGAGACGTAGAAATTCTATTGACTGCATCTGGTTTACTTGCGATGTCATGGGATATTTCAAAGTTGTCTGCTTTTCCCATTTCCATGGCTGTAGCAAAACTTTCCAGTTCAGCAAAAGGTGGAGTATTTCGATCTTGTAAAATTCTAGTACGGATATCTCCGTCCTTCAGACCTCGTATGAATTGTAAAGTCAAAAAGTTTTCTAGTGTGGGTTTCTTGCAATTCAGGCATTTAAATTCGCAATTAGTAGCAAGCCTTTTCAGTTCTGAGGCAAATGTCGAAATAGTTTCATCTTTATTCTGTATGCGTGAAATAAATTTGTGCTGTAGAGCCCATATACTAGGTTGTGGGCTAATGTACTGGCTTAAAATTTGGGTAAGATCTTCAAATGATTTGTTTATTGGATCTTCGGGTGAGCACAGATCATAAATTCTTTCGTGGAGTTCCGGTGAAATAGTAGATAGCAAAATATATACTTTCGTTTTGGGCTCAGTTATTTTGTTTAACAGCAGGTAGACAGTGAGCCTTTTGATAAATCCGTGAAATGTTTCATTTTCTTGTAGATGTTGAAAATGTAGTTTTACAGATGGTTCTATTACAGAACTCGTACTAGGAACTACGTTTGTAGAATTCGAGTTGGTTCTTGTAAGGTTAACTCGTTGTAAGGTTAATAATTTTGTTTTAAGATTTGTGCAACATTCCGTAAAATCGTACCTGTAATCAGTTTCATGTTCTAAGTTATCATCTTCGGTTTCAAGTTCAATTTGTTCCTGTATATTTTCAAACTTTTGTAGTGTATTCTCGATAATTTGTAAACGAGATTCAATTTCTTCGTTTGAAAAATTTTCATGTGTATTTACGTAGTTATTTATTCTGGTGAGAGTGCCTCGTAAACAGGACCGCACTTTCATGTATTTTTCTTTCGTAATTGTAGACATCCTCGTCGCCAATATCAAATAAAATAATTGCTTAGTAAAATCACTGTTTATTTTATTATGAGTTTTCGATAACAACGGATTGGTTGCTAGGGTAACTGTCATGTCGCATATGTGACACTTTATTTAAACTGTTCGTTGAAGTCCAAGGATGGTTTTTACGGCGAGAAAAATTCGAATAATTGCCGGGAAAAATCTAAAGACAGTCCGTTTCTTTTTCCAGTACAAACGTTTTCTAACTAAAATTTAGAGTCAAGCCACAATCCAAATCTTTTTGACAGAACAAAGTCTGTCGGGTCCGCTAGTATTATATACAAACATTACCATGTGTACCCCTTTGCAAGGAACTAGAATTTTGGAAATTCCCCGGTACAGTTTGTTAACCGACTATAACTTGAATAAAAAAATAAGACAAAGAAAAATATGCATATCTACACTTGTTGGTTGGTTGGTGAAAATCCAAATTCATTAATAGACACCTAATAAACCAGTATTTGTTCAGTTCAAAACATTAACATAGCGTTTAAAAACCAAGTGCGTACCTCCTATTTGCACAGGCTCGTTGCAAAATGCAACTCGGCTGCAGCGGGGGCCACTTACACTAACATTGGCAGCCGTGCCGGTATTACCAACCCCTGTTTTATTAATCAAACACACGTTTATAGCATTTAACGAAATAAAATCTGTGCCCTTATTCACAAACTTAAATATTAAAAGAAAAAAAGAGGGACTGTACTTTAAGTACCGCATAGATTGCTGGTTTTTACTGTTTCTCGTTAAATTTATTCTTGTGAGGCTCTTTTGCCATTTCGTAAACAAAAATTAAAGAAACCGCGTTAAAAAATTGGTTCGTTTACCATATTGACCCGATCAGGGATCGAACCCGGAATTTCGGGATTCCAACCTCGGGAATTATAAAATGTTATGTAAATTATCCTAGTAATATTATAAATTCGACTGTGTAAGAATGTATGTGTTATACGCAAAAAATGCTAAAGCGGATTTGGCTGAACTGAAACTGAATGGTAGGAAGATATGATATATTAAATAAACATATAAAATACTTTTTATCCCACAATAACTCGGCTGAAGTCGTAGACATCAGCCAGTACATGATAATAGCTTATTAAAATTGGGCGTTGATTCGCCGTCAAGTTAATTTATAACTGTTCTAAATTCCCTTGGACATAAGCCCAAAGTTAGTCTTGTTTTCATAATACAAAGAAAAACCTTTATTCTATACCGGTTAACTGGTGTGATTATCAGGAATATTTTTTCTCGATTGATTTGTGACCAATACTTTTTTTTAGCAAATAAATGCCCCATAGTTTGACAACAGCTAGAACGCAGTACTCTAGAGTATTAAATAAAAACATGCGCTTTTAAGTAGGCTAATTTAATGTACATTTGTGTCCTGAATATATTTTTAACCCCAGTCAGACTGTAGTTAAATTTAAAACACTAGTGCTGAGGGATAGATGCATTGATTTATCGATGGCCTACTGCAAAAATTATTCTCACAATGTAAATGTGAATAGTGACAATGAAATAAAAAGCAAACTTTATTGACGCCTTCTAAGGCCTTAAATCATATTAATATCCATTCTTATACGAATGCAAAAGTAACTCTGTCTGTCTGTCTGTTTATCTGGCCGGCTTTCACGCCTTAACCACTGAACCAATTTTGATGAAATTTGGTTAGGTATACGATGTACCTCTAGATAGGCTATTTTTTGTTTTGAAAATAAGGGGGACGGGGTAATCGCGCCCTTGAATGTTTACATGGAAAATTCTTTATTTATTTAGTTAGAGATTTGAAATTTGGCAAAAACTATAGCTCAAAACTTTGATCAAAATATGGACTACTTTTTGTTTCGAATATTAGGCGAGAAATAGGAGTAAAACTGACCATAAAAGTATAGTGCTCACGTGAACGAAGTCGCGGGCACAGCTAGTATTCGTATATTTGGTAAAACTTAATGACATATTTAAGTTTTCGTGAAATAAAATAAACCATCGATAATGGATCAGAGGCAACACTAAAATCACCTTTATTTCTCGTGGAAATGGATGCGCAGCGAGTGACGAAGTGATTTTGTTTTTAATATTCATGCGACTCGCTACTCTGCCTTTTAGCCCAACTTAGTTAGCTCGGAACTGTTTGGGAACTGAAATAAGTGAAGTGCACTTTTATCGTTCGAGTTAAGTATTTACGATTTGAGTGAGGTTTTTACTTTTTAAAATCGAGATTGCATATAGCATGCTATGTCTTGAGTCTTTTTTACTGTTTGAAATTTTACGTGCGTATCAAATGTGCCTTTATTAATTACAGCAAGAGCCCTATTAGTTACCGGTACTAAAAGCAAGCTGAGCTTATTTTTGTAATAGCTGTTATTTGCAGTTTTGCCAGTGTCAATTTGTAATTAAAAGTATCATATTTGTAAATCTTGTATGTCATCTGTCTTCCTATTAAATTTCCCTCAAATCCCTTCTGTAAAATTTTCGTGAACATCCACACATTATGTAAAGTTTTTATTATAGTATATGTTCAATATTTTTCTGGACCAAAATAGACCTTACCCATTGCGAATATCTATATTTTATTTCTTTGTTTTCTATTACTACTACTCGGAATCTGGAATTTACCTCCGACTTTTATATCTAGGTGTTTTAACTGTCCAATTTATTTGTTTCCTAGTTTTCAACCATCTTTTTTATTTCTTTATTCTTTTATTTATTTCTACTCTTTATTTTTTCAGGATTGGGGCTCAGAAAATATCTTGTTTTCAGCTTGTCCTATTTTACACGTAATTATATTCTTGATTTTCTTCTCTCTAGCTTAGGCAACAAGTAGAAACTTCCATGTATTACATTCACAATAGTAGCCGATAAAAATATTTTGTAAACATTACGTTACTCTATATACTCTTCGTTAAATAGATGGCACAAATATAGCTCTATACATCACGACATCCACATATTCATACTTATAAACTTTCGCGTGTATTTTGTAGGTAGGTACTTGTTTCTTGTTTGACTGCCCAGTGTTTCCTAGTCACCAAATGGCTCCAAATGGCACCGATCCATTATGGACCTCCGTATTTCCGTATTTGACGACCTCTGTAGCAGAGGCAAGCGTGCCGGACTTTGGCGGCGCGCCATCTCTGAGGTTCCGGGTTCGATCCCCGGTCGGGTCAATATGGGAAACGAACTTTTCTATATTGTCTCGGGTCTGGGTGTTGTGGCACCTTCGTTGTTTCTAATTTCTGTAACACAAATGCTTTAGCTACTTACCACAGAATCAGAGCATTGTATGTGATGTTGTCCAATATTATTTATTTATTTATAACCACGACGTTTCCAGCCCGTTGTTACCGCACTACGAATACCTGTCATTTCACAAACGTTTACTGAAATTGCACTTGAGCGGAAATCTGTCCGTCCGATCGTTTTACGGCCTAACGATCGCCGACGGAGACAAATAGCCGTAGGTAACCAGCACACGAATATTGAAGTAAATAAAGAAATAAATATTGGACAACATCACATACATTGCTCTGATCCTGTGGTGTAGCTAAAGCACTTTTTTTACAGAAATCAGAAACAACGACGGTACTACAACACCCAGACCCTAGAGACTATAGAGAAGTTCGTTTCCTATATGGAACCGACGGCAAAGTCCGGCCCATGTATGTGTTATTGGCCAATATTCTATTAAAAATATATCTATTCATATATATATCTACTAGCTGTGCCCGCGACTTTGTTCGCGTGGACTACATCCTTTCATGGTCGGTTTTACCCATATCTCCCCTAAATTTCGAAACAAAAAGTAGTCTATATTTTAATAGAGCTATATTTGTGCCAACTTTCATATCTTAACTTAAAAAATAAACATTTTCCCATATAAACTTTCAAAGGTGGCATTACCCCCCCCCCCCCCCTCTTACTTTCTAATAAAAAGTAGCCTATGTCCGTTCTTGAGATTCAACGTATGCCTATGCCAAATTTCATCAAAATCGGTTGAGAGGTTTAAGTGGGAAAGCGTAACAGACAGACAGAGTTACTTTCGCATTTATAATATTAGTAGGGATTGGTAGGGACTAAAAAAACCGCATCAAAATCCGTTGCGTAGTTTTAAAGATTTAAGCGTACATATAGGGACAGAAAAGGCGACTTTGTTTTATACCATGCAGTAATTGAAGCCAAAGATATATAAGACAGCAGAAATAAAATTAAATGTATCAGATCGTAACCTCAAATCCCCTTTTATGAATCAAATCAGACTAATATCACGAAAATGTAATAAATTCGTGCGATTCATCCAAAGGGAAAATTCGATACTAAGTTAACCAAAGCATATTTCAGAGCTCATATCTAGAAATAATCGTATTTCAGTCTGGTTGCCATTACGAAATAACCTAAATTCAATATAATGACTGTGATATCAAAATTCGATCAGTAAATGTGAATTTAATCATCAAAAATTCTTAAAGATACGAGTAAGATTAAAATAGAGTTCCTTCAGAATTATTTGATTCAAAGATATGTAGGTAATATTCATCCGTGGTTCATGTTATTGACATTTGCAAGGAGAGTCGAGATTGGAGTTGAAGGTTTTAATCAAATATGTTTTACCCGACTTCGCAAAAGGAGAAGGTTTACGGTTGTATCACTAGATACTAATATTATAATAATGTAACAATCTTTATTTTTTTAACCATTGGTTACATTTAATACAATTGGCTACTTGAAAGTTTTTGAAAAAGTAATGTAAAATGTGTGCCCGTTCATTTTATATCCCAAGCAATTCGATTTATCTGGAAAAAATGTAAATAACCAGAGAAAAATAAGATTTTGTGTAACACATTTAAAAAGCGCGCGAAAACGCCAAGTCTCGTCACTGTTGCAATTATGACGTCAACGTCCTAGACAACGAACCGATACGCATCTTCTTCTTCTTCTTTAGCCTGACTCAACCATTTCGGTGTAGGCCTCCTTCAACATTTTCCACCTTTCTCTGCATTGTGCCTTCTGCATCCAGTTTGAGCCTGCGACCCTCTTTACGTCATCCTTCCAACGCATTTGTGGTCTGCCTTTAGGGCGTTTATTTCCCCAAGGTTTCCACTCGAGCAGACGTTTGCACCAGGAGGACTCATTCCGGGCAATATGCCCTGCCCATTTCCATTTCAGGTGTGCCACTCGCTTTGTTACATCTGCGACCTTGCTTTTATCTCTGAGCCATTTATTTGTTTTATGATCCATCAGTGTCACTCCTACCAGCTTTCTCTCTACAGCCCTCTGGGCCACTTCCAATCTGCTGATGGTGTCTTTGGTGAAAACCCAGGTTTCGGCACCATAAGTGAGCACTGGTAGGATGCACTGGTTAAATATCCTGGCTTTTTGTTCCGCAGAGATCTTCATCTTGAAAGCAAAGTCCAGTTTTGAGTATGCTGCCCACATAAGCCTTATCCGTCTGTGCAGCTCATTTGTTTGGTTGTCCTTTCCCAATCTGATTTCTTGCCCCAAGTAAATGTATTTTTCCACACGTTCTATGATGGTTTGGTTGATAGTTATGATGGTGTTATTTCCATGGGTGTTTGACATTATTTTGGTCTTATCCAAATTCATCTCCAAACCGACTTGCAAAGAGACATCACTCAGCTGCTGGAGCATTATTTGTAACTCTTCTGGGTTATCTGTGAGAAGAACGATGTCATCGGCAAACCTGAGGTTATTCAGTCTAGTTCCTGCTATGTTCAGACCACGTTGTTCCCATGAAAGTTTTTTGAATATGTCTTCCAGAACTAATGTGAATAGCTTTGGGGACAGTGTATCTCCTTGCCTAACACCTCTTTTTATTGCTATTGGTTCTATAGATTCCATCAGAGTTACTTTCATGGTTGCATTGTCGTAGATGTTTTTGATTAATGTTGTATATCGATGATCTATTCGAGCGTTTCGCAATGACTGAGTTACAGCCCAGGACTCCACACTATCAAAAGCCTTCGTGTAATCGATAAATGCTATCCATAATGGCATCTGGTACTCCGTTGCTTTTTCGATTAAAGTCCTCATTGTCAAAATGTGGTCCATGGTGCCAAAGCCGCTTCTGAACCCTGCTTGCTCAACTGGTTGGTAAAAATCGAATTTATTAGTAAGGCGAATCGTGACGATCTTAGTAAGTAGTTTGTAAAGTTGTGATAACAAACTAATTGGGCGAAATTTTCCTAAATCTGCCTTATTACCTTTTTTAAATAACAGTATGACGTTAGCACATTCCCATTCTTTGGGTATCCTCCCTTCCTCCAGACATTTATTAAGTAATTTGTTGAGGATTTGCATCACTATATCTCCGCCTTCTTTGACCATTTCGATAATAACGCCATCTTCTCCAGGAGTTTTATTGTTCTTCATTTTTCCAAGAGCATATTCAATTTCAGCGTTCGTAATTTCCGGCACATCTTCGGAGCCAACGTTAATAACAGCTTTTGAGTTATTTGCAACTGTGTTTATGCCTTTAGATGAATAAAGTTGCCCATAGAACTCTTCAACAACTCTCAGTAGTCTGCTTTTTTCTGTGACCAAATTTCCTTGTGAGTCTAGCAGTTTGGTTATTTGTTGGTTACCTACTGAGAGAGCATTTCTGAACACCTTTGGACCTTTGTACTTTTCAATAATAGACGTTACTATATGTTCGCGATATTCTTTGACATCTTCTTCGACGTTTTGTCTCACTTGTTTACATAGTAATTTGAACTGATTAGTTGTGGTAAGGCCTTGATTTATTAACTGCCTTCTTTCCTCTAGCAACTTTTTAGTTTGGTCTTTCAGTTTAGAGTGGTTGTTCTTGCTTTTAGGTGTTATTTCTTTTGCTATTGTGTAGAGGGCATTCTGTAAGTGTTGGGCGAGTTCATCGATGCCTAAGGTGTCAGTGTCTATATTCAGTTTATTTTGCAGCTTTTGTTGATAGATATCTCTGTTTGCTCTGAGCGCAATGGGATCTACTTTCGTCTTCTTTGCTCTAATCTTCGAAAATCGCTTTAGTTTTTCAGGAATTCCTACCATTGCTCGAATGAGACGATGATCACTGCCCGTATTAAAGCTGTTAAGGACGCTGACGTCTTTTACGATGTTTTTATGACTGCAGAATACGAAATCTATTTCATTCGAATGTCTCCCACCCGGAGACAACCATGTCCACTTTCTTTCGGGTCTTTTTTGGTAAAAGGAACTCATATGAAAGAGTTTACTTTGCTCCAGAAAATTGGTGAGTATGCGTCCTCTTAAGTTTCTCATTCCATAACCAAAGTCTCCTATGAAATTTTCGGACAAATCTTCTTTGACTCCAATTTTCGCATTAAAGTCCCCCGTTAGAATAGTGTACGTAGTTTGGTTTTCCTGCATACACCTCAAAATATCCTCGTACACCGCTTCAGCCTCGTCATCAGATGATGTACTCGTTGGTAGATAGGCTTGTATGACTTTCAGCGATGCACACAGGGAAATCTTTAGGACGACGTAAACCACCCTGTCAGACATAGAGTTTATTGTTGTTATATTGTCCTTGAGGCTTCTGTTAATTAGCAGTGCTACTCCGTGCTCGTGCAAATCTTCTTTACCTCTGTAGTACAAGAGATGGCCAGTATGCAACCTGAGGCAAGATTCTCCGGACCTACGCACTTCGGATAAACCAACTATGCTCCATTTAATCTTGTCTAGTTCGTACAGTAGCTCTTCTAGACGGTCATCTGTTCTTAATGTCCTGACATTGTATGAGGCTACGGCAATCTTTGTTGTTTTATTTATGTGTTTACGGCAGCCAGTTTTCTCCCAGGGATTCTTAGCACCCCTGAGTCCACCAGAACCCACGCTGCTGCCTTTGCTGGGTGTCGTGGACCCGCTGGGAACTCGGGGCCATTTTTTGTTTTGTGTTGCGGACGTGAGGGATCAGCGAAGAAAAAGATGATGAAAAGAAGTGAAATATTCAAAATGTTGCGGACGTGAGGGATCAGCGAAGAAAAAGATGATGAAAAGATGTAAAATGTTGTATTTTCCAAGTGAGTGCAAGTATGTACAGAAGGAATGAATGTGACAGCGAAAAGGTAAACAAAAATAATATCAAAAAATAGACGTCAAATTTAAAAGTAAAAGTAAAATCTAAAAAGTATGTAGGTTCGGTTGGCCACATTTTGTCTTTCCATAATGTTGAAGGGGTTTAGGCATATCAACCCACCCGCTTGCCTAAGGCGTCCTGGTGGATGAGAAGTAATCCATCTTACTCGGACTATGGGTGCTACCGTTGTTTTTTCGATAAGAATCCTCCGCTACCAACCCTAAGGTGTCACTCCTTCCCTGAGCGTACCTAGATCACTAGACCGTCAGACGCCCTAGTGACCCCTCCTGTCTCTCTCTGTTCATTGACCCAACTTCCCACGGGGATTATACCACCATCTTCGGTAGGGTTCCTCAATTTAACGGGGTCCACCGCGTGAAGGCGAGAGTGGAGTTGAGGTGCAGAGGCTAGAAAATTTCTTTTGTAGAAATTTTTGTATTGCGCATGACACCCCCATGGACCACCCCCGATACGCATAGGAACGACTTAATTTAGAAAAACGGAAAATGTTTTAATAAATTATTAATACGATTAGAGACACAATAATTCAATGTAATCGGTAAAATAATCATTGTCTCGCCACATTAAAATAAATAATTTTCGCCGACAGCTGTCATTTCCGAATTGCAATGGTGGTTTCCGTTTCGGTTCCTTTTTTCCACAGATAAAAATAGTAAAATTTATTTTGCAAAAATAAAATACTAACTATGCTTTTAATTAAAAAATAAAAATCTAAAATTATTACTTAACTAATAAGCTAACGTATCTAACACTTTTCATATTTTATTGTTAACACTGTCAAGTAGCCAATTAACAGGCGGTCACTGCACTAAGCAACTGGCTTGTCTCGCAGCGGCCAAAAAACAATTTCTTAACGAAATATTAATGTGCAAACGCAGGGTACGCTAGTATACTAAATAATAAACTATGTAATTAAAATAGTAAATTTAAATATATCTTTATTAAATGAGGAAACTGAAAAAAAAAATGTGTATGTTTAGATGGATGGATCGATTTTAATTAAACTTTACAATATTAAAGCTCATACATCAGAATAACAGGCACACTTTATAAAGATTTTGTGTGAAAATTATCTAACATGACGATTTAAATAGTTACGCTTTAATAGTGACGATTTAAATGTTATTATTTTTTATGTATTTTTTTGTACTAATCATGTTATGGTATTCATGTTTCGTGTTAAAATTTTTCTCAATAAAACTTTTGCACGACCGCATCCGTTTCTCGATATTTCCTCTACCTAAAGGTTGTCTGGAAGAGATTGCTTTTTAGCAATAAGACCGCCTAAATTGTACTTGGTTATGTCTGTAAAACCAATTTCTGTAAAATTTTCTGTGCAATAAAGTGTATCTATCTATCTATCTATCTACGCGTTGACAAATGAGTGCGCAATACGCGATGGCGGGCAAAATTTTTTAAGTTAGAGATATGTAATTCGGTACAAATATAAAATATGTTACAAATATGAAACTTGGATTAAAACATGGACTACTTTTTGTTCCGAATATTTGAAGAGATAGGAGTAAAACTGACCATGAAAGTATGTATACGCATTGTAGAATAAACTTTAGGATAGTGAACAGATGATTTGATTGAATTTGAACAAAGCAGCCCCAACTAAACTGAATACATTATTCGAGCAACTTGTCAACGAACACAAGGATATTTCCTCCGTTGCTTCCGCACCGCGAAGTTTCGCGGCCGCGGATCCAGTTCAGCGACTATGATTAAGTTTGTGAAAATATTCGCTGTTTACCCTCAGAGTTTGTTTTCGCCGGTGACATTATGCCACAGTCGTGGTTACCTCCGCAATCTTACAGAAACGATTGTTAAAATAACATTTTAAAATATGACGGCGGTAACGCGCGAAACTTTTTTTGGCAAAAAATCAATTATGTAATTGGTTAAAAAAAAATTTGTTAATAGGATTGTTTTTTTTTTATAGTAGCGCAGTATATTGGCTCCTCCCAGCCTGATGGTAAGCAAGAGAGGAACCCACATCGCGATGACAACGGATTTGATATCGAAATATCCTATCCGTTAGCATCGCCATACTGGCCCGCAAGATGTTTCTTCACGCTCCTTTTGAAGGAATCCATGTCAAAGGAAGAAGGAAACACATGAGACGGCAACGAGTTCCACTTCTTTATGGATTGTAAACAAATTACGCGAAACAACTACATGAATCACAATTGATTTGATATCAATGATATCAAATGTACTGTTTGGTATAATGAGTACATACAGACGATAGACACTAACTGAGGGCATAATCTGGAACACCATATCCCAAATCCAATTTAGATTTTTTAATTTACAAATGTAGCACACTCTATTAGTAATACCTAGACAGGATAGGGGACGGTTTTATTTTGCTAAGGGCCCAGGGTCACCTAGCTTCGTCGCTGGCTCTCCGAATACATATAATTAAAATTGTTGAAAAGTCGCTGCTTGCCCTTAGGCTTTTACGTCATCACATTCCACTGGTTAGCAATGGCCTCATTAAAAGCCACTGAGCCCTACACAAATGTACAAAAAGGCTCAATTTAGGAAGAAATTGTCTACCAACTTTAATTTTAACACACGGAAGATTGTTACATGTAAAGAATACGTTATTGAAATAGGTAAGTCAGCAAAATATCATCCTAATTATTGTACCACAGGGCTATAGCTTCCATTGATGCTGCAACGCTTACATTTTTCGAGTGCTCATGGCTACAGTAGAGTCACTCTCGGGTAAACCATGCTTTAGAGTGAGACAGCCTGAAGAGCGGATACCTCCTTTTACGAGGACTTTTCGATGCGGAAGGAAGCGGTGATTTGAAAGTGGGAGGAGGAACAGCCGTCTCTTGACACAGACGAAGACTATTGAGAGCGCGAGAAACAACAAGGAACGTGAAGAAACATCTTGCGGGCCAGTATGGCGATGCTAACGGATAGGATATTATGGTGTGAAAACCGTTGTCATCGTGATGTGGATTCCTCTCTTGCTTACAATCAGGCTGCGAGGAGTCAATATACTGTGCTACTATGACTGGGTAACTAAGTTACCCAGTGGAGTCTTGCCGGCTTACGAATGAGGGCACCTCAGCCGGCATTCCAGTCACAGTCTCTACCACGAGGCGGTGTGGTCGAGTGGACTTGCTATACTCACTTATCCCCTTCAACCGTTTTAGCTAGCAGGAAGCGGCCATTCCGCCGGTGGTACTGTGGTGGCTCCAAGCGGACGGACATTCGCGGAGCATCACAATCAAGGCAATGATGTTTACGGGAGGGGTTTAGTTGTTAGTTCTTTATAGGGTAGGGTGTCAACAGAAAAACGGAGGAAAAAGGATATACCGGCTAACGGTTGATACAGCAGAAAAATTTCATCGCCTACGATAACTTGCGGTTAGCTCAGTTGGTAAGAGCAGCACGCGCGATACGTGAAGGTCGTGGGTTCGATTCCCGCATCGCAAGGGGAGATAAAATTTTTCTGTTTCTAATATTCTTACTGCAGAATCAGAACAATTTATGTATGTGATGTTGTCCAATATTAATTTATTATTAGCTGTGCCCGCAACTTCGTTCGCGTGGACTACATCCTTTCATGGTCGGTTTTACCTCTACCACCCGTAATATTCGAAACAAAAAGTAGTCTATATTTTATAGAGCTATATTTGTGCCAACTTTCATATCTCTAACTTAAAAAATAAACATTTTCCCATATAAACTTTCAAAGGTGGCATTACCCCCCGCCCCCCCCTTACTTTCTAACAAAAAGTAGCCTATGTCCGTTCTTGAGGTTCAACGTTTACCTATGCCAAATTTCATCAAAATCGGTTGAAAGGAGGACAGACAGACAGACAGACAGAGTTACTTTCGCATTTATAATATTAGTAGGGATTTTAATCTTAAAAGTCGTACACAACAGTTAGTGGTTTAATAAAAGCAAGAACCCAAGTTGGCCTCACACGATACCTTATGTTTTATGTAGACTGTCTAATATTGTGTGTGTTCAGTAATTGTGTGATCGTCAATAAATAAATGTTTCTTTCTTTCAAAAGCGTCCCCACTTTATTTGACTGATCCAGCGTAACAGAATTAGCTTTTAGTCGGATTCAAACCCGAGTATTAGCGGAATCAACCACCGCGAACCGACTCAGTACATTAATTAGTTAATCTGTTAATTTAAAATATCAATTTTGGTAGTATGCCCTCCGTTCACTTTTTAGATAGATAGATAGATATACTTTATTGCACAAAATCTTTACAGAAATAGGTTTTACAGAAAAATTATAGTACAATTTAGGCGGTCTTATCGCTAGAAAGCGATCTCTTCCAGACAACCTTAAGGTAGAGGAAATAGTAGATGGCGAGAAATGGGTACGGCCGTGCAACATAAATACAGTTTTTATTTTAGAATTATTTCGTAGTTTAACATGATAAACAAACATAAACTCATAAATATATAACATTATAAATATATACAAATATATATATATATATATATATATACAAACAAACATATTTAACATATATAAAATCAAGTAAAGAGTTTTGACTCAAAAAAAAAAAATATTAATAATGTTAATAAGTAGGATAAGTGTATGAAAATTACTGACAACCAACATGCCCAGCTGGAATTATAGATAGAGGACATAAATTAACATTCATTAAGTGAGAGGAAGTACGATTTAACCCTGAGTTTAAAAATGGGAAGGGTCTCAGATAATCTGATAGATAAAGGTAAAGAATTGCATAAGCGAATTGATTGGATAGTGAAGGATTGGGAATAATATTCAGAAGAATGAGTAGGAAAAGTAAGGAGAAGTTTACGGGAGGACCGCATGTCACGTTCCTGGTTGAGCTGCAAGAAACGGAATCGTTCTTTAAGATAGGGAGGAGCAAGAGGATTAAATAGAACATTAAATAGGAGAGATAAAACGTGAAGGTCACGGCGTCGACGTATAGGAAGCCATTTAAGCTGAGCTCGAAATTCAGAGACATGGTCATACTTGCGCAGGCCGAAGATGATGCGGATACAAAAGTTTTGAAGACGCTCAAGCTTGTCAAGAAATATCTCTTTAAGGTTTGAATAGCAACAGTCTGCATAATCAAGAATAGGCAATAGTAAAGCCTGCACAAGTGCAATCTTGGTCTTTTTGTGGTAGTTTTAAAAATTTTCCCACAGCATTACCATCAAAGTGATAATGTTTTAGTAAGTAGGCCTTCCTGGCTTAGGGCAGGAGAGACGTACACAACCAAAAAAAGGCCCTCTGTTCTCAGCTGTCTCCAGTCTGGCCGGGAAAATGACTGAGATTTTTCCCAACCTGATCTATCCAGCGATCCATAATAAAATTTAGAATTAAATTTTTGTAAACAAATATTGGACAAGTTTTACAAACTATCCCAGACTCATAAAACTATAAATCACATGGAGGTGCCTCCAACTTCCACCGATAAATCACTTTCTGCCTTCAGGAGCTCGCGTTTAAAATATACAAGTTTGGATTTCAGCCAAAACGCAGGCGGCGGATTAATTTTTATTCAATCTCACGGTTGTTTGTTTGCCCTGGCGATGCGCTAGCAATTGCTTTTGGTTGGCCAATTTTAGTGGCATTTTGGCACGAAGTAACCTTCCACAGGTCAGTGACCCTGCAATGTAGCTTACTATATCTATAGTATACTATGCTAGGAACAAAGAACTAAAGGCTTTGACAACTTCCGTAGCCGAGAGGCGACCGAAGCGGAGTTTGGCGTCGCGCCTTCTCTGAGGTCCCTGGTTCGATCACCGGGACTCCAGGACCTTGACGGCAAAGAAACTTTAATATATTAAATCTCGAGTATGGGTGTTGTGGTATCGTCATTGTCGCTGTATTAATTTTGTAACACAAGTGCTTTAGCTACTTGCCACAGAATCAGAGCAATGTATAATTAAATAAATAAAATAAATAAATGTTGCCCAATATTAATAATAATTAGTAGAATCACTTTGCATTATATTCAATGACGATTCAAAAGTGTTACAAGTAACCTACTTGAATAAAGAAATATTTAATTGATTAATTGATTTCTAATGATCAAATATTTTTTATCATAATCACCAAATAAAGGCTTTCGTGTTCAATTTCACGTCATCGTATCACCGCTAACAGTAGTCATGAGTGACGTCAGCTTGTGACCACGGGTCATGCAACTTTACCGAAAGTACTGTTAAATAATGAAATAAATAAATAAATGCGCCAGACAATCACACCAATCACCTGGTCTCAAACTAAGTTTTTCCCTTGTAATATGAGTACCAGACGATGGTTACTAACTGGGGGCGTCATCCCAGTACACCCATACCCAAATCAATTCAGAAAAGTTCGTTTTCCAAATTGACCTGACCGGGAATCGAACCCGAGACTTGTCGCGCTTTAGCTGCCTACCTTAGCCACTGCACCACCGAGGTCGTCGAATTCACTAGCCCTACTCCCAAAAACGAAACGAACAAATAAAACATCTCGTTTTAAATAGTCAGCGGAGTTAATACGTGGTTTTTGACTGGCATAAATAATATAATGTCTTTTAAAAACTCTTCACTTGCATTCGAAATGATGTTTGTCATTGGATGCGACATGTTTTATTTTTGCTAGTGGGCTCAGCAGTGAACGAAAAGCATGGAAGAATTCCCAAACTTCAAACGAATATCGGCCCTAAAACACAAACAAATGTCAAGCACAAAAGTAATAAACGCATTAACTTTAAAAAAAACTTTAAGGCTATTTTAGGTCAACAAATAGACAGGGTTCGTTAGTTACGTCATTTCATAGAAAAGGATTGAACACGCGCTGTATTTGGTCCGCGCCTGTGACTCGCTGCGTCCTTGGAAAGTATGTTTACCGTCGCTGGTTTACTTTTTTAAGCCACGCCCACCGTGCCTTACTTTTTATGGTTGCCATTTTCAAGCGTTAGATATGCTTGGAACATACCTATGTTCTTTACTAAAAATGGAAGTACTTCCGCCGAGCTACGTGTTATCTGCTCAGGGATCAAGGTTTAGTGGCGACAACTCTAACATCGCGATGTAGGATCGATGTATTGATTGGCTAATGGTGCATTACGTATGGAGCGTTATTTACTACGCCAATTCTGCTAACGCTGTATTTGTGTCGACTTGTAGGTAATGCCGTAGGTCGGCACACTTCTATATAGTTTTCATTCAGTTGGGCGTACAAACTCGGGCATCTGCCATTTATTTGTTCTAGCTTGTAGTACTAATAATAATTGACACAAAGGTCCGGCTGGACTGCTGCAGGGAGGTTTGATTAAAGGAGGTTGTGGCGGACACGCTTCAGGGATCGACTGATTTACGGTATCTGGAAGAGACAGGAGAAATTGAACATTTAAAAATCACGAACAGGCTTCAACAACAATATAACGAGTTTCAACAGATGTGCATATCCATTTGAATAGTCTTTGAAAATTTAAAAGGTTACCATTGCATTTTCTGCAAGAATTAAAAAGTTTTTATTTTTATTTTTAGAGTTGATTTTCTCACACTCGTAATAAATATTATAGAACATCACATTAATTTTTATGATCGTTTAATAAGTAGCTCAAGCACTTGTGTTACAGAAATCAGAAACAATGACGGTATCACAACACCTTGACCCGACACAATATGGAAAAGCTCATTTCTCATATTGACCCAACCTGGGATTGAACCCGGGACCTCAGAGATGGCCCGACGTGAAAGTTCGACCCGCTGGCCTTTCGGCTACGGAGGTCGCCACCGTAAAATGGAACGCGAAAGTCTTAAATTATATATAGACTTGAAAATCATTATTTATATCTATCATGATATTTTTATGATCTGTATAACTAGTAATGACATATCTGGCACGTACCAGTTATGCCGTAAAAACGTCTGTGATTGATGTTAATGGAATGGGTGTCAATCCACAAGGAGTATTATTATCACCACTTCCGCTATATCTGCTGCAAATATATCTCGTTGAACGATTACAAGACCATTTTTGGAAGACGTTGCACCATGAATTTTAATAGAATGTAACTAAATAGAAACTGGGACGAATTAATAAATATAATTTTGAAATTTTTGTATCGGCGCACTAGCAATTTTAAATATTTTAAACAAACAGACAAATGTCATCCCCTTTTGGAGTATGGAATTAGAATCAACGAACTTCAACACGTTCGTATTAATTTTAATTTACATGTGGATAGTTTTTTCATTTACATGTTGTAGCTAAGATTGAAACAAATATGTAGGATTAGTGTATGAAATGAGGAAAATACCAACAAGCCCTGATTAAATGTAAAACTTGGGTAGAGGATACAAGTTTCGAAAGAAAGACTATTGATTTTAAAATTGGAAGGTTTTGCGGGCCAGTATGTCGATGCTTACGGATATGATATTTCGATATCAAATCCGTTGTCATCGCGATGTGGGTTCCTCTCTTGCTTACCATTAGGCTGGGAGGAGCCAATATACTGCGTTACTTAAAAAAATAATAACAAGAATAATAAATTGTATATGCCAAAAATCGTGGGCGAGGCCGCATCAGCTATTGTTCAACTAGTAACCAGTTTTAGCACACGTTTTGTCCACATTTTTCTCTATTTTTTCGCATCTTTTGGTCGCAACGTGATGTTATATAGCTGGACTATCCAACATAGAAAGATTTTTCATTTCAAATCAGTAGTTCCTGAGATAAGTGCTTTCAAACAAACGAACAAACTCTTCAGGTTTAAAATATTACTAGTGAATCCGACAGACTTCGTCCTGTCAAAAAGCTGAGAATGTGGCTTGACTTTAAATTTTAGTTAGATAATGTTTGTACAGGAAAAACAAAATGTCTGTCTTTAGTGTTTTTCCGGCAATTATTCTAATTTTTCTCGCCAAACAAAAACACTTGGACTTCAACGAACATTAAAAAAAAATGTAAAATTGATTCAAGCGTTGTCGAGTTATGCGCTTACTAACACATTTTGCGATTAATTTTTATATAATCTACATATATAAAAATGAAACCCGTTTCCCGTTGTCACGCCATAACATGAAAACAGCTTGACCGATTTGGCTGATTTTTGTTTTGTAGTTTTTTAATACTCAGTACGAGGTTCTTACGGAAAAAAATATTAAGAAAATATCTCCGAATCATTGAAAAACATACATTTAATTTTGCATATTTTAAAAAACGCGCGTAACGAATGTCAACGTCATTCACAGCCATATTGAAGCTATATTGAAAGAGCATTGTTTGTTCGGAAACGTGGTTACTTAATTGGTTAAAGTGGTTGGTTAAAGTTCGCCGTGGTTGGTTAAAGTATCGATTATAGATATTGGCCTTCTTGAGGTAGACACGTCCTGGTATGCTCAAGCTCCGTGTACCGAGCAGACAATAGCAAGGCAATCAACACGGTGCGACCGCGCCATGTTTGCATTAAATGACCCTCATGCGTTGCACCGTGCACGACACTAACAAAATACAAACAGACGTCTATTGAGAACGTGCGGAACTTGTACTTTATGCAACTCGTTTAATGATATTACGTTATTGACATATGTCAATCGGTAAAACTCAGCGGAGAAAGCTAGTTACTTTGACATTGCCATTACCGATTTGACATTTTGACATACCTATATCAAATCGGTAATTACTTAATGGCTTGATTATATGTAATACTAGATGCCCGCAGCGGCTTTGCATGCGTAGATACAATCGCGGTAAATTTAAACTTTTTTTTGTAAACTTTCTCTACGTAAGAACCAACGTACTTTAAGGATTATTCTAATAAAATAATTTGAGAAAGCGTTCCAGATGTTGTAGAGATTTGCGTTCAGCAATATATTTCATTATTTATTTAATATTAACCCTTCAAAGACTAATTGGTACGTTACAAAACAATTCATTTCTATGTTTGTAACTCCGTGTTACAATATTTATATTTAGACTGCATATTTAGATTTATTATTTTTTTTTTATAAAAGCACAGTATATTGGCTTATCCTAGCCTGGGATGGGAACCAACATCGCAATGACAACGGATTTGCAAGATCTTAATTTCGAGATACAGCGCTTCAAAGTTTAGCGGCGAAGTGTGTTTACGTCACTACTGCGTTAAAACTCCACTTAGAAATGACGTCACACTGTTCGTTAATTTACGATTAAAACGACTACTATGCCCCTTTGTCAAAAGATATTGAATTTACCGCAAAGTCGCATACTTTTACATATGTACAATATTTTTTTAGTATCACACAGATATAAAAGTGTTCTAAATGCTTGTCCTACCTAAACAAAAAGTTGATCCATATAATTTGATAGGCTATTTGCAAAATTGTTTATATAAGACCACTGAAAAACACTTAATAGGTAATGCAATAATAAAATAATGCTTAAAGAACATTCATCTGTATACACGAAATAACAAGTAGAAATGTTATTTTAGCTTGTATAAACACACATTTTTTTTTGTTTGACATGATACAATTAGGAGTCTGAATCACAACAGTATTTTTGTTTTATATTTTGGATTCCCTTGGTACGAGTTTCTCAATCAACATTTTAATTGTATATGCTATTAGTAGAAACGAATTAGGCTAGTGAGTTAGTTCTTAACATAATATGTATATTTTTTAAGTATTAACTTATGCTGTTTGTTTCTTTAATAAAGAAAATAAAAAAAATTAACAACAAGGCTCATTTATCCCAAAATAACGGAAATGTAGTAGCGGGTTATAATTAGTGTATGGTAAAGTTGTAAGACATTTATAAAGTATAACAAATACCTGAGTTTCTCAATCAAATTCACGCGCCCCGAAATACTTAGCAAAGTATTTTTTGTAAAAAGAGGATAATGGGGAAAACTGTACCCACCACCTTTTCTGCTTCCATAAATAAAGATACTACAGTATACATTGTTCCAATTCATATTCAGTTTTCCTTTGACACTTTTACAAGTTGCGTTCAAAGAACTTAATTACGCAGAACACTTTCTCCGGATATAATCCTCTCAAGTCCCTTCGAACTGTCTACAATAGGGATGTTGACGGCTAGTCAACTGAGATACATAGAACAGTTTATATGCTTTCAAAACACGATTATTTTTTCAACGAAGATTATAATCTGTGACGTCACAATTTTGGTTATCAATATACTGTTAAATAGTTGCGAAGCATTTTAAAACACAATTTGCGAAGGCAATATGGACGATGTAAAATGATGTCCCCTTTTACAGCAATGATAGCTCAAAATTATTTATGAACGGTATTAATATCTTTATTTAAGGACGAATGATTCGATATTTACGTGGATACATGACGTTATAAATCAATTTCCATCATGGTGTGGTATTGAATAGGTATCAAGGAACAAAGGAAACTGAAAGTATTATTGAAAAAAAAAATTAACCGTAGCCTCACAATTCATCTTTGACTGCATCATGTATGTGCAAAGTTTTTACACAAGAAATAAATATAAGCTTGCTATTTCAAACCATAGGCTTCGCAACAGCAGTAGAACCTACGATGAACTAAGTACAAAACTATTCAAAGAGTTACCGCAAGGTATTATTGTTATACCCAAGCATCGATTTAAGGTCCGCAATCAAATCAAAAAAGAATACCACAAACTTAATGAGTATTAAAACGATAAAGATATATAATAAGGACATGAGTGTCTGCATGCTTACACACCATAATTTAAGTTGTCTAGTCCTAAGCATTGTAAAGATTACGATAACTATTAAGTTTCTTGCTGGATTCTTCTCGGTACCATTCGGTTCCAAACTGGCTGTAGCATCAATTTTGGTTTATATTCATTTTGACGGAATAAATTAATTGAATATGACTATGACAATATTATCGTCATATTTGATTACTCTCAAATTGTACTGCTGTTATAGGATTTTTTTATTATTTCATATTTACATTGTTTTTAATTGGCTACTTGACAGTGTTAACAATAAAATATATAAAGTATTAGATATGTTAGCTTATTAGTTAAGTAATCATTTTACATTTTTACTTTTTAATTAAAAGCATAGTTAGTATTTTATTTTTGCAAAATAAACTTTACTTTTTTTATCTGTGGAACAAAAGAACCGAAACGGAAACCACCATTGCAATTCGGAAATGACAGCTGTCGGCGAAAATTATTTATTTTAATGTGGCGAAACTATTATTATTTTACCGATTCAATTGAACTATTGTGTCTCTAATCGTATAAAGAATTTATTGAAACATTTTCCGTTTATCTTAATTAAGTCGTTCCTAAGCGTATCGGTTCGTTGTCTTGGACGTTGACGTCATAATTGCAACAATGACGCGACTTGGCGTTTTCGCGCGCTTTTTAAATGTGTTACACAAAATCTTATTTTTCTCTGGTTATTTAGATTTTTTCCAGATAAATCGAATTGCTTGGGATATAAAATGAACGGGCGCACATTTTACAATACTTTTTCAAAAACTGTCAAGTAGCCATTTGCTAATGTAAAATATTCAATTTGATACAGTTATAGTATCTAAATTATTGCTATCTGCAGCTCACATAAGATCAAGTCATATTATAGTTTTGTTTTCATAAGTGACGAAACTATTAAGTTCTCAAGTACGTCAAAACATTGTGATCGATATTTAGGACGATAAACTGAAATATCGATACAAAATAAATGCGATCTGGTACACATAACATACCTAGCATTACCCCGTCCGTTTTACCCCACCTGGCCTCGTGCCCGGGTACAAATCAACCTATCTGTGCGTAAAAGGATCGCTTTCTATTAATATCGGGTTTCCTAAGGGCGCTTAGTTCATTTATTCGTCGCTAATTGGAGATAGCCCACGGCGCGTTGTGCGCGGGACCCGCTCGCACCTTGGAGTTAGGTTACATGAAAGCTCTGCGTTTAAGCTAAAGGTTTTGTTGCAAATTTAATTAAAACAATCAACACAAAGCTTTTCCGAGTATCTGTAGTGCGGTAGATACAGTACTTCAGTAGTGATCGCTTAAAAATATTGGGTAAATAAATGTCCAAAGCCTTTATTTAGTCATTATAAATATTGGACAACATCACAAACATTGCTCTGACTCTGTAGCACGTAAGTCAAGCACTTATGTAAAAGAAACGACGGTACTGTACCTTGTCACATTAAGTCACTGTCTATCTGACTTGCTTAGTTCCGCGGAGATTTGGTATGACAAGGTACTGAGTTGTATACGAACTAAATGATGCTGGCTGTACTACAACATCCAGACCCGAGATTATAAAAAAGTTAGCTTACCATATTGATCCGGCCGGGGATCAAACCCAAGACCTCAGAGATGGCGTGACGCCAAATCCGGCCCGCTCGTCTTCCTGCTACGGTGGTTGTCTTTAAGCTATGCATTGTGATATTGGATGGGTAACCATTTTAACTGATTTAGAAATTAAAAGCAAGTATCTTCTTACTTCCTTGGATAGGTTAAGTTGTTGGTCGGTTGGTTAAACTATGATAAGAGGCACATGGTGATCAGGCACTTTGGGGATTAGAAGTATCACTAACACCTTTGAATTCCGAAAACAAAAAGAAATGTTAAATGGTGGCCCATTTACAATGTGAAATACAAAGAGGAGAGAGGGGTGGAGTGATAAAAAAATCACTGAATATCACAAAGTGAGTTTACGGTTTAATGTTGAGACCCGGGAGTGATTGAAAGACGTGTTGTCAATGTTAAGTCGAATGTGTCAATTTCAAATGATTAGTTCCTAATATCGGCTAATAGATGGAGCTATCCCCTGTTACATCGCGGGACAAGATTTTCCGTCGGTTTAATAGGTAGCCAAAGTTATTTTGTGAATACATTCCTAGTTCACGAACAAACAGTGGTTTTATTTATAAAGGACTAGCGGTCCCGGCGAACTTCGTTTCGCCTAAGATAATTTTTCCCGCTTTTCTGTTGAAATTTTTCAAATTTTACCAAGTTTCCCTAATTTTGTAGCCTATGTCAAATTGGAAGAATGTAGCATTCTATTGGTGAAATATTTTTTTAAATCGGCCCAGTACTTTTTGAGCCTATTCATTACAAACATACAAACATACAAAAATAGCTACAAATCTTTCCTCTTTATAATATTAGTGTAGATATAGTGCAAGTGAGTCAAAGAGGTTAAGTAGTAAGTGACGTGAAGGAGGAGAGTTCAAGAGTCCAACAGTCAACTCGATTATAGTTTAATATTATCTCGCTCTAATTACTAAGGGCTAATACTTTTATACCTAGATTTATATACGTGTAGACTAGTGAGTCATACATTACATCTACCCTACTAATAAATAAAAAAAGAAAAACATAATTCCTTTACTTTTTTTTTAAATTAAATACGAAATACGAAGACAGGTAATTAAAATAAAAACATAGATTAGACACTAAGATATTTATTAGATTCACATACTACAAAGATACTTGTACTTATTTTCAAAACCGCAATATTTTTACAATCCAACTGAATGAAACAAACTGCTGCCTTAATGCAATACATAACATTTCTTGTTGTCTCTTTGTGACTACCTTTTTTAGGGTTCCGTAGTCAACTAGGAACCCTTATAGTTTCGCCATGTCTGTCTGTCTGTCTGTCCGAGGATAATCTCAGAAACCGTTTGCACTAGAATTCTGAAATTTGGTACAAACATGTATATTAATCACGTCAACAAAGTGCAAAAATAAAAAATATTTTTTTAGGGTACCCCCTCTACATGTAAATTGGGGAGTGATTTTTTTTTATTTCAATCCCAATATGTGATATATCGTTGGATAGGTATTAAAAAATGAGCTTACTAAGATAATTTTTTGATAATTTTAATATTTTGGGAAATAATCGATCCAAAAGAAAATAAAATTGTGTCCCCCCTCTAACTTTTGAACCATAAGTTCAAAAAGTATGAAAAAAATCTCGAATATAGAACTGCATAAAGGCTTTCTAGGAAAATTATTTTGAACCTGATGGGTTTAATAGTTTTTGAAATTTAAAAAAATATTTTTTTGGCTAAAGTTGTAATTTAAGCGTATAAGCTAGCATTTTTTTTTCTTACGTTACATCTTTTTTGTAACTTTAAGAGGGGATACTTAAGTATTGTGATGCACTGAAAACTACGGAACCCTACACTGAGCATGGCCCGACACGCATTTGGCCGGTTTTTTTAATTTTAAACAGTCTGTTACTTTTTTTTATTAATTTGATTGAACGGTTTTCCAAGTAAAAGATTTGTTTATGCATACTTACTAAATAAAAATACTCGTTGCTTACATTAAATAACGGATGGCCCTCAACTGAAGGGTCAATGGATCCTGAAGGGTTCCGTTTATTTGTCACTAATTGGTGATATCTGTGTAGACAGAAAAGGTGAAAGACCCGTTTTAATTATTACGAACAGAATTCGAGATTGTAAAACAAGCTGTTGTTTGTTAATTATTTAAGGGTTTTTTTTATATTGCTCTTTAAGATTGACCTCATCCAATCTGATGTTAAGTCTAATGAGGAGCTTAAGGGCGACAAGTACAGCATAATACTGGTTACTGGACGTGTCGTCCTTACCTGAAAGCCTTGACCCCTGCTACTAATGTAGCACCCCCCAGGAGCTCTGCAAACCGTACTCACAAGCAGGAACACAACAACACAGAAGTGATTGTTATTTGGCTGCGGTCTTCTGTAAGGTGGAGTTATTTCACCAGTCGGGCTGCTCCAGTTCGAGCGATAAATCGCTATGCCCTACCTCTCTTAAAAAAAATATTTTACTATCATGGAAGATTTGAAAAACTAGACAGCCCGACTGTTTAATATCGCTTTATAAATATAGAACGCAATAAATTATGCTCAATTATTAGGTACTGTCGATAAACCGTCAAGATAAGCACTTAAAGTTGTATGTTAGTTATTATGCGTGCTGCATTAGGGCGGTACCAAGGTCATCATAGTCTATATACATATATAGACTATCTGTGTACATCGTTTTTTTATTTTTATAGTACTTTACGCCGTACTAGCGAACTTTAAATATTAGAAACAGAAAAAATAAGTATGTAGTTCTAAACATATTCGGCAGAGGGCACTTACCGGAGGCTAACGGTTGATACAGCAGAAAAATTTCCTCGCCTACGATAACTTGCGGTTAGCTTAGTTAGAAGAGCAGCACGCGTGATACGTGAAGGTCGTGGGTTCGATTCCCGCACCGCAAGCGGAAATAAATATCTGTGTACATATTCTGATGTACTTTTCATTGCACATATAACCATATTCTTCTCTTAAAAGAATATTAATTAAACTGGAGTGTCTGTTTGTAACATAAAAATAAGCATCTTTTACTGAATGTGTATATGTATGTACAAATACCAAAATACTTCTTTTGTCTGTCTATTTGATGACCTCGGTGGTGCAGTGGCTAAGGTAGGCGGCCAAAGCGCGAAAGGTCCCGGGTTCGATTCCCGGTCGGGTCAATTTGGAAAACGAACTTTTCTAAATTGACTTGAGTCTGGGTGTGCTGGGATGACGCCCCCAGTTGGTTGGTAACCTTAGTTTGAGACCAGATGATTGGTGTGATTGTCTGGCAATTAAAAAAAAAATTGTTCTGGCAAATCTGTGAAATAGCTATTATGATTCTGACGGTCTTTCACCTGCAAGTAGCTGATGTAATAAGAGATAATTTATTTCACTTTTTTTTGGAAATATATTTGCTTTACTGGTTGTTTTGTCTTTGTCTAAACATTGATTTTAAAAAGAGATAAACATTGTTTCTGGATTCGAATCCGTTTCCCACGTTTTCTAAATTATGGAAGCTTAACAAAATGAACATAGTTACTATATTATACATGCTTTTAAAAGCTCCACAGATAATAAACAACAAGAAAAATAAAACAGACGCAATAAACTAAGTGTTTCGAAAAATGTATTTACGTTAAAACGTGGCTCTGCAAAATTGCATTTCGCCGGCAATTCATTTGTCTGTCTGTCGGTCTGTGACTGGCTGAATTAGCTCTTCCGGCCAGCCACTTAGTCGAAATACTCTGCGAGATATTTCTGCTAACTCATTAAGGCAATACTCGCCGCTAATTGCAACTTTATTTGCTCAGCGTTTTGAGTCTCTTTGAGTTTTGTGTGTCATAAAACACATTTGTTTCTGATGTTCTGTCTAAAATGTTGAAAAAGAAAACGTTTTTAGACTAAAATAAAAACCGGTCAAGTGCGAGTTGGTATGCGCACGATGGGTTTTAAACCATTACCATTAATTATGTACACTAGACATAAGAAAGAAGAAAAGAAATATTTTTTTTATATTCCACTTCAATATTGACCTCATGGTGGGATGAGGTCTCATGTTAAGTAGTAATGAGGACAAGTATTCAAGATATATAAACATAATATGAACAATTTTCAATCTGCCTCAAATTCCTATTGAACAAGAATGCATATAGGCCTTTTCTATCATTCAAACGTATGAAATTACTATTGCGCCTTTTTCCAGCTGAATTGACATCTTATATTTGATGAAAGCCTCCACAATTTTCCCCTGCAAAAATTTGATAACTGAGCATTTGCCCCGTATGATTTTTTTGCCTTTTTTAATCTCATTCTTTTTCACCTCAATGGTTACAAAAAGCATTCCTGCACTCATCAGATACACGGCACGTTCCATTTCACGAAATATTTGTTGTTGAATTTTATATGTTATTAAACAAACTACGGTAGCTCGCGCTGGTTACGGTCGGAATCCTAAATGTGATATCGAAAATGGATTTCTGCAGCCGCCGGAGTCCACTTTGATGCGATGCTTTTGAAATAAAAAGTTTTAAAAATGTTCTGGAAACTAGGCATTTAACAAATTTACATACATATATTATTTTCGAAGTAGAATCACTTTGCATTGTATTCAATGACGATACAAAAGTGTTATATGTAACCTACTTGAATAAAGAAATATTTGAGTTTGAATTGTATTTTCCTCTAAATACGTTATTTTCCAGTTATGTTTATGTTGTTTACTTTAAATGTTATAATAATAATCATAAATAGTAATAAAATATAAGCCAATAAATTTAACAGGCCTCTTACATTACTGGACGAGAGAAAAAAAGCTGTTATAATTATAGATACCTAAAGCAATATGTTACACTCATAACCTACAATCTAATTGAACAGAAAAAATAAGTAATAGATAATAAAAAAATACAATCATAATAAATTCATTTATTCATGTTAGTTACCAGTAACACTTATGTATCATCAAAATGAAAGCTACAGCCGGTTCGGAACCTAATCCAACCGAGATGAATCCAGCAAGAAACTTTTTTTAAGACAACACATTCCTCTGACTCTATATTAAGTATTTTAATCACTTATGTTACAGAAATCAGAAGCAACGACGGTACCACAACACGCAGACCCGAGACAAAACAGAAAAGTTCGTTTCCATTTTGACCCGACCGAGCATCAAACCCGGGACCTCAGAGATGGCGCTACTCTGAAGTCTCGCACGCTACTCTCTTAGCTACGGAGTTCGAACATTATGTTTGATGAGAACGTAATATTAAAAATGATATTACCAGAAGATACCGACCACCACGAAAGAATAACTTCATTCACAGTAAAACTGAAAACAGTTTAAATATAATCTGACAAATTGTACAAAACATGTTGGCAACAAAAGTTTGCCGGCTTGAGCAGCAATTATGCAAAAAGTCGGTCAATAAAAACGGCCCGCCGTAACTTGGCGAAGACCTTACAATACCATCTTTAATGTTTTGTTTACCATAACTTCGCCACAAATCTGTGAAATAAATCCTGATTTATTTAAAACTGAGATATTATTATTTTTTATTAACATGTACCTACAGTGAGACAAAATGTAGCATATTACTGGTGGGGCAATTTCCTTAACATTTCAAATAGATCGATGTATTTACCTATGTTAGCATAATAAAGACCTTAAATTGAATCAAAAATAAAACTTTTTGACTAAATTAAAAAAAAACTTTACTATTCAAAAAGCCCAAAACCAGATTAAAAAAAAACAGTTAATTTTAATCCAATTCTATTTCTTATTTGTATGTCACATGGCGTTAAAGTTAACATTCTTAAGGCTAAGTACATGTAACGCTCTGTTGCAATAATTCGAAATATGATAAACATTATGTTATAATCAGTTGCGCATTTTTATAAAGTATCCATGTATTGACATAGCACTTACAAGCTGACAAATAGCTTGAAACAGAGACGTCTTACAAACTAAAGTTCCAACCGAAGCCGCAGATGCAAAAACGTCGTTCAATAAAAACAGGGCCGGCCGTAACTTGTCGGAGACCTCTTAATACCGTCGTTTGTGTTTTGTTTACCATAACTTCTGTGAAACCTGTGAAATTTAAGGGTAATATTTTTTGACGACCTTGGTGGCGCAGTGACTAAGGTAGTCGGCCAAAGCGCGAAAGGTCCAGGGTTCGATTCCCGGTCGGGTCAATTTGGAAAACGAACTTTTCTAAATTGACTTGAGTCTGGGTGTGCTGGGATGACGCCCCCAGTTAGTATCCGTCGTCTGGTACTCATAGTACAAGGGAAAACCTTAGTTTGAGACCAGGTGATAGGTGTGATTGTCTGGCGCATTTATTTATATAGATGTTAAATAAAAATAATTGGACAAATTTAGAGGAAAGTTCCACTCCTATGTTGTGGAACTATCCCTTTTTTTCTGACGGGGGGAAATGCTTTGACGCACCGTACCGTCAGCTGAGAGAGGTAACGGCGTGTGCGGGACTCCCTGCCCTTATAACGGCAGGACTACCTACTAAAACCCCCCGGTTGGACCTCATCGCCTAAGTGGTGGTGCTGTGGGAAATCGAATCAACCTAACCAACAACAACACCACCGGCGGAATGGCCGCTTATGCGGCAGTGGTTGGGGGGAGAGTGGGGATTGGCGATCCAACTCGACCATCCTCACCTCGCAGTGGAAACCGGTGCAATGCCGGCTGAAGTGCCAGTGGAACTATCCCGTGAGTGAATACAATAATTAAAAATGTTCAGTGAGACAAAAGGTAACATATTGATGGAGGAGCAATTTCTTTTACTTTTAAAATTGATCAAAATATATTTACTTAACTGACCATACTAAAAACCTTAAATTGAACTAAAAATAAAAAATACAACACTATTAAAAAGTCCAGAAACACGGGCCAAAAAAACTGTATTTCGCGTTTAAAAAGTATTCATGTATTTACATAGCACTTACAAGCTAACAAAAAGCTTCTAACAGAGACATCGACCAAACTAAAGTTCCAACCGAAGCGGAAGATGCAAAAACGTCGTTCAATAAAAACAGGGCCGGCCGTAACTTATCAGCGACCGCTTAATACCGTCGTTTGTGTTATGTTTACCATAACTTCGCCGCAGCCTCCGAAAAATATGTCTTTGATGTTTTACGAGCCCCCGAGTTCTTGAAAGCGTTGCGCTAGTTTAGAGTTCTCGTCAGACGGACAACTTCGCCTAATTACTGCTCTGCCTCGCAAATAACTTTTACGGCGAACAAATAAAACGTTATTTGACGGAATAATTATCCGCTACGGCGACGCGGATTAAGGTTATAATGAGCTGAGGGCTCGTCCAATTTGACAGCGAGATTTGCACGCTTTTGAGCGGCCTTGGAGTGTTTTGTGCAGTCGACTTTGTTGCAATTAGAAATTGGCGCTCTCTTTGATACTTTGCTAGCGTTTATGTTTAAAAAACAGATAATTGGGGGAACTTAGGCGATGCTTCTCACAAGTAGGAAAAAATAGGGTAGTCACACGAAAATTCAACATGTACAGTCAATGTGTTGATAAGTGAAATTGCTACAGATTGTTGTCTTCATAGAAAATCTATAAAGGAATCTTATTGTGACAGGTATTACATAGTATCTATCTCTATTGAATTAGGGGTGAGGGGGTAATAAGCAAATTGACATATTTCCATTGCCAAAAACGACAACTTTCTTCTTTCTTTTCACAGCATGGACCGTGGTGGCTTATTCGAAAACGTCAGAAATGTATATCTTCACCGAGCTTGCGGAAGAGCAAATTGACCAGGTCAGGACCTTTTGCGCTTTGGTGCCTGCCTTAGCCACTGCGGCACCGAGGTCGTCAATATATAGGACTAGCTGTGCCCGCGACTTCGTTCGCGTGGACTACATCCTTTCATAGACGGTTTTACCCCTTTCTCCCCTAATATTCGAAACAAAAAGTAGTCTATATTTTAATTCAAGTTTCGAGCTATATTTGTGCCAAATTTCATATCTCAACATATATAACTTAAAAAATAAACATTTTCCCTTATAAACTTTCAAAGGTGGCATTACCCCCCCCCCCCCCCCCCCTTACTTTCTAACAAAAAGTAGCCTAGGTCCGTTCTTGACGTTCAACGTATACCTATACCAAATTTCATCAAAATCGGTTGAGAGGTTTAAGCAGGAAAGCGTAACAGACAGACAGACAGAGTTACTTTCGCATTTATAATATTAGTAGGGATGTAGGTTGTTAATATATAGGATGTTGTCTGATTGTAAGATTATTTTTACTATAATTTACTTTTGGAAGTGTTAAATTTGAAATTAAGGTAACCAGCAATTCTTTTAAAACCTTTTTAGTTACAAAAATTGTCAATGAAACACTCAATAGTACTATTATCGGTAAAAGCTACGTTAACGCAATAACGGCGGGCGGTGTCGCGCGACACACGCGTCCCCGGAGACGGCGTGGCGCCACTTCCGCGCGATAATAGACACTTTGCCGAAGGTCGGTTTAGACTTACCACGATAATAATATGATACTTGAAGAGTACGAGTGAGAGTTGTATTTCTAAGCTAAGACGAAGCTTTTCTGCTATTAATTATTATTAATTTTATTAAAATCTATACTGACATTTTTACTGTTACCGCACCCAAAAAGAAACTATCTGCATGCCCAACGGTTGACTGGTAGATAATGCTCCTAGCATAAAGGCCACCTTTTGTACTTTTATTGTAAAATAAATAAGACGAGTTTTATTATATTTACTTTAATAGATAACATCACATACTTTAGTAGCTAAAGTACTTGTGTTATAGAAACAACGACTGTATCATAACACCCAGACCCAAAACAATTATATAGAAAAGTTCGAATTAAATAGAAAATTAACCCGACCGGGGATCCAACCCGGGACCTAGTGCGTTGCCTTAGTGCAGCCCGCTTACCTCTCGGTTACGGAGGTAATTTACTTACTACTTTATTCTTCACTGATTAATAATTATAGTAATGAGTTAATATCGAAGCGAAATTGTTTTAATTTACTCGCCTGTACTTACGCTTTTTATATTATTCTTTTGAAAAGTTTTGTTGCGTTTTCTGAATCAATGTCAGATTAAGAACACACTGACGCATGTATAAAGAATGTATAAAATGATGTACCTGAGTTCAGTCTACAGTTGATTTAATTGAACTGTATGACTTGGTACAACATTAGTAATAAGTTTAGTTACTTTTGTGAAATAAAAGGAACCGGAGGTAGCTTCATTTGATTTATATTTCATCAGAAACTATTCATAATTTCATAGTTAAGATTTATAGTTGACTAGCTGTGCCCGCGACTTCGTTCGCGTGGACTATATCCTTTCATGGTCGGTTTTACCCCTTTCTCCCCTAATATTCGAAACAAAAAGTAGTCTATATTTTAATCCAAGTTTTGATTCATATTTGTGCCAAAAAAGCCAAACCAGTCGATATATTATGCGTGACAGAGCATAATATGACACCAGAAGTAGAAGAATATCTGACGGTGCCTAATTATACACTAGCAACAAGCTTTTCTAGACAAAAAAAACGAGGAGGAGCATGCATCCTTGTGAGAAAAGGTCTCCAGTATAAAGTTCTTGAGGAAATAAAAAAACTATCTATTTGTAATGAAACTGAATGTTGTGCTATAGAAATATGTAAACATAATATGATAGTCGTATGTATGTATAGAGTTCCTAAGACAAACAAATCAAGCCTTAACATATTTCATGAAATACTTGAACGCATTTTAAATATCGTCTGCGACCATACAAATAAGAAAGTCGTTATCTGCGGAGATTTTAATATCAACGTTCTAAAAGAAAACTCGTTAAGTCTTGATTTTAAATATCAATTAATAAGCCGAAACCTGACACTTGAACTAAATAAGCCGACAAGACTAGTTAGTGGAACATGTCTTGACAACTTTGCCCATAATATAAAGGGATCAAAGGCTGAAATTATAGATACTGCTCTTTCAGACCACACTGGACAGTTGTTAATATGTCCTGTTACAAGAACATGTAGTTTGGAGACATGGTACATTAAGCGCCGAGACCTTAGTGAGAAAAACCTAAAACTATTTAGAAAGCATGTGGAAAATTTAACATTTCATGACACTTTCAGTTCCGATGAACCAAACGTTGCATATAACTCTTTTATTGATACTTTTAAATGTTTTTATGATCTCTGTTTTCCTTATAAAACTATAAAAAAGAGCACCAAAATTAAACAAAAATGGATCTCTAGAGGCATAAGGGTTTGTTGTAGAAAAAAACGAAAGCTTCTCTGGCAATTTTTATCTACAAAAGACAAAGAGGCTAAATCTGCACTTAAAGAATACTCTAAAAAACTTAAAAAGATTATCAAATTAACACAGCGTTCACAAAATGATTACCTCATCAGAATGTCAAAAAATAAATCAAGAGCAACATGGGCAGTAATAAACAAATCCAAGACTAGAATGCCAAAAGAACCTATTCAAAAAATAAAAGCGGGTAGTACATACTTTACTGACCCCGTAGATATTGCAAATGTGTTTAATAACTTTTTTATTGACGACACTAGAGATAATACTAATAATCAATATACTACTGATACAACTGACATTCAAAATAATATTAATTCGATATTTTTGAGACCTATAACACCTGATGAAGTACTTAATGTAATAAAGTCACTGAAAAACACTAATAGTGTTGGTTTTGACGACATATGCACTAAAGCTGTAAAGTATGTGAGCGAGCTAATTGCATCACCATTGTGTCACATAATTAATTTAAGTTTTTGTACGGGCATATATCCAAGAAATCTAAAACCTGCCATCGTCAAGCCACTTTTCAAAAAGGGAGACAAAGAATTGCCAATGAACTATCGTCCGATAGCTTTGCTGTCTATATTTTCGAAAATTTTTGAGAAGGTATTTCATAACGTTTTGTACAATTTCTTGGAAAAACACAAAATTCTAACTAAGGAACAGAAAGGTTTCCGGAAGCATATGACAATAAATACAGCCATTTATGAACTTGTGGAAAAAGCCATCCATAGCCTAGATAAAAGAATACCGTCATGTGCCATTTATATGGATATGACGAAAGCATTTGATCATGTCAATCACAAAATATTACTAGAAAAACTAAGCTGTTATGGCATACGAGGCAATGCATTGAGTCTAATAACTTCCTACCTGCAAGATAGAGATCAGTACACCGAGCTCACACAAGTTTGTTTGTCAAGTACAGTAGAAAAGAAATTTAAGTCTCAAAGTAGACAACTAAAATGTGGGGTGCCTCAGGGCAGTGTACTGGGGCCTTTACTATTTATAATTTATATTAATGATATAGTTAAATCGATTAAACATCCCATGATATTATTTGCCGACGACAGTACTATTTTTGTGAAGTGCAATGATGGTGAGTACATAAATTATGAAAATGACATAAACCATACGATTGAATGTATCATTAACTGGCTAAAACAGAATAACTTAAAGGTGAATTTGGAAAAAACAAATGTAATGCATTTTGAACAGAGAATGATTAGACCTCTTGTAAACATTGAATACGAAGGCTGTAAAATTGAGAAAACTAATCATACAAAATTTCTTGGTGTCAACATAGATAGTAACATGTCGTGGGAATCTCATTCGATCGAAGTCTGCAAAAAAATGTATAGGTTCTCATTTGCTCTTTACAAATTAGCAAAGACATCAAATCTTGATACAGTTCTGACTGCATACCATGGGTTTGTAGGTTCAACTCTTCGATATGGAGTAATATTTTGGGGTAACTCCACTTATAGGGAAATATTATTAAGGGCCCAAAAGCGATGTATTAGAGCTATATGCAACTTGAAATCTACGGATAGTTGTCGACCATATTTTAAATCAATGAAGCTGCTAACATTACCATGTATATATATATATGAACTATGTACATTTGTAAAGTCGAACTCAGAACTGTTTAAAGAAAAAGAACACATACCTTACCTCCGCCCTAGAAAATTAATGTTTAGTACAAATATTTGTAAAACTGCATTAATGCGTAAAAGTGTTATTGAAATGGCTCCAAGGGTTTATAATAAACTGCCCGAATTTCTGAAAAAATGTAACCTAAAAAAATTTAAAATTATTTTATCAAAATTACTTACTGGGAAATGTTACTATAATTTAAATGAATATTTTGTTGATAATGAATTTGAATGTAAATTGTAATGTATATTTGATTTATTGTGACATATTTACTTTTGATTTGACTAATTAATTGATTTACCAACTTACAATGTATTTAATTTTTGACTTTATTATTAATTATTATTATGCCTTAATCCTTTAGTTTAATTGTAATGTGACATTGAATAATTTCGTATGCCGTCTAAGGCGCATCTTAGAGCTCCTTACTATGTCTATCCTATCAACTTGTATACCACCTTTGATGACGAATAAATAAATTTGAATTTGAATTTGAATTTGAATTCATATCTCTAACTTCAATAATAAACATTTTTTCATATAAACTTTCAAAGGTGGTATTACCCCCTCCCCCCCTTATTTTCTAATAAAAAGTAGCCTATGTCCGTTCTTTAGATTCAACGTATACCTATACCAAATTTCATCAAAATCGGTTGAGAGGTTTAAGCAGGAAAGTGTAACAGACAGACAGAGTTACTTTCGCATTTATAATATTAGTAGGGATGTTATCTACAACGTGTTAATGAAAAAGCGCAAAACCTCAGACACCCCAACTTAATTATATTATAAAAGAATTATGTAAATTATTTATATTAATTTTCGCGGATTATTTACGAAGATATAAATTTGTTTTCGTTTTATTGTATTTGTTGCAAATTAAAAAGTCTATGGTATTTACGCGCGACCTAGTGCGACGTTGCCGATTTACGTGTCTTATTCAGTCGAACTCGGATTGCAACGTTGCCGCTCGGCCTGTGGCTCGGCGTCGTACGTAAGTAGTTAATCGAACAGTCAACAGCACGTCAAACTTGACACTTTCACTCTTATCGCAACGGAACAGAGTTGCTTTTGTCTAGGTTGACGTCTCTTTCTGTGCGCAAGTAAAAACTAAAAAAAATATTCAAATGTTTCCATCACACTCCTTTCAGGCTGTGGACTGGCAACATATGACTAAACTTATTTTTTATCGTGAGAGAAATATCAGGCAGTTGGCGTGTTTAAAAGATTTGAATCACACTGCCTATTTACAGTTAATTGTCTCAAACTCAAGTATTTTACGCAAAATTTGCTACAGTACTTTCTACTTACGTATTTAGATATTTACAGGAATGATTCAAATTGTCTGCCACCATGTTGAATACACTTCATAACACGTCTCCTCAGGTGATTTGTGAGTGAACTTAGCACTTCAGTGTCATTCATCACAGTCACAAATACCAAATTGTTCACGGTAACGTCTCACTGCATCGTTCACATTGTCATTGCACCGAGCGAACATCCGTACCATTTCACAATACTCTGAATTTTTTTACTGATAAGCCATAATGACGAAACGTTCGCGCATGCGAATTTGGCGATAGTAAACACATGCACCTGTGACGCAAGCGCCGGCCGAACTAGGTCAAGGTGGCATCGCTAGTCCGCGCACTTGCTATCTCTTTTTTACGCATTTCTGGAAACGTTTCACACACTGATTTAAAGGCATGCTTATGTGTAGGTTAGTATCTCACGTATCTACGTGAGATACTAACCTACACATAAGCATTAACAGAGGCGAATGAACTATCTAGTTCATTCGCCTCTGTTAATAGAGTTAAGTAACGATGAAAGACGGCGTAATTAAAAAAATTTTTTCGTTAAAATTAGACCCCTTTTTTTTATTAGTGGAATCGATTCTACTCTCGATTCCGGACAAACTAATTTCAGGTTTTGCGCTTTTTCATTAACACGTTGTATATGAATAAAAATGTTTTTGTAATGTGTACGTTAGTTGCTTTGAATTTGTGTCATTTAGGCGTTGTATCTTTATTTTCACAGTACAACACACAAGAAGACATTTTTACTCTTTCTTTAAATAAATGCAAATTTTACCATTACATTAAGGTTTTAGCAGCAAAGCAGTTAAATTGCTTCTGCATTGAGATGGAAGTGTAACAATAATACAGGAGTATTGGTGCAGCATTTGATTTGAATTGAATCAAACTGACTGGCTGATAGCAGTACAACACACAAGAAGACATTTTTACTCTTTCTTTAAATAAATGTCAATTTTACCATTACGTTAAGGTTTTAGCAGCAAAGCAGTTAAATTGCTTCTGCATTGCGTTGGAAGTGTAACAATAATACAGGAGTATTGGTGCAGCATTTGATTTGAATTGAATCAAACTGGCTTAATATAGCTTTTACGAGTACAGTGATACTGCGTTGCATCTATTTTAAAGCGCAATGGATCGCTACTGCATGACTTTTATGCGGGCAATAGCAAACGGTTTTGCTTTTTTAAATAAGAGAGACGCAAACTAGAATACTTTATCCTAAGCCTAAATAATGGATAGCTGCATGAATAAGTAATTTTATTTTACCCTCATTAAGCGCATGCATTGGTGCAAATGTGTAATTTCAAACATCATGGAAGTAAAAATGATTATAACTTAAATCGTTATCACTCTAAAGTCAGAGGATACTGATAGTAAATCCCTATTTATGCCAGGTTTCAACAGAGTTCTTATAGTTTCGAAAAAAAGTGACCTAAGGACTGACAGACAGATATGACGAGTCCATAAGGGTTCCTATTTTTACTATTTAGCTAAAAATTACCAAATAACTGATCGCTGACACGAATAAAAGCAAATCTACTACGGCCCTTATTGCCAACAATCGTAATAAAATAAATGAAATTCCTGCAAATAATCTCGAGCGATATTAAATTAGTACCTACGCTGCCTTTTCGCAGGACAAATGGCCCTTGAAAACGGCCCGTAACATTTTTCGCATCAACCGCTCGTAGACTACGTCACGCAACGGCGGGCAACTGTCGCCTTGCGTGGCCGGCCGCGGTTAGGTGACTTGATACGGCGTTACGCTGATGGAATGGCCGTTGGAGAAGAAAAGAGCTTTTTTATGAACGGTGTAACAATGTCCGCCAAAATGTTTCTGTGACGTTTAGCTGTATGAATCAGCTAAGTGCGTGTCCTGCCTCAATTACTCCTTGTGGACCGATGGCTCTCACATACCTACTGTATGCTTGTAATAACATAAATTTCACTTGTACAGTTGTACAGCATTGATACTGTATCGTTAGCATATACTTTGATCACTAGGTCACAGCTGACGCACAATCTCATTTTTTTATTTTTTCATATTACTCTTCAAGATTCACCTCATCCCACTTGATGTTAAGTGGTAATGAGGTCCTAACTTAAGAGCGACAAGTACAAGATAATAAATCTGTTACTGGTCTTGTCGCCGTTACCTTGAAGGCTTGACCCCTGCTGCTAATGTAGCACCCCCCAAGATTAGTATATTCTTACAATGATTTATGGGTGTTGTCAACAACACAATTAGCAAAGAAAACAGCAATCTCACATGTTTATTTATTTCCTCGTCCAAATGTGAGAAAGCAATTTCATGTCGCGGTCTAGACCCACCTTGACCTTTAGGGCTAGCCCTAAATCACAGTGTACGGCCCGTGACGTGTCCATCGAATTTATCACGCCGGGTGTTAATCTAGTGCGTCGCCAGGCCAAGGTGATGGATGTAACAATTGGTTCAGAGGGGAGGGGGGGGGGGGGGGTCTTCAAGGCTGAGTGGTGCGTGGTTATGCTTTTCCAATGGATTACTTTTTAATATCCTAGCCTACTTATGCCGATGAATTCTTTTTTTATCAAACGGTTTTTGTAATTTTTTACTTATTTTTTTTTATTTGTTGCAGGTATTCAAAAAGTACATAAGACAGTTTAAACGTATAATGGTATACACCACGAGCCAATCTTACAGATTTGAGCCGGAAATATCATGGCGGTGTGTTCTGATCTCGTGGTAAGCTAAAACACGAGTGGAAAGGAAAGCATAAACAAATGTGGCACCACAATATAAACTTAAATACTTTAATTAACACCCAGACACAAAAAAAATGTGATAATAATTCATTTTCTCTGACCATAGTTTTATAAGGTCAGTTAAATGTTTGATGATACAACTGCAATTACATCAACAGCCCTCGGTGATGCTGCTCCAGTAAATTTATCAAAAATTAACTAAATATACACTTAGTTCTTAAAATAGATCAGACAATTGTCTGTGTCATCAAGTTGTCTTTGGTTTTCCGTAATTAAAAAGGTTGATCACTTTCACATTACAAACTAGGCCCTGCGTTTCATTCATAGTAAATGGGATAGTAGGATTAATTGCAACAAAGCTTATTGGATTCAAAACTGCAATCAGAGTTTAACATTTAATCACCAAGTTCCGACTTGATTTGCGCCAAAAATCGTCAACGACCTCATCCCGTTCAGCACAAAAGAATTCCCTTTCCGTAGTACGATGGCGCGATTAAAGTGTTAAATCCGTACTGGTTAACGAGACACAAAGAGCAAACGGTGACCTGCGAATGAATATTACATTTTAGTTTCATTACCTCTACTAATGGTATTGGATTTTGGTATTAAATAAATAAATAAATAAAAATGTATTTATTTCCACCACAAAATTACATGCCTCTTACAAACTAAAAAGCTTATCGTTATGGGATAGGGACTGAGACAGATAATATTGGGGAAGACTGGAGCCTAAGGTAGGATAATCCTGAATTTCAGGTCTCCAGGAGCTCCCACCCGAACTGTGAAATGTTGTTTGAATAACTACTAACTAATGACTGAAGAATACCAAGAATAAGCATAAAACAATAGTGAATAAGTATATTAGCCTGTGTTTGGGCATTTGTGCATGTTGCTGTGGAGTGTGTGTGGTTGTGTGAGAGTATGTGTGTGTGTGTGTGTGTGTGTATGTGTGTGCGCGTGCATATCTGAGTGTGGATGTGAGTGTAAGGAACCAAAGGTGTATGTAATGAGAGTTCAGAGTAACAATTATTTTAACAGTGATTCTGTGTCGGAGTAGTTGAGGTCTAGTAGGAAATATTTGATAGAAGATTTGCATTCGTATAGAATTTTAGGGTACAAATTCAGTTAAGCGTTGAGTATGTTGTATAAGTGTTTGCCTAGGAAACAAGACTGGTGTCTGATAAACCTTGTGTTGTGTTTACCCATTTGGCACACTTTTGTCGGCCTGCGATTATTGATTTGGTTTGTCTTTGGGATAAATGGTAACTGTTTGTGATTCGTAGTGTTATCTGAAGAATAAATAGTTGTCTCACTGTCATTATTGTTTCTTTATTGTACAGGTCATGAGTGGGGTGCATGAAATGTTTCCTTAACATTACTTTTAGTACAGAACGCTGGGCACGTTCTAACTTTAGAAGTGTTGTTTTGCAAGCCCCACCCCAGACGGGTATGCAGTATGTTAGGACCGACTGGACGAGGGCAAAGTAAACAGATTTTAAGAGTGTCGGCTTGAGTATGTTCCTAAGTTTTCTAAACAGCCAGATTAACTTTCTGATCCTTGAGGATAAATGGTCAACCTGGATTTTCCACGACAGGTTTTCGTCCAGTTGAGCGCCGAGGTATCTAGTATCAGACACTTTTTGAAGTGAAATGCATGTGCATGATGTTGTGTTTGGTATTACTCGAGAAAGGATGGTCAGGGAATTGCCGATCGATTCAACTATCGATAGTCCATGTTATGTTAATATTATCGATACGACTGATGCTATCAATAGCTCAGAACTAGGCAATAATATTGCCTGAAAGAAAAAGAAGAGAAAAAAAGAGAGAAGAGGAAGAGAGGACCTCAGTGTTTGGTGCGGAGGATAGGGAGGCCGACAAATGTAATACCGTATCCTCCCTGACCTCGCAGAGAGTGAACCAGAAATATTGCCCACCATGCTGGAAAATGAGAATACATTTCTCCGTTTCTTTCAATATTTTAGTAAAACATGTCTCAAGTTTATACTATTATAATGAATGTTTATTATATTATAATGTATTAACACATTCCACAATACTCTTTATCAAATTAAATCTAATCAAACGTATACATTTTTAAGATCGTTTAATTAAATAAATTACTAGTAAAATAAATAAGGCTTTTCCTACAAATTTATCGATTATTTGTAATTGTTTTATGTCAAGTTATCTTTAAAAGGTTCTGAACTTGATTTCAAGACACGGAAAGAGCACCGCCATCTTCGTTCGGCAAATCGGCATTTGGGTCCATTCTGTTACGAGTGTTCGGAACGTACGGTCGTGGTCGTAAGTCCACTTTAGTAAAAGGAGTGTACCGAAGTTACTAACTGGAAAAACTTACTACAAGGAAGTGCTATGTTTGATTGCTACAAGGCAGAACTCCCGACATATTTACAAAAGATGAACATATTATTTTATTCTATTTATTTATTTTATTTTTTATTTTAAATATATACTTTTGTGTTATTTGAGAGTAAACAAATTCATCAGCCAATATAACATGCGAATTATTATAATTGTAAGTTAAGTTATATTAAATTTAAATGTGATTCGGAACTAATAAAAAATAACTTAATTGACCAGATTACGCGTACGCTATCAAAAAAATCCTTAAATTTGCTACTAACGACATGTAAAAAATAAAGTAGCCAGATTATATTCTGCTAATTATCATTACAATTAATTTGTAACTTATTTTCAAAGGAATACATGAAGTACCTTTTTTTAAGGAAGGGAAATGCATTGGCGCACCATACCGTGCTTGGGGATAAAGACAGCGGCGTGTGTGGTACTACCCTGCTCTGATAAGAGCGGAGACTACCCACCAAAACCTCTTAGCGCCATGGAAATATACTTAAACTATTACGGCATCAGAAAACGTAAAGTACCCAAGCAAGCCTGAGAAATACACTTTTCACAAAAGTGTCGATTCAATTTGACCAGTCAAACGTCGATAGGTAACTCAACAAAAGTATTCTTAAACCATTCCAGGCTCCTGGGACGCGATCAAAGATTAAATTCGAAGTGCTTTTAACGAAATACAAAGACCGACCGCTGGCTGGCCGCTGAATATTACATTTCTATTCTTGGCCGCTACTATTGGCGGAATTCGGAACTCCGAAATGTATTCATTTGTTTCAGTCTTCGATGGAATTACTAGTAAAGTCGGTAAGTATGTGTGGTTTTTACAAGACTGCCGAAGAAAGGAGATTCCATATTAAAAGAACTTCGCATTAGTCAACGCCTGCAAACCACAGTTCAGTTGCGCATTTTGACCTTTTTTGGCCATGTTTCACGTCGCGGTGATGACTCTTTAGAACGTCTCGTGGTGCAGGGAAAAGTGGAGGGTACCAGAGCAAGTAGTAGATCACCAATGAGATGGACAGACCTGATCCAGGCTGAAACTATATGCTCGGTTTATGAATTTTATTTTTATTTAAAAACTTTATTGCACAAATAAGTACAACAGGTGGACTTAATGCTAGGGGCATTCTCTACCAGTCAACCTTTGGGTCATGCAGATAGTTTGTATATGGGCGCGGTAATAGTGGAGAAAGTGCATAAATAACTAGTACTAAGATAATAACAAAACGGTATCTATTAAATACCTATACAATTGACCGGGTATGTACCCGGAAGGCTGCAGTGCGTGATGAATAGCGCCGTATCACTAAAATAGTCACTCACTGTGATTTATAATGAGGACCACGACCACTCTAGTAAGAGTGTACAGACTAAGAAGAAGAAGAAAGGAGGGTAATGATATTGTCGAGAGTATATATGGTTGAGAATGGAGTATATCTATTTCTTCGGCACGCCCTACAACCTCAATGGTTAGACGGATTTCGATAGGAAGTATAATTTGATTCGTCATAATTGCGTGAGTGACTGACACCGGACGTGTAATTTAAAGTTGCTAGAAAATCAAAATGGCGGATTTTTAGTATGTACAAAATCGATTGTGCATTCGAGGTATCATTTGATTTGTTGTGACTGTAAATTAAATTACTGTTACGAGCTTCGGGTTCGTGACAATAAAAACAGCCGATAAAAATTACCAAAAGTCACACTTTAATTGAACGCCACTAATTACAACCTTTAAACGCACTAATTAAAACAACAATCGCTCCCAAGTCGCACTTCAAAATCGCTTTCGAAGTAATCACTTGTATAGCTAATTCAATACTGTCCCGGTCGCGGTGAATCCCGGCCTTTTATATTGCCGCGGCCGTTCCCGAACCTTCCAACGCAGAAACATCCGGAACATTCGCGCGCAGTCCGGCCTTGAACGGCCGTACGCTCGGTCAAGGTCATAGTTCTAGTAAATTCTGGCGTACGCGTCTCGACTCTCTGTAGTCCCGCCTTTCCACACTAGATGGCGCTGGTTACTAAGAACGTTAATCGTGGCGCGTAACACTGCCCCCTCCTAAGACATGCTCGTCCCGAGCATTTTCGGCTCCATAATAACGCGCCAATCGATCCACATGGACGATCTTAGGAGTACCCCTCGCACCTTTTTGTATCCGGTAGGTTACGTCATTGATCTTAGTCACAATTCGATACGGCCCTTCCCATTTCGCCTGAAGCTTAGGAGATTTCCCCTTGCTGCGGATTGGATTGTGCAACCACACTAGTGAACCTTCGTCAAACTCTTTACTGTTCATTTTGCGGTCATAGCGGGTTTTCATTCTTTCAGACATTTGCTGGCCCGATTGTCTCACGTGCTCACAAATGTCATTCATTTTATTCCGCAAGTTATTTGCATAATCTGTTATACTGCATGGGGAATCAGGTGGTATTCCGGTGATCAAGTCTGCAGGCAGTCGTAGTTCTCTTCCAAAGTTTGCGAACGCTGGTGTTACCGATGTACTTTCGTGAACAGCGCTACGATATGACAACAAAAATGGTTGTATGTGCTTGTCCCAATCTCGTTGCCGATTTTCCACAACTTTTGCCAAGTACCTCTCTAGTGTCTGATTAAATCTTTCCACCATTCCATCCGACTGTGGGTGGTAAGAAGTTGTTCTTGTTTTATGAGTTCCCATAACTCGACAAGTTTCCTGGAATATTTGGGACTCAAAATTCCTTCCTTGATCACTGTGGATTTCTAAGGGAACTCCAAAACGACAGAAGACTTCATAAACTAACTTATCAGCAACTGTCGAGGCTTCTTGATTTGGAATGGCGAAGACTTCCGGCCACTTAGTGAAGTAATCCATCACAACCATGAAATATTTGTTACCACTTTCACTTTCCGGGAACGGCCCCGCAACGTCAAGGGCTATCCTCTCCCATGGTGCGCCCACATTGTACAGCTTCAATGCACCTCTACTACGAGTCTGAGGTCCCTTTACAGCCGCACAACTTGTACATTTGCGACACCAGTCCTCGACATCGTCCCGACAGTAGACCCAGTAAAACCGTTCTCGTATCTTCAGTAGTGTCCGTTTTACTCCCAGGTGACCTCCTGAACAACCATTATGGTACAGCTGTAGAACGTCCGGTACTTGACCTTTGGGGACAACCATTTGCAGATGACAGCTGTCTCCACGAGCATTTTCCCATCTACGGCACAGAACTCCATCCTGAATCACCAAGCTGTCCCATTGGGCCCAATAGCTCTTTGTGATCGAACTCATCGCTGAGACGTCGCTCCACCTAGGCTTAGGAACTCCGGCCTTCATCCACTCCAGAATCGGCTTGATGTCCGCATCCTCCTGTTGTGCACGTTGTAGGCTTTCCTTCCACTCGTTGCTAAGGTCTGTCTTGAGCATCCTCACAGGAACAACTTCTTTACTTTCTTGCCTGGTACAATGCTTGCAGTCTTCAGGACAAGGTCTTCTTGACAATGCATCTGCGTTACCATGAGATTTTCCGCTGCGATGTTCCACCACAAAGTCGTATTCCTGCAGTAATTCAATCCATCTCGCAACTTGTCCTTCCGGATTCTTGAACTGCAAAAGCCATTTCAGGGCAGCATGGTCAGTTCGTATGTGGAATTTCCGCCCCAGAAGATATTTGCTAAAGTGCTGCAACGACTTTACCACAGCAAGCAGTTCTCGTCTCGTAACACAATAGTTCCTTTCAGGTTTCGACAAAGACTTGCTGAAGTAAGCTATCACAATTTCTTGATCGCCATTCCGCTGGGATAATACACCGCCAAGTCCTATGTCACTTGCGTCCGTGTCAACTATGAATTCCTTACTCACATCAGGGTATCCCAAAATAGGTGTTTTGCACAGACGGTCCTTTAGCTCCTGGAATGCGATGTCACAACTTCCATCCCAGCAGAAATGTCGCTTCTCCTCCGTTAGCTTATGCAGGGGTTTTGCTATATCTGCAAAGTTCTTAACAAACCGCCGATAGTAGGAACACAAACCAAGGAATGATCTGACCTGTGTCTTGTCTTTTGGGATTGGCCAATCCTTTACAGCAGCGATTTTCTCTGGATCCGTGCTGATACCTTCTTCAGACACTACATATCCCAAAAAACTAACTTGCCGTTTGAATAGTGAACACTTCTTCGGGCTTAACTTGAGGTTGGCACTCTGGATCTTCATGAGCACGCGTTCCAGATTTAGAAGATGTTCTTCAAACGTACGGCCTACGATGATTATGTCATCCAAGTAGACTAGACAGGCATCGCCAATCAGACCGGTAAGTACAAGTTCCATCAACCTTTCAAACGTTGCCGGAGCGTTGCACAATCCAAACGGCATGACTTTGAATTGCCACAGACCCTTTCCTGTCGAGAATGCAGTCTTCTCCTTGTCTTTAGGATCAATTTCAACTTGCCAGTAACCACTTTTTAAATCTAGCGTGCTAAACCACTTAACTCCAGTAAGCATGTCCAGCGTGTCATCAATTCTTGGCAAAGGATAGCTGTCTTTCTTTGTAACGTCGTTCAGACGACGATAGTCAACACAAAACCTCATGCTACCGTCTTTCTTTCTTACCAGCACTACAGGTGAACACCATGGACTAGATGAAGGTTCAATAACACCATCCTTCACCATTCCCTCAATCATGGTTTCCACTTCCTTTTCACGTGCTACGGGCAATCTCCTTGGCCGCTGACGGATAGGCAATTCTTCTCCTGTGTTAATTTTGTGTTGAACTAAGCCAGTCCTTCCGATGTCAGCATCGTTTGACGAGAAAACGTTGGCATACTTGAGCAACATTTGTTTCGCCTTGACCATTTCATTTTGGGACAGAGCGCTGCGGCAGTCTTCTAAAAGTGTGGTCACTCTCGTTTGTGTATCTTTGCTGACGGTCCCGGTCGATTGATGTTGGCATCGACGCAACCAGTCCACTTCCTCGCAAGTACCAACTAGTGTGCCTTTTTCTATAACCTGTTCCTGGTCACAAAGGTTCAGCACACGTACCCCTGAGATGTCGGTGGCTCTAACCAAAGTGCGTGCCACTCTCCATGGAAGGTCATTTTCTACCCTTTCCACAAGTACACAACGTTGAGTTTGCCCAGGATTTCGAGGAAGACTAACTGGCACAATTGTTTCTGATCTCGGCGGAAGAACAATCTTTTTAAGGCTGTATACATTCCCTGGTAACGCGCCTTCCACGAAAAGTTCCTCTTGTCCACATTTCAGAACACCTTGCTTGACGTCAATTTCGCAACTATTCTTCCTCATAAAGTCAAGGCCCAGGATGCAATCGTCCATTATATCCGCCACAATGACATTATGCAGGTAGGTTCTGTTGCCTAGCTTCAGCCCCATCTTCTTCTCTCCATGGACGGGTATGCGCTGACCGGTGGCTGTTACCAAATTGATGTGTTCTCGGTTGTATGCAGAGTCCCCAAGGGACCGTCTCATAATTTGGGAACTGACAACCGTGCGAGAGGCTCCAGTGTCTATAGTCAGCTTACACGGCGTTCCGTTTACCTCGCCCTGGATGACTAGGCTGTTCCCGTCTTGGGTTTGTTTGATCGAAACCCTTGGGGCTCTTTGAACCTCAGCCAGCACCCGCCCCGCAGTCCTGGCTATTACTCGTTTCCCTGCTGCTGACGCTGAGCGGTGCTCTTAGCTGCACTGCCGTCTTCTCCTTCTGCAGTTCGCTTAGGGCAACTGGATCGAAGGTGGCCCTTTTCCCCACAACCGTAGCACCTAGGGCTGTATCCTTTATTGCGGTCGCGAACTGTAGCCGCTGCAACCTCCCTAATGCGATGGGAACGATGATCCTGCCGCACAGCTTCCACCTCCAGTGCATGGGCTAAGGCATCTTTAAGCGTCCCGTGGTGCCCGAGTCTGACAGCAGCTCTAACTTCAATGTCGCGGATGCCATCGATGAACGCCTGCACAAGGTTTCCATCAATAAGCGCTGGTACGGACTGGTAAGCTTTACGCACCAGCTTTTCCACTTCAAGGGCCCACTGCTGCAGGTTTTCGCTACTGCGTTGCACGCGGTCCCTGAGCTGTGCGCGAAACACGTGTTCCAGGTGAGCGTCGCCATATCGAGCCTCCAAAGCCTCAAGGAGCTGCTCGTAAGTCACTTCCTTACCGAGAGCTTCCAAGACAGATAAGGCCTGGTCACGAAGGCCTAGGGTGAGGGCGGTCATGGCCTGGTTTTTATTCCAGCCGTTCGCTTTCATAACTGCCTCAAACTGGATTTTGTAGGCCGACCAGGAAGAAGTTCCGTCGAACGGTGGCACTTTGAATCCACGAAGCGAAGGTGTTGTAGCTACGGGAGCTGCGATTGCTTCTCCGAATTTAAGGCAATCCAGCTTTTTCTTTACGTCCTCTACCACATCGTCAACCTGATTCTTCACTTGGTCGATCCTGATTTCAGCTTTTGACAGGCGGTTGTCGTGTTGAGCAACCTTGTCCTTCACCTCCTTCATGTCTCTCCCGAAAGAGGCATGAAGGTCCTTCAAAAGAAGCATTTGCTCTTCCTGGCGGCGAGCCTGTTCCTCCTTGTCCTGCTGCCTCTGGTCTTCCAACCGACGAGCCTGTTCCTCCTGGCGGCGAGCCTGTTCTTCCTTGTCCCGCTTAAGCTGTTCTTCCAACCGACGAGCCTGTTCCTCCTGTCGGCGAGCCTGTTCCTCTTTGTCCCGCTTAAGCTGTTCTTCCAGCCGACGAGACTGCTCCTGCAGCATCATCATCAGGGCAGCAAGGTCTGGTGCTGCCGATGCTGCTGGTGTTGCTGTGGACGGGCCAGCCTCCGTGGTTAATAACTGGCTCTCCGACTCCTGCGACAAAGCTCCACCAAAACGTCTCTGGTCCGTCTCCAGTTGGCGTTGACTCCGGGTACGGATACCCTCCGTGTCGTCTTTAGGTAAAATCGGCATAATTTAAATCCCACTTCTGACACCAATTGTTACGAGCTTCGGGTTCGTGACAATAAAAACAGCCGATAAAAATTACCAAAAGTCACACTTTAATTGAACGCCACTAATTACAACCTTTAAACGCACTAATTAAAACAACAATCGCTCCCAAGTCGCACTTCAAAATCGCTTTCGAAGTAATCACTTGTATAGCTAATTCAATACTGTCCCGGTCGCGGTGAATCCCGGCCTTTTATATTGCCGCGGCCGTTCCCGAACCTTCCAACGCAGAAACATCCGGAACATTCGCGCGCAGTCCGGCCTTGAACGGCCGTACGCTCGGTCAAGGTCATAGTTCTAGTAAATTCTGGCGTACGCGTCTCGACTCTCTGTAGTCCCGCCTTTCCACACTAGATGGCGCTGGTTACTAAGAACGTTAATCGTGGCGCGTAACATTACGTACCCGTCCGTCCGTACGCCTATGATGGTTTCTAAGCTGAAGCAAGAACCGCGATAGCTCAACAGTTGAAATTTTTACAAATTGTGTAATTCTTTTGCCTCTATAACAACAGGTACAATTATTTACTTTAACAATAAATCATAAAAAAATATTATGAAATCTATGAAAAAGTAACTGCTATTCCTAGTCAATGATACGGAACTCTTCGCACGTGAGTCCGACTCGCACTTGGCCGGTTTTTATCTTTCATCACCCCAACTGTGCCGGGTGCATGTCTTATTGCATTGATGCGCTCAAAATTTAGACTTCGGCACGTTTGTGATTCAAACTGAAAACTGTACTTTCATTGTCCATTGTAATGAGGAAAGGAATTGCGTTCAGGCGATTTCGATCATTAAAATTGGATGCCGTATTCTAAAAAGGAAAGAGACCACAGAGATGACACTGATAAGAAATGCAGTAGATTAGTAACAGTTGCAGTATGTAACTTATTGCTATATGTAAACCAATGTGGACCAAGTCATATATTCTTGTTTGGACGAGTGATGGAACATTTTATTACTGAAGTAAGTGTTCATTTTTGAGAGGTAAGCTGGAGCAGGCCGGGCCTTTAATGTAATATCATTAGAAATATCTTTATACAACCTGTAACGGAAAGGGGGTAACAATGTAAAGTAGGTGGATACTATACCTTGTATAGATTCTATATACGAAATCCCGAGTTAAAATAAACACTTTATTGTATTTATGAAATAAAAAATTATTAACTATAATGACTGACTAAAACGTAAACAAACGCATCACAACACTATTGAGGTCAGCGACCCCAAATCACGTTATCACTTCACGACAATCACTGCGATCCTGAATTTCTCCACCTCCTTCCTCGACATGCGCGCTGAGTACTTTCTTAGAAGATGCGCGAACATTATGCAACATTTGTGGTGTCACTGTACAGAACGCGGCCTTGATGCTTTCTATCATCTCTTCCCTTGACGAGCATGCTACAGCGTACACCTTCCTTTTAAATTAGTCCCATAAGAAAAAGTCCAACGGAGTGAGGTCTGGCGACCGAGCTGGCCATGTGATACGACCTCCTCGCCCAATCCACAGATGGAAACGGGCGTTTTGATGGTTTCGTAAATCTCTTTCTCTAGCTCTCGGTCGGCCATCACGCTGCAGTCGGTTGCTCCGACACAGAGAATCATCTCGAATATTCTTGATTGCTCAAAGACATCACGAAATATCACTAGGCTATCCGTAGTAAGTAGGTAATCCAGAAAGGCAAAAACACAAGATGTTGTCACGGCGACGACCACTCAATGACTTAACTGAATTGTCAAAATGAGAAACGCTAAACCAACAAATTTCAGATGTGATTCAGTAAACACTAAAAGATGAACCACCATTGTGACATTTAAATTAATAGCATAATAGGTAGGTACATCCAAGTCTTTCGACGATTCCAACAATACTGTGATAGTGTTGTGCAAGCGTGACTTAGTCAAAATTTTGACTTGTATTTGACTGATATTTCAAAAAAAAATATTGAATCAATAAATGCGTGTACACAGCTACAAATGGTCCCATACAGTTTGTAACCGTTAACTGCTTTGGTATTTTTGATATTGTTATACCCTTTCCGTTACACGTTGTATATAAAAGAAAGTCGTGTTAGTCACACTATTTATAAATCAAGAACGGCTGAACAGGTTTTGCTGAAAATTGGTTGGAAGATAGTTTAGAACCTGGAAAAGGACATAAGATACTTTTTATTATTTTATTTTACTTTATTTTTCAGTTTGCTCATTTATTACCTCTAAGGCCTTAGAGGCTTCGCGGTTCGCCGGGTCAGCTAGTTTTTACAAGCTTTTATTTAGTTTTTAATAAATGATGTCCCTAAAACTGCCACAAGATGTTGGATTACAGATTTTGACACTACTCTCTACATATGAGTATCAAATAAAGTGTTTGAATATTTTGTACCATGCGTTGTGACAAATTTCAAATTCAAGATGCATTAATCGTGGGAGGTATAAAAAAATATAGTTTATGATTATTTACTGAAAAATACGAGTCTAACGACCAATATATTTAATATTTAACGTTCATTTGGCAGTACAGATGAACTCATAAAATCCGGGGCGATGTTATCTTGTTTTTATTTGTTGTAACAAATTTGAATTGTAAAAAGCCATAATGGGCGCGGATACGGGCACCGACGGCGCGTCGTTTAACAAATGCCGGCCATTCGTTACCACGACGCGGTTTAAGCTCTATCTCACTAGGACTCTATTTCGCGACACTACGCGAGCAAATTTTATCGCGATCCTAACAAATGTCAAATTGGATAAAATTCAGTGCGTCAGCTGCTGATTGGCTGAAAATACAATAAGGTTTGCTGTCAGCCAATCAATAGCATCAATTTTTTTATTATGTATTGGGCATACTAGTACGGTAATGCAAAGAGTCAATATGGAAGATAGATTTTTTAATTTTTATACCTAGTACTTGTTAGGGTAGATAACTAAATAATTTTGTTTGATCTCACAACTAGTTTACCAACAAATATAAAGCATACATTTTTTCTTTCAATAATAAAAAAACCAAAAGTGTTAGCATAGTTTTTACGAAAAAAAAACGGACTCTCCTCTGATCATTTTATTATTTTTCTTAGCAAATGAAGTTGCCTCCTTTGGATTTTGACTTGCGGATAAGTTCTCGGAAATTTTTTGTAGTTTTCACTTACGCTTATATTATGATGCTGTAGAATTTGTTTGTTTGAACACGTTAATTTCAGAAACGACTTTTTGTAATTTAGTAGTTCTTTTTTTTTGATAGTCCATTTATCAACCTTTATTATTTCTTTTATTTTTTATTGACGACCTCCGTAGCCAAGAGGCGAGCGTCCCAGACTTTGGCGTCGCTGTCTCTGAGGTCCCGGATTCGATCCCCGGTCGTGTCAATATGGAAAACGAACTTTTCTCTCAATAGAGAAAAGACAACTCTCGGGTCTGGGTGTTGTGGTACCGCCAGTGTTTCTGATTTCTGTAATACAAGTACTTAAGCTACTTCCCACAGAATCATAGCAATGTATGTGATGTTGTCCAATATTTATTTATTATTTCTATAATTTTCCATTATTCCTGACCCATTACCAACTGTAATTTAATCGTTATGATTATGAAATCTGGAAGAAAGTCTTTCACGTCAATGCAAAACGCAAGGTGCAAAGTCCAAAGTGTGTAGTCTGAAATGCATTAGACCTTACCAACCTATTTTATCTAAGAAGTGTTGATTATTCAACAAATTACCGATAATGTCAATATATTATGGCTTCCTTACCAAAGCAGATTCCTCAATAACTAACCTTTACAATGTCAGTCATTTGATCTATGCCGGTGTCGGGTTGGCGCCTTAATTATTCGAACACAATACACATTTATCGTATTAAATATTTTACAACGATATTGCTCAATACCCAACACCGTTCATTACCAATCCTTGGCTCTTCTTTAACCCTTGACTGGTATCGTAGATTTTTGTTAGGAACCTGGTATCATTCTGGTAAATTTTTAAACTTTAATAAAGCATGCAGTATCGAAATTTTTTTTTATATTGCACTTCAAGATTGACCTCATCCCACCTGATGTTAAGTGGTAATGAGGTCCTAGCTTAAGGGCGAAAAGTACAGCATAATAAATCTGTTACTGGACTTGTCGCCCTTACCTTGAAGGCTTGACCCCTGCTACTAATGTAGGGCACCCCAGGAGCTCTGGAAACCTTACTCACACGCAAGAACACAACATCACAGAAGTGATTGTTATTTGGCTGCGGTCTTCTGTAAGGTGGAGGTATTTCACCAGTCGGACTGCTCCAGTTCGAGCGATAAATCGGTATGCCCTGCCTCTCTTGAAAATCTTTGTTTCTGCCGATAAGTCTATGTCGTAAGGTTTAATTTGAGATGGTAACTTATACATAAGGGTCCCGAATAAAGGTTAAGGTACTTGGATACATTAGCGCACCGTATCGCCGTCTGAAGAAAAAAGACAGCGGCGTGTATGGGACTCCCCCATTCCGAGAAGAGCGGAGACTACCCACCAAAGACCTTCCGCACCTCTCAATGTCTATTGATGGCGTTATTGTATTACGGTTAATTAATAATTATTCATATTCATATTATTTATTGCACTCCATAAGTATTTTTTTTTTTTTTTAGGACAACATCACATACATTGCTCTGATTATGTGGTAAGTAGCTTAAGCACTTGTGTTACAGAAATCAGAAACAACGACGGTACCACAACACCCAGACCCGAGACAATATGGAAAAGTTCGTTTCCCATATTGACCCGACCGGGGATCGAACCCGGAACCTCAGAGATGGCGCTCGCCAAAGTCAGGCCCGCTCGCCTCTCGGCTACGGAGGTCGTCAAAATATGTAATGATGTTACATGTAGTTTCTTAAAAACTAAAAGTACAAGTTATGGACCCTGGTGGGCACGGCGAGGGGAATAAGAGAGGGGAAGATTGAGTTTTATGTTAGAAAGCAATTTGTGAAAAATTCAATAAATTAAAAATATTATTTGTAATTAGTAATTTTGTTGGTACATATATGATAATTATATAATTATAATTTGTCCTGTAGGTAGTCTTTAATTGTGTAATAATGTTTCTTATAAAAGTTCTATAAGATGTTTAATAAATAAGTGTTCTTGAGATATATTCCTTATTGATTCGGGTAGTTTATTATAGATTTTAATGGACATTACTAGGGGACCTGATGAGTGTAAATTTAAACGGGATATTGGTATAGTTAAATTTTTTCTATTTCTTAAGGTGTATCTCAAATTCAGGGTGCTTTTTAACAAATTTACAAATCTCTAATATTAGTCCTGCGACTACCAGCATCAGTATTTGTTAAAAAGATTAATTTATAAATTTGGAGTCTACAATAACTGGCTCTTAACTTATTGGGGTTTGATACCACACTGCAAGAGGTGACGAACATTTTCCGTCTAGCCTATACATATAAATAAAATTGTAGTAACTGTTTGCAATATTAAAAAAACCGCTTTGGTAAATACTAAAATAACATTTTTTATAATTTTTGTCTGTATGTCTGATTGTTCCGGCTAATCTCTGAAATAGCAAGACTGATTTTGACGGGACTTTTACTGATAGGTAGCTGATGTAATTAGGCTACTTTTAATGAGAAAATGTATTTTAATTAAAAAAAAATTGAAATCCTCTAGTCCACGCGAACGAAGTTGCGGGCACAGCTGCAAGTCTATATAATAATATATAAAATATAATAATATATAAATAATAAATAAAAAATGCTATATAAATACAAAAAATGGCGATTCGGGTACGCGTGACCCCCACTATACCAGTAAAGGGTTGATATTAATCTTGATAATCCCAGTCGCCAGCTGACTTCTGGGGTAAACACCGAAGCTTATTACTAAACATAATTAATTATCGCGTAATTGGCAGGGACGTGAGCTCGACGTATCGGAGTTCCGCGTTATCATATTCGGTTTGTTACGGAACAAAACCAGAAGGTGTTTTGATGTCGAAGTTTCACAAACAACAGTGTAGAAGACTGGGTTCAAAATACCAGATTTTTGACCCCGTTCGCTTTTATTTTTAATTCGTTGATAATAATTAAAAAAATACTTAACATGTATTTTTTCATTCAAAAAAAGATAAACTGATGCCGAGTATAGGGTAACCCCTATTGTGACGTAACAATGTGTGACGTAACGTCACTGGTTGGTCCCCCCCCCCACCCCGTTGCGCTCCGATTCTGAGGGGGGGGGGGGGGGGGGGCTCAGTAACAGCCCGCTTCCCTATTTTCAATGACGTAATTTTTGGGCAGTAACGGTGTAGTAGAGTTACAAAAATCGGAGATTATGACTGATGTGAACAAATTAATGCGATTTTTTCGATCCGACCAGGAATCGAGCCCGGGACCTCAGAGATAGCGTAACGCCAAAGTCCGTCTGCTACAGAAATCACAATATACTTTATAAAAAAATAGAAAGTCATAATAACTAGGCATCCGTTGCGCCTTCGCTTTTGAGAGAGGTAGGGCATAGCGATTTATCGCTCGAACTGGAGCAGCCCGACTAGTGAAATACCTCCACCTTACAGAAGACCGCAGCCAAATAACAATCACTTCGGTGTTGTTGTGTTCCTTCGTGTGAGTAAGGTTTCCAGACCTCCTGGGGGGTGCTACATTAGTAGCAGGGGTCAAGCCTTCAAGGTAAGGGCGACAAGTTCAGTAACAGATTTATTATGCTGTACTTGTCACCCTTAAGCTAGGACCTCATTTCCAATTAACACCAGGTGAAATGAGGTCAATCTTGAAGGGCAATATAAAAAAAAAATGTAATAAATGAACATCGACCGACTATGTGCAAACTTCACATAAACCATCTACTAAATGGTCCGAACAAAGATTAAACATTAAATGTGAATAGGTGAGCCCGTTCTTGAGTTATAAAATTACAACGAATAGTAGCATTGATTTTTATAATATTATGACTACCTGTCCCGCCGCGGTCGTGCCGCCTATTTTTAAAAAAAAATCTTAAACTTTAAACCTTCGACCTCCACAAATATTTTAAAACTTAAATTGGCTAAATCGTTTTAGCCGTTGTCGAGTTTTAGCGCGACTAACGAACAACGATTCGTACTATATCACAATGTACGCTTAAATTTAAAAAACTACGCAACGGATTTTGATGCGATTTTTAAATGATAGAGTGAAAGGTTTTCATCCATACTTAATATTATAAATGCGAAAGTAACTCTGTCTGTCTGTCTGTCTGTCTGTCTGTCCGTCTGTTACTCTTTCACGCCTAAACGGCTGAACGGATTTTGATGAAATTTGGTATAGGTATACGTTGAATCTCAAGAACGGACATAGGCTACTTTTTATTAGAAAATAAGGGAGGGATGTGGGTAATACCACCTTTGAAAGTTTATATGGAAAAATGATTATTTTTGAAGTTAGAGATATGAAATTTGGCACAAATATAGCTCAAAACTTGGATTAAAATATAGCCTACTTTTTGTTTCGAATATTAGTGGAGAAAGGGGTAAAACCGACCATGAAAGGATGTAGTCCACGCGAACGAAGTCGCGGGCACAGCTAGTTTCCAATAAAGAATAGAAAAGCCAATATTTCTAAGTATTTACATTATATCCGTGCGAAGCCGGGGCGGGTCGCTAGTTTTTATATATAAGATTGATAGGGTAAGGTTATATACAAAACTAACTATTCTAGGTATTAAACGTAAGCAATCAAATAAAGTTTGAAACGTTACAAAACAATGTTTAGTCAGTGAAAATGCGTGGAAAATCTAATGAACATTATACTGTTAGGAGCGTTGATCGCGTTTGACTTGGGACAAAATTTGATAGTCAATTAGTTTATGTAAATTATCGTTCAGCCCCCACGATACTTAGGGCTAGATACTTGCTAATGAGAGAATTATCATTTGCACAATATAATGTATATTTATGTTCATTTGCCTAACATTTTACAGCTCAGATGAAAAAAATTAAATGTCTTATAAATTTGTAATTAATGCCATATTTAAAAATAACAGAAAATCTAATATTCTTTAAAAGGACTGAACTTAAACGCATGCAAAGGCGAGCGGGCCGAACTTTGCTATCTCCCTATCTCTGCAGTCCCGGGTGCGATTACCGGTCAGCGTAATACGGAAAACTTTAACTTCTAAAGGAATTACTTTTTTTACGCAACCTTATATATGGGACAGCAAGCTTGGGTTTATTTTATTGTTAAAGTTGTGGCAGTCAGATTCCTAAGAAAATTTAACTTTTCATTTTCATTATGAAAACACTCGACATATTTTCAGATGTTAAAGTAAAATTGGTAATTTCTTGAATTTTTTTTCTGAGTTATCCCGTGATTTAAGACCATAGCGCGGACTGCTACAAATACTGAACAACATTACAAATATTTAAAATAATTTAACGGGTTAAAACGCGACACCATTTTTATTTAGTAGTTAATACGAACCGAGCTGACTCGAGTCAGCTCGTGACCACGGTTGGAGCAACCTAACCGAATCGTCGAGCAGTAAGAAGTTCGTATTAACTACTAAATAAAAATGGTGTCGCGTTTTGACCCGTTAAATTATTTTAAATGTTTAAAATGGAACGCGAAAATCTTAAAATTACAAATATTGTTCTAATTATATGGCTGGCTAACGATGTCAGCAACAACGACAGTACCACAACAGTTAGACTTGAGACAATATAGAAGAGTTCGTTTTTCATATTGATCCGACTGAGACTGGAACCAGAAATCTCAGAGATTGCACGATTAAAGTTCAGGCCAATTTACGCTCGCGTCTATAGAGACTCCTTTGCATAGGCAAAGGAGGATTTATTTTTAAAAAATAAATAAACGTCCAATTGTGATTCAAGGACGTTTACAAAATATGAGAAACCGATTTTTTTAAGTACCTAGCCTACGCTAGTACGCTACCTAGAATTTATAAGTATTCGTAACTGAGCTCTTTACATAATATAGCTTTACTTTAAACCAAACTGTTAAACAAAATGCGTTTTTGTTTTCAGATTTGCCTAAAATATATCATTGACAAACACAGAGCATTAAGATTATATATTTCCGGTGGTGTGGCCAAACAATCGATAGATTTAAATGACCTCATACCGATAGTATTGATAGCCTATCTTAAATATTCTTAAAATAACTTATTTTATCGATACGTAGCAGCCCTAACTGGTTATATGGAAAGCAAACAGGGTAATATGGTGCGTTAGCCCTGTCTATTAATTAACAATTTCTATCCAATCGGATGCAAGCACGCGCTTCGGTTTCGAAAACAGACATTTTCGCCACTGAATACATGACATGCACTACATTATATATATTGAGAGAGGTAGGGCGATTTATCGCTCGAACTGGAGCAGCCCGACTGGTGAAATATATCCACCTTACAGAAGACCGCAGCCAAATAACAATCACATTATTTTTAGGCTTCTGTTTCTTTAAATACTTATTTTTGGTTATTCGCAACATGTTTGGTTTCTTAAATAACGTTATCGTTAAAAATAACGCTGGAATCTTAGGAGTGCATAATATTGTTCCGCTATTTTAGCACAGCCCCGCAAGACGACGCTGCATTGCCATTTGTATAGCCGGTGTTGAGTTAGCGTTAACACCTGTGAAGCATTGCGCTGAAGCGAGTTACTGCAGTTAGCTGTCGCTGTGCCATGTAATATATTTATGTTGTAAAATGAAATACTCTGACGAATTTTGTATAAATTACATTCGTCCATATAGAATAAATATTGTTTCCTCATCCTCTCTTTGAATTTTAATAAATTGAAATTTTGATTGTCCGCTTTTTGTCCCAGCATCTATATTAATATTATATTTTTATTTATATTGTACTTCAAGATTGACCTCATCACACCAGCTGATGTTAAGTGGTGATAATGTCCTAGCTTTAATGCGACAAGTACAGTATAGTTACTTGACTTGTTGGTCTTACCTAGAAGGCTCGACCCCTACTACTAATGTAGCACCCCCCAGGAGCTCTGGAAACCTTACTTATACGCCGGGACGTAACAGCACCGAAGTGATTGTTATTTGGCTGCAGTGTTCTGTAAGGTGGAGGTATTTTTCCAGTTAGCTGCTCCATTTCGAACGATAAATTGCTCTGCCCTATCTCTCTTTGGTTTGGTCACAAGTTTCACCAACTACTGCTTACAATTGAAAAGATTTTTTGGTTTTGGGTATACTATTTATGGAGGAAAGATTTAGGTTATAACATCACGTTGCAGCCAACAGAAGAAACAGCTTTTATATTCATTCAATTGGTTATTGAATAACGGAAAAAGACATAAATTTATCTTCTGTTTAAAATAAAATGCTTCTGAAAAAAAACATAGACAATTGCATATTGCATACAACCTTTTATTCGTATTTCGTTATAAATAAAAATTAGTACAGTTGTCGAACCTGTTTATATTATAAATGTAAAAGTTAAGATTTCCGGATGTTTGTGACTCTCGTAGCTAGACACTTTTATTCTAAAAGAACGCAGACAAAGTCGTAGTTTTTAGCTAGTAGCTTATAATTTTTCGCTCCGGTTTCTCACCCGTCTTCTATAACATAAATTTACCCAAAATCGGTGCAAGACGCCAGAGTATTTGCATAAAGAGCGTAGCTAACACGCCACCGACAGCCGGGCACAAAGCCACTCGAGGAATACCTCGCAATGGACATATTTTGAGGCGCACCTCAGGCAAAACTTTTTTGGCTCCCGATAGACATGCACCTAGAAAAAGAGAGACCTAAAAAAACCCTTTTGATTCTTAAAAAAATAGTGTTGACATTATTCTCATATCAAACAGCTGTACGTATTTACACATAAATTGTTATTTTGTATGCAAAAGGGCCTTTCCTTTGATCCCTTGTAACATAAGTCATTCGTGAACTTGAAACACTATACAAAGCTCAAAGAAAATTTAGATTTGGTGGTGGTTGCATATAACTAATAATTTAAAATAGATAATACATGAACGAATTAGCTCAATCAATCAAACAGTTAATCAATCGTATTCTGCAAGTGTTTACGACAGATACCATGTATTGTATAAATATCATCAGTGAAAATCGGTCCAGCCATTTCAGAGAATAGCCGGAACAAATAGACTGACAAAAATAAAAAAATATATATTTTGGTGATTGTACCGTAGGATATTATATTCATATGTATGTAGTAAAAAGCAGTTTTTACAATTTTACAGACACTGAAATGTGATTTATATGTGTGTGTAATGAAAAAGTGGACTGTATGATACTATAATTACAATTAAACTCGTTCTATGCTCTTAAGATATATTAAGAAGCCACCTTAATATATAACCTACCTTTTGTTTAATAAGTAACGTAGTCATTAAGAGTGTGTGTACATATCGTGCTGTGGTTGCTAATATCAAAAATAAAACTATAACATATTGACGTATCAAAACCTTGGCCAAAGGAGTCGTGAAGGTCGGGTCACAGCAGTCGCTAACTTCATTTATTTATTTTGGATTGCCAGAGATAGTCACATTAAAAAAACTTAAAAATTAACTTTCATAATATACGTACAAAATGTAATAACCTTTTGAAGGCAGTCACATCATGCTCAAACTAAAACTAATTAGATACTAAATTTAATTAAAAGTAAACATTTTAGAGAATAGCCCAATTAAAATATGGTACACATAAATAGTGCACGATAAACCTTTCAATTTGTGAACTCGTCATTCATCAGCCTTCAATTAAAATCAAGAATAGCATTAAACTGAGCCTGCTATCGGCTCATGCCAGTGATTCGGTGGGCACAGTATATGAGACATATCGACGCGATCACTCTTTTATTTAATGTAAAAGATTTTATGTGCATTACCAAGCAAAGTGAAAACTTAAACTATAATTTATGTGCTAATATTTAACGGAAAGATTTGATAGATTGATTACATAACGGACATTTAGGCACGGCCTTATGTCATGGGCATATGTAGAATAGAATTCAAGTAGTATTCTATACAGTATTACGAATACCAGACGATGTGTAATAAATGGTGGCGTCAACCCAAAACACCCAGACTCCAGAGCCAAGTTAATTTAGAACTAGCGGCCCGCTGCGACTTTGCACACGAATTTCCCCGTTTTTTTCCACACTTTTCACTGGTTCGTTGCTCGTGATGATAGCCTATTATATATATATGTCGCAGTCATTTGGTTGAATCAGCTATTTGATTGGATCACTAGCGCGTTTATTAAATGACGCTGTTTAATTGAATGACTAGGCCGCACGTTGAATGAACAAGCCTCACTCAACGTCCAAAAAGTTAGCGGATTGTAACATAGCCCTTTGAACATAGCGGACGTAAAATCAGTCAGGTGATTGTAATTTAGTTCATTTTTTTTCCACTGCGGCGTTAGTGCTCATCAAAACAAATATGGCGTCAAACAGCTGGTACAGATCTAATCGAATAGCACTGGGTTGATATTTTTTGAGTGAAATTGAGATTCCAACCTTTTCCTCTTCCTATTTTTATATCAAAAGGTTATCTTTTAAGTTGTGAACTTATGGGCACCTTAATCAAACATAACAAAGTCAGCTATACAACGTGTAACGGAAAGGGTATAACAATATCAAACATACCAAAGCAATTAACGGTTACAAACTGTATGGGACCATTTGTAGCTGTGTACACGCATTTATTGCTTCAATATTTTTTTTTGAAATATCAGTCAAATACAAGTCAAAATTTTGACTTAGTCACGCTTGCACAACACTATCACAGTATTCACGGTGTAACAGCTGTGGGGTCAACAACAACAATCAGCTCACACTGCACTCCTGGTATTCAATTAAATAATCTTATATGGGTTCCAGATATTTATTTTCATACATTGTTCAATTTCTTATGATTGGGGATTATAATCTGTATTATTATTTCCCTACATTTTAACAAACAAAAAAAAACGAACAGTAACTAAGCTAAACTAGTATCTCCTAACTTTTATAAATTTTTGTAAACATGTGCAAATGTAAGATGACTGTGGGGGTGCGTGAATGTGGTCGATGTGTGTGAGTGTCGGAAGGTATTCAAATAAAAAGTACAACTCACAGTTCACTCGAAGTATATTGTTCACACGCACAAAATACACAAAAAGTACAGAAGGAGAAAGTACAGCAGAGTTTACAAGCACAGAGAAAGAAAGTCACAGGAAAGCTTAGAAGGCAAGCACAGTAAAACAATTAAAGCAACTAGCTAAGTGCCGTGCGCGACCGTTACGTGTATGAATCGGGAGGTTAAGCAGCATGCGCTTCGCGTCGTGATAGGATCTCGACTGGAGCGCCCGGCTCAGGTAAAGAGAAACGGCCCGTGCGTTGAAGGTCACCTGCGCCGGCGCAGTGCTTCCGAAAGTCGATAATCGATAACTATATCGACAAACTGATACGCTGTGAAATGTAAATGCTGATACTAATTATTGTAAACAGTGTTGTGTGAATAAATGTAAAAGTGTTATATTGTATATGATGTATTTAGTTTTAATATTAGTGTTGTTTAAAATAGGTAATGTAAATATATAGATGTAAGTTAATTATAAGTTTTCTATATATAGTGTAAATATAAATATTCTAATAAGAGTAGGATAGTTGCCTACATCACCCCCTTCCAGAGGCCGTCAAGGTCGATAATAATCTGGAAACCTTACCCGGCGCCCGGAACGGGTTACAAGATGTTGTGCTGGTTGTGGTGGTTCCATTTCTTTGTTGGTTAAAGTAAAAGCCGGTTTTAACCTATTGACCGAAACAGTTACTTCCTTACCATTGAGAAGGATTTTAAAAACCTTGTCCCCTCTTGTTAGTACCTTGTGTGGACCAGAGTATGCAGGAGTGAGGGAACCACGCGATTTATCTTCGCGAAGAAAGATGTGATCGCTGGTAGCAAGCTCCTTATACACAAATACTTTCTGCGTACCGTGGCGTGTAGCAGGTACGGGACGCAGCTTGTCAGCAAAATGACGTATCCGAGCGGTGAACTCTGATAAGTCAGTAGTTACGGGTATTGAAGGCTCGAAAAATTCGCCAGGTAGTCTTAAAGGCTCCCCGTAGACGAGTTCTGCTGAGGAGGACTGTAAGTCTTCTTTAAACGCCGATCTCACGCCAAGTAAAACCCACGGCAACGACTCAGTCCAGCTACTGTCAGCGTGACAGACTATGGCCGCTTTTAGCTGTCTGTGGAATCGTTCTACCAGACCGTTGCAAGCGGGATGGTATGCTGTCGTACGTTTGTGCTCAAATCCAGCCATTCGTGACAGACAGTTAAATAAGGCTGACTCAAACTGTCGGCCTCTATCTGTTGTGATATCTGTCGGACAGCCGAATCTGGAAATCCAGGACGATAGCAGGGTTTTTGCAACGGTCTCCGCAGTTATATCGACTATCGGTATTGCTTCTGGCCATCGTGTAAAACGATCAATGGCAGTTAGGCAATACCGATAATCTTGTGAGACAGGAAGTGGTCCAACCAGATCGATGTGGATCTGTTTGAATCTTGCACGTGGTAAATGGTACGTGCCCAGGGGTGCATTGACGTGACGGGTGACTTTTGCCCGTTGGCAGGACAAACAAGCACGTGCCCAATCTCGACAGTCTTTTCTGATGCCAGGCCAAACAAAACGGTCGGCAACCAGTTTGGCAGAACCGTTGGCACCAGGATGACTAAGGGAGTGGAGGCTGTCAAATAGTTGTTTCCTGAAAAACGACGTGACAAAAGGCCTGGGAGTCGGTGTACTTACGTCGCAGTACAGTTCAATACGACTTCCAGGTAACTGTCGCTTTTCTAGACGGAGCGATGTGCTTCCATCCATGAGTCTGCGAAGTTCGGGATCTGAGGCTTGTGATTGGGCTAATGACTCAAGACTGACTGGTTCGCTCAGTTCTTCAATTCGTGACAGTGCATCCGCCACGACATTATCCTTACCGGAGATGTGACGTATGTCTGTCGTGAACTGAGCGATGAAGTCTAAATGCCTATACTGCCTTGGCGAACAGTTTGCTTTCCGTTCGTGGAATGCGAAACTGATCGGCTTGTGGTCAGTATAGACAATGAAATGTCTAGCCTCAAGCATGTGCCTAAAATATTTGATTGCCTCGTAGATGGCCAACAGTTCCCGGTCGTAAGGAGAGTACTTAGCCTGGGCTGGACTGAGCTTACGGGAGAAGAATGCCAAGGGCTCCCATACACCTTCGTTCTGCTGCTGAAGCACAGCTCCTAGTGCACTGTCGGATGCATCAGTTACCACCGCAAGCTTAGCTGAGCAGCTGGGATGGGCTAACAGAGCTGCGGTTGATAGGCTGTCTTTGCAGGCCTTGAACGCAGCAAGAGTGTCTCCTACTAGGGTAACGGGGTGTGAACCTTTGACCGAGCCTGTCAAAAAGGCATGCAAGGGGGCTTGGACTTGGGCTGCTTGTGGGAGAAATCGCCTGTAAAAATTGAGCATACCAAGAAATCGTCTGAGTTGACGTACGTTGGTCGGGGCAGGAAACTCTCTAATAGCCTGTACCTTTGAGTCTAGTGGTCTGGTGCCGTCTTTGGAGATCTGGTAACCTAAAAAAGTTACTTTTTCGACTCCAAAAACACATTTAGACGTGTTCAACAGCATGCCATAATCCCGTAGCCTGGAAAAGATCGTGCGGAGATGACTTTCGTGCTCTGTTTCTGAGCTAGAAAATACTAAAAAATCATCTAGATAGCAGTACACGAAATCGAGTCCGCGTGTCATCTCGTCCACAAACCTTTGGAATGTTTGACCAGCGTTCCTCAACCCGAAGGTCATGAATGGAAATTCAAACAGTCCAAAGGGTGTGGTGATTGCGGTCTTGGGTATGTCATCTGGGCTAACGGGGATCTGGTTGTAAGCCTTGACGAGGTCTAGGGTGCTGAAGATCGTACAACCTGCTATGCTGTGGGAGAAATCCTGTATGTGCCTGATTGGGTAACTATCAGGAACTGTACGGGCGTTCAGCATTCTGTAATCGCCGCAGGGACGCCAACCACTATCTTTTTTTGGTGCCAGGTGAAGGGGCGAAGACCAAGGGCTCTCCGAAGGTCGGGCAGTACCGTTGGTCAACATGTCCTGAAATTCCTGGCGGGCAATTTTTAATTTGTCTGGCGCTAGGCGGCGAGGTGCAAAAGAAACTGGAGGACCTGGTGTCGTGCGTATATGGTGAAGTGTATTGTGTCTTGTAGTGTGATGCGTACCAGCTGGTCGTGTAATTTCGGGAAATTCATTTAATATTTTATGAAATCGAGACTCTCCAGATGAGACCTTCACTGAATGCACATTTTTACAATTTGCAAAAGCGGCAACAGCTGATATAGAAGTAACATTGTCTATTAAGCGCTTATTGCGACAATCTACAATAAGATGATAATAATTTAAAAAATCAACTCCTATAATGGGTTTAGAGACATCAGCCACTACAAAACGCCAATTAAAAGCTCTACGTAAGCCAAAATCTAAATTAAAATTAATAAAACCATACGTTGCGATGTCCGAACCATTCGCAGCACACAAGTTGAAGTTTGACTTGCCACGACGATCTCGAAGAGCCGACCGGGGGAAAACGCAGAGGTCGCTGCCTGTGTCGACCAGGAATTGCGTCTTCGTGGACCGGTCGGTGACGAACAAGCGGCCAGAAGGAGATGGGCAGTCCTCAGCCGCCATTATCGACTGCCCCCGGCGTTTCCCGCGTAGTCACAGGGGCGAACACATTTCTTCGCTCGGTCTCCAAACTTGCTATGAAACCAGCACAATGGAAATTTGCGGTAGTTTGAATTCGAGCGCTGGCGAGACGAAGATCTGCTACTAGGGCGTCGCGATGATCGGTGGTTGGGTCTGCTATTTCTGCCACTGGTTGCCATGTTCTGCAACTGCCGTCTTAATTCCGCGACTTCATTTTTCAAGTCCAGAAGCATGGAACTGGGTACTGCGTCACTTACGGCGGCAACTCTGGGCGTCGAAGCTGCAAGGTCATTAACCCGATCAGCAAGATCAGCCAAATCGTCGGTGATGGCCGATGATGGTTGTCCGGCTAGCACCGTCTGGATTTCATGTGGAAGTCTGCTAATCCAGATGGTCCGCAAAAAATCATCCGGCACGTCGACTCCCGCAAGGCTTCAAATGTCGAAGAAATTGGGATGGTTTGCGATCGCCTAACTCCTCATGCATGAGTAACTGTTTCAGCTTCTTTTCATTAGAAGCAGTCAGCCGTTTGATCAGCTCCGTCTTCAATTTCCCATATTTGTCCGTCTTTGGGGGACTAATAATGATGTCTTTGACTTCGCGAGAAAACTTATTGTCAAGCTGGCTAATGACGTGGTTAAACTTCGTTGTATCACTAGTTATCCCGGCTATGGCAAATTGACCCTCTACTTGGGCGAACCAAATTTCCGGCTCTTCTGGCCAAAATGGGGGTACCCGTGCACCGACTCCATATACCTCGGTCCGTTCGCGCGCCAAAGGCGGTTGGGCGTCCTGTTCAAAGTCCGACCCGTGTGCGTCTCGGTATTCTCTTGCCATTTTAGCGTTCCAAGGGGTCACCAGAAATGTGGGGGTGCGTGAATGTGGTCGATGTGTGTGAGTGTCGGAAGGTATTCAAATAAAAAGTACAACTCACAGTTCACTCGAAGTATATTGTTCACACGCACAAAATACACAAAAAGTACAGAAGGAGAAAGTACAGCAGAGTTTACAAGCACAGAGAAAGAAAGTCACAGGAAAGCTTAGAAGGCAAGCACAGTAAAACAATTAAAGCAACTAGCTAAGTGCCGTGCGCGACCGTTACGTGTATGAATCGGGAGGTTAAGCAGCATGCGCTTCGCGTCGTGATAGGATCTCGACTGGAGCGCCCGGCTCAGGTAAAGAGAAACGGCCCGTGCGTTGAAGGTCACCTGCGCCGGCGCAGTGCTTCCGAAAGTCGATAATCGATAACTATATCGACAAACTGATACGCTGTGAAATGTAAATGCTGATACTAATTATTGTAAACAGTGTTGTGTGAATAAATGTAAAAGTGTTATATTGTATATGATGTATTTAGTTTTAATATTAGTGTTGTTTAAAATAGGTAATGTAAATATATAGATGTAAGTTAATTATAAGTTTTCTATATATAGTGTAAATATAAATATTCTAATAAGAGTAGGATAGTTGCCTACAATGACAAACAGTGATCAATGTAGTTTCAACATATTTTGTCATGAGGGCGTACAAAAAGAAAAGTTATTTGAATATCGAATGCCGTGCAGATCGTAAAAGTGAGTAAAGGAAAAGTAGATATTGATTGTAACTCTGAATCGAAAACTAGGCGTTTTCGGTTTCACATTTCCAACTTGCTATAACAACACCTTTCTCGTAAGGAATAAAGAGGTTATGAGCGAGCTAGTTGACATTAAGGATTGTGAAATGTAACTTCTTCAGTTCTAACAGTTACAAAATGATATCAACAAATTTGTCGTATCAAGAACTATCTTATCCCAGTGATTCCGGCTAAATAGTATTTTTTAAATATTTAAATCAAAAAAATAAGCCTTGCAATATTTAATAAACAAAACTATTCCACTAAATGAGTTAACTTATTTTTTAAATGAACCCTAAAAATGGGCGGGTCTCGTGGCTATGATACTTTACTATGGCCCTGGTACAAAAATAGTGCTATTTTTTAAAATGGGTTCTGCATTTTAATTTATTTCGTTCCTACAATTTCAACAATAATAAAATTATGTTATTAATAATGCGATTCTAATACCAACATTTAAATTATGTTCATGACCCTTCAGTGTTAAGATTTTTCTCAAATTGTATTAAATAGGTACTTGGTAACATTATGTTACAACTGTGTGCCCCATACTGTAAAACTATCAGGCGTTTTCTTTATTTATTTAGAACAGTTCGTAATTGCATTAAAGGCTTTTCAAGCAAAAATACGATAAATCTTATCGTATACGTTATGTCCAAAAAATTAGGAATAAAGAGGTTATGAGCGAGCTAGTTGACATTAAGGATTGTGAAATGTAACTTCTTCAGTTCTAACCGTTACAAAATGAAATCAACAAATTTGTCGTATCAAGAACTATCTTATCCCAGTGATTCCGGCTAAATAGTATTTTTTAAATATTTATCAAAAATATTTAAATCAAAAAAATAAGCGGTGAAATATTTAATAAACAAAACTATTCCACTAAATGAGTTAACTTATTTTTTAAATGAACCCTAAAAATGGGCGGGTCTCGTGGCTATGATACTTTACTATGGCCCTGGTACAAAAATAGTGCTAATTTTAAAAATAGGTTCTGCATTTTAATTTATTTCGTTCCTACAATTTCAACAATAATAAAATTATGTTATTAATGATGCGATTCTAATACCAACATTTAAATTATGTTCATGACCCTTCAGTATTAAGATTTTTCGCAAATTGTATTAAATAGGTACTTGGTAAAATTATGTTACAACTGTGTGCCCCATACTGTAAAACTATCAGGTGTTTTCTTCCTTTATTTAGAACAGTTCGTAATTGCATTAAAGGCTTTTCAAGCAAAAATACGATAAATCTTATCGTATACGTTATGTCCAAAAAATTGGTTGTCTGTAAAATCGGTTTACAGACGATAATTTTAGGTAAGAACGCCGAAAAAACATAATAAAGAAAAAGTATTAATTGAAAATTACATTTTAAATCCTCAAACTTGACCATGCAAAGTAACGGAGCTACCAGGAATCCATGAGTATGAAAGATTTTTTTTGTTGCTAGTTTTAGTAAAATAATCTTGAACCCTAATATTGATTGTCACAACTTTGTAGTTGGAATCTCACAGTAAGAGAGAGACAGAGATTAGAATAGAGAGAGTGCTAAAAATGTGATTCAGAAATGACTACTTGTACTGTTTTCTCAAGCATGGAATAGTCATAAGAGAAAAAGGGACAGATGACGTTCAGTACGTACACTCTTTCGCAGCCGTACACACTTTTAAAACGTCAGTGAATCTATTGTAATGCTACAAAATTCAATAATCAATATTTAGACGCAAGTTCATACTAATTCTGAAACCTATTAAATTTTGTCTATTAATATTTTCCTTACTCTAAGGTTGGAATCGTCGAAAGAGTTGGATGTACCTATTATGCTATTAATTGAAATATCACAATGGTGGTTCATCTTTTAGTGTTTACTGAATCACATCTGAAATTTGTTGGTTTAGCGTTTCTCATTTTGACACTTCAGTTACGTCGTTGTGTTGTCGTCGCCGTGACAACATCTCGTGTTTTTGCCTTTCTGGATTACCTACTTCCTATGGATAGCCTAGTGATATTTCGTGATGTCTTTGAGCAATCAAGAATATTCGAGATGATTCTCTGTGTTGGAGCAACCGACGGCAGCCTGATGGCCGACCGAGAGCTAGAGAAAGAGATTTACGAAACCATTGGGCGAAGAGGTCGTATCACATGGCCAGCGCGGTCACCAGACCTCACTCCGTTGGACTTCTTCTTGTGGGACTACGTTAAAAGGAAGATGTACGCTGTAGCATGCTCGTCAAGGGAAGAGATGATAGAAAGCATCAAAGCCGCGTTTTGTACAGTGACACCACAAATGTTGCATAATGTTCGCGCATCTTCATATCGGCGAGCTGGTTTATGCATCCAGCTTCAAGGACAATACCTATTTTGAACCGTTTCTCTGAAAAGTAAGTAGATAACTTTGTTCTAAATCCTCAATTTATCAATTAGAATTTGGTTTTCAAGAAATAAAATAAACTATGTAAAAAATTTTACTTACGTAATTAATAATAACAAATTGGTCTTTATGCCACGTTAATAAGTCCTCATTTCGTTTGTTCCAGGTGTTTCCATAAACGTTCGCTACAATGTACCTACCTAGTGACAACGCCGATTCCTCTGTGCTAAGCCGCCCAAGCAAGCCGACACGCGCTCACGCCGAAAAGTACTAGGCGCGCATGTCGAGGAAGGAGGTGGAGAAATTCAGGATCGCAGTGACTGTAGTGAAGTGATAACGTGATTTGGGGTCGCTGACCTCAATAGTGTTGTGATGCGTTTGTTTACGTTTTAGTGAGTCATTATAGTTAATCATTTTTTATTTCATAAAAACAATAAAGTGTTTATTTTAACTCGGGATTTCGTATATAGAATCTATACAAGGTATAGTATCCACCTACTTTACATTGTTACCCCCTTTCCGTTACAGGTTGTATACCATTCAACGACTATGTTAAATGACGTTCTGTCATAAAGTTATAATTTGACGAGTTGTCCTTTAGTCATTCAATAAACGTCGTCATTCAATGAACGCGCCAGTGTTCCAATCAAATAGCTGATTAAACCAGATGACTGCGACATATATATAACCTTTCGCTATCTATCGCCTATCTAACACGAAAATAATTTTTCAATTGGAAACATAGTTCCTAAATAAGCGCGTTCTAACCAACTGTTCATCATTAACATAGCAATTTGTTTCCAAAATCGACCTCACCGACAATGATCAGATGAGGCGTCCTCAATTTCTAGAATAGACCTCAATATTCTCAATATCGCGCCATATTGTAACGCGAGTTTTTTTTCTCATTTTGTTAACCTAACTGACTCTAGATGATGGCCGCTGAATTTTTGTCTGTCTGTATCTTTCTGTCTGTAGGTATCTCTTGTATTAACCTCGTAGCCCCCGGTAAGTGCCCTCTGCCGAATATGTATAAAACTACATACATATCAGCACACTGCATAAGGGATTTAAAATAAATAAATAAAATAAAATAAAATACATTTATTTCAGGCTTGATTGCCCATATTTCTGTTAGTTTAGTTTACAAAAAATCTTAAATCTATGTTAGTATATTATTATTATTCAGGATGATATAAATTTAACTTTAATTTAATTCAGATATCTGCCGCCCTCTCATGCCCCAGATACATGAACTTGTGCCTGTACCCAGTCCCGTATTATCTACCTTATTGCTAAGCACTCGCAGTATGGTGTTGGGGCTCCCGCGGCCGCGTTTTGAATTTTTTTTTTTTATATTACACTTCCAGATTGACCTCATCCCACCTGATGTTAAGTGGTAATGAGGTCCTAACTTAAGGGCGAAAGTACAGTATAATAAATCTGTTACTGGACTTGTCGCCCTAACCTCGAAGGGTCGACCCCTGCTACTAATGTAGCACCCCCCAGGAGCTCTGGAAACCTAACTCACACGCAGGAACACAACAACACCGAAGTGATTGTTGTTTGGCTGCGGTCTTCTGTAAGGCGGAAGTATTTCACCAGTCGGGCTGCTCCAGTTCAAGCGATAAATCGCTATGCCCAACCTCTCTTAATTTTCTATTTCCTTAAAATATAATTGCTTGGATGTCACTCACGCCTGTTCACTGAGGTATGCTAGGTGTACTAATAAACGTAGTCTATTTAATAACCTAATAATTCCCGGCACAGAATTAATTACAACGAACCGCGTCAAGCTCGAAAGGGCTAATACTGTCTAGCTCATTATGATAATATTTGTTTTAGTAATTTTTAATACTAAGCCAGCAACCTATTTAATTTTGAACTTTTAAAATAATAGACCTTCGACGTCTAAATTAAATTAAATCCACACAGATAAAACTTTTATGGATTAGGTAGAATTAAAAAACAACTCACAAACCTTTGATTCTATAATGTTTAATTATTAAAATACTAAATTTTTTTGTAGAATAAATTCCTTAGACTATGAAGAATCTAGTCCACTTTGGAGATTTCTAGAATCAACATAAACGCTTTAAAAATTAATCGTTCACTTAATACCACAAGCTTCTGGATTGATCTTAGCTAACTTTATAGTAAAATGTTGAAAGAGCTTTACATATTTTTTTCCATTTGAAGAAAAACGTAGGTAATAAAAGCAAAATTAAAGATGAATGGATTTGTTACAAATAATGTCATCATAGTTTTTCGCGGGATTTAGATTTTGAGATAAATAAAAAACACGTAAGTATGCACCCCTTTTTCCATCATGGCTACTGCAGCAGGGGTTGCCAACCCCACAAACTTGAAGTTTAGCATCTAGTGGCCGAAAAGTGAGTATCTCAATAATAAACTTACATCCTCTGAGAAACGCAAGGTAAAACTTCTTTCATTGGACTAATGCCCCGTTATAATATTTGAAAACGATCCGTTCGTTCTAGGGATTCGTTACGGATAGAAATAAATTATACAAGGCGTAAGTTAAAACAACTGATGACAGCTGGTATGGAAAGTAAATTATGGAACGGCATTAAACACTCGTTGCTGGTTAAAGAAAAACGCATAATTATTTATGACACATTACGAATCCTAAAATATTGTTACCGGGCAGTAAGTACTTTATTCCACAGCTGAACGTGTTACACATTTTTATTTCAAATCGAATTTAAGGAGGTCAAGATTAGAAATTTAATGACGCCATAAGTATAGATAAATCGTTACATAGAAGTACACTTTCATGCACAAAACAAATTTATTTATTTTCCCTTATCCCACCCTCTCCTTTCCTACACAGAACCACAAGAGCCGGCCAACGATGTCATCGCTTCACCGTGGAAAATATTCCACCACGAACCAAAAAGTTCGGTAACTCTTATCTTTGCCGGACCATAAAGAAGTGGAACTCGTTGCCGGCTCATTGTTTCCTCCTTCCTTTGACATGGATTCCTTCAAAAGGAGCGTGAAGAAACATCTTGCGGGCCAGTATGGCGATGCTAACGGATAGGATATTTTGATATCAAATCAAATCCGTTGTCATCGCGATGTGGGTTCCTCTCTTGCTTACCATCAGGCTGGGAGGAGCCAATATACTGCGCTACTATAAAAAAAAACATAAGTTGCTTTTACAGACAATTATAGCACAATTTGTAACTAATGTAAACCATATTCGCACGTTAGATCCCAAATGAGACAGCTGAGCGGTAATTCCCGAGATTTAGCAGCGCGACTGTGGCGCGACCGCAGCGCCCCGGTAGCGGTCGCTTTGACCCTCAACCGCGAGGTAGGCGTTTATTGTTTTACTTGCCTAATAATTAACTGGTTAAAATTAGCATTGTCTCTTATGATTTGAAAATTTATGACGTGTGAATGAGAAAACAATGAAGGATTACTTGCTTTCAAGAAGAGTATAATACTCGATTTTATTATTTTTATAGTACTAAACGCCGTACTAGCGAACTTTAAATATTAGAAGCAGAAAAATTCCATCGCCTACGATAACTTGCGGTTAGCTCAGTTGGTAAGAGCAGCACACGCGATACGTGAAAGTCGTAGGTTCGATTCCCGCACCGCAAGGGGAGATAATTTTTTCTGTTTCTAATATTTAGTGTATAATACTATTTAAGCTCTAATAGCTCATAAAAATGATCACCGAGTTGTTGGTTTTAAATGAGCTTGGAATCGTTTATACAAAGAAAATATAATTAATAATTAATTTACCTGGGTTAAAATGAAATGCAACTACATTAGCCCATGACAAACATACATCAGTTGGATTTATAGCTATTACTAAAGTAATATGTGTATGAAAATATTTTATTTTGTCTTAACTTAAAACATTTAAATTGACCTTCAATTGATTAAATAATTACATTATTGCTAATTCCACTGAAATCACAAAGTTTGTTAATGATTGCATTAAATTTTGATTTATGGTCGCAAGGCAAACTGTCATCTCATTCCAAAGTTGAGCCAATAACAATGGATAACTGAAAGCATAAAATGAAGCTTAATTTAGCAAACCATTGAATATTTGGTCGCAAATAATCAAGTTGCATTGTGATGGAGTCTGCGGGCGGCGACAAACCGCACTGACCACGTGATGTGGTTACAACCGCTTCTATGAACTCTAGGAGTTGGTCCTTCGTGCTGGATACATGTAGTATCTAAAGTATGTGTGTAAATGCGGCCGTAATTAAAAGGCGTACATAACTTATTTAAATGTTTTTAAAGTGAGTCTATCTTTGTTGTTTTATAAACAAATTAAAAAAGAAACAGATAACCTTATGCATTGGATACCTTATGGAGTGATTGATTCGCAAATAGCTGTAGTAAAAAAAGAAGATTTAACTAACTTTAAATATTAGAAACAGAAAAATTTTATCTCCCCCTGCGGTGCGGGAATTGAACCCACGACCTTCACGTATCGCGCGTGCTGCTCTTACCAACTGAGCTAAGCGGTTAGCTCAGTTGGTCAATTCCCGCACCGCAGGGGGAGATAAAATTTTTCTGTTTCTAATATTTAAAGTTCGCTAGTACGGCGTTTAGTACTATAAAAATAATAAAATCGATTTAACTAACTTTCCGTAACACAGTCTCGGACTAGTACGAAAGGTAAAGGTTCGTGTTCTGTAACTGTGATGCTAAAATAAGTGCTACATAGTCATATTTATAAGTAATATGAAGGTTCCTAATTAATTTAATACAACAATTTTCTTAGATTTCCTACAGTTAAATAAGTTGGCAAGTATTCTAAACAATAAAAAATATTTTTAGGTATTGAAACATAAGCCCAAATTAATTTCGTAGGAAGAATGAAGGATCCAGAGTCATGTGAAGAGAAATATTTTTCTTAGACTCAAACGCTAAATGTTAGTTCTTTACAGTCGCAAACTGCACATAAAATGGGTTTGCGCTTTGTAAACTCAATTTTTAAGTTTCTTTCCGAGCGTGTAGTGAGAAAGAGAGAGTTTGGAACTTTGGGAGAAAAACGAAAAGTTTCGCTTGTAATGTGCACTGGGACAGACTTACGAGGGTGATGCTGGAACTAATCGACATAAGACATATTTAACCGACTTCAAAACGAGAGAAAGGTTTTTCAATTTGACCGTATGACTACACTAATATTATAAAGAGGAAAGATTATTTTTGTGTGGGTATGTTTGTAATGAACGGTAGTTGTTGTGTTTAACAACTACCGTGCCGATCACAAAAATTGTTTCACCATTGGAAAGCGATGTTTACCTAGAGTAACATCGGCTATCTTTATTGTGAGAAAAGATTAAGTCCACGCGTAAGAAGCCGCGGGTGGCCGCTAGTATTTACACGTGTTACTTGTAACAAGGGCTGGACCATACGAAAAATAAAGGATTAGAATCACATCCAACTAGAACGACATTATTCTTCTTCAAACATTGACTAGCAATTGGCTTATGTTTTATCAAACGATAAGCAAAAATGAACTTCCCCGGACCAGTTATAACCTTGGTAATTTTCTTTTTTGTAAATACACGGACAATTTCTGAAAATACAGACTTTTGTAGCAAAACAATTAAAAGGCAAAACAAACACAAAAAATACTTTGATTGCTGCGCGTCCTAACTGTTCATTGGGACGCACTAGATACTTAGATAGACTTCTGAATAGGCAGATAACACAGTTAATTATACAAAGGTAGACTAACTGTTTTAAGTGCCAATGGAAAGTAAATAATAATGACTAAAGTAAAATATTAATTATTTATTGCTTAATTTTTAATTCGCACACAGTTTTCTCTGCCATTTTATACCTGATATATTACATTATTTTTGCTGCTAGTTACCTAGTTTAGTTGACATTTAATAGACGAAGCAAAATCGAACGACTTCATATTCTGGCCATTTAGAGCGACACGGAATACGGTCTAGGTATCATGCCCATACAACGAATCGGTTCCTTCTCAGTTTCGCAAAATAACTTTGTTTTTCAGCATGTTTCTTTGAATTTCTATTAGGTTTAATACATATTTTACGTTTAGTATTTTAGCATCACTAAACATACCACAATCTACGGGTGCACTTTGTGATTCTTCTATCATGAAATAAAAGATCAAATGGGTGACAATAAAATTTCTTGTCAAGTCCCTCTGTACGCTTATACTTTTGTGAGACAATCTTGTCACCGCGATTCAGACGCAGAGGACGCTGGACGGTACAGCGACATCTATTACCAGACGTAGGAACCAACCTCTTTAAACAGTTTCCCAATATTAATTTGGTTTTTATAATATTTCTTTGGAAGTCCGGTATGTAGATATTTTTTAGTTAGGTACGTCAACATGACAAAGGACCGGAATAGTGGAAAAGTTTTGTTTTGCAATGAAAATGCAGGTGCTGTACTACGGATAGTGATGCGAAAGATCAGTCTTTTAAGGACAACAAAGAAAGGAAAATACTACGCTACTCGTTCAAAACACTTTCTAAAATTTCTGACTGCCAAAACTTTAACACAAGTAATAAACACAACCTTTCTATTCCTTATCTAAGAATGAAAGTAAAAGACTACACTACACGTTATGAAATAGTTACTGAAATTTCTGATTACTACAATTTTGACACGAGAAATTAATACATGCTTGCTATTTTTATCTAAGACTTCATAAGATAAGTTACATTTCTTGGTGGAGTTATAAGTCTTAAATAACTAATGAAGTCACCTGATAAATTACCCACTTGGCAAATTTCGAGATAATCTTAACCCCAGTTTCTTACTTATAGTTTTCAGAACCAGTTAGATACTGACGACTGATGTCAGAAAATTGAGTTTTTGCTTCTGTTTTGGTGACCTGATGATGGGAGGAAGTGAATAAATATTTAAAAAGCATTTTTACTTTATTTTTTAGCTATTCAGGTTAACTGTTTGTGTAAATCACAACTTAATTTTAGCTAAGAGTTTTGGGATTAATATTACAGTAGTTAACTTTATGCTACTTCATACTCGAACTTCGAATTACTATTTCTATGGTGGTGTATAACCAATTAAATCCACATTTCATTGTCTTAGCTGTGTTTTTCAGTTCTTCTTTAAGTCGATTAATTTTGTACAAAATTTAGGTAAGCAAAGAGAATGACCATCAACCATAAAAAACACTCTTCTTTTAAAGAGGAGCATTGTTCACTGGAGCTAGTTACTTTTAAACTTACCTGCCTCAAAGGACTAAGTCTAACACATCACTACTATATACTTGGTTGTCGGGTAATAAAACTTGTTGGCAACTTTTATTACTTTTGTTAAACCAAGTTACAAATATCAAAACACTTGTTGTAGTAGTAAAGTGGTACAATAGTACTTGGGGATGTTCTACAGTAGCTTATCCGGCCAACTTGTTGTAACTTCAAATAATTCCTAAGGATAATAAGAAATATAAATATATAAATAAATATAAATATTGGCCAACATCACTTACATTGATCTGATTCTGTGGTAAGTAGCTAAAGCACTTGTGTTACAAAAATCAGAAACAACGACGGTACCACAACACCCAGACCCGAGACAATACAGAAAAGTTAATTTCCCATATTGACCCGACCGGGGATTGAACCTGGAACTTCAGAGATGGTGCGACGCCAAAGTCCGGCTAGCGATCAATAGGAGTAAGGAATCAGTAGGAAAAGAGGAAATAGCGGGCATTATACATGTGCGAAGCCGGTTTGCTAGTAAAAAATAAATAAAAGACAACATCACATCCATTGCTCTGATACTGTGGTAAGTAGCAAAACCACTTGTGTAACAGAATCAAAGGAATCAGAAACAATGATGGTACAACAACACCCAGACGAATATTTTTATAGTACTTTACGCCGTACTAGCGAACTTTAAATATTAGAAACAGATTTTTTTTATCTCTTGTTGCGGTGCGGGAATCGAACCCACGACCTTCACGTATCGCGTGCTGCTCTTCTAACTGAGCTAACCGCAAGTTACCGTAGGCGATGAAATTTTTCTGCTGTATCAACCGTTAGCCTCCGATAAGTGCCCTGTGCCGAATATGTTTAGAACTACATAGGTATTTATCGGCCCGGGGTACATTCGTTATCCGTGATTCGAGATACGTGAAGGTCGTAGGTTCGATTCCCGCACCGCAAGGGGAGATAAAAATTTTCTGTTTCTAATATTTGAGTTACGTGTTTTAAGTATATGTCTAGTAAATCTGCTAAGACAACAATTAAATGAAGCAGTTACTGGTTGAATGTAGATGGTAACTTTAAGTGTATGGAATATTAAATACATCTTCACATTTCTCCAAAAGTTTAATATTCTCCTATTTCGTGGGAATGATTGGCTCTCGAAAGCTCCTGCGTTGAAATTTGCGTTTAATTTTATTTAATACATACCAGATACCTTTGTCTTGAATGATTTCATCTCTTTATGAGAGACCTCGGTTAATTTTGAACGTCAATCATTCTGAAAGCGGCGCCACGTCATGAAAGCTATATTTATCCACGACTGAATAACTTCAAAATATTTGTCCAAATCAAATTTGATGAAATCTTGGAAAATGTTATTACGGCTTTTAGCTTTGAAATTAATACATGATGATGGGTTTAAATCACTGATATGAACATTTTTTCTAGATTTTTGCGAGTTCGTTCACTATATTTCATTATAAAAAGTCTTATGTTATTCTTTTTTCTAATTGAACTACCAAATTTCAGCAATTTTGTAGCTTTTGCGTAGAAATTAAAAAAAAACTGTAGTGTTGGATAACATCACATAAATTGATTTGTATAATTATTTGTTATGACCACGTTCCAACTCTATTATCAGACCCTCAAAACTATAGGAAGACAAACTACACATCAAGTCGATACAAATGAGTCTAAACTCCGATGAGGTCATGTTGTTTTATTAATGAGTTCTTAAGCTATGGTGAAATATCTCCACCTTACAGTAGACTGCAGACAAATAACCATCACTTTGGTGTTGTTACTTTCCTGCGTGCGAGTAAGGTGTCCTGAGCTCCTGGGGGTAGCTACATTAGTAGCAGGGGTCAAGTCTTCAAGGCAAGAGCAACAAGTCCAGTTACAGCTTTATTACGGTGTACTTGTCGCCCTTAAGCTAGGACCTCATTACCGTTTAACATCAGGTGGGATGAGGTTAATATTAACCAAATAAAGTAAATTTTTGAAGTATAAAAAAATAAAAAATGTGTACAAAGTTTCAGTTTAATCTGAAAGAATGAAGTTGCTCAGTTCAGCGGGACAAGTGCAAGTAATTAAAAGCTAGTAAAACTTTTCTAAAACAAGCTTGTATTAAAATAACCTAAAGAAAATTTCTTTTCAATGAAATCAAATAAAACAATTTGGTACCTATAAATCTTCTCAAGAAATTTATTTGCCTTTTTCTAAGATTGGTATATTCTATATGTATATAATATATACAGCGGAGGTAGCGTCAATTGCATTACATAGACGTTTCAAAAATATTACGGGTGTAATTTACATGGATAAAAGAATATTGAATTTGAATTTGAATATGACCACAGTTATAGCGGACCCAAGGTTCCGTAATAGATACACAATTGGAATACTTCCTAGGAGCAAGTACACACAGCCAACTACCGAGCCACCTCAGACATGTCACCACTGCTCCCAATACTGAAGCACAAATTCGCTTGAATTTCAATAAAATATCAGATTGCTAATATTCCCAGCGCATTGAGCCAGTAAGAGGATTAGTGGGAAAATATCGGAGAATGTTCATGGAGGGCGGAAATTCATTAAATACGGATAAGTTGTGTACGGAGATACATGAGGCGGGTTCATGTTGGCAAATTCATAACTACATACAATACACAATATTCTATAAGCTTATGCACATGGCGTACTTTTGAAGGCGACAACGTGCTGACGACGCTCTTAAATGCACTTCAAACGAAATCCAAGCGCATACAGCGTACCTTTGTATATCCCTACTAATATTATAAATGCGAAAGTACTCTGTCTATCTGTTTGTCTGCCCAGTTTTCACGCCTAAACTACTCAACCGATTTTCATGACATTTGGTATAATTATACGTTGAACCTCTAGAACGGGTATAGGCTACTTTATGTTTTAAAAAGAAAGGGGGAAGGGGGTAATACCGCCCTTGAAACCTTATGAAGATAGAGTAAGTTATGATATTGTACAAAGGAAATATTTATTTTCAATGTTTAGAGAATCGACATATTAATATGATCGATAAATATCAGTAACCCTTGGCTTTTTACATCCATACAGTCAAATTCCACTAAAATTTCTACCTAGTTTTTTGTTGATTTCCTTCACCTAAAGGTTGTCTGGAAGAGATCGCTTTCTAGCGATAAGACCGCCTAAATTGTACAATAACTTGTCTGCAATACCAATTTTCAAAAAGCTTTGTGCAATAAAACGTATCTATCTATCTATACTATCATACCAAAATCACAGTTTCAATTTATAAACTCTAAAATCAACCCTTCTCCTTGAACTGAATCCCCTGAACAACCGCCACATTCAGTTACGGCTAGTTTGACTTGAGATTTTTCCACAAACATCAGTTTTTGTTCGGTTCCTCAGAGCCGCGAGTTCGTTTAAAAACTTTAGACGTGTGGAGGCGCAAGTTCTTACTCACAAGATCACAGCATAGAACCGTGACAGTGAAGCACGTTTGTTGACTAAAAAACGTCAAAGGAACTAACATAAATAATCTACATTACGATTTGACGACCTCGGTGGCGCAGTGGCTAAGGTAAGCAATCAAAGCGCGAAAGGTCTCGGGTTAGATTCACGGTCGGGTCAATCTGGATAAACGAACTTTTCTAAACTGACTTAGGTCTGGGTGTGCTGGTAGGACGCCCCCAGTTAGTGTCCGTCGTTTGGTGCTCATAGTACAAGGGAAAATCTTAGTTTGAGACCAGGTGTTTGGTGTGGTTGTCTGGCGCATTCATTTATTTATTTCTTTACTTTGTACGGGCTGCAAACACTAGCACCATCAATATCCCTACTAATATTATAAATGCGAAAGTAACTTTGTCTGTCTGTGTGTCGGTTACGCTTTCCTGCTTAAACCTCTCAACCGATTTTGATGAAATTTGGTAAAGGTATACGTTGAATCTCAAGAACGGACATAGGCTACTTTTTATTAGAAAATAAGGGGGGGATGGGGGTAATGCCACCTTTGAAAGTTTATATGGGAAAATGTTTATTTTTTAAGTTAGAGATATGAAAGTTGGCACAAATATAGCTCTATTAAAAATATAATATTAGGGGAGATAGGGGAAAAACCGACCATGAAAGGATGCAGTCCACGCGAACGAAGTCGCGGGCACAGCTAGTATGTTATATATTAGTATTAAACATATATAAAGTACTAGCGGCTGCTTGCGACTTCGTATGCATGGACTTAATCTTTTCTAGCAATAAATATAAATGGTCGGTTTTACCCCTATCTTCCTTAATATTTGCAACAAAAAGTAGTCCATATTTTAATTCAAGTTTCGAGCTATATTAGTGCCAAATTTTACATCACTAACTAAAAAAATACAATACTATAAATACTAACTAAATAAATTTTCATTTATAAAATTTCAAAGGCTGTATTAGCCCCATCCCCCTTACCCAAACTAAAAGTAGCCTATGTTAATTCTAGAAGTAAAGTATCCCAAAACCAAATTTTATTAAAATCGGTTCAGTGGTTTAGGCGTGACCGGACAGACAGAGTTACTTTCGCATTCATAATATTACTTTAAATAACTTGTCTCACTGCCCTCAGCTCCATTATAGAGAAGTGTGGAACAAGTGTTGCCGGAACTTCGCCGGTTTCTGGCCGAACTCCCGCCATGCACCGTCTGTGGCTCTCCCCTTACAAATGTATATTTCCTTTTAATATTCGATACTTCGCTTAACAGATACTTGACAGTTAGTAGGTGCTGCCTTTCAATAGTTTCAGTGGATCTTTTGGAAGCTTTTGTTATTTTTGTAACAAAATTGAAGGAAGATTGGGTATAAATATTGGACAAAATATAATAAATAATGCACCAGACAATCACACCAATCACCTGGTCTCCAACTAAGGTTTTCCCTTGTACTATGAGCACCAGACGATGGATACTAACAGGGGGCGTCATCCCAGCACACCCAGATCCAAGTCAAGTTTGTGATAAATAGGTAAACGTATGCTCAGTTAGTCCTCACAAGGTGGAGGTGGTGATACCTATTTATCTCAGCTGTATCGTTTTACAAATTCTGAGATTAGTTTTACAAATTATTTTAGACCTTTTACTAAATGCCAGGCGTATCATTATTTTTTTCTAGAAGGTGTTCACTCAATCCACACGCACATAAAATGATCTAGTATTTTTGATCCAGTCTGCTCTCGTATTTTGTATTTATTGCCAAAACAATACTCGTAAACTTAATTGTTGTTTTTCACATTTATATAGTTCATCAATTGTTCTTAAAGTAACTTTGATATTAATTAAGACATTTTTAATCTTTGACCATTGTTGACGACCTCGGTGGCGCAGTGGCTAAGTAGGCGGCCAAAGCGCGAAAGGTCCCGGGTTCGATTCCCGGTCGGGTCAATTTGGAAAACGAACTTTTCTAAATTGACTTGGGTCTGGGTGTGCTGGGTTGACGCCCCCAATTAGTATCCGTCGTCTGGTACTCATAGTACAAGGGAAAACCTTAGTTCAAACTAACCAGGAAAACCTTAGTTCAAACGACCAGGTGATTGGTGTGATTGTCTGACGCATTTATTTATTTATTGTGTTTGTATGGTACGGTAAATTTACCATAAAATAATAAATAAGTATCAGGATTCGATTATTACTTTTTATATAGCGTATTTCACCACACTAGCAAACTTTTAACATAAAATGTCACAACTATTGACCTTAGCATACTTCAAAATATTAAAACATGATATTTTTAAGAAAAACACAAAGATTAATTCAAAAACATTACAGCCTAGACGTGGTTTAATGCGGTCTTTCACTGGCCCGGCGTCTTAAACTTATCGTCGTCAAAATCAATTAGTGGTTGAAAAACTGTTCACAATGGCATAAAAGAAGGACCCCCACTTACACAGAATGGGGGGTGATTTCACTCATGAATGGATCATTAATTATTATCGGGCGAAGTTTCACGGAACCGAGGCTCGGGAAAAAGTGGAGGACACAACTTCGTGATAATCAATCAAAATTGAGAATTAAATGTCTGTCGTGAAGTTCTTTTGTTTTCGAAAGTCCTAATATTTTTCGGGATTAATTTCAATTTGTGCGCTCACTTTGTAATTATGATGTGATTTGGGGCTGGAGAGTTAAGATGTCTTAATTGTTTTTTTTTTTAAGTTGGAAGTTTCAGGTGTAATTAAACTGGCTGGTTTGATGCAGACAAAAATTTAGACAAACCCATAGCGCAATTTATATAATTAAAAGGAAAATTAGAAACATTGACGACCTCGGTGGCGCAGTGGCTAAGGTAGGCGGTCAAAGCGCGAGAGGTCCCGGGTTCGATTCCCGGTTAGGTCAATTTGGAAAATGAACTTTACTAAATCGACTTGAGTCTGGGTGTGCTGGGATGACGCCCCAAGTTGGTATCCGTCGTCTGGTGCTCATAGTACTAGTACTATGAGCACCAGACGAAATTTAAAAATTAAGGTTTACCCTAGGGTAAACCTTAATTTGAGACCAGGTGATTGGTGTGATTGTCTGGCGCATTGATTATTTATTATTATTATTTCATCTCCCTTAGCGGTTTGGGGTTCGAATATACGACCTTCACATATTGTGTGAGCTGCTCTTCCGAATGAGCTATCCGCAAGATACCATACACGATGTAATTTTCTATTATACCTTAGCCTTCGGTTAATGCCCCCTGGCCTTTAAGATTTAGAAAGAAAGAAAGAAACATTTATTACGTGCACTTAGAATTACTTTTTGTGATAAGTATGCAATCAAGTGTTCCTATGACTGTGCTGCCTTTCCCCCCTTCACCTTTTTGTAAAGGAGGGAAAGGTATTAGCGCACCGCTGCGTTGGGGGAGGCAGCGGCGTATGTGGGACACCCCCGCTCTTTTTAGAGAGGGGACTACCCACTACAACCCTCCCGCACCTCTCATCGCCTAGGGACGGTGCCAAGGGAACATTGATATCTATAGCAATCACGGCGCATTGCCTGATGATAATGATGATGCTTAGCTTCGGAAACCACATCCAGCCGTCGTTACCATCGAAGCCGTCTTGTGATCCAAATTTGTATGATCCAACTGATCAAACCTTTGTCGACAGCAATTCAGTTTATTCACCGTAAGAAATTAATATCGTCCATTGAATCGTCGTAGTTGTTATCTTTAGATAAAATATTGAAAAATAATTTTGAAGAAATTTTATTTTTATTTGCTCTAACAAATTTACTTTGGTTATCGTGCTATGAATAAAACATACACCAAAATAAGAAAAATATTTCCTTTTTGCCACACAATCGTCTATGAGCTGCGTCAACGAAAAAATAATTCCAGACAAACGTGAAATGCCCACACATTGCCCAAAATTTCAGCCACTAAAATTTTACTAACTCTAAAAATAGAAATCCTGCAACTCAACTCAATGCGAGTATCAAATGTTTTTTTAACCGCAGAAGCGTGACTGCTGTGGCCTCCCCACAATATGCTATTGTACCAACTTAGAGCAAAAAACATACGCCAAGCCTAGCTTTTAATTAAATATGGCTTTCGTTGCCATTCATTACTGCATTCAACGCATAGACAATAGGCTCTACACACCTTGTGTAATATTTTAGGGGTCCGTTTTACATAAACGACAGGGTGCAAATAGATGCTGTTGGAACAAACTAAACTAATCTAAATTTTGGTCCTTTTTTATTGCGTTTTCTATATTTACCAGAACGAAATTTGCGGGGGGGTTAATTAAAAGTTTTGTCATAATTAAACAGTTTAATTATGTTAATTTAGTTTAATTCAACGAATCGTGAATTTCCGAAACCACAAAAAAAATATGTGTAAAATTTAGCGTGTGCCAGCAAAATTTGCATGTTAAAGAAGACGTTGCTGGATATAAAACTTTTACATGGCATGCAACTGAACACAGTCTTCTATTGACATTCTTTTAGCTTTAATCTATTGTTTTGTTTAATAAAAGGCGGAATTAAAGAAACAGGAATATTTAATCTCCCCTTGCGGTGTGGGAGTTAACACTCACGGCTTTTATATATCGCGCGTGTTGCTTATCTAACTGAACTAACCGCAAGTTATTGTAGGCGACAAATTTTGCAAATAGTGCGGCCTCAGCATTATACATATTTTAAACCTCTATATTCAGGTAATTTATTTAAATTAATCAATTTAATAAATCATAAATATGGGTTGAAGACATTGGAGTGAAAAATGTACTACCTAATTCTCTCTGATAATTCTGTCTGACTCAAACCCCCAGGATTTCATATTATATATTTTAATAGGAATCGAGAACAGCAAGAAGATTGTTAGCTAAACTACAGAACCCACAATTAAGTACAACTCAATCTTGGCATTCAAAACCCCATGGCTGCAGCGCTCAATCTTGCTAATGGGGCTCTCGGGCTGAAGCCTTGCTATTGTACCAAAGGACTCCAATTTTTGAGGTAACCTTATTCTCTTGTAGCACACGAGGCGTCTCCCCAAAGAAGGTTCCGAGGAAACCACTCATGAGCTCTGAATGCCTCTTGTATTTTGAAGAAACCTTAGGTTTGGTTGTGTCACTTCTGCTGTCGTGGCTAATCGGTTTGGTTGTGTCACTTCTGCTGTCGTGGCTAATCGGTTTGGTTGTGTCACTTCTGCTGTCGTGGCTAATCGGTTTGGTTGTGTCACTTCTGCTGTCGTGGCTAATCGGTTTGGTTGTGTCACTTCTGCTGTCGTGGCTAATCGGCTTATTTTTTTCCATTTCCATCTTGGACTGATGGAGTTGAGCTTGCTAGTTAAATTTATTTCGTTTTTAATGAATATTATACGCCCATATTGCCCATATATAAGCCCATATTAAAAAACAGATAGATGATAGTACACAGCAGCGGCAAGACTTTACAGAAATTGGTTTTACAGATTGATTTTAGTACAATTTAGGTGGTTTTATCGCTAGGAATCGATCTCTTCCAGACAACCTTTAGGTAGAGGAAATAGTAGATGGCGACAAATAATACAATTTCCTCACGTCACGCCTGGGTGTTGCAACATAGCGGACTTTTATACAAGATAGATAGATATTTCGGTGTTTTCATCTAACAATGGAGTCATTTTTTTACTTCCCTCGGGTGTATTGTACATCCCACATCCTAGCGAGGCAAGAGAAAATCATAAACAAATTTTAATTAAAAGGCGGCATGATTTACGTTTTGAAGCTAACACAATGGCTCATTGTCTGGAACGTGCAACGTCAGAGCTGATGGAATTACAGAGAAAGCGTTAGCAGAATTTTGAAGTTTGGCCGAGCTCATTTCAAAGATTCAATAGATCTTGATAAACAAGTTAAAGTTTACCTATTAGGTACCTACTTTACCATATTGGCGAAAGAAACTACTGGATTGAGGTGTCAATGAGATTGGTCACAAATACGTGGAATTGCACTGTGTGGTTGAACATTCATAATTACTTTTTTATTTAGACTATGTACTATTTTTGACTGGTACTTACCGTATACCTACAGTATCATGGCCAAATATCTTTGCCCTGGTTTATCAAAAAGAGGAAGAAAATACACAGGTTTATTAAACTGCTGGTTTATTAGTACCGCCGCCCGAGAGAGAGTGACGGTGTGTGTGGTACTCTCCTGCCCTGAGAAGGGTAGGCCTACCCACTAAAACTGTCAGGCGGACCGCATTGCCCTAAACGGCGGTGCTGTGGGAAGCAGTAAAAGGCTTATTAAACTGCTGTACGAACTTTTTTTTATAGTAGCGCAGTATATTGGCTCCTCCCATGATAGTAAGCAAGAGAGGAACCCACATCGCGAGGACAACGGATTTGATACCGTAATATCCTATCCGTTAACATCGCCATACCGGCCCGCAAGATGTTTTTTCACGCTCCTTTTGAATGAATCCATGTCAAAGGAAGGAGGAAACACATGAGCCGGCAACGAGTTCCACTTCTATGGTCCAGCAAAGATAGGAGTTACCAAATTTTTTTGTTCGTGATGGAATATTTTCCACGGTGAAGCGATGACATCGTTGGCCGGCTCTTGTGGTTCTGTGAAGGAAAGTGGAGGGTGGAGTGTCTGGAGCGGGATGTTGCACTAACTTCTTCTAGACAGCATGGTCAAGCCTCATCATCTTGAGGCAAGATCGATCCATTTCCACCTCAGCGTACACTAATGCACCAATGCTGACGGCTATACGAGTAGTTCTCTAGCGGATGACTTTGTTATGAATTCAATCAGCCAGCGAAATCGGGAGCACGTCCCATCCAACCGACTTTGAACCTTACCCAACCAAATGAAGTCGGTAAACTGCTTAACATCCCGCTGCTGTAAAAATAAAATGTGCTTTGTACTTTCAAATCTGATCTGTGAACATTTTATGAGAATTAATTAAATCAATTCATAGGGGCGTGACATTTTCCCAGAATCGCTGGTCACCGCGGTAATGAAACGATAATGGTTTAATGGATGCTTTGAGATGACCTGGCGGTTTTAATTGTTTTTTTATTACAAAACGTTTCGTGCTTCACGGGATAGTGAAGCTTGGGTGTATATTGCCATGTCATTATTTAATATGCCTTAACATTTGATGAACGATTCTCACGCCATCTTTAAAATGCCGCGGCAAATTTTAGTAGATAGATAGATAGATAGATATACTTTATTGCACAAAATCTTTACAGAAATAGGTTTTACAGAAAAAATATAGTACAATTTAGGCGGTCTTATCGCTAGAAAGCGATCTCTTCCAGGCAACCTTAAGGTAGAGGAAATAGTAGATGGCGAGAAATGGGTACGGCCGTGCAACATAAATACAGTTTAATAATTAGTACAGCTTTAATAATAAAAATATAAAAAAATATTTTTAAAAGCAAGCTTGTATTTTGCACAAAAAAGGAAAAAATAAATGTTTTATAAAACCCCATTAGATTGATATCTTAAATATACACATTTTTCAAAATAAACAAAGATACAACAACAACTTTATTTTGTCGTATTTAAACCAAAACAATTTAGTAGACGTAACAAAATTATTTAAATGAACAATGTCATTTTAGTTTCAATCACAAATATGAATAAAGGTCTATAAATACAATCTATTAGGCTTATGAAGTGTAGTTAAAATATTTGATGATTAATTTTAACAAGAGCTGTTTTACAGAAAACATTTTTTTTTTCAGTATCATAATAGTTTGTGAGAATCTTTATTTAGACCTATGTAGCCGAGAAGTGAGCGGGCTGGACTATGGCGTCGCACTATCTCTGAGGTTCGATCCCCGGTCTGGTCGACATGGGAAACGAACTTTTAACACGTTAAAGTTAAGATATTCTAATTTCTTTGTGATGTGACTGTACCGACCTACGCCATAACCTACAAGTTGACACAAATACGGCGTCAACAGAATTGGCATAGTAAACAACGCTCCATACGTAATGCACGATTAGCCAATTAATACATTGATCCTACATCGCAATGTCAGAGTTTTCGTCGTCATTGACTATATATACAACAAACCAAGATTGAAAGAAAGAAAGAAACATTTATTACTTCAAGACATCACCACCCAGCCATATGAGTAGGTACACATAACAATAACAATAAAGGAATAGGATGGAAGATTGGTAGTTGGGCCTTGGTCCCCGAGCAGATAGCACCTAGCTCGGCGGAAGTACTTACACTTTTAGTAAAGAACATACGTTCCTTACATTATGAATCTTCTATGTACGTGAAGTGGTCCAATATTTGTTTTAACATATTTCTAGTTTGTGCACCGATATGTTCGCGAATACATTCGACCAGCATGAATACGTCAATAGACTAGTAGTATCTTTCACGCCGCTCGAGCTCCTGAAAGCAATTTCAGAAGCAATTGTACATTATTGGCTCTGCGATGGCGAGAGCACTCTCGAACATAACCTACATGAAATATGTAAACCGGAGGAAGGGCGAGCGCGAACAGTTATAATATGAACGATTTGTATTTTTACCCGACTACGTCGAAACAAATTTTCCTTGATAAAACAACACAAGGAGATATGTTCCATCCGAGGAATTTAGTGGCTTGTTCTGCCTCTCACCTGCCGAAGGAAGGCAGGACTACTTTATTTTATTTTGTCTAGGTAGAAATTGTCACTCTTGCGGGGAACAGAGAGTAATGTGGCGGGCTCGTACCGACTAAAACCCGCATGGTAGCCAACGCTGTGCATTTATGGGGGAGTCGTGATCCCTTGTGGACTCCACACAGGCTCCCCCACAGTGCCTATCGCTAAGTGGCCCTCCTCACCACGCATAAGGCGCGCAGCTGGAACGTGGCAGGCCACCTGACACGCCCTACTTCGGGTAATGGCCGCCAGGTTTACCAAACGCCTGGCGTCTCCGATCCCAGCAGTGGATCTGTGCGGCTCCGCTGCCTACCGCCAAGGTAGGAATACCTAGCCTATGTGGTGCGTGTGTAATCTTTCGGTCGCCCTGTGTAACATCATCACTAGGGTCAGAATCAGTGGACACTGTATAAAACGAAGATACTAAGTGAGCGAAGTTGAGGGGCTGCTATCCAATTAAATATTTATATAAAGTAAATTTATAGCCGGTGTTCAGTTCAGGTGTTTTGTTTACTTATGCCCGATTCCAATATTTGAAAACCGAATCGCTCTAGTTAAGGAGAGTAAAAAAATATACGAGTCGTTAGCTTTTATTAAGGACATTACGACTTGTCATGGTCTGCACCGCCCGGCTGACGAGGAGATCGCGAGGAGATCAATTTCACATTTTATTGTATGTATATATTTTTTGTTTTTTTTTTGTCTCCTCTCTGTATATGTGTACTTATATGACAATGTTGTGATGTTTTTAAGTAATAAATGTTTCTTTCTTTCTTTCTTAAGTTTAAAACGACCGACGTACGACTGGTGACTTTTGATTTGGAAGGTAAATTTGAAATTAGAATAACCGACTCTTAGTAAAACAAGGTGGAAGGTAAATTTGAAATTAAAATTACGACTCGTATAAAAACGGCGCCATTTTTGACACATTACGAATCGTTAAATATTGGAAACGGGCATTAATGGTTACGTTTATTTGATCTTCATTTTCCCTTAGAAACAAAATACACGTGATACCTTTATTAATCTATTTGCCTCGTATCGTCTCGTAATAACAGATCTTGAATTGCTTCCTAAGTAATGAGATTCCTGAGTGCTTACTGAAAAAATAGCTTTGAGGAGCTGCTTGTATTATCTTTAGATTGAAAGCCTGCTTCGTATATCTTTATTTCATTGACGATTCCGGTTTTGCACGGGTGTAATCTAGATATTTATTTTAGGAAATTTATTGAAAAGACTCAAAGTCAATCTTTTTTATTCATATAGATTACATTAGTAATACTTATGAATAGTCTCTATATAAAGCAAATGAAGCTACCTCCGGTTCAGAACCTATAACTAAAAAGAAGATACCGGCAAGAAACTCAGTAGTTTTTTTTTACAAATGGAAGCTAAACTTATTACTAATTTTGCACTAAGACACACGGTTAGTTTGACTATGCTAATGACTGTGGTTATTTTACGAAGTCAAAGTCAAAGTCAATATCTTTTATTCATATAGATTACATTAGTAATACTTATAAATAGTCAGTCTCTATATAAAACAAATGACGTTACCTCGCTACTTTTACTCTCCGAACCGGAGGTAGCGGAGTAAAAGTATTTAGAGAGACCAATGTTGACATGATGTAAGTAAGGCAATATAAAAGTTCGCACATAAATATAGAATAAACAATAATCTTGTGCTAGTGTTGTGATTTATATCAAAAGAGGTTTTCATGACACTAAAATCAAAGCGCAGTAATTTGTTCGCAAAGTTTTTTTGTCGATCTTTTTTCAACAATGGCGTAAAATGGTTGACACATGTCAAGGTAATACTTGCAATTCGATATTAGTTCTTATTACGTACGACATAAGGGCGGTGTAGAGTTCAAAGTGTATGGTCTTAAGAGCTGTTGATTGAACTTTAATTTTATCTAAGCCAGCGTACCTATTTTAGTGCACAAAATATGATTCTTTCTGTTTTTTTTTATTATAATAGCACAATATATTGGCTCCGCTAGCCTGATGGTAAGCAAGAGAGGAACCCACATCGCGACGACGACGCGACGGGTTTGATACCGTAACATCCTATCCGTTAGCATCGCCATACTGGCCCGCAAGATGTTTCTTCACGCTCCTTTTGAAGGAATCCGTGTCAAAGACCACTGACATTTAAATGGCACTCATAAAACCTTCCTTTTAAATCACTCTATACAATGGTGAAAATTAAAACCCATTGTAGTACAAAATCGCAACGGACAGACAAAGGAAACAACTTTCCATTATACTATGTAAAGAAAGAAGATGTGTATTTCTTTTAATTAATCATAAAACTGACATTCAGTATGACTTTGTTTGTATGCATGTCTAGAATTTCTTTTTTTTTTCTCTTTAATTGCACTTTAAGAAATACTTATGTTATCAGTGTTATCACTAATACATTGAAAAGGTAATTTGCGACCTAGCATTAATATCTGCTCAATAAATGTATTTAATATGTACCTTGGTTATAAATTAAGTGAATAAATGAATATGAATATGAAATTATTTAGGATTATCCGATAGTATCGGTATATATAAAGTGTAGAAGTGAAATACAAATATGAATATAATGATTTGACGTTTATTGTACTTCGTAGGCTTTAAAAATTAGTTAAACAAGTAATTATTTTTTACAGCTACTCAATTTTATATGTAACTAGCTGTGCCCGCGACTTCGTCCGCGTGAACTACATCCTTTTATGGTCGGTTTTACCCCTTTCTCCCCTAATATACGAAACAAAAAGTAGTCTATATTTTAATCCAAGTTTCGAACTATATTTGTGCCAAATTTCATATCTCTAACTTCAAAAATAAACATCTTCCAAAGGTGGTATTACCCCCCTCCCCCCCTTATTTTCTAATAAAAAGTAGCCTATGTCCGTTCCTGAGATTCAACGTATACCTATACCAAATTTCATCAAAATCGGTTGAGAGGTTTAAGCAGGAAAGCTTAACAGACACACAGACAGACAGAGTTACTTTCGCATTTATAATATTAGTAGGGATTTTTTCCTACCATTCAAAAATGCGTTGAATTTACTAAACACTACAGTTAGACTATTCGAAACCATCCGAAACATTTATATTTTACGGTTACGGTTACGGATCTTATTTAATTCCGGATATCCGAACGTTTCAGTTACGGATATGGAGCTCCATAACAACACTACTCTCGGCCATACTCTACCATCGTATCCCAAACGAGGTCCCCTGTCTTATAAAAATGAACTCATTATTTGGCTACCAATTCCGCTAGCCGTTGGGCCAATAACTGGTACCCTCGAGTAAATAACGGACCCCCTTCCCCCGTTATTGGGCACTTATCCTGCTGGCCACTTACCCATTGGCCTCTTTTATTGGATCCCCATTCAACGGATATCTTAACGGAACAAATAATTGTTCTATTGAAATCATTTTAATAATCTGACGGGATGGAATCATGAAAGCTTAGTAGGATTTATGAAAACCTTTATTGTTTGACTATGTAAAGGGCACGATAGAATACGCCCTTGAAATTTAAAGATCACTTTATTATTAAAACAGTTACAGTAATAGATTTCAAATACCAATCATGGAATAATACAGTTACAAATCAAATTCTTCTAGATGTTTGTCAGTTCAACGGTTTAATAACTGTTTGCAGTGCCATACTTAAAAGCTTATCAAGGTATTTATACATATGCTTCGTATTTGTACATTGACTAGCCTAAATATATGAAAATTCTAAAAAGCCAATAATATTTCAAATAAATTTTTTATTTATTTATGTAGGTTACATGTAACACTTTTTAGTCGTCTTTAAATACAATGCTGAGTGTTTCTACTACCGGTTTGGAACCTATTATATACAGATAAAACAGCAGTAAGAAGTTTCTTACTGAGTTACTTGCTGAGTTCAGCAGATTAATTACAGTAGTAGCATTTTATTTATAGCTATGTGTATTCCGAGTCACTATTCCGTTTGGGTGAAGTCGCGGGCACAGCTAGTAGAAATAAAAAGTTATTGCCAGTTATTAATAAGAAATGCAAGCAATTAATGAATCCTTGATGTGACTTGCTATCTGGCAATCAATTGACTCTACCATTTTTTTCATTACCAAACCTCCCAAAACTTCTACCCAACCACAGATTCACCCTGGGGACGAAAATAGTAGCCATCTAAAAAACTTTCCCCTCCTGTCGGCAACTTTACTCCCCTGATGTGCACTCGTTAAGCTGAGGCGAATAGTTGGCGTTCGACGTCTGACAATGTGTCCCCCGGGGCACAGGAGACCCGGGGCTACCCAATCATAAAAACCAAGGATAATGGCTGGTTAACAAGTGAAGATTTTAGTGGTGGGGTAACACGGTATGAGTACGATTTGGAAGTCCAATTTCTTATAACATTTTCGGAAGGTAAAAAGTGAAGTAGATATGATAATATTATACTGAACAAATAATGTGCACAACTGATGAAAAACCTCCACCTATAACAATTACATCGGTGTGGATGTGTTCCTGTTTTCAGAGCTCCTGTGAGGGGAGGGGGTGCTGTATAAGGGTAAGCGCGATAAGTCCAGCAATAGTTTTATTATGCTGTAGGTACTTATCGCCTTTAAGTCAGGACGTCATTACCACTTTACATCACGTGGGAAATTGCTTAGTATGGAAGAAAGAAAGAAAGAAATAAAATCCACTTATTGACCATCACAAAATAAGCGCACAAACACAATAATAACAGAGATTTGAGGACCTTGTGTTTTAGAGGCCATTTTGTATTTGAGGAAAGGCGATAATAGTTTTTGCGTATATTAACTATACAATTTGATCTAAATTTGGGATTGTCATGTTAAGCATGTTCATTTTATTGAACAGCACAAGTCTTTGTTCCTTTTTCACGTACCTTGTTGTAAATTTCACAAACTATCTGATTCAAAAGGTTTTCAACCATTTGCCTACCGAATTCCAGTTAGTTCCCTGACGCAAACAAGCCACAAAAATCAAACGAGCAGGTATGCAATCCACTCGGAATCGAGCCCTGTCCACTTCATAGTTGACTGCCATCGAAACGAATTGGGAGCTGGGAAAATGGCCGCCGGAGACGAGTTGAGACAAGAGGCATCGCGGGACACGGGTTGTGTGATTGCCAAATATGGAATCTGTTGCTGTAACTGGTACATCGGTGAAAAGTTTACATACGAGATTGAAAGAAGAAAGGATTTGAAAAAATCGATGAGTATGTACGAGTAGATATGCCGACCTACGACATTACCTACAAATCGACACAAATACAGCGCCAGCAGAATTGGCGTAGTAAACAACGCTCCATACGTAATGCACGATAAGCCAATCAATAACATCGATCCTACATCGCGATGTCTTAGTTTGCGTCGCCACAATATATATATAACAAACCAAAATTAGTAGATGGGCCTTGGTCCCCGAGCAGATATTACCTAACTCGGCGGAAGTACTTCGACTTTTAGTAAAGAACATACGTTCCTTAGATAGATTTAAACATATTCAGCAGAGGGCACTTACCGTAGGCTAATGACAATATAGAAAAGTTTGTTTCCCATATTGATCCGACCGGGTATTGTACCCGGGACCTCAGAGATGGCGCTAGGCTAAAGTCCGGCCCGCTCACCTCGGCAATAGAGGTTGAATATGTGAAAACAGCGGTTTACATAATTAAATAAATAAATTAATATTGGACAACATCACATACATTGCTCTGATTTGGTGCTAAGTAGCTCAAGCACTTGTGTAACAGAAATCAAAAAACAACGACGGTACCACAACACCCAGACCCGAGACAATATACAAAAGTTCGTTTCCAATGTTGACCCGACCGGGGATCGAACCCGGAACCTCAGAGATGGCGATACCAAAGTCCGGCACGCTTGCCTCTTGGCTACGGAGGTCGTCAAAATTATGTCCGCAAATACGGTAAAGATGGCAACAGTTCGGAACACCGCCAAGCAACACACTTAATATCCAATAGCCACATGTCACACTCCAATTTCCCCTCGCGCCTCGGCATATTGTACGCCACGTATCAGCCACAATTCGCTGCTAGTATTTCATGCAGACTCCCCGCCATAGATCACGCGACGAGCAAATTGCTAGCAGATATTGGCGCAAAAATGGAATTAGAATGGAGCGTGCGCGGTAATTGTGACAAACGGACAGCTAGGGTGATATTTAGAAGAGCGGGCGGGTGTCCATTGAACGTAGGAAGTCTGATAAGTATTTAGTTTCTCAGCTCGATGGAGCTGCTTTCGTAAGGAGAATACACAAATGCCAATATTTTACGATTAGTAATTTGTCAAAAATGACTGTTTTATCTCCAACCGACTAAGAGTCGTTAATTCTAATTTCAAATTTACTTCCCATATCAGTTTTTATCATCGTCCGGTGGACGCTCTTAGCTTACTCCTCGTATAATGTATAACTATTCGTAAATAGAATGGATCGTTTTTCAAATATTGGAACCAATCAAATCAAATACTGCTTTATTCAAGCAGGTTACATATTATTACGCTTTTGAATCCTCATTGAATACAATGCACAGTTGTGCAAGTTATCAAACTTGCACTTCAGGACCTATATCAACCTAGAAGATAACGGTAGGAAACTCAGTGGGTTAGTTACAGTAGCAGTGCCTAACTTTTAACTTTATTGTTATGTGCATGACTTGGTCCAACCAAGTCATACAGTTTTTTTTTGATAAGTGAAAAAAACATTAAGTATTTATTTTGAGAGGTAGGCGGGAGTAGTCCAGTCCCCAAAGGTGGCGCCTGTTCACAAGCATGACGTATGTACCAGCCATCGCTTCACTCAACCATATTTATTTATTGAAGGACAGTTTACAAGTCGCACACAAAAACAGATTAATATTCACAATGGTTTAAGCAAAAAATATAGTGCGTTCTTACTTACAAACTGCCACGGCAAGCACTAAACTCTAGGAAGCATTGTTATATTGAAGGAAATATACCGATCTGCTATATGGCTAAAATCCTCGTAATGTTTACTAAGCATGACTACTCTATCCCATGTCACTATTATGCAGAACATCGTAAATGGCTAATAATAAAAATTTGGCCATACCGCACTTCTAATTATGATTAGAACTTGTGTAAGAGAGTGTGTTCACTAATTTGTTAAAACATTTTGTGACTGCTGTGTGATAGAATAATATTGCAAACTCCTTTTCAATATTTTGAAAATGGTTTACAAAAGTTAGTTCTAAAACTTTGAAACAGCTTGTAACAGAGACTTTTGATAAAATAAGTTATCAAAGTCAAACATAAGTCTAGCAGTGATATATCTGGCTGAATTTTTAATTATTGCTATTTAAATAACACAAAAAAATTGCTAATTATATTGATTAGGTAGTTGCAGTAGGGTGTAAATAGGTCGGTTCAGAATTCTAGGCAGCTTGCCAAACCTACATGTAGCTAATAAGCCACTTGAAATTGGATACAAGATGCTTTAAGTTAATTATTTACTTTACATATAAATGTTACCTTCTGCCCTATGCTAATATGGTAATTAATAGTTTCTAGAACAACAAAAAACAATATTAATGTTTTAACTGTAGAGGCATTCCATGTGACATTATTGATATTATTTACACCTTTATGCTAACATCTGTCTCATCTGTCTGACTTGAATAGGCAGACTTTTGATTTTCAGTGATCCAGCTATTTACCACAGAATCAAAGCAATGTATGCAATGTCCAATATTTATTTATAACATTTAATTTTATTTATTCATCATACATTTACTTTATGTTAAATTAACCATTGTTGTAGATACAAGGAAAATAAAAAGAAAATATCTATAAAGTTTATAATATATGTCTTTAACCTCAAGTCAATATATTTTAACAATTGTACATGAGAATGCGAATTTTTTTAAATATAATAATCGTGCATTTCGCCAATTTCGAAATCGACGCAAGATATTTTCTGTGACAAAGTTAAAATAAAAATATTGTAGTTATTATTAATTTATATCTCCATTCATCCCGTTTCATTCTCCACAATAAATCATACAACTAAATGGGAGCGCCATGATACCACGATAGTTTTTCGTGCATAAGCCATAGTTGACAACCCTAGCGCGATCGCCGAGCGTAGGTATGAAAAGTGAAGTACATACATGAGTTTGACTTCTGTACCTTTCTATTTTGTGATCACATGCATTATCGTATGGTTTGCTAAGAAGACAAAGCACTTGTGTTACAGAAATCAGAAACAACGACGGTACCACAATATAGGAACGTTCGTTTACCATTTTGACACCACCGAGGATCGAACCCGGGACCTCGAGATGGCGCGACGTCAAATTCCGGTCCGCTCACCCCTCAGCTTTACTGTGGAGTTCGTCTATATATAAAATAAACTAAATATCTCTTTCCTATTTCAATTGCACTCAGATGCCATATAGATGCAATGGCCATTTAACGTTAAACACAGGTATAAAAGGACGAATCAAAATACAAATTAATCGTCCGACAATGAAAACGTGTTCCATATGACTTTTTTGATAACACGCTTTATTTGCCGATCCAACGCTGCTTAATCACGACAGTATCGTCCACATGATACATTACTGGCTCTGTGAGTTACGGTTTCTCCTCTAGGGATGGTAATTGTTATAGAAAACGATTTGAAAAACAATTAGAGTAGTATCATAATCATACAATTCACAAAAAGTCAAGGTCGAATATATATTTTAAATGCATTTAATTAATATTTAAATACAAATCAGGAATTATTTTGATTCAGCGAATTCAAAAATTACAATCTTGATGTCAAAATATTATGTAGGTAAGGTATAAAACAAAACAGTTTTTTAACAGTTTCTAGTGCTTACATTTAAAAGTTAAGCAAATCACTAATTTTAATATTAGTAGCTCTGTCAGAAAGTCTAAGAGAATCAAGCAGCCATCCATCAAATTTATTGCCATTAAAATACAATTTTAACCCCATAAATGGAACGTCATACCGTAATATCAAGGATAAATTAAAACTTATTTTAAATCTTTGAATTCAAAACAGATATAATCGAATGTCGATCTTCTTGGGTGCCAAATCGATACCATGAATCGGTACTGGTACCAATTGTATTTAGATTATAGATATGTTTTCGGCCCAAGAAATTGATCTTATGATTAATCAATGTTGAATTGCCATCCCTAGAAGCCCTTCCAACAATTCCCAATTTCCCTCACGGTGTATTTTTCAAGCTCACGCAAAAATTTTATGGGAACCAACACGAAGTGATATTTTTGTTAATCCTTTTTTGGGGGACGATAAATCATGATGGGAGTAATGGACGCCCTAAATGGCTAGTCAAGTTAGATAAACTGATTTATGAAGACAAGTGATACTGTTGTTGGCCTGAAATATGGTTGTGTTTGAGTTATGAAGTGTTTTGGTGTACCTAAACACAGATTAGATAACAGAGTGGGTAAGCTCTAGTTAGTAGTCAAACACAGTTGGTTTTTCCTAATACTAGAATATTTTGGATATCATAATTTGCTAACCATTTAAAGCAAGTGCCTGTCTTTTCTATCTATTTTGGGACAAAACTCTTATGAAATCAGTGAGTGAAAAATTGCTACTAAAAGCATTTGACCTTTCGAGGAAAAACATTATTTATTATAAATTTTAAGGACACTAGAATTATATTTACGCAGCATTTTATTCTCACAATATATCAACAGGCAATTGACGCTAATATCTCCAAAAATCTTTTCACCGCCCACTCGCTCGGCTCTGGAATTTGTTAAAAAGAAAACCAATAAAACTCTTGAGCACCTACTAATGACCCTCGCGATATATAATGGCCTCTTTACGGGTAAGCTTGCGACCACGCCCGCGTGTTAAAGAAGATTTGTTGCTCCAAAATGTACTTAAGCCAAGGGTTCCCAAACTCCCCCATGCTGGGTTCCACGATGAGGTGAGGAGAATTTGGCATGTGTGAGTGTGAGTCTCGGGTGTCATTTGGTAGCGGAGCCCCATACCAGATCAGCTGCTGTGACCTGTGTCACCAGGCGTGTGGTAAGCCTGGCATCCATTACCGTGGCATTTAGGCGTATCAGGTAGCTAAACACGCTTTACGTGCGCGCGTTTTGCGTGGTGAGGGAGGCCGCTTTCCAGCAAGCGCACTGGAAGAGCCTATGGATTTGGGAATGTGAAATCCCGAGTTTCCCACAACAAATGCGCACAAATGGCCACCGGTCCGTTTTACTCGGTGTGAGCCCAATGTGCCACTCTTTGTTCTTCACGAAGAACGATAGTGTGGTAGGTATGCCCCTTTCTTCCTCTCCTGCTCATTCTAGAGCCTAGTTACATTGGGAATGCAGATAAACTACAACGGCTACGGAGAATGTGGGATACCAGAAAAGTGCACAGTTATAGAAAATGAAATACGGCGACTCCTGACCTATTTTTTCTAAAGAATTAATCACACCGTATATTTTGATGGGAGAAAATTGTGTATTTGCCTCACAGCCTTGCCTATTTGCCACATACAGTCCCACAGCTCTGTTCTATTCAAGCAGCAGTACGATGCATCAAAACATTCCCTCAACGCTATAGGACTGTCGCTATAAAATACTACACTTAGAAGTGCGTGGCGCAATAAAGAAGTTTGGGGAACCTTGACTTAAGCAATGAGAGAATGCAATAATGTCTGCTGCATTTAAGCGGATGTATTGGAGGTTTATGGAGATGGCCCTCGTTAGTATTATTTCCAGGTTGTCCACATTTTCATCCTGGGTTTGATTTTCGATCGGGTCATCGTGAATTTTCTATTTCTGTACATATACATTTTTTATGTTCAGGATTAGACATCTTAGTGTACAATAAATGTCTACTATTTTTTATTTATAATTCAAACAAAAATGTGGTTTTGTAAAATTAAAGGTCAAATTGTCTACCTAACCTAAAAATGTGATAAAATTTAATTTTTATTTGGAAGTTGAAGGTTAACTTTAAACAAAATTTTATCCGAAAAAAAAAACGAATCAAAATTTTACTAAAAATGTGTTTGTAAGATTTTATTACCCGTTTTCAAACTTAATTGTTTTATTAACAGTCAAATAAAAGATATGGAGGTTTTCTTATATTATAATTGGCTATAAGCGAACAGGAAACCCTTTTACAACAAATAACAGTAATAAATCTCTGTTACCTGTTTCTATTTCCTTCAGCAAATTCCGCTTATATCTCCGATCGCGTCCAGTCTTTACAACCCTTGTACATTTCTATTAATGTTAGCCCTAATCTTGATCTTGTAGAAGTGATGTAAGGGGCAAAGAAAGGGGGTGAAAAGGCCCGCCCTCGAGGGGAAGAAATAGGGTTAACTTAATTACTCGAGCTCAAAGCATGACGGACAGATAATAATCGTGATACAATAGTTGGCAAGGCTGAAGCAAGCAAATATAGAAGGGTTAATGTAAACACGGGCTCTGAATGGCCATTGATGATACCGAAGTTTGCTAATGGAAAATAATATTAGGCTGAAGAGACAGAGATAGTTAATGAGTTCTACGTAATATGGCGCTTGGACGTCACTCAAGCCCTTTGGACACAAATAAGAACATTTGTATTCGGAATCCGACACCCGCCTCAAGACGTAAGTCTTTGGCTAGTGGAAATGAAGGAATTTTTCAAAGAAATACCCAAATAAATAAACAATACAAGTCGAGCTAAATAAAACCGTTTAAAAAGCACCTTTTTTATATGTATAAAAAAAGGTGTAATATACTGTGCTAATATTAGCACAGTATATTGGTTCTTTCCAGACTGATGGTAAACAAGAGAAGAACCAACATCGCGATGACAACGGATATCATATCCGTTACCATCGCCATACTTCAGGGCATTTTATCCCCTTAAGCAAAAATAGCGAGCTGTTATATTATAATTGATGTGTCTACTTGTGTGTACGTAGCAGACTCAAACGAATATTGATTTAATATTCATTCATTAGTTTTATACTAGAAGCCCGCAGCAGCTTTGCATGCGTACAATCCCAGTAAATTCAATCATTTTTAGTATTTTTCTCCGCCTAAAACCGTTCTCGTACTTGAAAAAAAAACTGTAATCGGTTTAGCTATCCTCGGAATTGGCACTGAGCAGAACATTTAGTAATTCCTTTTAATTTATTAATTAAAATTATATAATTATAATTTAGTAATTAATTTTCAAGATGTAATAGTGCTTATTAATAGTGCTTAGTATTAGTTATGGTACGCAGAACTCTCCATTACCAGTTCTTAAGCTACTTACTTTGGAACCAGGTCATTGCATGAGATATCTGATACCTTCTTCAATTCTCACAGCCTCCCTTTCAATACAGATGTCTTCCTTCTAAATTGTTTCGCCCAAAAACTTTCCCAAGGCCAAAGGTTGTCGAGAGTACAAAAGTTAGGCCTGTCAGTACTTGACTCCAGGTTCAAATCGTAATTAAGAAATAAATCTCGGGCTAGAGAGAAACATGGCTTTTGCAACTATTTAAGATTCGTGAAATTAAGTACAAAAGATTAAAATAAATTGACTTCAGCCTTGTTTTGCTAAAATGTAATCTAATTGAAAACGAATATTTTCAACCAGTGTATTCTATCAGTCATGACAAACGGAGCTTAAACTCACGGTAGAGTTTTACCGTAAGATCCACCACGTAAAAGTGTCACAGTCAGCAAACTATAGAGAGAGTTGTGTCCGGAGTTTCTCATAAGAGAGACGATGTGTAACACAGTTATCGATATAGTTCAAAGAGTTAGCATGCTGCAGTGGCAGAGGGCCTGCCATCTCACGACAAGCTGACAACCGCTGAGGTAAACGGGTTCTTGAGTAGATACCACGACTAGGCATGCTTAGGTCTTCGTATAGGTGGGATGGGCACCTGCAAATGATTACAGGCTAATTCTGTACGTAGAAGTGACAGCAGGGGTAAAATGGTTCTTGAGTCCATACTATCGGTAAGCGTCATGTAGGATTTTTCCTGCGGTGAGATGATGATCTGCAAGAGATTGCAGATAAATCCTGCAAATGTCAATGCTGAAGACAGGGTACAGTGCCGCTCATGAGAAGAGAATATTTACATGTGGACAAGAATATGCTGATAATGATAACGGGGATTTTTTTGAAGGGCCACGTGCAGTGACGTTGACCTTTCTTCGTATTGACTGCAAAGTATGCAGTGCGGCTACTGTTTATAGTCGTAAGTTAAGTGAGCGTTGGTGAAATAGCCCGAGACTAGACTTGAAGACTGATGTGGTAGGTTTTCTGTTCCTACATCATCCACTAAAGCAACGAGGTCCATCGGGGGGAATTAAGTGTATAGTTTTCAGGGCAAGGACATGTACACACACACGCAATCACCCTCCTAGGGTAACGGTGACATGGGTCAATGCATTTCCCCCCAAAAAAAATGCCTGATGACCAACATCTAGATTATGAGATCAGTATAGACGTCATGTAGAATCATCCGCCTTTTAACCATAAACTTAATCCGAACAACATTTCAGTGCGTTCAGAGTAAACATTATGGCGAGTTAATTCGTTTTACCGACTATTTTGGGAATTAGCAAACAAACCATCCCTACCTTGCCATTACCGGCTCATTGTATCAGCTAATTAATAGAGGTAAGGGTGAAGCCACGTAGCAGGTTTGTGTTGCATAATGTTATGTCAGTGTATCCTACCCATATATATATTAAAACGCGAAATAGGAATGTTTAACTGACTGGTTAATGTTAAAATCTCAAAAACTGTAACATGGATAAATTTGATATTTGGCATGTAGGTTTTTATAGGGTGAAGACATCTAGAAAGAAGGGATTTTAAGAAACTCCGCTCCAAAGGGGGTTAAAATTTTGTATGAAACTATTAAGCTTTTGAAGGAAGATACTTTTAAAAAATCTATAAGTTTTTAAAATATACTTATAGATAGAGGTAATGTGGGGTACATTACCTCTATCTATTCAGGGTTTAAAACAGAATATAGTAGTTTACGCGCGCACGTTGTCCCAGGCGGCCATTTTAGAAACGTGAAACTTAATTCGGCGATTCTGTTTTTATTTTTGAGTTCGTGATATTTGTATGTAATGTTATTTTTCATCAGTGATTTCTTATTTTGTGAGAGGAATGCTCATATTTAAAAATATTTTGGTTATATCATTCATTCACTAATAGTTTACTATGTAGATTAAAAATTGGTCTAAAAATAAAGTTACAGCCATTTCGAGCTAATATCTCCGTCTTCATTCAAAATCTGTTTTCGTGAACGGAACCAAAATGTTACTAAGGAACTTTTGTGGAAGTATGGCGTTCGGGACGTCACTTCTCAATATTACTCTAACTTTTAGACGATACAACTCTGGGAACAATGAGGATAATATTTATAACACCCCGTCGTTTTTGTTAAAAATAATCTCTCACATACGTTTTTAAGTACTTTAAAGGATTTTTACAAATTTTCTGCAACTACCTGGAACAAAACTGCGAAGTGGCGCGGCTCATATCGAAACAAAACGCTATTCAAAATCTTGTACGTGTATTTTCTTGTCATTATTATATAACCTACATTGCTCCTATCCGTCACAATACATTGTCGTGAAACAAAAACCTCTGTACCACCTGCAGGATAATGTTCCTGTATCCAGAATAATATGAGCTACTCGGGACATTTAGTTACGATAAACATCATTGTAGTCATTGTTAATTAGAAGACGTGGTCTCCCTGTCTTAGGATATTGTACCGTAGGTATCCATTTATTCCTACAGGAATAACCGAGAAAAATAATATACTACCAACATCGTTCTAGCAACTAATTAGGTCCAATATTACAAATGTTTGTGGTCGCAAATTTAATGTTATTTTGCTATATTTAATGTAATAACTGGTCAAGCCTCAACAGCGCGTGCTAATCACGCCATGAGAACCATAATGAGCGCTACGCTCCGTGTGTAGGGAGGCGTGGCTTGCGCTAGGGAGAGCGTGGCGTGGTGCTAGGGAGAGCGTGGCTTGCGCTAGGGATAGCGTGACGTGGCGCTAGGGAGAGCGTGGCGTGGCGCTAGGGAGAGCATGGCTTGGGCTAGGGAGAGCGTGGCGTGGCGCTAGGGAGAGCGTGGCGTGACGCTAGGGAGATCGTGGCGTGGCGCTAGGGAGAGCGTGGCGTGACGCTAGGGAGATAGTGGCGTCGCGCTAGGGAGAGCGTGGCTTGTGCTAGGGAGAGCGTGGCGTGGTGCTAGGGAGAGCGTGGCTTGCGCTAGGGAGAGCATGGCTTGGGCTAGGGAGAGCGTGGCGTGGCGCTAGGGAGAGCGTGGCGTGACGCTAGGGAGATCGTGGCGTGGCGCTAGGGAGTGCGTGGCTTGTGCTAGGGAGAGCGTGGCGTGGCGCTAGGGAGAGCGTGGCATGGCGCTAGGGAGATCGTGGTGTGGCGCTAGGGAGAGCGTGACGTGGTGCTAGGGAGAGCGTGGCGTGACGTTAGGGAGATCGTGACGTGGCGCTGGGGAATTAGGCGTGGCACGGTCCTTCATGTACTAATACTTAAATATGCAGTTTGCCATAAAATACTAAAAATAGTCGTAGCTTTCCAATGTTAAGCTTATGCGTTTCACTCTTAACTTCTTAACACAGCTAGTTAAAATAAATTGAAGATCAAATATCTTGAAATTAATATTGGAAGCCCTGTAAAAACTTTTTTTATATATTTATCACTTGATAAGCTTATTGATGACCCTCCCTGACTCCCTATAATCCCTGACTAAAGGTATTTTTAAAATGAGAGTCCGTGAATTCTTTTGTTCTTCCCCCTCTAAATAGAATTTTGTTTGCTTAACTTGATTTTCTTTATGTATTCACTTGTTTTCTATATATATATATTGTTGTTATTAGATAGATGTATATATTATTTTATTTTGTTTCATTATTATATTAATTTACTATGTACCTTTGTATGAATATTCTATTCTGGTGTTTAATTTGTTGCTATTTATTATAATTATTTTTGTTGTAATCCATACTCACATTTTTACTGTTACCGCACCCATAAACGAACTATCTGCATGACCCAACGGTTGACTGGTAGAGAATGCTTCTAGCATTTTATCCGCCTTTTGTACTTTTAAATTGAATACAAAGTAAATTTACTGCCGGTTCGAAACTTATATCTACCAAAAAAATACCACTTAACTGTTAATTCAATTAGGAATCTAAGCTATATAGCTTCATCAGCTTCAGGTAACAAATCATACACAAATTGTATCCAAAATTAGGTAAAGTAAAAAGAAAAAAAAACGTATCCAAAATACACTCATACTCATTTTTTTAAATATGAATAAGCTTTTTGTATAACTCAAATCTCGAGTTACCTTTTCTTTGCTGGTATTTTAAATAAAACTTAGAACTTGAAAACTTAAAACTTGATATATTTCTAAAATTAATAAATTACAAAAACTTTCGCGCGTACTTTTTTATCTTGACATTTTTTCTCTATACTTTTTTTTATAAATGGCGGAAAGTGGCCAGTATCGTTACAAAGGTTTCACGTTTTAATAAAGAGGCTAAACTAGCGTGAACATGCCGCCCACCAAGGGCATAATAACAATATTATGGCCTTAAATTAACGCCATGCACCTATTTATTAGATTTTTAAAATAACTTGAATAATTACCATCACATGTAACATCATCAACAAACTTATAAGACACTTCGTCACATTAAATCATAAAATATTAAATTACATTTTCAGTAAATAAAACTAACACAAACAAAATTCCTTTTTTATAATATCTATCTAATTCTTATCTATTTTGTCATATTACTCAGTTGCGATTGGAAGCAAACACAACTTGGAAATGGGACGCTTGTAAGTTCCATTCTTTGTTTTTAAAGTAATAACCCTTACTAAATTATCCTGGCCGGGGTGAGTTGCAACCACTCTGCCAAACAGCCAACGACAGGGTGGTAGCCCGTCCTCTTTTACCAAAACAATATCGCCCACCTTGGGCTCTCGTTGTTGTGACGTGTCTGAAGATTTGCTGAGTTCCTAGCACAAGTAACACATTTTCGAAAATACGATCGAACTAATTGTTTTGCTCCTAAAATGCAATACTTGGCTTGAATAAAACAGTTCATAAGTTGAGGCCCTCCATGAAGCGTCTGTTTATGGGCATCAGCGATTATTAATGCAGCTAGGTGACACTTCTTGGGAATTATAATGGGATGCTTTTGGTTGTGACTTAATCCTGAATGCTCCAACCTACCACCAACTCTCAATATTTGGTCATCATCCAGCATCGGGTTCAACGAACGAAGCACACTCCTTTTAGGTAAGTTTGTCTGTTGTTTAATTAGTGTAATATCTACTTTAAAATATACTGCTTGATGTTGCTTTATACACAAATCTAGTGCTTGCTTTAGCTCTTGAGTCGTTAGATAACCTCCTTTTCTCTCTTCCACCTTTAATAGCAGATTGTTGATAAATCTTCTACAGTACGCTACAACTCTTTTCATTTTTGTTAGGGATGAAAACCTCTCCCATATACTGTCTTCCATCACAGAACAGTGAGTCGTGACTATCTCCAGATTGGTTGCTATTTCTTTTGGCTTCTCGTAATTGATCGTTGCTGCTTTTAAAAACTCTGGACCGTTGAACCACATCCCATTTTGTACCAATTCTTCTGGTGATAATCCCCTGGATGCACAATCAGCAGCATTTTCCTTCGTACCTATATGTGACCAATTATGAGAATCCAAATTCGATTGAATTTCCGAGACCCGGTTAGCTACAAATACCTTCCACCTGCTTGAATGGCTGTTAATCCATGCTAAAACCACTGTAGAGTCCGTCCATGCCCGCAGTTTGCTTTTATCAATTTCCAGTACTTTAGATGTTTCTACCATTAATCGCGTCAGCAAAACCGCTCCACATAATTCCAATCTGGGAATTGATACCTGCTTGACAGGAGCGACCTTTGTTTTTGCAGTTAAAAGAGAAACATGGATCTTTCCAGATGCATCAATCACACGGATGTATACAGCCGCTGCATATGCAACCTTAGATGCATCGCAGAAGCCGTGCAACTCGACTACATCTCCAACCTTGGTACCTACCCATCTAGGTATAGTGAGTACTTCCAACTGTTTCAACTCCTCTCGGTAAGTAAGCCACTCATTTAGTATTTCTTCCGGTACTCTTTCATCCCACTCAATTCCAGCTAACCATAATTTCTGTATAATAATCTTTGATTTTATGATGCTAGGTCCTACCCAGCCTAGTGGATCATAGAACCGTGAAATGTCGCTAATTATTTTTCTTTTTGTTACAGGTTGTTGCAGCTCCGGGAGTTTGACATCGTAGCGGAAAGCATCTTCACTTCGGTTCCAGGTAAGCCCCACAATTTTTATAATTTCATCAGATTTTATCTTTAATGTTTCCTGACCCTTTATTTCCTTTTCCTCACCCATAGCATCTATTAGCTTTTCATTGTTGCTTGTCCATTTTACTAATTGAAATCCTCCTTTAGCCAATAGTTCATTCATTTCTTTAAATATCTGTAACCCTTCTTCTTTTGTTTGGCAACCGGTTAGTAGATCATCCATATAATAATCTTTCTGTACAATTGCAGCTGCCATGGGATAACTGTCGCCTTCGTCACGAGCCAGCTGCTGCAAGGATTTAACTGCTAGATAAGGTGCAGAAGCAGTTCCAAACATTACTCTGGGCATTCTATAATGTTGCATTTCAGATTTACCATCGACTCTCCAGAGAACCCTTTGAAAATCCACATGCGAAGCTCCAAAACCACTATTGCCTTTGAGGTGGATTCTTGCTCGCCCAGACCAGAAATTTGACCAAATACAGGAGTCTTCTTCAACCCCAAACGCTGAACAGTAGACTCTGTTACGAAAGATGATTGCGAGCCTTGATCAAGAAGTACTCGTACAGTGTCATGACCCGATTTCGACTTGACTCCTACTAGAGCAGTTGCTAAAAGAGCCTGATTGGAAACCCTACCTGAAGAAAAACAGGATACAGACGACTGTTGCTGTTCACCTACTGACGATTTTACGACCTCTTGTACCTCCTTTGAAGGAGATGCAACCCCTTCCACTGGCCTACTCTTTTCCCTGACTTCAACGGTCTCCGAAGTAGCTTTCCCACTAGGGTGTAACAGAGAATGATGTTTTCTCTTGCAAACTCGACACCTTATGTTGATACGGCACATTTTGGCAGAATGGTTACTACCCAAACAATTAAAACAAGCATTGTTAGTCTCAATAAAATTACGACGAGCATCGGTCGTTTCCTTGCTAAACTCTTTGCAAAATGCAATTGTGTGTGCTCCCGAACAAAACAAGCATTTATAATTGGTTACATGTAGGGATTTTATTTTATTAACAGGAGCTTTATTATGAGTAGAGGCCCATTTGTTTGTGTTCGACCCGGAATCCAAGAATTGCACGATATCTATTTGTTAGAAATTCTTTAAATTTATCATAAGTTGGTAACTCGTCTGAAGAACTATTGCTACTAACATTAAACTCCCATTGTCTCTTGGTTTCCGGATCCAACTTAAGACACAATATATGTATGATAATAACATCCCAACTACTTACGTCTACTCCTATATTGCCTAAGGCAGCCAGACAATCATTGGTGGTATCAATTAAATCTTTTAAACTAGTGGCTGACTCATTTATGATATTTCTTTGGCTAAACAATCTTTTTAACGTTAAATGACAAATGTATTTTTTATTATTATACCTTTCCTCTAGTAATTTCCAGCACCTGTCGTAATTCTCGTTAGCTATGGGGATGTGTCTTAAATATTGCTCTGCCTCCCCTTCCAAATAGCTCTTAAGATAATGCAACTTTTGTACTTTATTCAATTCTTCATTTGAATGAACTAACGCGACATACAAATTTCTAAATGCTGCCCATTCAGAGTATTTACCAGAGAAATTAGGTTTGTTTATTTTAGGTAATCTAATATGTGATGATTTTAAATTAGCTTGAGCATCACTAGAAGCGGTAGGACTAATAGGAACATTAAACATGTCTAAAGACGCCTTTAGTTCCGCTTTGTATTCTAAATAACAATCTTCAGTCTTATCATAAATTTCCTTTTTGACATATTCAGAATTTAATAATAACTTTTTCTCTGCATTACGCTTTAAATCTTTATGTCCCGATAAAAACTCAAACCACATTTGATCTACTAACTCCAATCGCCCCTCTAAGTATTGTTTTGTAATTCGATCTTTGGAGCTCTTTTTATAATTGGATTTAGCTTTGCAAATGCGTTCGTATAATTCCATTTGAAAATCTATTAAAGCCTCCATGTTTGATAAACACTCGTTACACAACTACCCAAACTCAAGAAACTAAACAAAATTTAAGAAAATAGACAAAGTTACTTTTACTTCCAAAACTTTTTTCAAGATTCAAAATTATCTAAATTTTTCTAAGTGTATGTCAAACATACAAATTCGCTCAAAAATTGGACATAGGTTCCCCGTATTAACCTTTTTAGCGAAATTATTCTAAGTCCTAACTAAAACATGCAAAATTATTCTAAGTCCAAAATGACTTTTAAAGTTCCAAAATTCACTGAGTTGAAATCTTCTTGAGAATAAGGTTCAAATTACTCACGGTTTTTCCACTTGTAAAGCACACGACACACTCACTGAGACCCGCTAACTGCATCCACTTCTACACTTCTTGCTTGTACCGCACCCACTGCAACCGCTGTAGTGTGGCTGCACCCGCTCTGCTGCACTTTGACTGCACCCACTCCGCTGCACTCCTGATGTAACGCCTGCTGCACTCCAGCCAGGCGCATCCGAGGTCAGATCCACTGACCCCTGTTATGCACTACGTTTGCGACAGCGACCCACTGCCCGTAGCGACGGCGATTCAAAAATACCAGACTGATATCCGGCTCCGAAGGACCATTGTATAACTCAAATCTCGAGTTACCTTTTCTTTGCTGGTATTTTAAATAAAACTTAGAACTTGAAAACTTAAAACTTGATATATTTCTAAAATTAATAAATTACAAAAACTTTCGCGCGTACTTTTTTATCTTGACATTTTTTCTCTATACTTTTTTTATAAATGGCGGAAAGTGGCCAGTATCGTTACAAAGGTTTCACGTTTTAATAAAGAGGCTAAACTAGCGTGAACACTTTTATTTAAAAAAATTCTAAGTGTGACTAACGACAAATATAACTGACAAACATTTATAAACTATATTGAAATAGTCACCTACTAAATACGGGACTAACAGGCCTAGCATACGCAATACGTCAAATTTATCGCACGAGACGACAAAAGTTTCGACACTATTGATTGGCTAATAGCACATCGCACTCGTATTTTCATCCAATCACCAGCTGACGCACTAACTTCAATCGATTTTGACGTTTGTTAAGAGCGCGATAAAATTTAGTCGCGTTGCGTATGCTAGGCCTATATGGCGAGTGTAGCTTAACTTCGGCATCGAAACAAATTAGCAGTATATCGTACTACGAGCACAATTTACTAACGTTACTGTATACTGTAATAGCTATTTCAAGCTCGCAGACTTTTCTTTCGAATCCATATAAATTTTTCATATTACGGCGTCAAATTATACCTTTTCAAACACAGCACGTTCTAATACGAGTCATTATAAAAATGTATTACTGGTTTTATTTCACAATTGGGCTCGGCCATTAAACGGCAGCTTACAAATGATGGACGTGATACGATTTTATACGGCTTTTTAACGATTTTATATTTTCTGGCTTTTCAATATTTTTATGTCACGTACCTTAAATGGATAAACTCATTAATGTAACATAAAGTATTTTTTTTGTACAAAATAACTTTTCTGGTATGGAACAAAATAGGTAAAGATCTTTTTGGATTATTTTTTTATAATAATTTTGAGGATTGGCCTAGTAACTTTTACTGAAGTATTTTAATTATGAATGGCTACTACGAATAATTTACAATGAAATATGAACAGATCCACTCAGTTAACTAAGTGCCATTACATTTTTTAGTGAAATTTTGGTTTTTCCTGCAGAAATTGCCTGACACTAGAGAAAAAAAGTCTATCTATCCTACCAGTTTTTATCGCCTAAGTTTAAAGAAATAACAAAGAGAGGTAGGGCATAGCGATTTATCGCTCGAACTGGAGCAGGCCGACTGGTGAAATACTCCACCTTACGGAAGACCGCAGCCAAATAACAATCACTTCTGTGTTGTTGTGTTCCTGCGTGTGTGTAAGGTTTCCAGAGCTCCTGGGGGGTGCTACATTAGTAGTAGGGGTCAAGCCTTTCAGGTAACAGATTTATCCCGTAACAGACCTCATTACCACTTAACATCAGGTAGGGTGAGGTCAATCTTGAATGTTAATATAAAAAAAGACATGCTAAAAACGAAAAATAGCTACATCAATAATATTAAACTTAAAAGTATCTACAAAGGGTTCGTAACGTTTAAATGTTATGTAACAAACTTACTGAACGGACCGCCGCGGCTTCGCGCGCATACGATCCCGAATCAAGTGCGAACAAAACAAAAAAAAACATCCAATATAGTCCAGTATTTTCGAAGTAGTAATGGACATAGTTATACATACATAGGCCTACAAACATTTCGGTGATTTATTTTTATACATTTAGAGAGATTTCATGAAGAACAGTACTGTATTTTCTGTAGTGCGATTAGCCACATTTTAAAGTAGAATAGCATTCAAATTTTGACGAACTCGGTGGCGCAGGATAGCTATATAGGTAGGCGGCCAAATCGCTAAAGGTCCCGGGTTCTATTCCCGGACAGGTCAATTTGGAAAACGAACTTTTCTAAATTGACATGGGTCTGGGTATGCAGTGATAATGCCTCCAGTAAGTATCCGTCGTCTGGTACTCATAGTACAAGCGAAAACCTTAGTTTGAGACCGGGTGATTAGTGTGATTGTCTGGCGCATTTATTTAAATAAAAAAATCCAGTAACAGACACTGTTTGCAGTTGTATATATGAACAAATCTTCGATTCAAGAGCTTAAATGTTTTCCAACCACACTAGGCTCGGTCACCAATTGTTCGAACGAAATTAAAAAATGTTTCAGTTGTCTCAACCCTTCCCCGGCGCGGCGTCGTCTGCGGCGACCCTTCGCTCAGTATTCGGCTCGCGTCATTATTGACACCCAGTTTTATCGGCTGCCACAAGGGCTATTTGTTTTCTGTAACCTTGAATAACGACCTCTTGGAATCAATTTTGCTTTTCTTGAGCTTTGACAGAAATGCGTCGTTGGATCGCTTTATTGTATATTTTTTGTTCAGTTTGAAAAAATAATTTTATTGTGACTCATGGATTTTATGTTTTACTTAGCACGCCTGAATCTTGTTAAAACAGTAAATCATTGAATGCCTTAATTATTATTGCCCTATTGTCTAATCATAATGGATATTAAAATGTAACAATAAGTTGTTACATAAGTGTAACGTTCAAAACGTCACGTATAATTATAATTATAACGTTTATTATAAATTTACTAATAATATAAAAATAAATAATATACTAAACTTACACATTATTCCAAAATAAAGCAAACGAAGACGCCGGTAAAAGGTAGCTAACAAACATATAAAATTTGCTTATGTGATATGCTCGTATCAAAAGTAAGGCCACTTCGAAATATTGACTTTTGCTCTTGGATTTTTATTATCTGTAGCGCGATGTCCTAACAAAACAAGGCGCCTTAGACGAGGGCGAAATAGGTCGAGGATCCTACACGCCGCTGGAGGGTTAAGCAATCGAAATTTGCGTATGAAATGCAGAAAACCTCAATTTCGTTCTGTGAGCCTTAGAAGCACGTAGAATAAAATACTTGGTTACTCTTGGAAAGAGCTAAGAATGGTCAGTTCACTTATCTACAATAGAAAAGTATACAAAATAAAATAAATTATCCTTATTCATGTAAGCTTAACAAAAGCACCTATGAATAAGCAGTACAATATTGATGATGATTAACAGAACCGAAAAGAAACTTAATACTTACTCTTTTCAAAATAACAATGGGTCACTTTGCTTTTTACTTAAAGGTAATATACAATGTTATTATAATATTTAAATTTAAATTAGATATTCTAGATCCCTACATGTTTGTCGAAAGAGTGTACCGTATCGTATATATATGTATGTGTCTTAATGTGTTGCCTGAAGCACGATAAAAAAGGGTAAATATCGATTCTCAGTAGATAATTTGAATAAAAACGTTATTCCTATCGATACCTCAGTAAAGTAAAACTACTTCATGAAAGAAATAATATCGATTATATTGACTGTCAAGAAGAATTGTATTGTTGCTCGATATTTATTAATCTGTCGCTAGTATATAAAGAAATTGGTAAACTACAAACACTTAAGAGGGATTTTTTTAAGAGAGGTAGGGCAAAGTGATTTGTCGCTCAAGCTGGAGCAGCCCGACTGGTAAAACTTACAGAACACCGCAGCCAAATCACAACTTTTTTGTTGTGGTGTTCCTGTGTGTGAGTAAGGTTTCCAGGGCTCTTGGGGAGTGCTACATTAGCAGCAGGGGTCAAGCCTTCAAGGTAAGGGCGACAAGTCCAGTAACAGATTTATTATGCTGTACTTGTCGCCCTTAAGCTAGGACCTCATTACCACTTAACATCAGGTGGGATGAGGTCAATGTTGAAGTGTAATATATATAAAAAAACACTGTTAATATTATCCTTAGCTTATTTAGGGGAAAGTCGGGTAGCCACGGCCACATAAGCAAAACTCCAAAAAACTACGATATTAGCAAAATCAAACTTTAATTTTGAACGTTAACAATAATTTCAACATATTTAAAGTAGTTTAATTAACAAAATAATCCGATAATTTCACAAACTTAGCATAAATGAAGTCTCAAAATCAGACTTTAATTTTCGTCAAAAAATTTTTTGGCGGGTAGCTCCGGCCGCATCTATTAATGGTGACCAATTGTTTCTTTTGCAGTGCATACATCGCAATAATAGTAAATTTGCGCTTCATCGATATAAACACAGGCCTCGTGCGCCCAGTCTTTACATTTATCACATTGTATCCAGTCTTCTTCAAAGGTTTCTCCGCAAATAATGCACTCAGTCTCTTCGTCTCTTGTTAAATTTTGAATGTTTCGTTTTGTCTTCAGTGCTGGTTTCTTTTTATTGGTCGCAGATTTTGCAGTTGTATTCTTTTTTTTTACGCCTATTGCAGTTGCAGTCTTCTTCTTTGTGTCTATGGCTTTCTCTACCAATGTGTTTTTGTATGGTGAAGAAGTGAGAATTTCGCTTCTTTGAGCTTTTCGTCTACGAAACTGAAGACGTTTTCTAGATGCATCAGGTAGAGGCGTCAACTGTTTAAGTAGCTGATATGAAGCATTGGGACTCACGTCTGTCTGTTTATGGGGATTAATTGAAGGATGAGATGAATCAAAGGAGACTGAAGCTGATTGCTGGTTACTGCTGGTTGATGGCTGGGATATTGCAGCAGTGTACTGTTGGTAAGAATTTTCATTGTTAGTTGGTTGCATGATGACTGAAGCAGAAAGCCCAAAGCCGCTAGTTGATGGCTGAGACGTTGCAGTAGCAGATTGTTGGTTGGAAATTTCACTGCTGATTTGATGCGTGGTGACTTGAGCAGGTAGCAAGTCGCAGCGGCTGGTTGTTAGCTGGGATATTACAGCAGTGATGTTGCATGATAGATTCTCATTTAATACTGGATCCTCTTCCACGTTTGTCATTTGGGATGGTAAAAAGTCCAATTCGGTAAAGATATCACGATTAAAAGGATAAATTCCTGAGCATTTGAATCCACTTTGAGCAATGTCTAGTCTAGCTGCCTTAGAAAATGCAGAATTGACTAAAGCAGCAACATCAAAGTCAGAAATTCTTGCACACGAATTGGATCTTATCCACAGTGCGCAAGCTGAAGCATAAGCAGATTTGAATGGCTTGAAAAATACTCTGTCGAGCGGTTGCAACTTATGAGTGGTGTGTGGTGGTGTGCTAAGCATATGGATGTTATTTGCACGAGCATACTCTATTACTGCCAACTCTTTGTGACTTCCATGACCATCTAAAATCAAAAGTACAGGATGTTCTTTCGAAGGCTGCGTATGCTGTTTAAAATGCTGTAACCACTGTAAAAATATATCGCCGTTCATCCAGCCACTTTTGTGTGGAATAGCAATGCTTTCGGGTGGAGCCCCAATCATCAAACGGCCGTTCCTATCCATCCTTTTTCTGGGGAAAATAAAGAGTGGGGGTACAAAATGGCCAGTTACACTCATTGCAAACATCAGTGTGATATTTCGTCCCCTTTCATTAGATGTCAACTTGCCAACTTGCTTTTTGCCTTTTACAGAAATAACTTTTTCATTTTTATGGACAGTTGAAACCCCAGTTTCATCTGCATTGTAAATTTTCGAGGGAGGAAATTTATATTTTTGTAGTAATTGGTCTAACTGATCATAAAAGCGATCGACTTGAGGCTTGTTAAATCCAACCGCTCTTGCAATGCTGGTGGATTCCGGTGTTCTTAGAACAATATCTGGATATTTCTTCGAGAAACTGTAAAAAAAAGTCTTTGCCAGCCATTTTCTTCTCTTTGTTAAATCTATGCGAAATTTTTAATTTTTCAGCGAACTGAAAAGCTAATTTTAAAAATTCAACTCTAGTTAGTGGCATCAAGCGATTATCGAGATCCTTAATATGATTATATAATTGCTGTGATTGTTCTTCTGTAAATGTGTTATCAAATCTCCCCAGTTTTGCTTGTAAATTTACCTCTTGTCCCCTACTGATAGCTTTCAGCCTGTCCTGAAGGGTGCTTCTAGGCACTCCATATTTATCAGCCGCTTCTCTTATGGATATTTTCTTTTCTCTGACGCATAAAATAGCCTGTTTCATTGCGTTTTCATCCCAATCACCTCTTCTTGTTTGTTTTCCCTTAAATTTCGGCATTTTCGAGTGATCTGAAAATCAAAAAAATATTTTGTATACATATCATAGCGTATTGTTCCCACTCAGTTGTAAAAATAAACTTTTTAATAAGTTAATTTCAATCATACTTTTCAATCAAAAAGTGGTCGTGGCTACCCGACAAACGTGTGGCCGAGGATACCCGATCGTCTCGATCTTAAATTATATATTTTTTTAAATATACCTACTGCGATAACAAAATTATCTAACATGGTACACTTATTTCAATAATAACCACACATAATTGATAATAAGTAATGATAAAGTACTTACATTTGATATATTTTACTTGCTTTCGAAAAGTAAACAGCGCACGAAAAAATCTGCATCAAAAATTCAAACCGTTACCACATGCTATTCGCTCGGTGTTCACCGCACCACTGATTATATTATTCGGCCACGCGGCGCTGCGAACGTTTTCAAGTATGCAAAGTTTATCTATGTGTGCGTGGGAGCTTGGTACTCATAGTGGCCGAGGCTACCCACCAGCCGGGGCTACCCGACCTTCCCCTATACAATTGCATATTAATATTATTATCAAAGTTTTCCTGATTCTGAGCTATCGATACTATACCTTTACTATATAACGTCACTATTAGATAATAATCGGCTTGTCTATACCTCATGTCTCACCCTAAAAAAATCATATCAAATGTACATTACTATTATTACTCGTCGTCTTGTATTCATAGTACAAGGTTAATTTATTTGATTCCCCGATTGGAAATGTAGCACCTATAAATTAAATTAAATTTCGTTATTTCAGATAGTAGCATCCATAAAATCAAACTGAACAATAATGAAATTAAATAAATTATTATACATTGAATTAAAACTAAAATCAGAATAAAAAAACATTATAAATAATTTAAAATCCGTAAAATATGTCAATAATTAAAAATATTAATAATAATAATAAATAATAAAATAGCACTTAATAAACATACAACAAAAATAATTCATTTATATTTAAGTTAAGATTTAAATAATAAAATATATTTATATTGGCTGACTCAACATAAATAAAAATTAAAGAATTAAAAATATAAATTAATAAAGGTTTTATTTGATGAAAGATGATGAACTGGCGAACTGACGAAGTTTCATCCACCTTTGCACCATCATCATTTGCCACGTATTTAGTTTTTTCCTATTACACAGAAAAAGAGACAGGAAAATGCGAGCTCATTAATAATATCGCGATGTCTCCAAGAATGTTTTCGTTTGAATTGGCAGAGGCGATGTTATTGAGGTCAAACGACGGTCCACGGTTCGGGCAAATACCGAGGATTCAATCGAATAAGGAGACCCCTCCGCTCTGAGGTCGCTGTGTAGGAGCACTTGTTTTATTGTTGGAGCTAAGGGATTTTTTGGAGAAAGCAAACCAATAACTGAAAAGACTCTTATGACTAAACTTCTAATATTGTTGTCCGTTTGGCCCCAAGTTGGGCGCCAATTTTGTAAGATTTGGCTACAGGCGGATGAAACATTTTAATAAATATCAAAGTAAGTAGAAAGCTCTTACAAAGGTCACATTGTATACAAAAATGTTTCAAGCCACGCTTAGTTTTATATCCAAGAAAGTTAGCCGCTGTTCTATCAGGCAAATTTGCTTAAGATTTAAATAAAAGCTTTGATTAATGCAAAATGGGTAGCCATATTGTTGTAATTTTTAATTTCAGTCTAGGACGAAAAAAAAACTAATTCTATTAAATTGAATACATTTGTTTCTATGTTAATTCAGAGAGACTTTCCGATCTTAACTATTTCATTATTTAAGAGTACGAACGTTAATAAAGATTACGTATCTAAATTGGTAGACCAACTGTATATCATTTGGATATGGCCGTAAAATTCTTATACATCAGGCATATTACAGGCGAACGTAACATTAAAAATAACCACACACATGTACTAAAATAAATTAAATGATAAAAACTTTTTACGATTACAATAATAAAAAATGTCTACTAAAATTTAAAAAACTTCTGGTTCATACAAATTAGCTGATTCTTTAGTTAAAGCTGAGAAGACAGCTAAAATACTTCCAAAATTTAAAAAGTGCTATATTTTGTCCTTCTTTCATTTTTGTATTCACTCGTTTACTTGGGTAACTAGCAATAACCAAGATTCTTACTATTTCACCGAGCAACTAGGTTCCACAGGAATATTAGCGCTATTGTGGTGTTAAAAATGCTGAAGCAGCATTTGTTGAGGCGAATCCCATTTTGTCTCACAATTTGGTAGGTACCTTATGTTAAAATTAATCGTCATATATATCTATAGATATATTAGTAATAAATATATCTTTCTTTCAAACAAACCACGATTGGAACCAAAATCCTTTCAAATCAATCGTATTATTGGTGTTTAACCCTGGTTAAGGTCGCAACGAGTGTGCACAGGTTGATGAAATAAAAAAGTCCAACACTAGTACACGACAGGTTTATTGGATAGCCAAACTTACAAAGTACTCGTCTCATCTTATATGTCTACGGAGAAAAATCTTGTCACCGCGATGTAATTAGGGACAACGCCATCTGTTAGCGATTTAAGGAACTAACATGACTTAGATCTATAGATCCTAAACTTAACATTTATTTTCTTTATTTATTTTTAACATATACTTTTTTACTAACAGTTATTAATATTATTTTTATTATTTGATTGGTTTTACGACATACATTTACCGCCCACCAAGGACAAATTGTGATTTGTCCTTACAAAAACTTATATATTAATTTCCGCCCACCATGACAGACATAATTGGTGGAATTGATGCGTAAACACATCATTTTGTTACTTAATAAACTTAGATATAAAACGAAATAAGGTTTTCTTTTTCTATATAAATAAAAAAAACTTAAAGTAAACAAAAAAATCATGCAAAATACAAATTCATTTAAAATTATTCATTGGTTTATCGGCAAAATACATAATTTGCTGGCAGGTCGTTTTATTATCGAATTTTTAGTTTTAACTGTGACCACCCTCGTAATTCCATCATGACCGGGATGTTCTTTTACGATTTTACCGTAAAGCCAACGACATGAAGGAAGGCCGTCTTCTTTAACCAATACGATGTCACCAGATTTTGGTTGTGGTGCTTGCGTTGCCCATCTATATCGATGAAAGAATTGGTTCAAGTATTCTTGCGACCACTTCCGCCAAAACTCTTGACTCATACGTTGTATATACTGCCATCTTCTTAATGAAGTTACGTTTGCCTCCTCATAGTTACGGTCCGGTGCTGTTACTAAGGCTTCTCCAACTAAGAAGTGCCCTGGTGTAAGAACATCAAAATCGTCATCGTCACTTTCTGCCCTGGATAACGGTCTAGAGTTTAGACAGGATTCCACCTGTGCCAACACAGTCGCCATTTCCTCATAGGTTAACGTGGATTCCCCAATGACGCGTTTCAAGTGGTGTTTTACCGATTTTATTCCCGACTCCCATAATCCGCCAAAATTCGGTGCATGTGGAGGAATAAAATGCCATGAAGTCGAATTATTTGCTAAATTTTCAGCTATCTCGGGTAAAATACTATTTTTCTCGTTAGAAAAAAGTTTTCGAAGTTCTGTTGCAGCACCCACAAAATTAGTGCCGTTGTCGCTCCAAATATTTGTACACCGGCCTCTCCTTGCAACAAATCTTTTAAAGGCTAGAAGAAACCCTTGAGCAGTGAGATCGCTCACTGCTTCTATGTGGACTGCTTTTGTTGCCATGCACACAAACAGACATATATAGCCTTTAAAGGACTTGTGTCCGCGACCCTTGGATGTACGCATTTGAATTGGGCCAGCAAAATCTACGCCACTATGCAAAAATGGACGAGCAGGAGTCACACGAACTGTGGGAAGTTGCCCCATCAGCGGTTGGTAAGTACGTCCACTGTTCTTTACACAACTTACGCATTTCCTAACATATGCTTTGACTAGCTGCTTTACTCCCAGAATAAAATATTTATTTCGTAAATAATTTATTGTTAGTTGCGGACCTCCATGCAAAGTTTGCTTGTGAGCGTCTGCAATTAATAAAGCTGTAATTTTTGAATTTTTCGCTAATATAATAGGATGCTTTCTGTTTTGCTGCAACTCTGATTTTTCTAATCTTCCTCCTACTCTTAAAATATTTTGACCATCAACAAAAGTATTTAATGATTTTAAGGGACTGCTTTTCTTAACGTCTGTGTTTTTCTTTATTGCTTCTATTTCTTCTTCAAAATATTTTTCCTGATCTTTTTCAATACAAATGTGTAACGCTGCTTTTAGTTCTTCTGTTTTTAAATATCCTGATATCCTGTCTGATTTGCTTTTTCTCATTTCTAAAAATCTACGACAATACGCAACTACTCGAATCAATCTATTTAATGACGAAAATCTTTCCCAAATGTCTTCAATTACCTCTTCCTGCTTTGCTATGTGTACTTTTACCGCTTCTATTTCTGTGTTTATGTTTGAAAGCTTTTTATAAATAACATCTTTAGTCCAAAGAAAATCAGGACCTCTAAACCACAATTTTTGATTTTTCAGATTCCCCGGAGATACTCCCCGTGACGCACAATCTGCTGGATTCTCCTCTGTCGTGACATGAGACCATTGTTGTGGGTCCATGGAGGTAAGTATTTCTGAGACACGATTCGCCACAAAAACTTTCCAGCGACTTGGCAAACTATTTAGCCAAGCCAGCACAATAGTAGAATCGGTCCAGCCGTAGACATTTGAACTCTTGATGTCTATAATTTTTGCCACGTCTGTCAGCAATCGAGTGAGTTCAACAGCTCCACAGAGTTCCAGTTTTGGGATCGAAATCTGTTTGATGGGAGCTACCTTTGATTTTGCCGCCACCAAGGATAAATTAATTTGTCCTTCAGAGTTGATTGTGCGAAGATATACCACCGCAGCATATGCTTTTTTCGAAGCATCGCAAAAACCATGTAGTTCTCGCTTAATGTCGGTCGAACTACAACCCATCCATCTAGGAATCTTGACATCTGTTATGTACTTTAGCTCTTCACGGTAAGTACACCATTCTTTTATAATTGCTTCAGGTGCTTCTTCATCCCAGGCTACGCCCGCAATCCACAACTTCTGCATCATTGTTTTCGCAACAATTATACATGGAGTGATCCAGCCTAAGGGATCAAACAGGCGTGAAATGTCTGATAATATTTTTCTTTTTGTAATTGGTGGTTGTAGCACTGGAAGAGTCACCTTGTAGCAGAAGTGATCCACACTTCTTTCCCAGGTAAGTCCCAGAATTTTTATCATCTCATCCATTTTTATGTGTATCCCATCCTTTGAGTTTCCTTTTCCTTTCTTTTCCGTATCTTCATTTTCCATTTTTTCGATCTTTTTTAACAAATTTTCATCGTTACTTGCCCATTTTTGTAGTTCAAATCCCCCTTCTCTTAGTAAAGCTTTCATTTGTTTGTATATTTCTAATCCTTCATTTTCATTTTCACATCCACACATCAAATCATCCATATAAAAGTTTTTCGTTACCTTTTCAACTGCCGCAGGATACTTAGCGCCTTCATCAACTGCTACTTGTTGAAGTGCTCGCACCGCTAAAAAAGGAGCCGATGCTTGTCCAAAAGTAACTCTTAGTAATTTGTAATCTTTTATTTGTCCACTTTCAGAATCTCTCCACACCAATCTTTGGAAATCTGTATCTTCCATGTGTACCAAAACTTGCAGGTACATTTTGATAATATCAGCCGTCAAACAAATACGTGACAATCTCCACTGCAATACTAGATGCCTCAAATCAGGTTGAATGCTGGGGCCTACTAATAAATCGTCATTGAGTGACTTACCGGTTTTACCACGTTGTGAGGCATTGAAAACCACCCTCAACTTCGTCGTATCTTTATCCTCCCGAATCACCGCGTGGTGAGGCAAATAAACCGACGTATCAAGCTTATCATCAGGCTTTTTGACTTCCACCATGTATCCCAGTTGCAAATATTCATCTATCACCTTCTTATATTTGTTTTTAAAATCTTCATTTTTCTCAAATCTCCTCTCTAAACTCATCAATCTCTTTTCTGCTATTCCTCTTGTTTCTCCTCTTTTACATTCTGGATCTTCTGTCTTGAAGGGTAACCTGACTATGTACCTTCCTTCTAAATCTCTTGTTGTAGTTCTAGTAAAATATTCTTCACAATTTTTCTCTTCTACTGTATAAGATTGTTCCTTAGTTAATCCTATTCCTGTCTCTATTTCCCAAAATTTCTTAAGAATCTCATTATCCTCTTGTAAATGACAATGTAGTGCCAATACGCCTCCAGTTCTATTAACTGGTGAATTTACCGTGCCAGACAAGATCCAGCCTAGGCTGGTGGATTGAGCGACAAGTGTACCATTTGGTGCTTTAAGTATACCTTCCTGTATCACTTGACTGTATACCTCCGCACCTAATAATAAATCGATTTTATTAGGACGGTTGTATTCCGGATCGGCTAACTCAATACCCTCAAAGTTCGAAAAGTCTATATTTTCTAATTTCCTACTTGGCAGGGAAGAAGTAATCGACTTGAGAACATATGCCTGCACTGTAATAGTAGCATTTGGATTAAATTTAGACTTTATTTTAAAAGTCACCACAGCCTTGGAGATGAGACCATTATCTCCACCTACCCCTGAAATCTTGCCTTGAATAGGGGTTCTTTTTAGTTTTAGATCATTGACTGTAGATTCCGTCACAAAATTACCTTGAGAGCCCTGGTCTAACAAGGCTCTTAGTAAATGATTTTCACCGTTTCTCGACTCGGCATTGACTAGCGCCGTTGCTAGCAACACCTGCTTTACGTTTCCTGTCGAGAAATTGCATGCTACAAAAGCTGAAGAATTATTTTCAGCCTTACCTGCTTCATTCTTTGAGCTAAACCCGTTAGATGAGCTATCCTTCCCATCTGGTACAACCTTAACCATATTCGGTTGTGATATTTCTCTACCCGTAGGATGAAGAAGTGTATGATGACGACGATGGCACAATTTGCACTTATAATTGGTACGACAAGCTTTCGCTGCATGGTTAGCTCCTAAACAACTAAAACACAACCCATTTCCCTGAATGAAATTACGACGTTGGTCAACGGTCTGATTTGCAAACTGTTTACATGTATATAGCTTATGCGCCTCAGAACAAAATTCACATTGTATTTTATTTATCGTATGCAGAGCCTTAAATTTAACATAATTATTGTTTTGACTTGAATTGCTAACCGGTTTAATTGATCCTGATCTTGTATCATAAAACTCAAGTGCTCTATACCTTTTCGTTAAGAAATCTTTGAATTGTGCAAAAGTAGGAATTTCTTCTGTTGAAGTGCTATCAGTTATATTGAACTCCCATTGTTTACGAGACTCTGGGTCCAACTTCAAACATAGAATGTGGATTACAATGATATCCCAATTTTTAGTATCTATCCCTAAATTATTCAAACCACTCAAGCAATCATTAGTAGTATCGATCAACTCTTTTAATGCACTGGACGACTCAGTATTTATATTTTTCTGACTAAGTAGTCTCTTTAAAATGAAATGTGATAAATAACGTTTATTGTCATATCTAGATTTTAATTGATCCCAGCACCTCATATAATTAGCCTCAGAAATGGGAATTTGTCTAAGAAGTTGCTCAGCTTCCCCCAACAATGAACTTTTAAGATAGTGCATCTTTTGAACGTTATCTAATTTTGCATTATTGTGAATTAACGAAAGGAATAAGTCTCTAAAGGTTATCCATTCAGTATACTTTCCTGAGAAACTAGGTATTACGATCTTAGGTAATTTAAAAGATTCTGTATTTAAATCTGACTGAGCTGTCTTTTCACCACTTTCTAAACGTCGTTCTTTACTTATCGTTAAAGCATTCAATTTAGATTTTAACTCTGTCTTATACTCAAGATAAATTTCTTCTGCCTGACCATAAACATCAACTGTCGTATAATTATGCTCTTTTAAAAGTGACCCATAATTTTTTACAAGATTCTTATGTGTTTTCGTAAACGACATCCACATAGATTCCAATGACTCTAATCTAGTTTGACAATAAGGTTCAGTAATGCGATCTTTGGGCGATTTTTTAAAGTTAATAAATGCCTTGTTTATTTTTTCGTAATTGTCTACTTGCACATTAGTTTCTGACTCCATTGTAAATAATCTCAATCAATAAGTTATAAAACTCAACAAGTGTAAACAAAGTAACAATTGTTATAAATAACACAATAAAAATAGAAAAAACTAATTCATCCAAAAAACGTTAAAAATAATCTCAAAATGTAAAGTTAAAAAACAAACAAATTTTTCCTTAAAAAAACTCCAAGTTCAAGATCTATCGCCAGTGTTTGAACACCAAAACATTAAAATTTTACAAGTGTTTGGAAACAAATAACTCTAACCAAAATCGAGCATAGGTTCCCCGTCGGAACCACTTTAACTTAAAATTAAACTAACTACTTTTAACTTAGAGACAAATTTACTACTACAAATTCACGAATATTCTAAGTCCCAACTCTTCATACCAATTGCTTTCTTCACAGATCACTAAACTTTAAAGTTACTTTTCTTGAAGAAATAAGGTTCAAATTTCCTCACTAAACACAAATAAATAAAAACACTCACAGTTCGTCGTCTTCACTCACGCTTGACGTATCCTGACGTCATCAATGTCCGGAACACCACCAGATCCCAGGATCCTGACTGCGCCTTCTCATCAGCACCAGTCACGAAGTCCACAGCTGGATTCACCACCAAGCCTGAACTCCTGATGCAGCAGCTCCAGCTCCCAAGTAGCTGCTTCCTGTAGCCTGTTGGTACTACGAACTTCTCCTAATCCTCCAAAAGTGCGTCACCGTCGGGACGACTTCCGGTTTAGGTCTGAGCAATACCTAACCGGCTCGATGGACCATGTTTAACCCTGGTTAAGGTCGCAACGAGTGTGCACAGGTTGATGAAATAAAAAAGTCCAACACTAGTACACGACAGGTTTATTGGATAGCCAAACTTACAAAGTACTCGTCTCATCTTATATGTCTACGGAGAAAAATCCGGCTCGAAGGACCAGGCGTTGTCCCTAATTACATCGCGGTGACAAGATTTTTCTCCGTAGACATATAAGATGAGACGAGTACTTTGTAAGTTTGGCTATCCAATAAACCTGTCGTGTACTAGTGTTGGACTTTTTTATTTCATCAACCTGTGCACACTCGTTGCGACCTTAACCAGGGTTAAACAATTGGCATGTTTATCGCACAAAATACAAAACGGATCCCTTTGAAACGGATTGAACACGGTTTTATTAATATCCCCATGTTCGATCCAAGTTCTTAAAAGCTAGTATTTGATTAAAACATACGGACTATGGATGGGAGTATTGTTTAAAATTGAGACTTATTGCGTTTGAACAAGAATGAATGACAAGTAATATTGGTATGACTCTGAGTGAGGTTGTGAATGTAGCGAGGATTAACTGTACGATTTGTTTTTAAACTTTATTTATATATTACTAGCTGTGCCCGCGACTTCGTTCGCGTGGACTACATCCTTTCATGGTCGGTTTTACCCCTTTCTCCCCTAATATTCGAAACAAAAAGTAGTTTATATTTTAATCCAAGTTTCGAGCTATATTTGTGCCAAATTTCATATCTCTAACTTCAAAAATAAACATTTTTTCATATAAACTTTCAAAGGTGGTATTACCCCCATCCCCCCCTTATTTTCTAATAAAAAGTAGCCTATGTCCGTTCTTGAGATTCAACGTATACTTATACCAAATTTCATCAAAATCCGTTCAGCCGTTTAGGCGTGAAAGAGTAACAGACGGACAGACAGACAGAGTTACTTTCGCATTTATAATATTAGTATGGATTTTAGCATTGTAAAGAACAAACTTTGGACTAATCGATTTTATTATTTTTATAGTACTATACGCCGTACTAGCGAAATTTAAATATTAGAAACAGAAAAATTTTATCTCCCCTTGCGGTGCGGGAATTGAACCCACGACCTTCACGTATCGCGCGTGCTGCTCTTGCGCGATACGTGAAGGTCGTGGGTTCAATTCCCGCACCGCAAGGGGAGATAAAATTTTTCTGTTTCTAATATATAAACTTTGGACTGTTTTACTCGCTAGTCAAATATTTTTATTAATATAGATTTAATACGGATTACATTAATAAAACAGATGAATAGTCTCTGTATAAATTTAATTTTAATGATGCTACCCCCAGTTTGGAACCTAAAACCACCGAGAAGATATCGGCAAGACAGTAGTTTTTTTACAAAATAAAATCTATACTTATGACTCATTTTGCACCATGACTTACAGTTAGTTCATCAATATTTAAAAATATATAAAGTCGATTAATTAAAAGAAATAATTAATATAGGTTATACAATTTTGTAGTATTTCATTAACGTCGTTAAATTCTAAAAAAATTATTTGTTTTTAAAATTCAAAATAATATAACTTATCATTGTGTAAAGTTTGCAATTTCAAAGATCTAAAGAAGCAGATTTTGCAAAAATGCAACGAAACGTTTACTAGTTTGATAAACTGAAAGTTCTTGTTCGGCTTTGTAAGGAAGTTAAATGGTGTGATCTTCTCCGCTCATTCCCAAGCCGCGTCCGTCGCCAGGAGCGACTAATATGAGGGAATTGGCTCGTAACAAATGCCAAATATTGGTAAATATTCGGGATTCAATATGCTAAAGGGCGATCTTTTATTTGCCGGCCGGACGTTACGTTCGCCCGATTTAAATTGGTAATCTCGGTAACTGGGTCAGAGTGGGGAGAACAGTCTTCTTTGCTGATTTTTTTTATATTCCGTTTCAGTTTTACAACTTTCGGTTAAACTGTAGTGTTTATATTAGAGTTTAAGCGGTAGTAGGTGACCAAAAGAGATTACATTGACTAAATTTATTATATAATTTCCCCAACGGTTCAATATTAGCTTACGAGTATTCTTACTACTTTTAGTGGTCGAAATTAAAACTGTAGGACGCAGTGTGGACACTTCCTTTTGAAAATATATTTCATCATTTGCCTACCTATATTTAATAGCTAAATAAATAATAAATAAATAAATATTGGACAACATCACATACATTGCTCTGATTCTGTGGTAAGTAGCTAAAGCACTTGTGTTACAGAAATCAGAAACAACGAAGGTACCACAACACCCAGACCCGAGACAATATGGAAAAGTTCGTTTCCCATATTAACCCGACCGGGGATCGAACCCGGAACCTCAGAGATGGCGCGACGCCAAAGTCCGGCACGCTTGTCTATGGGCTACGGAGGTCGTCAATGAACTTGTGTTACTGATATCAGAAACGTTGACTGTACCATATACCAAGGCCTAACACAATATAGAAAAGTTCGTTTTCCATCACTTGAGTAGTATCCTACATATACTAAATACGAAATAAACACCATAGTTATACCAATTAGATGTATTTGGTACCTAAATTGAGGTAGTTGTAATCCGAAATTTGCAGCGACACCCACCTTTTACCGATTTCTATGAAATAAAGGTAATAAACCTTTTCTTCTTCCAAACGAAAACAAAAACAATATGAAAGTCAGTGTATCCATTTGAAAGCTACGTATCTATTAATAGACACACACGAAGACAAACAGGCAGACGGACACATCAAACTTAAAAAGCGTGTCTCGTTGTTGCGTCGGAGGCTGAAAATAAACTCACTCACCATGGTAAAAATGCTAATATCTTTATTTCTACACATCATTCCGTTTTGTTGTCTTCAGCCATGTCATACCATTTTATATTTACTCGTATTAATATAGAACCAACAACAAACAAGAATTAAGAAAAGATCTCGCATTTCCAAGACATGTACTTGTGTAATTATGAAGATATAACTTGTTATTACTAGCGTTTTCTAGAATAAACTAGATAGCACAGCTCTTGTAATCATATTTTAATAAACTATTGTTGTATTATGAGCTGAGAGACGGTGAAACGGATGATACAAAGAAATAAGAAGATTAGTGTATGAGTAATTTACTCATTCGCAATAAAAATGTATTTATTTGTTGCTCCTTTCTTTGTCTTTTTAATCATACCGTTTAATATGGTTGTGGAATTATTATCAAACCCTTGTCTTCTTAACTTAGAAAATGTATTCTTACAGGGAAAACATAATCTGATTGGCCTCATAGATAGGTTTCCAATAGACAGACACTTCATTTGTATTTTCTTCATGTTAATAAAAAATTTAGAATTAACGACTCGTAGACGACTCATCCCACCTGATGTTAAATGGTAATGAGGTCCTAGCTTAGGATCGATAAGTATAGCTTAAGATGGTGTGTAATTGCTACCATTTATCTAATTATTGTTTTGCACTTTTAATGGCGCCTAACTCTCCGTTATCATCAGGCGACCACTGAAAACCAGCGTCGTGGTGCCATGCAGTGGTATCACGGCATAATGCTGAGATGGTTGCCTTTTTAGCACACTCTTAGGGTAAGAATTAGATTAGATGTAAGCTGTTACCTGTTTAGTTTAATTTGTAGCTCTAATATAATTCCTTGTAACATTGTATTTTTTTTTATATATCGTTTTTTGTGCTAAATAAATACTTTCACTTTCACTTTCACAGGATAATAAATCTATTACTGGACTTGTCACTCTTACCTTGATGGCTTGACCCCTGCAACTAACGTAGCACCCCCCAAGAGCTCTGGAAACCTTACTCACACGCAGGAACACAACAACACATAAGTTATTGGTATTTGGCTGCGGTCTTCTGTAAGGTGGAGGTATTTCACCAGTCGGGCTGCTCCAGTTCGAGCGATAAAACGCTATGCCCTACATCTCTTAAATTCTAAATTAACTCCAACCAAATTGCTTATCAATAGCATGTCCGACTATGCATTATGACTTTGGCACCGCCTTTATGTCGGGTTCATAAGAACTAATATCGAAAAACAAGTATTTACCCTGAGGTGGTGCTGACCGTGCAATATACATGAAGCATTTGCCATTGTAGTCATATGGTGATTGCTATTTCTAACTAGACGTTAATGTAGGCTACAAGCTAGGAGTTAGGTCTCCTAACTTGCTTCACAACTACCTAAGTGTGTTACCAGCAACTTGGAGATTAGCCCGACGTGAGTGGGAGTATTAATAGCTTCCACTCGAAGCTTGTATCAGTTAGAAGACATGTGTTTGCAATTTAAATAACAATCTATTGTTATTGCTTTAGGCATGTATTAACAAAAAATATGTGACTAAATTTAAACTTTTATTTTAATCTTATTAACTATCGCTGTAAGGAGAATCGTCCCATGGTTAAGCGCTGGGTACAAATGCTTTTGATATTGGCTATTTATGTATTACTAGCTGTTGCCCGCGACTTCGCCCGCGTTATTTCGGGATAAAAAGTATCCTATATGTTAATCTAGTATGTCATCTATCTTCCTACCAAATTGTATCTAAATCCGTTCTGTAGTTTTTGCGTGAAAGAGTAACAAACATCCATACATCCATACTTACAAACTTTCGCCTTTATAATAGTAGTAGAATTAAATAAATATTGGGCAACATTACATACACTGTTCTGATTCTGTGGTCAGTAGCTAAAGCACTTGTGGTAAAAAAAAACAGAAATAACGTCGGTACCATAACACCCAGACCCGAGACAACACAACAGTTCGTTTATCATATTGACCCGAAAGGGGATCGAACGCGGAACCTCAGAGATGGCGCGACGCCAAAGTCCGGCACGCTCGCCACTCGGCTACGGAAGTAGAAAATTTATTGATTATCTTTATGGCACAAAAAAAGTACAAGATGTAAATAACAATTTGAGCATTCTCTATCAGTCAACCCTCAGGCATGGGTCTGGCAAAGACACGCTTAGGGCCACCGTGCCATGGGATTAAGTAAGTAATTTTTTATGAAGGCATACGAATGACGGTTGTCTTGATGTTACTTTTTCACGCAAATACTACTGCATGCATTTGGACGGAATATGGTAAAAACATTGTTGAAGATTAACATATGGGATATTATTATCCTAAAACAACGCAACGAAGTCTTAGGTATAAGACAAACCACTGCAAACTATTCATAAACCCTTTAAAATAATTTAACGGGTCAAAATGGTGTCGCGTTTTGACCCGTTAAATTATTTTAAATGTTTAAAATGGAACGCGAAAGTCTTAAAATTTATATTCATAAACCCGCCCTACGTTGAAATTGAAAACTTACGTTGGTCAACCGGGAGTCGAACTCTACACCCTGACAGTTTTGTCCGGTACTTAAATCACTAGATAAACGAGGCCTCGAAAATCTTAAAATTTACTTCACTACATTTCCAAAACTAGGTCAACTTATAAAGATAGCAAATTGTTTATAGACGGGCGCCTTAAATAACCAGTCTTCAGAGACTTAATTAATAACTTAGAACAGATCAGTACTCACTAAGAGCTTTTACGAATTGGGCCAATGAACTAAATGTGTTAGTGGTAAGTATTTAAATACATTCGTCAACCCAAATTTTATCTTTGGGATCATATTTTTAAACGGTTTTATTTGTGCAATAATCTTTAAATAATTTTTTGTTGTTTTCTTGTTTGTCTCCTCTCTGTATATGTGTACTTATATATGTAACAATGTTGTGATGTTTTTAAGTAATAAATGTTTCTTTCTTTCATTCTAAATGGACAGAGAGGCCAGCCACGAAATACCGAGGTCCTTCCCTGCCTCCGCGATTCACCTCTGTACTTGTGGGCTAGTCCCAGAGAGCCACCTGCTCTCCGCAGACCAGCTCAGGATCTGTTTTAGCTTCACCCTGTGCTGAATAGGAGGCTGGGTGGTAAGGCCAGCATCATTGCACCGGACTACAGGGTTACTGAGCCCCCCATCGGTACAAGATGCGAAACCCGGCGAGGAAGAAACATGCCCTTTTTTAATGTAGAAAAATGCATTGAAGTACCTTAATGCCATTTGAGGGAGAACGACGACGTGTGTTCCTAAAAAGAGCGGAGTCTACCCGCTAAAAACCCACAATAGTCCTCGTTGCCATAATTGGTGATGTCATGGGGATCCGGGTTAACCTTAAACTACCGTAACATCAGCAGTGAAATGACTGCTCTATAAGGCAGACCCAACATTCTCCCCAATCGAATCGATAGAATACGGCCAGTGGTGGTGGTCTTATCTCATGAAGCCACCCTTATTTGACAGCGATTTAGAGTTCGAGTGTTCCCCACGGGATTTGAACTTACGACCTTCAAGTAAGCAAGCCCTTTTAATCAGCACACTACGGAGGCTATAACAAACAACGATTAAAAATATGCTCTTAACAACGTTAGTGTAGAGGTGCAACGTTTTGCTTAATAAAAGTTGTATGTATAAGCTGTAATCGATGGCCTAGTTCCAGCTTCGACCGCAGGCCACAAGCCACTGTAACCGAGTTAGCCTACACTACTCGCAGCTGGAAGGTGCTTTTATACGCGTAAGTGGCTTAATTAGGTTTCCTTCAATAAATCCGATTAAGCTTTAAAGTAAAACTTTGCCTCGAGTGGATAATAATCTAATTACTGGAGGAAGGTCATTAACCTGGTTTATGCTGGAGCTTCCCATTGGTCAAGTGGGCAGAAACTTTGTCTTTGTAATTAATTAGCTATAGGTTTGAGCGCTGGGCACAAATGCATTTGCTACCGACTATTAATTTATTGATAAACTTTATTGCATAAAAAAATACAAAAGGTGGACTTATTGTTCAGAGCATTCTTTACCAGCCAACCTATCACCCAAAGGGTAGATTTATGTTAGCCACTGTTCGTTGATTAATGTGCTAACTAACGAACAAATTATTAAAGGACACAATAATAAGTAAAATAATGTATTTTTTTTTATTTAATAACCAATAATATAATCTGACAGGCAGAGTAAAGCACTTAGAGTGTGTCAACATAGAATGGAGAGAAGCATCCTTAACATCAAAGGGCAAGCGGATGATGTTACTGATGTCGAGGAATATAACTATTATAATTAATTAATACTATTTAAATAACATGTAGAATTAAGTATCATTGTATGGTAACTAATCAAATCCAAAATAATATTGTAAAGAAGTAATCTAATATCCGAAATAAAGGCTATTTGAATTTGAATTTGAATTTGAATATAATCTGAATGTTAATTGAATGAAATTGATTATGATATTTAATGTGATTCTTCTTTATTTGTAATATTAATCTACCTAGGACTATAATGTTGAAATAAATGATATCTTATCTTATCTATGGGTGCGTAAATTATGGATGGTTGTATAGATATTATACAAATATTGAACATAGGTAGGTACATTGATTGTGATTCTATGTCAAATAGCTAAAGCACTTGTGTTACAGAAATAAAAAAAAATACAATACCACAACAGCCAGACCCGAGACAATATAGAAAAGTTCGTTTTCCATAATTAATCAAACCTGGGACCTTAGAAATGGCGCGACGCCAAAGTTCGGCTGGCTCACCTTTCGCCAATGGAGGTGGTCAAAATATAAACAAACTACTTATATAGTCCAATTCCATTTATTCCCAACTTTCACACTGCATAAATATTTAAATTGCGGTAATGGCTTCAAAATTAACAGCGGGATCCAATAGCTGATGCTAATTTGGGCGGCGTTTCACTTTGAGCGGGTAATGCAGCCTCATTTGCGAGGCTCCAATGAGCACACGCTCAACTACCGACCAGATTACGCTTTGCATAGTAATGCTATAATAACAGCAATGATCTACTGAACAAACCAGTTTAATCGTCCAAATAATAAGATAAACTGCAAAATAAATAAGACCACATTAAATTTACACACAGTGCTCTGATTCTGCGGTAAAAAGATAAGAATCTTTTGTTACAGAAATAAGAAAACCAATACTGGAGATAATTTAGGAAAGTTTGTATTCTGTATTTCGAGTTCACAAGTTATAAATAGAAAAAAAATTCGTTCTTCAAAGGCTGTTGTTCAACTCTGTCACAAATGTGAGGAACGTATGTTCTTTACTGAAACAGTACTTCCGCCGAGCTAGGGGTTGTCTGCTCGGGATTCAAGTACCAATATTAGTTTTTTGTATGTACGGTTAGAGGCGACGAAAACTCTGACATCGGGATGTAGGATAGATCTATTGATTGGCTAAGCGCGCATTACGTATGGAGCGTTGTTTACTATGACAATTCTGCTAACGCTGTATTTGTGTCGACTTGTAGGTAATTTCGTAGGTCGGAACGCATTTACTTACCATCATAATTTTTTTTTATAATTTAGCGAATATTCTCACCGAAACTGAAGCAGCCAAACGAGTAGTTAATCTTCGCCCGGGAGTCGAACGGGCTCCGAAAAATTGCAACTGACAGTGATGCAGTGACGGCGACTGATCGGGCGGATAACGAACTGCGCCGTGGCTCCGACGCGAGCGGAGCGGAGCGAGCAAATAAATAAATATTAACAAAATTACTTACATTGAACTGATCCCAAGGTAAATAGTTTGATATTTGATGATTATTGGCTTATAAGTATTTGACATACAATGACAAAAGAAGGTAATTTTTTATACCATACATAATGTAAAAACGCATTTTTGAATAAAAGATATATAGGAAACTTATATTTAAGCAAGTGAGGAAACTAAACCGATTGATCTAAGAACAAAATATTAACAGATAAGTACAACATACAAAATTCATTACAAAATAAGTCTAAAAAATATATTTCGTTCACAAACTATTTCACGGGGACAAAGTAACAGGCAAATACTGGGATTATAACAATATTTGACGAAGGAGTATGGACTCTCTGAAAGAAGCATTTTAATCGATTTTATTATTTTTATAGTACTAAACGCCGTACTAGCGAACTTTAAATATTAGAAACAGATTTTTTTTAACTCCCCTTGCGGTGCGGCTACCGGAGGCTAACGGTTGACACAGCAGAAAAATTTCATCGCCTACGATAACTTGCGGTTAGCTCAGTTGGTAAGAGCAGCACGCGCGATACGTGAAGGTCGTGGGTCGATTCCCGCACTGCAAGGGGAGATAAAATTTTTCTGTTTCTAATATTTAGAAGCATTTTAGTTAAACGTTTTTATGTGTATATTTTCCATTTAGTTTATTAATATTTTCCATTTATTTTGTGCTATATTTTCCTAGATTTCGTTTCTCGCTATTAATACAACCGCAGCCCGCGCCTCTCCCTCCGGTCTCGATTTATCAAAGTTCTCCGATAGCACTAGTATTTGGCGCTTAAGCCACTGATAGAATTGCCGGGCCCTGATGAATGGTGCTGGCCACACTTTTCTACCTTCAGGCTTAGGATGCTACTCCTTATGATGGAGTGGTTTGATGAGCTGGTAAATGCAGTACATGGATTTAAACCTCTACTATTTTCACATTTGTAAACATATTGGTATACATTCAAAGCATCAATGTTATATTGTTGTAAATACCGGGTCATGAGATCGAGGTCCTGGGTTCGATAAGAATTAATTCCACTATTGTGAACGCGAAAAGCAGTAAGAATGTATGGATTTCAGGATGTTTGGATGGCTGTATGTATGTATGTATGTATTGATGTCTGTATGTGTGTTTATTAACTGTGAAACATACACCCAGACACCAACACACCCAAATCAACTGCGTAGTTACGTAAGATTACTACTAAATGGATTTGGGTGTAATTTTACAAATACAATATATATATAATATATATATTTCCGATACTAGATTACCGTGTTGTAAACTTTTGGTCTCAAATAAGGTGAACAAAACCACGGATGAATGATAGTACGAGTATATAAGGATTACTTTAGTATCAGGATCAAGTAGAACTTAGCGATTTTAAATGAAAATGTAGTGTTTGAAAACCCATCTTTAGTCAGGCAACAGTTTTTACGTTAAAATATAATCAATTAATTTTTATTCACTTCTTTAAAACCCAACTCGTATTTAAACTGATTTAAATGCTCTACAGAGGAAATTAAGCGAACTAACTTCAAAACTGTCAACTCTCATTACAAGTGTAATGAAAGCATCGGTCCCGCGATTGGCCACAAAAGACTCAAACCGCCCAACTTCCACTAACGTTTCGAAGCGAAACCACAGAAAAATACAATCAGTTCGGAAAAAATAAGTAAGAGTGGTAGGGCATGGCGATTAATAAGAAAGTAATAAAATATATGAGCCGTTAGCTAAAAACGACAACAGACGACAGATGACAGCTGATATGAAAAGGTAATTTTAGAACGGTATTAACGATACGCAGCCAGTTGGAGAAAAACGTCACTTTTGACAAATTACGAATCGTAAAACATTGGATTAATCTTTTAAGTTTTGCGGAGGTTTTATGTAACAAGGTAACTCAGATATTAGTGAAGTTATAAATATTCAAATATTAATGGTAACTTGTGGTGTATTGAACTTTTTGACATTTTAACTGTTCAGAAGGATTTGGTTACTTTGTCTGCTCCGATCTGACGGCGACTGTACAATATATAGCAGCGCCAAGCGTTTTGTTGTTGTCAAACTAAATACCAGACTGAAGCAATATGGATTGTGGTCAAACTGTTCGAACTCGAGACGTCCATCAGCCGAAACAGCTATTCTGATGCCGAGAGTTTGATAAGTCGTCTTGAAGTACGTACAAGCCGAATACCTGAACTAAAAGAGCAGTAAGGATTCTTGAGGAAATTCTATTACCACGCCGGTGTTTGCTACTGTTGCCTAGTTATTAAGAAACAGTAATTTTGCGTCAAGGTATTACTATAGTGCGAAATTGCTAGTCACCTTACCTCGGAAATAAATAATTATCGAAAGGATTTGTAACTTTCATTCGATACCACAATTTATTCTCGCACACCAATATTTTTTTTGGTTGAAAGTTGCTAACGTACTGTACATATCACCGTCACCCGAGGGAGACAACGCTCTATGTGAGCCTCCCTGCCCTGAAACGGGCAGGACTACCTCCTAAAACCTCATCGCCCTGCAAGGCGTTGCTGTGGGAAATCGAGTCAACCTAGCCATACAAAATGACGACCTCCGTAGCCGAGAGGCGAGCGTGCCGGACTTTGGCGTCGCGCCATCTCTGAGGTTCCGGGTTCGATCCCCGGTCGGGTCAATATGGAAAACGAACTTTTCTGTATTGTCTCGGGTCTGGGTGTTGTGGTACCGTCGTTGTTTCTGATTTCTGTAACACAAGTGCTTTAGCTACTTACCACAGAGTCAAAGCAATGTATGCGATGTTGTCCAAAAAAAAAAAAAAGAAAGAAAAAAAAAAAAATACCACCGGCGGCTTGGCAGATTTAAGTGGGCCCCCTGCGACTCCCAGGGGGAGCGTGGACGGCTGATCTAACTGGACCCTCTCCCCCCCTCGCTGTGAAGGCCGAGAGTGCAATGCCGAATGGGGCGCCCTCACGCCATCAGCCGGCCGGTCTCCACGCGGATATCTGTTCATAAGAAAAAATTCTAACATTTGTACCGACATTAATCTGCCGTCAAATGTTATCTAAATTGCCTGAAATTCCTTATTCAAATTAACAGGCCAACATAGCAACGCGACAAAATTTTATCGCGCTCTTAACAAACGTCAAAATCGATTAAAGTCAGTGCGTCAGCTGCTGATTGGCTGAAAAAACGAGTGCGGTTTGCTATTAGCCAATCAATATCGAAACTTTTGTCGTCTCATGCGATAAATTTGCCATATTGCGCATGGTAGGCCTATAAGAAACCCTCTCACTAAAAAAATGATTTTGGAATAAAGGTTAAGGTTACTACATAAATACTATTGAATCAGTCAATAACCAGTCGAAAAAAGTATTGCCCCAAATACCTAACAAAGCGAAGAGATGGAAACTTCGAGTGAAGCCAATCGAATTACTAATTACCGAAAAAGTTATTAAGGAAGCAATATTGCTAACGAGCGAGAGGAAAAACTAAAACAATTGGGAGTGCCTTTTGTTTCTTCCGTGTTTGGCTGTTAATGTTGTATTTTTATCTTGTTATTATGTTTAGAACCTCCGTAGCCGAAAAGCGAGTGGACTTTGTCGCGGAGGTTCCGGGTTCGATTGGCCAGGGTCGGTTTATAAAAGACCTTTTCTGTATTGCCTCGAGTCTTGATGTCGTGGTATTTTCGTTGTTTCTGATACATAAGTGCTGTAGGTATACTTACTATAGAATCAGATTCATATACGTGATATGACCTACTATTTTTTTCTGTTGTATCAACCCGTAAGCCTCTGCCGAACATGTTTAAAGCTACGTACTTAAAATTTCATCGCTTACGATAACTTGCGGTTAGCTCAGTTGGAAGAGAAGCACGCGCGATACGTGAAGGTCGTGGGTTCGAGTCCCGCGTTGCAGGGGGAGATGATTTATCTGTTTATTCACATATTTGAAACTCGCTTGTAAAAATGATAAAAATCGATTAGAGATCTGAAATTTGACACAAAAAGAACTCAAAACCTAGATTAAAATATAGACTGTTGTTGTTTCGAATTTCTAACTTCATCAAATTGTATAAAAATAAAATTAATCATATTCACCATTGTTTTAAGCTACATGTTCGTTTAAATAACAATGCCTAATGTTAATTTGTCTTAAACATCCGTGATTTCTATTTGTTATAACAATATTAATTGACACGACCGCCTTATTTCCCAACCTCATCATTAATTGATTGAATCAAAGATTGTTCCCGACAAAGTTGCTTCTAAACTAATTATCGTTTCCTTTCTTAGCTGCGGTCTTATTCCACCTTGACTAAGAGTAATAATTCAACTAGACTGCGTATTGTGCAGTGAGTACCGTCGAAGAAAGCCAACCAATTTCATTAGTATCAGACGCTGTCGTAAAAAAGTGCTGCAATTTTTTTAATAAAATAATGCATAGTATATTATTGCACATTAAGTCCTACATATTTTTTACAATTTATTGATCATATCTCTAAAAGCGATCTAATAATTAGTTCATAGTCCGTCTATTAGGTTGTTCAATAATATGGAACACGTAGAGGTAGGGCATAGCGATTTATCGCTCGAACTGGAGCAGCCCGACTGGTAAAATACCTCCACCTTACAGAACACCGCAGCGAAATAAGAACTTCGGTGTATTTGTGTTCCTGGGAGTGAGTAAGGTTTCCAGAGCTCCTGGGGGGTGCTAAATTAGTAACAGGGGTCAAGTCTTCAATGTACGGACGATAAGTCCAGTAACAGCTTTATTATGCTGTACTTGTCGCTTTGATCTCATTACCACTTAACATCAGGTGGGATGAGGTCAATCTTGAAGTGCAATATAAAAAATGGCGTGACTTTATTAGTGGGTACAGTTTAACCCACCAGTCTTCCTGTAAGGTTTTTGATGTAAAAAACATATTTACTTTCATATTTAGTTTGTTTTAATGTCTAAACTAAGCATCTAAAACAGTTTTATTTAACTTAATAATTATGACTACTAATTAAGATCAAGTTTAACAGACAGACTACCTACCTTTTTGTAATCTCTAGAGGATTAATTATCTGTGGTCGACATCCAATTAGTAGAGAGTACAGGTGTTTGTTTGTTTATTGAACAGACAATTACTTAATTGGCTAAGTTTCTAGATAAATTTAGAGTTTTCTCAGCAATGTTGTTAAAATTATTTTTAAAATATTATATGGGGAAACATGGATATGTTCAAGCAAAAGTTTGAAAAAAAATCTGAGGTGGAATTCATTATTTAAAAGGATAATCTTATCTTTGCCGGACCATAAAGAAGTGGAACTCGTTGCCGGCTCATGTGTTTCCTCCTTCCTTTGGCATGGATTCCTTCAAAAGGAGCGTGAAGAAACATCTTGCGGGCCAGTATGGCGATGCTAACGGATAGGATATTCTGATATCAAATCCGTTGTCATCGCGATGTGGGTTCCTCTCTTGCTTACCATCAGGCTGGGAGGAGCCAATATACTGCGCTACTATATAAAAAAAATACTTAACATTAAAAGCTCGACAGTGTACTTAACATTAAAATAATGTGTAGATATCTTGATGTATATTTGTTACTTTTTCAAACAAAAAGTACTAATCGATTTTATTATTTTTATAGTACTATACGCCGTACTAGCGAACTTTAAATATTAGAAACAGAAAAATTGTATCTCCCCTTGCGGTGCGGGAATTGAACCCACGACCTTCACGTATCGCGCGTGCTGCTCTTACCAACTGAGCTAACCGCAAGTTATTGTAGGCTATGAAATTTTTCTGCTGTATCAACCGTTAGCCTTTCGGTAAGTGCCCTCTGCCGAATATGTTTAGAATTACATACTTATTAAATTTCATCGCCTACAATAACTTGCGGTTAGCTCAGTTGGTAAGAGCAGCACGCGCGATACGTGAAGGTCGTGGGTTCAATTCCCGCACCGCAAAGGGAGATAAAAATTTTCTGTTTCTAATATATAAAAAGTACTAATGCCTAGTTCCAATATTTTACGATTCGTAATGTGTCAAAAATGAGTATCCGTTCTCCTACGAGTCGTTAATTCTAATTTCGAATTTAGTTTCCAGTGTTGTTATGGAGCTCCATATCCGTAACCGAAACGATCGGATATCCGAAGTAAAATAAGATCCGTACCCGTAACCAAATCCGATATAAATGTTTCGGATGGTTTCGAATAGTCTAACTGTATAGTGTTTAGTAAATTAAACGCTTTTTTGAATGGTAGGAAATAATTATATACAAAATTGAGTAGCTGTAAAAATAATTACTTGTTTAACTGATTTTAATGCCTACGTACCATTAACGTCAAATAATTCAAAGTCAAAGTCAAAGTCAATATTTTTTTATTCACATAGATTACATTAGTAATACTTATGAATAGTCTCTATATAAAGCAAATGAAGCTACCTCCGGTTCGGAACCTATAACTAAAGAGAAGATACCGGAAAGAAACTAGGTAGTTTTTTTTTTACAAATGAAAGCTACACTTATTACTAATTTTGCACTAAGACACACAATTTATATTCTTATTCGTATTTCACTTCTACACTTCCATAAAAATCGAATATCCATAACCGATACTATCGGATAATCTTAAATAATTTCATATCCGAAACCGATTCAATATTTTACATATATCCGTAGCCACATCCGTATCCGAAATTATAAATACATTAACATCCCTATTAGTTTGTATCAGCTGTCATCAGTCGTCTGTCGGTCGTTTTAGCTTACGTGTCGTATAATTTATTACTATCCGTAACTAGGACGATTCGTTTTTCAAATATTGGAACCGGATGGATTTGGTTGACATTTGTTAGGACAACATGACATACATTTTTTTTTATAATGCACTTCAAGATTGACCCCATCCCACCTGATGTTAAGTGGTAATGAGGTCCTAGCTTAAGGGTGACAAGTACACCATAATAAATCTATTACTGGACTTGTCGCTCTTACCTTGAAGGCTTGACCTCTGCTACTAATGTAGCACCCCCAGGAACTCTGGACATTACATTAATTATACTTTTTAACCTGAAATACCGCAAGCGAAGTTATGATCAACTGATATATATAAGAAGTTAACATTTGAAGTTTAATAACTTTACATGTATAAATTATAATTTTAGTTATCAGAATAAAAAATATAAAAAAACATACCAATAATCACAGATTACTTTTTTTACAAGTAGGTACTTTCATTTCTTTTAAGTTTTATGCAATAAAAAATCAAGTTTAAATTTAAAATATTAAGCAATAATCTATACCTTAGCAATTGTAAATTCAACGTCGCTGTAAGATTAAAATTGGAATCACATTTTGTATTTACATAAAAATATTTCGGCAATACTTTTAATTTCGAGACTTAAAATAGTTTAACGCATCTTCTAAGATTTTATCTTTTAATCTGAAAGTCTTAAAGAGTGCTCAGAACTATTTAAAATATATCCAGTGAAAGCACATTTTATTGCGATCAAGGGAATTTTAGTACAAAATAATTCGGTTGATTTGTTTCGTCCATAAAACAAAAGATCTAGTGGACGATTGCAATCTCTTGAAGTCTAGAATTTTTGAAGAATAAATCCTTTGAAGAAATCCATTTGAATATTAAACAGATCTCAAGTCATGACAGTGACAATATTTAGAGCTTCAAAGTAAAAGTATTTTTAAATGGAGTGGATACAGAAAACATGATAGCTTTCAAAGTAATATTTACTAAAAGTAAATGGAGATTCAAATATTTATTTATCTTGTTCTCGATATATCTATAGATAAAATATACAATTAAATGGATTTATTATTTTTTATAGTATGTACTATACGCCGTACTAGCGAACTTTAAATATTAGAAACAGAAAATGTTTAAGTCCGGTGCGGGAATCGAACCCACGACCTTCACATATCGCGTCTGCTGCTCTTACCAACTCCTCCTCTGCCAAATATGTTTAGAACTACATACTTATCAGCTAAACATATTCGGCAGAGGGCACTTACCGGAGGCTAACGGTTGATACAGCAGAAAAATTTCATCGCCTACGGTAACTTGCGGTTAGCTCAGTTGGTAAGAGCAGCACGCGCGACACGTGAAGGTCGTGGGTTCGATTCCCGCACCGCAAGGGGAGATACAATTTTTCTGTTTCTAATATACAATTAAATATCAGACAACGTCTAATTACGGATAGTAATCAATTATTAGAGGCGTAAGCTAAAAACGACTAACGTACGACGGAAGACAGCTCATATTTGACGACCTCGGCAGCGCAGTGGCTAAGGTAGGCGGCAAAAGCGCGAAAGGTCTCGGTTTCGATTCCCGATCGGGTCAATTTGGAAAACAAACTTTTCTAAATTGACTCGAGTCTGGGTGTGCTGGGATGACGCCCCCAGCTAGTATCCGTCGTCTGGTACTCATTATACAAGGAAAACCCTTTGAGACCAGAAGATTGGTGTAATTGTCTGGTGCATTTATTTGTTTATAATAGTTGCCGTAATGTCATGTATAATGCAAAGTAGATTTTTTAATTAGCTACATAATATTTACCTACTTTTTTACTATGACCGCACCCATGCACAAACTCTCTGCATGACCTAAGGGTGAGTACTTGTAAGTACTGGTAGAGAGTCCCTTAACATTAAGTTCACCTGTTGTAATTTTATGTGCAATAAAATTTTTAAATAATAAATAAATGCAACCTCCTCATTTTCTTAAGTCGTTTTTTTAAACAAATTTTTATTTGCGGTCACGTTGATCACGTGTCACCTTTCATCCGCCGATGGCGACCGACAAAATAGCCCCAAAAATCGGCCATTTTTCAACAAAACCTCTAATTAGGATTAAATTGGGAGCTCACGCCAACCTTGTTCCTTTGACTTCGTTAGAGAAATTTTTACAGGCTCATTCAAGATGAAAGGCCCGTAAAGTCGTAAAAATATTCCGTTTGATCTTTACTAAGTGAGGTTGTGGTATATCAAACATTGGATTTTGGAACGTTTTATATTGAGAAAGAAAAATATATTTTTATTCTTTTACTTTGGCCTGTTGAAAGGTATTTTTTAATATGCCTGTATTTCACTCATAAATTTCGAGTTCTGTTATTTGGAATTTCCTTTACGGCTATTTGTTACAAATCAGCCGTTAACATCGAATTGATTAATGATTATATCAATCAAAAATGTTTTAATAAGTTAACGAATCAAAATGCGACAACATTTGTAATAATTAATAAGAACAACTAGGTTGCACCAACCGTGGCCAAGAGCTGTCTAAAAAGGTTGCCGCGATTTGACCCTTTAACTTATTTTAAATGTTTAAAATGGAACTCGAAAGTCTTAAGTTAAATATAAAAATATATCAAATTATATCAAGCAATATTAATTAAAATTAAATAAATAAAAGTAATAAAAATTGTGACAGGACTAATTTAGTACACAAAATTTATTGAAGGTAAATTATATTTGTTAGTTCATCGATATATCATTTTATCATTGCCTGCATCGCCTGGTTGACGAGGAGAACTTTCATTTTTAATTATGTTTTCTGTTATTTTCTTTTTTTTTGTTTTGTGTTTATTCCTATATTGTTATTGTTATGTTCACTCATATGGCTCTGTTGTGATGTCTTCAAGTAATAAATGTTTCTTTCTTTCTTTCTTCCTTTCAATACCTAATAAAAAAATTAAACAACATACATTTATTGGACCTCCAAGTAAATTATTATGGAAATCCATACCAACAGTTGTAACGCATTTGTATATAAATATACTATATAACAAATATATAAACATATAACATATAGATGTCCGTTACACGAATACGTTATGCCTTGATTAATGTTTGAAAACGACAGAATTGAAGATACCTTGGCATCTGAAAAGATTTTACGTATGTTTTTCTCAAAGTGGACGACGCCGCATTAGAAAACCCATATACAAACTATCTGCATGACCCAAGGGTTGACTGGTAGAGAATGCCCCTAGCATTAAGTCCACCTGTTGTAGTTATTTGTGCAATAAAGTTTTCAAATAAATAAATAAATAAGAGAACTTTAAATATTGAAAGCAAATATAATAATTACATACCCCTTTACAGACTGGGATTCAAGCACACAACCTGCTCGTATCGAGTGTGCTGCTCTTCCAACTTATTGACGACTTTTGTAAACAACCTAGTCGATATCGGCTAAGTCTCAACGTCACTGGCTGACTGAAAAGGGTCTACACTGTGGATGCCAGCTGATCAGATTAATTAAAATTCGGTGTATAACAAACTTAGTGTGGAGGGCAGTTTTAAAATAATTGCCGCCAGGCTCGACAGATCGCCAATCACATACATTATTCGTAACTTTTGTTCAACTTCGGAGACAGCTACCGAGGATTGATTTAATGCCCGTCCTGAAGTTGGACAGACGATTGCTGCAATTGATTTGTTCATCTTTTAGTTGGGATCTATCAATGCTGAGGACGCTTTGTTAACTAGTTTAACTTTCACGGAGTTGAAAGGCGAAGTTTCTTTTTTGGCTCGAACTGAAAGTACGAAGGCTGGTCTTTTTATACACAAGCTAACTGCAGTTTTTATCAGGATTTCGGGATCAGTAGCAAAACATGCTGAACAAACTGCATAAAACATTAGGAGATGTCTTTTTTTTGTATTTTATAAAAGCACTGTAAACTGGCTCCTCCCAGCTTGATGCTAAGCAAGAGAGGAACCCACATCGCGATGACAACGGATTTGATACCGAAATATCCTTTCCGTCAGCATCGTCATACTGGCCCGCAAGGTGTTTCTTCGCGCTCTTTTTGAAGGAATCTAGGTACTTTTATTTACTTTTGAATCGCCTCTGTATAAATTAAATGATGCTATGGTGTCTCGGTGGAAGCATCATTTTATATATGAGGGTATGTATACTCCAGAGCATCTGTGGTATTATTGGCTCACCTAAATACCAGAGAATGTGGAGAAACAACAACTTAACAACAGCTACGGACTTCAGAACCTCATTCCAAACAGATCTCGTTCTTGAAGCGGCATTCGTGCAGCCGCGGTCCCTTTGTAGTCTCGTGTCTGACCTACATCGCAGCGGCTAACTGTGAGCCCTCGAGCTGTAAGACGATTGCTTTGTCAGTAGCAACAAGATACACGTATGCGTCGAAACTAATTCTTCTTAACCCGACTTCAGCCAATCACAGTTCAGTTACTCGGAATATTTTAAAGAAATATAAAATTTTCATCTCCCCTTGTGGTGTGGCGCTGGAATCGACGACCTTCACGTATCGCGCGTGTTGCTCTTTCAACTGAGCTAAGCTTTTCTGTTTCTTAATATTTAAAGTTCGCTAGTGCCGCGTAAAGTACTATAAAAATTATAAAAATGAGTAACTTGGATATTGTTGAAGGCCTATTGTATCTTCTGATTTGTAACTGTACTATCTTGATAGTAATAGGTCGCGAACCGGTATCACAGTCACTTTTGTTGAATCCAGTATCGATTTAATCACAGTTTCCGTCACTATGTCATAGTATCAAACAACATTGCTTCCCGTTTTGTCCCTTTGAAAGCTTAGATGTTTGAAGCTATGGAACGTATTTTCCTGCAGATATTTTCTATATAGAAGAGGACGGTTTTATGTATAAAACATACATATTTTAGTACACAAATGTTCAAAAATATATGTATGTAAGCTCGACTCGTAAAATGAAATGATTTATTTCTGCAAGTGAATTTACAATAAATTATTTTGCACGTCAATTATTTTTTCCTACCAGCGCCTCTACGATGGTTCTGTTGAAAAGAAGCGCCGCAACAAACTCAACAGTTATCCTCTTTTAAAATAAATTATAAACATAACAATATCGCATTAACATTTTTGAATTAACAATAAAGATTATCTAGGTGCAAATTGACATTTTAACTATTCCACATATTTTTATCATTAAAAAGTCTTGTACATTGTAATATGCCTTTTTAAAAAGCCATGTTATGATTTGAGTCTATATCGTGTATGGCAAAAGCGGGTAGCTAGTCTTGTATTCCAGTATTCCAACTTAATTCATCTCCTACCCCCATCTCACCTAATTTCAATGTAAAATAATGTCCCACGTCCCCAGCCCCGCCCGTTTCTTTAAGACCCCGAGCGGGTAATTCTCCCCGGGCCGATAAATTCCGGGCTCGTGTTATACGGCACAATAAAGTGCCGTGTGAGCACCAATTACCTAATTTCCGGGGCTGACAAGGTAACACGGGCCCTTGGGCGTCTGAGGCGATATAACCTAAAGTCTCGTATATAAGAGCCTGTCTGATTAGGTGAGTTCGGCTGCGGCGTTGAACGCCTTTGTAGTAGTAATTGCATAATTAAACTTATGGCTGGCGAACTGTGAAAAATGATAAATAATAAAAAATGATAAAGAAATGCGCCAGACAATCACACCAATTACCTGGTCTCAAACTAAGGTTTTCCCTTGTACTATGAGTACCAGACGACGGATACTAACTGGGGGCGTCATCCCAGCACACCCAGACCCAAGCCAATTGAGAAAAAATCGTTTTCCAAATTGACCTGACCGGGAATCGAACACGGGACCTTACGCGCTTTGGGCGCCTACCTTAGCCATTGCGCCTCCGAGGTCGTCAAACCAAAACTAAATAAAGGGAAGCCGGCCAATTTAAAACTAACGCGCACTCGTGCGGTACGATTGTAACATTAGATAACAAAGTCACGACTTTTTAACTTGTATGGTTTTTCTTTAATGTCGATCAAACAAGATGACTTGTACTTCTGAGAAAAAATGCCTGTAGTCACAGTATACATCGATGTGTCCAATTGATATTGGGTCTGAGTTCTGGGCTACCGATATTAACAAAACGATAGATACAATATTCTAGTAGGTAGGTATCGATAGAGTGTATTTATTTCATGAATTGCTAATTAACTAAATACCATTGATACCATTGCCTTATTCTGAGCTATCGATAATATATAAGAGAGGTAGGGCATAGCGATTTATCGCTCGAACTGGAGCAGTCCGACTGGTGAAATACCTCCACCTTACAGATAACAATCACTTCGGTGTTGTTATGTTCCTGCGTGTGAGTAAGGTTTCCAGAGCTCCTGGGGGTTGCTACATTAGTAGCAGGGGTCAAGCCTTCAAGGTAAGGGCGACAAGTTCAGTATCAGCTTTATGCTGTACTTGTCGGGATTGGGATTTTGATCATACCTATACTTTAGAATACGGTTCGATAAGGACAATATAAAGTCAAACAGAGTATATACAGTCTCATCAGACCATTAATATCTGAACATTCACTACTTCAATAATATTTGGGCAGATGCTAGTCAATAACTTCTATAAACACAATTAACCAATAATATCTGAACACTCATCTATACAGGTAGCTAAATGAGACACATGACGTGCGTGACACATATTGACGTTATGAGTGTTCAAATATTATTGGCATCTGCTCAGATATTAATGAAGTAGTGAATGTTCAGATATTAATGGTAACTTGTAGTGTATCGAACTTATTGACATTTTTAACTGTTCAGAAGTATTTGGTCACTTTGTCTGCTCCGATATATCTGATGCCGACTGTGCCATTTTATGGCTTCATTCTAAGCAATGTGATCAACATTTTGAGATCTTATGACTTTGACAGAATTTGCTACAGGCCCCGTGCTGGCTGGAACACAGATTGCTGTCTTTATCAGTGCTGAACCAGCACTGATACTTGTATCAATCTGTGTTCTAACTTCATATTAACGCTTTGACTATTATACATTTCGGAGCATTTTAAAATAGCATTTTAAGATAATTTGCTAAAAACTAATACGACCGATGTAACATGGAACTCCTATGAAATTGATACCTGAACTTATTTCTGAATAGTATCAATGTTGCAATCATTCAATGACTAGCGCGTTTATTAAATGCCGACATTTAATTAAATGACTAGGCCGACAGTGGTTGAACAAATTTCGTTATGAACGCGTTAGTCATTCAAATAAAGAGCTACGTCAATACCACAAAATTGAAGGTCGTCATTAAATTCGTCAGACTTATAGAATTTCAAACCAATATTAATCGTCCATCTATGAAACAATATGAACGGTGAGAATTTAACGATTGAATTATGTACTCGACTAAATAAATACGAATTCATGCAGAGAGCTCATCATTACACGTGGGCACCAACAAACAATATAGAAGATTTCCTAGAAACACCCTACATATTTTCGAAGGTTTCCTGGCCTTTTATCTTCAGATCACATTTAATATGACAGCTTACATTACTCGCTCAGCACTGAGCTTCAATATTTTTTGTTGAATTGACGCGCATTGTAATGGGAAAATAGTAATTCAACAATCCAATTCTCAATTCCAATCTTCCGCATTTGACCTCGGGCAATCTAAGCAATTGTTCAGCATACATTGCTTATTAAGCCTAGTGCTTGATAACCTCAGTAATAATTCTGCAGCATTGAACGGTGAAGTTTGAGATGTTAACGTGATAATTGTTATTTGATGTTGGTATGTTCCGGAAACATGAACGTAGACAAATTTGGATGTTTCCTGTAGATTGTTTATTTCTATGTTTGCTTATGTTCATTCTCTTTATTGGGTAAATAGTGATAGAGTAATGCGATACGTTTTCCCAAGCATTTATAATGTCAAAGGTATATTAGTGTGTATCAAATATATTATATTAAACTGGGGAATAGTTTTTATGATTTGCTGTTTGATTAAGGAATTTAGATAAACATTAAGTCATGTAAACATTAACGAAAGCATTTATGAATCGTCGGATCGAAAACAACTGCTGTGTTTGTGATTTGAATGCTAAGGAGAAGATCCAGAAAAAAACATAGTAGTCTACGTAATAAAGAAAGCTGAGCTTATAATTGTAAGGAATGTATGTTCTTTACTAAAAGTGGAAGTACTTCCGCCGAGCTAGGTTTTATCTGCTCGGGGACCAAGGCCCAACTACCAACCTTGGTTTGTTGTATATATACTTAATGGCGACGAAAACTCTGATATCGCGATGTAGGATAACGATGTCACGCATTACGTATGGAGCGTTGTTTACTACGCCAATCCTGCTGACGTTGTATTTGTGTCGACTTGTAGGTCATGTCGTAGGTAATACATAATAATTAATTTTGTACCAAGACCTCTCAGTAGATACCTATGTTACAATAGCACTTACCTATATAGAAATTGAACATATCGATATTTCCAGTGGCGTAGCTACCATGGGTGACACCCGGTGCGAATTATCCCAAAATACAGCATATAAAAAAAGATAACTAACAAACGGGAAATTACAAGCAAAAGATTTAGTTCAGCGCCTCTGGTGTCTAAGTTTGCATTTGTGCAAAGTTCTTCGAATGCAGAAATGATACCTATTTTTTTACTTACTACTGAACATTTTCATTGAGAACTGATTGTCTGTCAATTATTTGCTTATGTATTACATCTTCCTGATATAATCGCGTATATTGCACGTATTATTTATGTGCATAATATACACCTTTCTATACATATAAAGAAATAGGTACATAATTATATTATTTTTTCAGTAAATAATAGAATGCCGCTATCGATAAAAAGTACGGCGGTATTGGTAAACCAGCATAACGTTGCCGGTTAGGCAGTACTGATAAACTATTTTTTTTTATAGTAGCGCAGTATACTCGCTCTTTCCAGCCTGATGGTAAGCAAGAGAGAAACCTACATCGCGATAACAACGGATTTGATACCGAAATATCCTATTCGTTAGCATCGCCATACTGGCCCGCAAGATATTTCTTCACGCTCCTTTTGAAGGAATCCATGTCAAAGGAAGGAGGAAACACATGCGCCGGCAATGAGTTCCACTTCTTTATCATTATTTTAATGGCGTTTTCACCTAGGAAAGGACTTCAATGTCGTTTCTTTGTTTACAGGTAATAGTTATAATGTGTTTACATCATGTGTGTTGTTTTAGTTACCAATTTTGTGAACTTTTGAATCAATCAAATAAATATTTATTGCAAACATTTTTACTTATTATGTCTAACTCTGTTATGTTTAAAGTTATGTTAGGGGATGTGGGGGTTGTGTTAAATTATTTTAATATTGTGTTGTGTCCCTCCCTTTCCTTCTTTTTTTTGGCATTATTATTCTGTTCTTTCTTTTTTATCACCGCGCCGCTCAGCTTAAGGTTCCGTCAGAATACCAGCGCTCCTGCAGTATCAAATGTTGTAGCAGCTCATGCTGAGGCTGGGACCTTGTTAGCTGCGCAATCATTATGTTTATTTTTCTTTTTTTTGTTAGTTTACTTCTACTGTACCTTTTAATTGTTCGTGTCACTTTTACGTATGTGTACTGTGTATTGATTGTGTGTGTATTATTCTTTTTCTTTTGTTTACACGTTAACTTTCTTTACAGAGCAATTTTCTTAACATTTCATAAATTAAGACGAATAATCTTATTTTTGTATTTTAATAATGTTTCTTTTGCGAATCTATAAAGATAGTGCCCCAGTTTGTTCCACTTGATAAATTGACCTACATATTTCAAGGAGTTTGCTATCAATGCATCGTATTGCACTCCTCCCTGCGCTTGGCGGCTCTCAGCCGATGCAATTGCGTTACACGAGCTGGTCGGGTGCAACCGAACTGCTCTCGCTCTGAACAAATAGCTCTGACAACTTTGGGCTTTGAGTTATTAAGTAGGTATTGCAATTAGTACATGCAATTAATTGAGGAGCATAATGGAAGATTTTACTATTTACTAGCTATGCTGGATTATATCTTTAACTTTACCTTTTTCATGACTGATGAAAATTAAACGTTAAAAAAAATAGTTGACAACATCAAATACGTTGTTCTAAATTATTTTCGACCTCCGTAGCCGAGAGGCGAGCGTACCGGACTTTAGCGTCGCGCCATCACTGAGTTTCCGGGTTCGATCCCCGGTCGGGTCAATATGGGAAACAAACTTTTCTACATTGTCTCGGGTCTGGGTGTTGTGGTACCGTCGTTGTTTCCGATTTCTGTGACACAAGTGCTTTAACTACTTTTTACAGAATCAGAGCAATGTATGTAATGTTGTCCAATATTTATTTATTATTAAATCTATGGCAAGTAGCTAAAGCACTTGTGTTAATAAAAATACAACGACGATACTACAATACATTTGCACACCCAAAATACTATAGGAAAGTTCTTTTTCAATATTGATCCCACCGAGAATCGAACCCTGACCTCCGAGATAGCGCGAAGCCCAGCCTGTCTCTGGACTAAAAAGGATGCAGATCTTAATATTTTCGACTTAAAAATAACACAAAAGCTGAATTGTAAAGAAGAAAATCTGCTTAACACCAGCGGGGCCCAATATCAATAAACAGACCAGAGAATTTCTAAGAAACAATGAAAGTTCCGGAGCAGTTCTCGGAGCCGAGGGTCTCCGGTTACGGTAATAGCCTCTTGGGAGGAAGCAAAGTTTGCGGCCAGACCGATGGTGTGAAATCTCTTTGATTGTTTATAATACCAGATAATAAAATTGGAATTAATGCCAGACAGCCTTATTTAAACTTATAAATATGCAATACCGGTTATTTTAAAAGTGCTTCACATTAGCGAACTTAAAATATTTTATTAAAATGTACAGTTGACGTCAGATATATCGGAGCAGACAAATACTTCTGAACAGTTAAAAATGTCAATAAGCTCCATACACTACAAGTTACCATTAATATCTGATCAGATGCTAGTCAATAACTTCTACACAACTAACCAATAATATCTGAACACTCATAACGTCAATATGTGTCATGCACGTCATTTAGCTACCTGTGTAGATGAGTGTTCAGATATTATTGGTTAGTTGTGTGTATAGAAATTATTCACTAGCATCTGCTCAGATATTACTGAAGTGATGATTGTTCAGATATTAATGGTAACTCGTAGTGTATGGAACTTATTGACATTTTTAACTGTTCAGAAGTATTTGGTCACTTTGTCAGCTCCGATATATCCGATGGTGAATACTCTGTTTCACTTTATATTGTCCTTATATTGATGCTGTTAGAGCTGTCATTAGAAATGTAATTTGCTAAATTTAATATGGTGCATGGTCTATGTACAAAATATTCAGCCTGCATGTAAGCGTTTTAGTAAAAAAAATACATCACATTTAAAAAAAAAACGAGTTATACGATTTACAACTTAAAAAGTCTTGATAATGTAATAAAAACACTGTCTTGCTTCGTTTTAATAAATTATCTTGTCGACATTTAAAATCATCTACCCTATTTATATTTAATAAAATAATATAAAATAACAAAACTTAATGCTTTTCTATATTGTCTCGGGTCTGTATGCTATGGTACCGTCGTTCTGATTTCTGTAACACAAGTGCCTAAGCTACATACCACAGTAACTGAGCAATGTATGTGATGTAGAGTAGAATAGAAATAGAATAGAAAACATCTTTATTCATGTAAACTTTACAAAAGCACTTATGAATCGTCAGTACAAATTAGGTAAGCACCGCCGTGTTCGGAATGTTGATCATGTCGAGAAGAACCGGCAAGAAACTTAAAATGTTGTTCAATAAGTATCGATCCGATTTCTGTTCAGTTTTTAAAGCGTTTTAAATATCACTGAGCCATATAAATGTTTCACGATTAACGATTTTTCTGTTTAAAAACCAAAATGAAGCTGACCCAGCCTCTAACGTGATTACGATCACAATTTCAATATCTATTATCTCGGGCCGCCATTATAATATTTTACACTTTGATCGACATTCAAGGCTCATACTTGAAGGAAAACGGTGTTTTTTATTCATTTTCATATTCAGGAATGCTCAGGCTTCATGAGGAAAAGATTTCACGGGCTTTTTCTAAAATTATCAACATCATTTTCTTGAACAATTTTATCAAAGACTGATATTGTGAGAATTTCCTGTAAAGTTTTTATAAGAGAGCGGAACGTGGGCTTAAAAATAATAACACGTACTTTAAATAATAAAAATGAATACTTTAACAAATTTACATCGTAATTTTTTGACGACCTCCGTAGCCGAGAGGCGAGCGTGCCGGACTTTGGCGTCGCGCCATCTCTGAGGTTCCGGGTTCGATCCCCGGTCGGGTCAATATGGGAAACGAACTTTTCTATATTGTCTCGGGTATGGGTGTTGTGGTACCTTCGTTGTTTCTGATTTCTGTAACACAAGTGCTTTAGCTACTTACCACAGAATTAGAGCAATGTATGTGATGTTGTCCAATATTTATTTATTTATTTATTTATTTATATTAACTACTACTTAAAAATTTATGTACGACAAACGTACAAACACCTTAAATTTATGAATTTCTTGTACTAAATGCACCGAAAAATGTATCCATACTAATATTATAAATGCGAAAGTAACTTTGTCTGTCTGTCTGTCCGGCTTTTACGTTTTTACTGAAACGTTTTTGATGAAATTTAGTATAGGTATATGTTGAAACTTTAGAATGGGCATAGGCTACTTTTTGTTTTGAAATGAAGGGGAATGGGGGTGATACCAAATTTGAAAGTTAATATGGGAAAATGTTTAATTTTTTTAGTTAGATATATGAATTTTAGCACAAATATAGCTCGAAATTTGTATTAAAATATCCATGGACTCCTTTTTGTTTCAAATATAAGGGAATATAAGGGTGAAGTCGACCATGAAAATATGTAATTCACGAGAACAAAGTCGCGGGTACAGCTAGTTAATAATTATAAATTAAAAATTACATTTGGCTTACCTTTCGAAAGTAAATACTTACTTTAGTACTCAAATGTTTCATCACTCATCAAAACAAAAATATGACTTGGTCCAAAGTGAGCTACACATAGCAATAAGTTAGATACTGCTACTTTAACTGATCTGCTGAGTTTCTTACCGGTGTCTTTTCGGTAGACATAGGTTCCGAAGCGGAAGTAGAATCACTTTGCATTGTATTCAATGTTGATTCAAATATGTAACCTACTTGAAAAAGGATATATTTGAGTTTGAGATTAAGATATTAATTGCGTCAGTAGGGATCTTTACTCGAACAGAATACCTATTCAGGAAATTTTTAATCAAAAATCAACACACGAAGTCGTTAACGCATTCACAGCCTGACTTAACGCATCCTTTCCTGATTATCATTTTAATTAAGATAACGGCTTCATCAAAAAGACTTAACTCTAAATTCCGTCTTTGATGTACACCGCTATGAAGGTGACAGGTGTTTTCTTTGAAATGTTAATGCGGGTAGTTTTAAATGTAGGTTGGTGCGTGTTGAAAATTCTAACTTTTGCTTTATGTTATTTTATTTTTGTGATTAATATGGTAGGCGCTTAGTTTGTTATTCAAAGAGTAAAATGTCTTTACTTATTCAAGAAAATATTCTTGGATAAGTAAAAATATGAGCTAAATATTTGCAAAAGACACTTTTTGTGTACTTTGACATAGAACATCTTAAAAGCAAATACAAGGTTTTATGAGGCTTAATAACTTCAGAGAGCTAACATTTTTATTGTAATTGAATGGACTAAAAAATGTCTCTAGCTACAAGGAACATTTGGGATTATGAAAGAAAAACAATAATCAGTATTATTTTACAACATTAATATTTATCAGCTTTTGCTTCTTTAACGGTATAACGGGTTCGATTCCCGGTCAGGTCACTTTGGAAAACTGACTTTTCTAAATTGACATGGGTCTGTGTGTGCTGGGATGACGCCCCCAGTTAGTATTCGTCGTCTGGTGTATATAGTACAAGGGAAAACCTTAGTTTGAGACCGGGTGATTGGTGTGGTTGTCTGGCGCATTTATTTATTTATAAACAAATATTCACATTACTCTGCTTTTGTAATAAGTAGCTTGAGTAATTGTATTACAGAAATCCGAAGCGACAACCATACCAATAAAAAATACCTTTAATTTTTATTTGACCGGGAATCAACAGACTAAATACGATGCTGGAAGACCTAGACAATGTCTCCATAGGTGAATTACAAATAAAATTGTCGCGGCTTCAGGATATGTTCACGGGTTTTGATGACTGTCAAAGCAATATTGAAGCGTTGTCTACAGACATCGAGCCAGAAATCGAAGAACGTGACATAGTAGAATCCAACTTTTATTGAATAAAATATTGCTGAGAATTAAGGTATCTTAAATCACATAATAAGAGACTTTAAGGCTTAATGTCCTCTAGCAATATTTAAGAACATCTAATGAAACCTTTTTCGTAGTTCTTAAATGTACATTAGTATTCAAAACATCGAAGAAAGGTCGTCGACGCGTCGAGACATATTGTAAGTCTCGCAAAACATGTTTAATTAAAATGCTAATTACCTGCGAGAGACGCCCACATACAAAGTGAGGCTAAGACTGCATTCCCCTTGTTAATGAGGTGTCAAGAAGATGTTTTCAAATAATGTACTACGAAGAATGTACCTTTGATAGTTTCACTTTCGTAAATAGGTACGATAGTAATTAAAGAAGAAGATTATTTATTTAGTATCGTGTATACCTTGATAATTAAGATGTTTTACCATGAAATTTTCAAGAACGTATACACACATTAAGTGAGCTTAGTGAATAAGTACATTATTCCTTGTGTTGTATTTTCGTCGTTGTTTCTGATTTCTGGAACAAGTGCTTTAGCTACTTACCACAGAACCAGAGCAATGTTTGTGATGTTGTCCAAGTGGTGGAGTGGATCCAAATATCTTGCAGCGACCGCCGCATTCCTCTGGCTCGCCGCTACTTCGACTAGCTACATAGTAGCTACGACAAATGCACAGAATATACGTAGTCTTACGTGGTATTACATCGCAATTATTGATTCTGAATTTGAGTCACCAAGTATCGCTGTCAAGATGTTATTAAATAGCACTTTTATCTAAATTGTATTACTGACTAGCTGTGCCCGCGACTACATTCGCGTGGACTACATCCTTTCATGGTCGGTTTTACCCCTGTCTCCCCTAATATTCAAAACAAAAAGTAGTCTTTATTCAAATCCAAGTTTTAAGTAATATTTGTGCCAAATTTCATATCTCTAACTTAGAATATAAACATTTTCCCATATACACTTCCAACGGAGATATTACCCCCCCCCCTTTTTCAAAACAAAAAGTAGCCTGTGTTCGTTCTAGAGGTTCAACGTATACCTATATAAAATTTCATCAAAATTGGTTCAGTGGTTTAAGCGGGAAAACGTAACAGACTGACAGAGTTACTTTCGCATTAATAATATTAGTAGGGATATTATCTCTATTATTAATTCATCATAAATCAAGACCTCTATCTAGCTTTAATGACTGTTTAGAATAATAATCAATTAACTATTGTACAGTACCTAAGTAGGTAGGCTCTACCAGTGTAGAGCTCAAGTTTTTGGCAAATAAACAAATTATTATTATTATTAATTAAGACGAATGGCAATGATTCAAGACACCATTAATAAGAATTAATGCCATATTTATAGATATGTCAAGTAGAAATTCATTATTACTACTAAAGTATTTGGGGCTTTGCAGTTCCAGTGAACTGTCAGTGGGAGCTAAAATATTTATTGTGACTCGCCACCAATTTCAAGTAAATCCTTTAGCCGGGTCGATTCTAGAAAGACTAGTATCTAGTATTTATCTTCTTTTAGAGTTGAGCTATGTGTCTTTCCATGTGAATACTTCCCAAATGAATTCCTTCAAAAAGCGTGAAGAAACATCTTGCGAGCCGGCACAAGAGCCGGCCAACGATGTCATCGCTTCACCGTAGAAAATATTCCATCACGAACCAAAAAGTTCGGTAACTCTTATCTTTGCCGGACCATAAAGAAGTGGAACTCGTTGCCGGCTCATGTGTTTCCTCCTTCCTTTGACATGGATTCCTTCAAAAAGAGCGTGAAGAAACATCTTGCGGGCCAGTATGGCGATGCTAACGGATAGGATATGTTGATATCAAATCCGTTGTCATCGCGATGTTGGTTGCTATCTTGCTAACCATCAGGCTGGGAGGAGCCAATATACTGCGCTACTATACAAAAAAATAAAAAAAAAAAAGAGCTAACATACTGTGCTATAAGAGTTTTCGTACTACACATTTAAAAAGATTGTGTATACAATTGGCGCTCATATCGAACAGTTATTTTATTTAGCATTAAACTCGGTAAGAGAAAAGCCATTCAATCCACTCTGACACGGCAATGGATACTCGTCGTGCCGCCGCATGCCGCCAGCTCGCCGCAACACCGCAGGCATTCGGCATAAACTCACCGAGGACTACACAGCACACGTTGCTTGATAGAATCGGTCCTTATTAATTTTGCAATAGGAGAAACTCCCGAATTCACTGGCAGGTAATTCAATATTATTTGGAAATCATTTGTGATTCAAAACTAGGATTTTGTATTGCACATTAATCAATATCAAGTTTGATCGGAGGTTTGTTTTGTTATATCTTTTAATTGCGTTTTATATGAATTATTTGTTGTGAATATGTTACGTTTTAGTGAATTAAATGTACATTTGTTAAAATTATGAGAAATATCAAATGTTGCACACAATGGATCCTCCTTATATAGAAAACGCAAAAGATTGTAAGAATGCATATTTATCTAAAGCACTTGTGTTACAGAAATCAGAAACAACGAAGGTATCACAACACCCAGACCCGAGAGAATATAGAAAAGTACGTTTTCCATATTGACCCGACCGGGGATTGAACCTGGAACCTCAGAGATAGCGCGACGCCAAAGTCCGGCCCGCTTGCCTCTCGGCGGACGACGGAGGTCGTCAAATAAATAGTAAACTTTTATGTATCAATCGAAACGTAATTTGAAGATAATATTTACCTTCTATCTTTGAACCGTTCAAGAATCTGAATTAATATTTACAGATAAATGCCACCGCATGATACCTGTTAGTGGCCGAAAGAGATGCGTAAGCAATGATTTTTAGAATTTAGATAATAATTTATAAGGAACTAGCTGTGCCCGCGACTTCGTTCGCGTGGACTACATCCTTTCATGGTCGGTTTTACCCCTTTCTCCCCTAATATTCGAAAGTAGTCTATATTTTAATCCAAGTTTTGAGCTACATTAGTGCCAAATTTCATATCTCTAACTTCAAAAACATTTTTCGATATAAACTTTCAAAGGTGGTATTACCCCCATCCCCCCCTTATTTTCTAATAAAAAGTAGCCTATGTCCGTTCTTGAGATTCAACGTATACCTATACCAAATTTCATCAAAATCCGTTTAGCCGTTTAGGCGTGAAAGAGTAACAGACGGACAGACAGACAAACAGACAGACAGAGTTATTTTCGCATTTATAATATTAGTATGGATTAAAAGGCCAGTGGAAAAAAGAGCGAAATTTATTGAGAAAAGAAGATAATGACAGATTGATTAGTAATAGAAAATGGTTTAACTTTAAACAGGTGTGTTCTGCACAATACCATTTCACAGCTCTGTACAACATTATTTATTATTGGTACATACCACACAAATAATGCCCGATCCGCCGAGATTGCTTTGAGAATCAAACGACTGCTGTTTTCGGCACAAACAATGCTATGGATCTCTGTTTTATAGCCCATGTACTGGCAGATTTATGAGTTATGAGTTTATTGCGGTGCCGGTATGATGTAAGCGGTTCTGTTCAGCCAAGATCACTAATTGCTTGATGTGCGGTCCGTATCATGGGCGCACTCAAAGGGGGAGCCCCTTTATTTATGTTTTTTAAGGGGGGGGGGCGCATTAGAATAGAATAGAAAGTAAAATAAGTCTTTATTCGTGTAAACTTTTACAAAAGCATTAATGAATCGTCAAGTCAAGTAAACTACCGTTGTGTTCGGAATGTTGCTTCTATCGAGAAGAACCGGCAAGAAACTCGATAGTTACTCTTTTCAAGGGTGTATCCCAGTTGTCCCCTCTGGCGTTGTCCCCTTGAGGGACAACTGGGATTTTTTTATAAATGTCTCCCAGTTGTCCCCTCTACCCTGCGACAAGGGGGACAACTGGGACTTTAATTTTTAGACGTCCCAGTCTCCCTCACTTGAGATGTCGCCGTATAATTTTGCTAGAAGTGACAAATAATATAGCACTTGTTAGATATCATATACCACTGCCTCGGATTATGACGAAGAGTGTCTAATGAGGAACAGGAAAAGTCAATTAAGGGAAAAATCATGATGTTAGGTATAGTTTATTATTTTATGTAAAATATAATCAGTACAACAATGTTTTCATTTAACTATACTCGGGTAAAATAAACTACTATATAAATAAACACCCCGACTTCACTCAGAAGTTAACAACAAATATTTCTGTAGATAAAATAGAAACATAAAGTAGCTAAGTTCAAGATGACGCCTCCCGCCATTATAAAAGTATTGTTTCTATCCCTTTCGCACATGTAAACTTAAAAGTAAACAACTCAGTTTGTCGGTGCAACGTGATTTTACCACGATCGCTCATAATGCCATGGAACGTAAATGTCATTTTTGCATGGCGGTCTCATGTGGGGGAGACTGGGATATTAAAAAATTTAAGTCCCAATTGTCCCCTCCATCGGTGAGACGGGGGACAACTGGGAGATCTTTATAAAAAAATCCCAGTTGTCCCTCAAGGGGACAAACGCCAGAGGGGACAACTGGGATACACTCCTTTTCAAAACTGACACATATGGTAGGTATAAATCATGCAAAAAAAATATGTATTAACAATAAAGTTATTTATACATATTTAATGCTATCAAGTCCAAACATCTTTGTCGTTAATATAGTCCTCTATTTTATAATAGCCTTTTTTCATTAAACAATTTTTTATCAGAGACTTAAATCTATGCAAAGGCTTACTGATCGCTTGATATGTTACACACATAAAACAGCTTTGTTTAGAGGAAGTTTCCGTTACTCAGCAACCAAATGTTGGAACAACATCCCACCACCCATCAGATCCTCACCTAACGTAAATGTTTTTAAGTTAAAATATAAAAGATATCTAATAGAATTATAAAAAAGCTAAACAATTAATTGCGGAATCGATCTACATAATATACTAGCTTAAACCAACATGGCGAAAGATGGCTAGACAGAGCCAGTCACAGAGAAGAATGGCGTGCCTTCGGGGAGGCTTTTACCCGAACGGGGTCCACGCAGTAATAGCTAATTATTTTATTTTTGTTAAATATGTATCATGCATGGAATCAAATAAAGCTTTATTATTATTATAAACCAACATGTATTTATTAAGAGCGCTGGCGCAGTAGCAGAGGCGGCTGAAAAACTGAAAAGCACAAAATATAAAGATATAAAGGAAAATTATAATTTTGTCGCTTTTGCAGTAGAAACCCAAGGTCCGTGGGGCCCTAACGCATTGTCTTTTTTAAAGATATTTCAAAAAGACTAGTCAACGTTACAGGAGACCCAAAGGCTGGCTGCTACCTCGCCCAGCGTCTTTCAATTGCCATTCAGCGAGGTAATGCAGCCAGCATTTTGGGTACCTTACCACAGGGACCATCTTTGTTTATTTAAAATATTATTTTTTGATTAATTTCAGTTTTAATATTTTGTTAGTTAGTTATAGTTTACTATATAATGTTCTCTTAAGTTTATTTATTCCTATTTGTATTAGTTTAATCTATTTCAATAAATATTTATACTTTATAAAATATATAAAAAAAACTAAAAATTTATATCAATTACATATGTTATTGTATATTTATTCACATAAATATTTTGATATGTTTAAGTTCATTTTGGTTTTAGTACGAAGCACATATATACCATTTGTTTTAATTATGAATGCGTTTTAGTTTTAGTTTATTTTAGATATAAGCGTATTTAGATGCAGCGCTGGTCGCCGTACCCACTCTGCCTCAGGTTTCCATAGAATACCAGCGTCGTGGTGTCTACAGCGTCACCACGACATATGCTGAGCGGAGACCTTTTAGGTACCTTCTATGTTAGTTCCTGCACATTATATGAGTTAACTTTGTATAAACAGTGTGTACCTAATAAATATTTTTCTTTCTTTCTTTCTTTCTGATATTTTCTGGCAGCTTATTTAATGTCGCACCCTTCTGCTACGTTGGGTAGCGACGTGCGCGGGATTCCCTCGATCTGAGAAGAACGGAGACTACCCACTAAAACCCCTAGCGCGCCTCTCATTGCGTAGTGGGGGAACTATGGAAGCTGCCCTCTCTGAAAATCTCGCAGAATGTATGAAATCGACTAAAAGCTAATCAAAGCGTCTAAATTTTGAATAAATCGCACAGTGTACAGTTCTGGCGCCTTCGGAACTCACGGCCTTTGGGCCTTATTCACCGGACGTTACCATCGGGACTGGACGGGGCGGCTGCGACTGAGTTGCTCCGGGAACTATTGTTTTTTTGTAAATGTCTTTGTGTAGTGGGTTCATACTACTGTTGCTGCTGTTTTACAGCCGTGGACAAGCTGACCTAAAGCTCTGATATGTTTTTATTATGTGTAATAAACCCAAAACAGTTTTACTGCGCAAGGTTCAATTTATATTTACTTTCATCTAAAGTCAAGATTTTAAAAGGTCGTTAATTACCTCTTTATAAGTTAGTTAAGTAAAATTTAACTTTAAAAATGTTTATGTTCAGAAGACATTGACATTTTCTTGAATGCTGTTAGATTAATGATAGTCTTTTTGATAAGTCACCCCTTAATAGTTTTGGAGATTCTTTGAAAGTGAAAAGTTATTTTTTTTAATGTAGACAGCATAATAAAGTACTTTAAATGATCAATCATATGAGTACTCTAATTAATGAAACTAATTACTTGGTTTAAAAATTTCACCTCAGCAAAGGTCAGATGGCGTTGGCTCCTATCAAATATGGGGAGTTTTCAAGTACACGTTTCTTTAAGTATAATGAAATAAATCTGTTATAAACATTAATTACAAAACAAAAAATACAAAAACGTTTATTGCGGCAACTTTGCCATTTATTTATTGGGCCTGACTTTGGCGAGCGTCATCTCTGAGGTTCCGGGTTCGATCCCCGGTCGGGTCAATATGGGAAACGAACTTTTCCATATTGTCTCGGGTCTGGGTGTTGTGGTACCGTCGTTGTTTCTGATTTCTGTAACATAAGTGCTTAAGCTACTTACCACAGAATCAGAGCAATGTATGTGATGTTGTCCAATATTTATTTATATTTATTTATAACTTAGTCTATCTTAATCACAAGTTGTTGGAGCTGCCTTTTAAGTAAGAGTGTTACTTGTGTTAGACAGCTCCGCTCTTCCATAACTTAGTTACATATAGACAAATTGTTTCTAAATTAAGCATAACTTATTTGAATTATATAAATCTTAATATGCAATACAGGCTTAATAAATAATCAAATAATTCGGAATGATATCTAGGCCATTTTACCAAAAAATTAAGCCCGCAAATAATAGCAATAGTAAGTAGCTCAAACATTTTGAATACATTTTTAAAGTGTTATTTGTTTATAACTTTTGTAATTGTTATTGGCTGATTAAACAATGATTTGGTCATCTATCCTGATCGAATCAGCTAAATCACATAATTTTAATCGAAGTATGTAGAATTAATTTTAAACTTTAAGACTAGAGTATAAAAGCAACTAGACTTCTTTCGAAAAGCCCTTTTGCGCTTTGTAAAAAGTAAACGTAGTGTTAGAAAATAGGAAAGAAACAGTAATTAACCTACTATGCCATCAAGAGCAGAGCACTCACGAGAAAGATGGCGAGAATCCAATCTCAGTAAAAAGCATTCAAAGACTAAGTTTGATAAAGTGAGAAATTAGCAAGCCACTGGCGCCTGCAGTAATGGGGCTATTACTTGAACTAACACTCCATGTCGGAACTGTTAATGACCGCAGACACACAGCACGCGGTGTTCTATCCCAGTAAGGACGCCACTTGATGTATCGATTACTTTGTAATCGATATTTTAGTTCTTGTTTAAAGAATCAATTTTTGAAAAATAAGAAATTAATATTGGTTCATTCATTTGGGAGCTATGATGTCATAGACGTATGTCTGTTTGCAGACAGAGAGACACATCAAATTAATAGTAAACCATCGTTTATGCGTCGGGGGCTAAGAATTAATGAATAAATATACGAAATTTTTTTTTACAATTATCCGAATATTGGTTCAATAATTACCATAGACCGAGAAAAAAAAACAAAATTTTAATGAAGAGACTAAACAATTACTTACAAACATTAGTATACAAACGAGTTACGATTTCCAGATGGCGCGGTTTGCAAGATTCAGTTAAAATGTACATTTATGCTACATTTATTTAATCTTACAACACTTGTCCTCTCTTAAAAAAAAAGAGATTAAATGATAATTATATCGACTTTTAGATAGCGTAATAAAATCGATTCTTATGACAATCGGTCATCTTTTCACATCCCTACATCGCTGTTATGATGAAGCCGCAGCGGTGACTAGTATTCCATGTTTTAAATAACCTATTAGTAGGGAAAATTTGTTTAACATTCACACTTCAAAGCAATCTCCCAAGAAGACTTTACAACATTGTATCATCATTAAATTTAATTTATTGGTTGAAACAAAAATACGGGTCCATTTTATGCTGAAAAATGTTTTTTTGCAGCTGCCAATACTCATCTCTTCTAAAAGATAATGAATTCTCGAGCATTATCTACCAATCAATCATTGGGTCATGCAGATGGTTAGGTATAGGTTCGGTAATAGAATAATAATAAAAATTTCCATGTTCTTGTATGTATCCGACCGATCTTGAGATACGACCATAGTCCTGATTTGAAGAGCCTTTTTGTTCGGAAATCATACTTGATATTGCACTTTATGATTGACCTCATTCCACCTGATGTTAAGTGAGGTCCTTGCTTAAAGGCTACAAGTACAGCATCATAATAAGTGTACTGGACTTGTCGCCCTTACCTTGAAGGCTTGACCCCTGCTACTAATGTAGCACCCCCCAGGAGCTCTGGAAACCTTACTCACACACAGTCACGCTCTAGTTCAAGCGATAAATTTCTATGCCCTTCCTCTCTTTAAGTAAGTTAGTTATTTTCTTAAAAGACGAACGCAATTTCATTTTATCATATCCAAAAACAGTCCCAAAGCCAGTGTTCAAAGCGGTTTTTATCTCCAAAGTACTTAGCTCTCGTATTATCTAGCCAGAGTTACGGTCTTAGTCTAGATCTAAGGCTCTGGCATTAAAGTTACGTCTAGCTGAAGTTCAGTTCGTCTTGGGAGCCCGGATTAATTAGCACTAAACCCTTTGTTTGTGTGTTCCATTTTTATAGTTCTATTTAAAGTTTTAGTGACATTGTTTAATTAGAGATCTTCAAAATGATTGCACGTCAAGTTTAACATTTGTAGTTTGATTTCGATGTATATTTGGCACGGCCGTACCCGTTTCTCGAAATGTACTATTTCCTCTACCCAAAGGTTGTCTGGAAGTTATTGTTTTCTAGCAGTAAGACAGCCTAAAATATACTCGAATATGTCTGTTAAAACAATTTCTGTAAATTGTTTTATGCAATAAATAACAAATATTGGAAAACATGACATACATTGCTCTGATTCTGTGGTAAGTAGCTAAAGAACTTGTGTTACAGAAATCAGAAACAATGACGTTACCACAACACCCATAAATAAATCGTTTCTATATATCTATATACATATATCTAATACTTTTGATGCGCTCGATCTAAGGGCGGCAAAATTCCCATTTTCAAATCAAGAGTAAAATCTTTCTTTCTTTCTCTTAACTAAACGTAAACTTGTATCTTTTATCAAGGTATTAAAATACCTTGATAAAAGATACAAGTTTGTTGGTAAAGCATTTGTTGGTATTTAATCTAACTTGATATATATATAGTTTTCTATATGTATTTATTTATTATGTTATTATTTTTTTTGTATTTTTTGTATTAATCATGTTATGGTATTTATGTTTCCTGTTAATATTTTCTCAATAAAACTTTTGCACGGCCGCACCCGTTTCTCGATATCTACTATTTCCTCTACCTAAAGGTTGTCTGGAAGAGATTGCTTTCTAGCAATACGACAGCCTAAATTGTACTTGATTATGTCTGTAAAACGAGTTTCTGTAAAATTTTCTGTGCAATAAAATGTATCTATGTATCGAAAGGGATGTGCTTTAGATTGAATTATTTTACGCTGCATCTTAAAATAATTTCAGATCAAAATTCATGTGGCGGCTTGGGGGTATTTAACTGATTTACAATAAATTATTTTGCACGTCAATTATTTTTTCCTACCAGCGCCTCGAAGTTGGTTCTGTTGAGAAGAAGCAAGCCTGTGTGATGAACAATAATTGTTCGTTTTTAACCGACTTCAAAAACGGACCGTATGTATTTCATGTTGGTATTCGTCTGTGACCCAAAATTTTTATAGGTATAAGGCTGTGACCTAAAAATTACTGTGGCAAAATATTACGAATATTACAATTTGTTTCGCTCTCAGTCAACTTTCAAATTATATTAAACATAAAGTATACTTACATTTACCTACTTGCGTCATTAAGTAGTAGGCTTTGTCATAATGATTGATCATTGATGATCTGCCCCAACATCACCACACAAAGATGTTGCCTCCGCGGGAATCGAACCCACAACCTCTACCACGAGTCTAAGCTGACCACTAGACCTCATAGCCCATTAAAAGTGTCACTTGCCGGAAGCGTGTACAGTCAACATCCTTAGTTCGTATACATCTCAATACCTTGTCACATTAAACGTCCGCGTGTCCGAGTAAGTCAAATAGACAGTTACCTTAATGTGACAAGGTACACTGAGTTGTTCAGCAACTAAAAATGTTAACTATACTTGATGAACAAAAGTTTCCAGGCGGAGACGTTTGACGTCTTGGAGGATATTAAATATCTCTCCGGCTAAAAAGTTTCTAACTATCCTCCCTAACGAAGCAAAGGAAATATGAAAAATTTCGGTACCCGCAAAAAGGGCATACTCAAAAATGGTTAAAAAAACTTGTTGGATTCTGTACCTTTTTAACCGACGCCAAAAAGGGGGAGTGTTTCTGGATTTAAAGGGGTATAATGGGGGTTCAAGGTTAGTATAAAATTTTGCCGTTATTGAGGTTATTCGAATAAAATTCAAAAAAAGGTCATGGAACAAATATTAAATTATCTATTGAGAGGTTAGAAGGGGGCGCAAAGTTATAATGAAAGTTCTCTGATTGAAATAAAATGTTCAAACTTGACTTCATTAATTGTAAAAATTATGCCTTGATTAATTTTAGTTTAATAATTTATTGAGTCGCAACACAAAAATTAGAGTCAACATTTGTTTTAAAACATAAATTGTAAGAGCGGAATACTTTTTGGTGGTGTGTTCTCCTATAAATGACCTATACATACACACGATCTTGTACCTAAAACATATTTCGCTGTTATTTGTCAAAACTAATTATGTTATTATTCAAAAAATAAATATAACTAAGGGTTCAGTTTCCCTCCGTGGAACCCTGTTAAGGAAGGAATTCACGCAGGGTCGGCGTCAACGCGACCTGACAAATTGGGGGCATTTTAATATTCGCTCAAAACTCTGGACCATACTGGAACAATTAGGGAAGTGCCTCCCCCCACCTCCCCTCGCTTGCACAAAGGCAGCGCCGACAACTGTTTTTAGATAATGTTTTTAATAGACGAATTATCTTTTGTGATTATTTTCGTAACGTAATTAAGCGGATGAAGTTTTTTTTCCGTTTAATTGCTTTGATGTTAATGAGTTCTGGATGAAGCATGAAACGAATTGTAGACGAATGAGGAAAATTAGTTACTTTTTGCGATTTTAATAAATTATGACGTATTTGCGTTGGTGGTTGTATAACCTAACTTTTTCTCAAATTTAAATTTTTTATGATAGATCAAAGTCAAAGTCAAACATTCCTTTGTTCGGGTAGGATATATAAAACACTTTTAAATCGTCAATTAATACAATGCAAAGTGATTCTAATGCCAGTTCGAAACCTATATCTACCGAGAAGACATATATCTATATCTCGGTATATATGTCGCAGTCATCTGGTTGAAACAGCTATTTGATTGAATCACTAGCGTGTTTATTAAATGACGACGTTAAATTGAATGACTAGGCCGAACGTTGAATGAATAAGACTCACTGAACGTCCAACAAGTTAGCGGATTGTAACATAGCCCTTTGAATATAGCGGACGTAATCAGTCAGGTGATTGTAATTTAGTTCATTTTTTTTCCACTGCGGCGTTAGTGTTCATCAAAACAAAGATGGCGTCAAACAGCTGCTACAGATATAATCGAATAGCACTATGTTGATAATTTTTAGAGTGAAATTGAGATATAAAGTGACTTATTCGTAAAAAAATATTTTTTTAGCCTAATTGTCTTAAGACTTAAAATTGTTAAAACATATTAAAAAATCTTATTAAGGTGTGTTATGTCTTGTCTGTCAGCTGTATCCCATTCAACGACTATGCTAAATGACGTTCAGTCAAGAAGTTGAACGTTATATTAAACAATTTGACGAGTTGTCCTTTAGTCATTCAATTAAACGTCGCAATTCAATGAACGCGCTAGTGATCCAATCAAATAGCTGATTAAACCAGATGACTGCGACATATATAAGATCCTCAGTAGATTAGTTACAGTATCTGACTTATTGCTTTGTGTAGTCCATTTTGGACCAAGACTTATTTTGGTGAATGACGGAACATTAAGTATTTATTTTGGAGAGTTAATCTGGAGCAGACCAGTCTCCAAAGGGGGCAACTGTTCACAAGCATGATCTATGTACCAGCCATAGCTTCACTCATTGTGATCACTGCATTACCTATGCATAGAAAAGTCTCTGATCAAAAATGTTCTAATGAAAAAAGGCCATCAAAGGCCAAAAAAGAACTCACTTCTGTGTTGTCATGTTGCTACTTGTAAGGTTTCCAGAGCTCTTAGGGGGTACTACATTAGTAGCAGGGGTCAAGCCTTCAAGGTAAGGGCGACATGTTCAGTAACAGATTTATTATCTTGTACTTGTCGCCCTCACATGAGGTCAATCTTGGAGTGTAATATAAAAAAAAGAGTTTAAAAATGAAAATAAGTATAAGTTATGGACACCACGCATGAGCTCTATTTATTTATTTGCATGTGTCCGTATTTGTAAGTTTTGAAAAGAGTTGCTATCGAGTTCTTGCTGGTTCTTCTCGATTGCATCAAAATTCTGAATACGGCGGTATTTCAACATAATCTGATGATCAATAAACGCATTTTGTAAGTTTTATATCAATAAAGATATTTTCTATTCTATTTATATTTTATGGATTTATTACACTCGTCATATCTAGATTTTAAAAAATCAATCCTTTACAGAAATTGGTTTACAAACAAACTGTGTTACAATTAATACGGACTGGCTGGTTGAATGAGATAATTTTATAAATCGGTCAAAACAGAATTCCTTCATCAATTATTACTTACAATGAAATTACAGTTTTACTTTGCAACACACTGACTATTAATACTTTCGAAGCATTTTTTACTTATCAGTGTAAGTAACTAATAACAAAGTTTCAACAAAGCATTTAGTTTAATATCATAATGTAAACAAAGATCTTATCTTAAACAGAGATAAGAGAATTCTTCCTTCTCCTAGTCAATTTATTGCACTACTCAAGTTAAGTTCCAAGTTGAGCCCAGTTTGCTATCAAAAGGTTTATTAAAGTTATGTTTTTTGTTCTTCATTGTTTTGTTTAAATTATATAATTTTATAAAACTAGAAAAATAATTATTTAAGAAATTAACAAATGAGTATGTTTTTTTTGTTTGAAAACTACAGTAAAATACTGCAAAATTAAATGCTAACTAATTAATTTAAAAATAATTTTTGAGATGTAACAAAACGAAACCATGCATGTATGTATGCTACATGAAAATCAGTAAGATGTAATTTTTTGATTTTTTTTGAGCCACTTGAATGTAAAGCAGTGAGCCTTGTTGGATGCATTGTGGAAAACGCAATTATTTACATTGTCTCGGGTCTTGGTGTTATAGTACCGTCGTTTTTTCTGATCACTGTAACAAAGATGCTTTAGCTTCTTACAACAAAATCGAAGCAACATATGTGAGACTGCCCAATATTCATTTATAATCATTGACTTTAATTATAATAAATAAAAACACAACGAAAATAATAATAAACTTCTGACACAATATTCAAACTTCCGCTTTGGTTTTTCTCAATGAAACGGGCTGTCTTGGCCGAAACTGGTTGAAACGATATTAATTAGCTACACAACAAAACGAATACAAGTACCTTCAAAATAATACCAGGAAACAGTTCCTGTAATACTATTGTGTAGCAAACAAACAGAAGTTCACTTTATCAGCGACACCAGGAGAAATGGAGCCACCGCTGATAAAGACGGCGTAACTGCACAAACTCGAGTGAACTATCTTATTCATGACTTATTTGTGTCTTGTCGGGACAACAGTTCCTAGTTGAACAACTGGCGCAATGTGGACCTGTCAGACCAGCGGGGAAGTGCCCCCTCACCCTTCCTCCATTCTAATTTTCAGTTTGAATATAGAATTTAAATGATTCAGTTTAAAGATCAAAATGTCGAGTTTAAATTAAAAAATATAGCTCTATGGATATTTATGTACGAGTATATATGTATTATATTATTGTATATTATATTGTATCTTGTTTCACGTCCTATGCAAAAAGTCTGTATAAAGGGAAACTTATCATTAGCTTTATTCATAGCCATAAGAAAAATTGTAAATTGTAGCAGTTGGTTTTCATTATAAAATAAAATAAAAAGTGCTAGTCTACGTGAGATGCAATTTCAGCGGCATATTGAATAATAATTTTCATGATTTTTTTTTTAGTTTTATGATTCTCTTATTTTAAAAGTTACAGGGGGGAGGGGGAAGGGGACTCATACATTTTACCTTTCTTAATTTAATAGTTTGCGCAAGAGACTCTCTCCCGCGCAAACTATTAAAGTAAGAAAAACATTTATATTGAAAGCTTTAATATCATTTTGAATAAGATCCAGTAGATAGCCCACACACAACGATTTGAAGAAAAAAAATTAAGTTTCGGTTTTAAGTATGGGCGAGAATTCATAGTTTTTTTTTATATTTTTAAAAAAATCTTAATGCGGTTCATTTTTTCGTCATTTGGCTAAGGAAACCTAAAAATACAACTGTAACGTATCTCATAAGCTAAGTAAGCCCTGGCGCCGCAAAAACAATTCAGTCATCCAAGACAGCGCAAAAACTTGGAACTTATTTCAAATTCAAATGCCAAGCACAAGTGGGTACTTACGGGAAAGAAATGGCGATATGAAAAAGACGGCGCGTTTAAAATATGTACTTGCTTATTCGAAGTAAATAAATTGGGTCAATCCAGCCGAGAGGGTCTGTGGAATAACAAAGACGGTGGTGAAAATAGCTCGGGTAAATACGAGCGAGTGGTGTCAAGCGAGTTGCGATTCGATGTATCGATTGGCTGTGTGGATACGAGTTGCGAAAATTTTCGGTCTTCGGACGGACCGATTTGTTGGGGGACCCAACAAAGATAACACCAATTGATAAACTCGGTGGCAACCTAGTGTGGGTTAGGTAGTCCACAAAAGCGCGAAAGGTCCTGAATTCGTTTTCTAATCATGTTTGGGAAATACAATTTTCGGAATGAGCTTGAGTCTAGGTGTGCTGGGATAAATGAACACAAAAACCACTGTGTCGATTTCAAATATTATTTCACTTTTGAGAATCTTTACTCACCTTGAGTTACATACAGGCCTACCATGAGCAATACGTAAAATGTATTGCATGAGACGACAAAAGTTTCTATACCGTTGATTGGGTACACTGTATTCGTATTTTCAGCCAATCAGCAGTTGACGCATTGATTTTGACATTTCTTAAGAGCGCGATAAAATTTACTCCCGAGACGCATACTAGGCCTGATAGGCTTATATTTATTGCTAGAAAAGACGCCCGGTCAGTCAAAAAATCATCAGTCAATAAGTCAAAAAATCAGTCAGTCGTTTATAGCTCACGACTCGTATATTTTTCACTATCCGAATCTAGAACGGATCGCTTTTCAAATATTGGAACCATAAGTCCTGCGTATGAGTCGCGAGCGGCCGCTACTCTTTGTTCAAGCTAGTCTCTTTGTCGCGAAATTATCTAACTATTACATATTAATATAAAAAAAATAAACTAAAAATTTAAAAACCTCCAACATAACAAACAATATTACGCCAAAAATACTAATACTCTGGCACTGTGAGACTAATATAAACCATTTAACATAAGTTAATGGGTCAAAACGCGACAACATCTTCAATAGTTAGAAAACTACTTTTTTTTTATCACGCACTTCAACATTGGCCTCATCCCACCTGATGTTAAGCGGCAATGAGTTCTTAGTTTAAGGGCGAAAAGTATAGCATAGTGAAACTGTTACTATACTTGTCGCACCTACCTTGAAGACTTAACCCCTGCTACTAATGTAGCACCCCCAAGAGCTCTGGAAACCTTACTCACACGCAGGCACACAACAACACCGGACTGATTGTTATTTGGCTGCGGTCTTCTGTAAGGTGGAGGTATTTCACCAGTCGGGCTGCTCCAGTTCGAGCGATAAATCGCTATGCCCTGCCTCTCTTACTTTTTATTTATTTATTTATTTATTTATTAGATTATACTTGACCCTTTTACTTTTATTTTGGTCCGTTAACTAATTAAAATGGAACGCAAAAGTCTTAAATTCTTGATATTAACCAAACATAGCTAAAATAAAGTAAAGGCGTAAAGTACTATAAAAATAAAAAATCGATAGCTATAATTAACTACAAGGAAAACTGGCTTTCTAATAAAAACACCTTCTAACTTTGATGCCAATGATAGTTACACTCTGACATCGACGTGTCTTATGGATTTATAACAACCCCCTTTATTATAGGGGATTCAATCTAAGAGTAGGTACTCGTTCAAACCAGGAACGTTATTTCTATAATAATGGTTACAATGCGATCCTATTTTTAGTATATGCGAAACCAGAAAATGTCCAGTATGAGGCCTAACTCCTAATAAGAAACAAACAACAATTTGTAAGGTTTTCAAAAAAACAAAATGCTATTGATGCAAATCGTAATCTACGTTTTAGTTCCCAAATGTTTGATTAACCTTTAAACACTAAACATTTCGATTTTAATTTTTATAGAACTTTATGCCGTACCTACTAACTAGCGAACTTTAAATATTAGAAATATAATTTTTTTATCTCCCCTTGCGGTGCGGGAATCGAACGCACGAACTTCACGTATCGCGCGTGCTGCTCTTCCAACTGAACCAACCGCAAGTTATCGTAGGCGATGAAAAATTTTGTGAACACGTGGGTTCGATTCCCGCACCGCAAGGGGAGATATTTTTTTTCTGTTTCTAATAACTAAACATTTAGTTCGTTTGTTTCGTTTTTGGGAATAGACTCCCTGGGTACCTAATCTCAAAAACGAAACGAACAAACGAAAGGTTTCGTTTTTGAAGATTATTCAAAAGTTTAGGAATGAAGACGTGGTTTTTGATTTGCATAAATGTGGGATAGCGGATGTATCCAAACGTAGTGCATGAGCGATGCCTGTACGTTTGAATATCCGAATGGTGAGAATGTCAGTCAGAGTTAGATTTGAACGACGAACGACGACGATGTGCAAGACGTGTATGGTGTAAATTTAATTTATTTGGCTAAATATATTTCGATTATTCCTATTTGCTTCTTTCATTTCCCATTCCACTACAAATTTGGGGGCTCGTCCGGGATGGGAATGAAAAAGCATTAAAAATTCAACATTTTTAAATTTTAAACGGGGAACGACGGTTAGCCATTACGACGAAGAGAATTTTCAAGACGTAACCATTTTTTTTACAAAAGGACGATTTTGATGAAGAAAGGATGTAACGACGATTATTAAAGAAGGAGAAAAAGGTGTTTTAAAGTATTACGACGTACGACGGTTTTGTTGATAATATTTAATGACGATGAACTTCACCGTAAAGTTACCGGAGTTTGACGGAAGGGATAATTATCCAGTATCCCAATGGGTAAGCAACATAGAGGAAATTGCTGATGATTTCGGATGGCCTTCAGGTCTGTTATTGCTAAAAGCAAGGCGTTCCCTTACCGGCGTAGCTGCGTCATGGCTACGGGCAGAAGATCGGCATAAGACGTGGAAAGAGTTTAAGACTGCCCTAATTGACGAATTTACCGAGGACGAGGGTTATAAGGCAAAGATTGAGGAGGTGTCGAAGGTGTATATGGAAGCGATGTATGGAAGTTGTGCGCAAATTGACTACCATCCACCACAAAGGCTACAAAGATTTCCGTGTGAAGAACCTGAAAATGTAATGATTTCATCTTCACTTAGTAACGTGCATTATCAGGAAGAAGATGAAACTCAAGTGCATCAAATTGACGACGTTTACCATAGCGTGAAAGCTAAACAAACATGTTTTGCAACAACGAATAAAGATGGCGCTGACGTCGAAGATGAAAAGAGGTTGACGATGTATTGAACGACGACGGTTTACATTTAGAAAATAAACGACATTGCTACTGGAAACCTGTTTGATTTTCTACCTCGAACTCACACAGTGTGGGATAGCGGATGTATCCAAACGTAGTGCATGAGCGATGCCTGTACGTTTGAATATCCGAATGGTGAGAATGTCAGTCAGAGTTAGATTTGAACGACGAACGACGACGATGTGCAAGACGTGTATGGTGTAAATTTAATTTATTTGGCTAAATATATTTCGATTATTCCTATTTGCTTCTTTCATTTCCCATTCCACTACATAAATAATATTTTGTTTTTTGAAAAAGCTTAATTTGCATTCGAAGTGATTTCTTTATGATTATCAGGATTAAAAATTGCCATCCGCTGTCGGATCCGACATATTTCGTTAATGGGAGTAGACCCCGCTACTGATTTGACAGTTTTCAGGTTCGCACAAACTTAAAATAGGTAAGTAGACTGCTGCTGGCTGATTTAACTATATTGCAAAAAAAAATATCATTCGATACAAATTCAATTGGTGACTGTCCTGAAACATCGATGTTCATAGACGAAGGCTCAGCCCCGCTTCGGCAAACAAGCCCGAGCCGCGAGACGAATCCCGTCCGCCGTGCAAACAATCCGAAAGCGCTCGTGTCACTTTCGATATAAAAAATATTTTCCGACGACAACCGCCGAGTGTTTTTTTTGCGCGGCCGCTTGGAAAAACTGCGTGTGATGCGAAATTTAAATAAGTTGGACATATTTGGTTCTCTCCAGTACTGATAGCAAAAGCTATAGCTATAATCTTATTTTTCTATAACACAATTGCTTCAGCGACTTACCACAGGATCAGAGCAATGTATGTGATGTTGTCCAATATTTATTTATTTATTACTAGCTGTGCCCGCGACTTCGTTCGCGTGGACTACATCCTTTCATGGTCGGTTTTACTCCTTCCTTCCCTAACATTCGAAAAAAAAAGCAGTCTATATTTTAATCCAAGTTTTGAGCTATATTTGTGCCAAATTTCGTATCTCTAACTTTAATAATAAACATTTTTCCATTTAAACTTTCAAAGGTGTTATACCCCCTCCCCCCCTTATTTTCTGATAAAAAGTAGCCTATGTCCGTTCTTGAGATTCAACGTATATCTATACCAAATTTCATCAAAATCGGTTGAAAGGTTTAAGCAGGAAAGCGTAACAGACGGACAGACAGACAGACAGAGTTACTTTCGCATTTATAATATTAGTAAGGATTCAAAGTTGAATATTTTTTTGAGTAGGTTACATATTTGAATCATCATTTAGACGACCTCCGTAGCCGAGAGGCGAGCGGGCCGGACTTTGGCGTCGCGCCATCGCTGAGGTTCCGGATTCGATTACCGGTCGGGTCAATATGGAAACGAACTTTTCTATATTGTCTCGGGTCTGGGTGTTCTGGTGGTGAGTAATCTTTCTGTGGTAAGTATGTTAACCACTAAACGCAATTAGAAATAACAACAATACCTAAATGCAATCTGGAAAATATTGCAATCTCCATTTTTAAGAGTCATCTTTCACATCCTAAATATATTCATTCAGTCTCATAGCTCCATAGAGCCGTTCCTACACAACGCTTAAAAGGCTCTGACTGCCATATGATGATATTAATCTGACCGAAATGTTCTTGAACTTAAGTTAGAGACCATTGATAAATAGTAACATGCTTTGCCGTATCAAGGATTCAAACTCGTTTCTTGAACTATAAACACGTTGTAAGCATCACCTCAGTACTTATCCCATTGCACAAGTTGGTAGAGCTGGAAGTCTCAGGATCGTCGCATCCGGTGTAAGTGCACTGCATTAGCGGGTCCGCTGCTCTTCCGGTGTTCGGAAGTAGCCGTCAAACGGAATGGTTCAGTACGTCACATCCGGTGGAGTGCCGGTAGGGTTGGAAGTCAGGTTTAAGAAGTTGTTTAAAGATTACTTGTTGGAAGATGTTTGAATCAATATTAAAATTCATATTATATAAAAAAACGAAACTACAATTTTCCATCTCGCCTTGCGGTGTGGGATTCAATGCCACGACTTTCACGTATCGCGCATGCTGCTCTTATACACAAGTTATCATATTCGAACGGCAGCAGCAGTTTACAGAAGACCGCAGCCAGTAACAATCACTTCTGTGTTGTGTGCCTACGTGTGAGTAAGGTTTCCAGAGCTTCTGGGGGGTGCTACATTAGTAGCTGGGGTCAAGTCTTCAAGGTAAGGGCGACAGGTCCAGTAACAGTTAGGTCAGTATATGTAGTTCTGTCAGTCTTTTCTTTTATTGAGATTTTCAAATGCAATTAAATACGAAAAAAAAAATCTAAAAAGTTAAACTGAGCATCACCAAAACAAAGATGGAAGAAAAAATCATGGAAGTCAACATTGTACATTCAGAATTTGAAACTTAAAATTTCGTCAAATGTACATGACGGTTGATTTCTTTTTAAAAAACTTCAAAATAAGACAATCCTTGACTAAGGGAATTTTTAAAAATAAAGTTCGTGAATACTTCTTCTCTCTCGCTAACAAATAATGATAATCGTGAATTTGTCAATTGCTGAACCAATTTATTTATCTTCTTAATTTATAGTTATGTAGATATTTGTTTTTATATAAAAATTATCAATATTATGTAAATCTAAGTATACCTTCATATTTTATATATTATATTCTAATTTATTTATATAGTATGTGTATTATTATCGTATATTTAAAAGATACCGTATTGTTATTTTTAATGCTTAATTTATTGTTGTTTAAAATGATTTCTTTTTTTTTCCCCTGTTACCGCACCCATATACAAACTATCTGCATGACCCAAGGGTTGACTGGTAGAGAATGCCCCTAGCATTAAGTCCACCTGTTGTACCTATTTGTGTAATAAAGTTTTTAAATAAATAAATAAGGCATACTCTTTGTACTCGCAATTAAAAGTGTTCATCACCTTAAAGCTTTCTGTGAACCAATTAACAGAACGCTTTTAAATGTTAGCAATAAATTTAGTTTCGGCATCCCTAGTTGTACCCTTTATTTGCTCCATCGAACTTTTAGACTTTTAAAGCGAGCTTTCAGGTCCCGACCAACTTCCCGTGACGTCACTCAGCCTGGTACGAGTTGGAACTCTTCTGGGTAGCTTCTAGAATTGGGCATTGACGTTCAGACTTTCTAGAGGCGGGATACACTTTGACTCTGTTTTAAACCGACTTCAATTTACAGAGTAGTTCTGAATTAGTAAATTCCAAATTTTCATATAATTTATTTGTGTATATTAAACGGATTAAGATAGAGTGATTTTAGTGAAGAAACACAGCTAACTTTTAAGTTTTTTTGTTTACAAAACGGGTTGATTAAAATTTATATAAAACTTAAGGTCAACAAAAAAGCCACGATCGTATTATACTTGTCTTCCTCTTCAAGATAACCTCCATTTAATAATCATAATAAAGGCGCAGGGAAGTGACGAACCCATCGCCCGCTGAGATCTTCGCACCATGAAGAGCGACAACTCTCTATCAGTGCAGTCAGTCTCCCCAGGGCAGCTAGTGGCGGGCTAAATGGGACTGACACCCCTTGAGACCCGTGGCCCTGAGAGTCGACCAGGCCCCTCTCTCTGCTTACCTAAGTTGACCGGTGGGAGTGGACCCCACAGGGGCCGCAGGACTCTCACCTGTGTCTTGCCTTAGCCGGCCGTCCAGAGTGGGGTGTCAGAACTTTATGCTCACATGTTGGAAGTGAAACATGCCTAACTCGTCAGTAGTAACAATAGCCCAGATCTTTTGTTCTTCCACTCCATTCCCTGCACTGACCGGGGCTTGTCCTTGGCTGCATTTTTTAGTGTGTACAGGTATAATCATCGGTTGGTGTAGTATTACATTTAGATTATACATGTCATTTAAATGGCCCCATGCACGCCTCCCAAAAGGACTCTGTAGTCCTGAGATATTGGTAATGACTGATATAATAAATAATATTTTTTGGAGGAAGTAACTGTTTTTATTTGAACAAAACATAATTAAATAAAATTTGAATGTGGAAGCAAAGATTAATTGGCGTTCTACACATATTTGTCATATAGTTGTCCACATTGTTTTGTACCTCATAATAATATAGACAGTAGTAACTCATGCAGTGCAATCTAGAGAGAGCGTAATAAAGCAATGTAGGGCAATACAGAAACTACGAAACTGCTATGCGCGAACGTTCCGAACAGAAAGTATCTCGTTTACGTCTGCAATTTGTTATGTAATCGCAAACGCACGTCGAAACACGCTTTGAACTTTGTGCAGCCCTAACGTCATAGACATAAGAACTAATATTGCAAGTCCGGTGATGTTCTGTTGACCGTACTTACATCTAGATAGCGTTTTCCACGGGATTTTGGTTGGTAAAATTTACTTAACATGTATTCATGTGTTTGTTAGAGGTACAGTCTCTCAAATTAGTTTACTGGTATTACAAACGTACAAAATAAGGGTTAATACAGTAGCATTATATTTTTTTTATTTGTTTACTTATTAATTTCGTATAAGATGGTGCCGCTATGGTGTAGTGGTTTGAAGGTTAGGCCCAAAAAACTCGAAAGAACACTTTTTAGGTCAATTTAAAATAAATAATGGCAAATTAAACTAAAATTATTTGTGCATGGCAAACGTACCTACCAGCACAACATAATAATAATTTATTAGTATCGAAAATAATAGTAATTATATATTTTTTTGTCTTTTATTCAAACAGTTTTGATTGTTTCCTAACATTTGAATAATCAGAGAGATAAAAACAATTTATTTGATAAACAATGTTTGTTTGCTTGCTGGATTTTCACAACGTTTCTTCTAATAGGTATTGTTAGTGTTATGTACGTTTAATATGTATATATTATACAAATTAAATACATCTTTCACTTTAAAATATTGTTTATGTGAATATATTTTGTATAAAATTCTTGCAATACCACAATATATTCCGTCAAATTTCTGGGGTTGACTGACAAAGAATTTCACTTGGTCTTCTTTTGTACTTTTTTAATTGCAAAACTTAAAATAAATATATCTGGCAACTCGCTGCTCGGTACTCCAAGGAAACTTTTAGCAAACGCAAACGCGACAGTTTACGGTCGCGACACCCACTCGAAGTTTCGCACCCGACGCAATAAACGTGCAATTATGCCGACGAGCGCCGCGACAAGTATCGTGCGAGTGCTTCGGGAGTACTTGCGAACTGATACACACGCAAGCACTTATGGAAACTCTGAGTTGGCACGTGTCGTGATATTAATGAGGTATCATTTCTTCTAAAAAAATTAGCGTGAAGAAACATCTTGCTCGTATGGCCCGTATGGCGATGCTCACGGATAGGATATTTCGGTATCAAATCCGTTGTCATCGCGATGTGGTTTCCTCTCTGGCTCACAATCAGGCTGGTATAAGCCAATAAACAGTGCTCCTATTAAAAAAAAACCATAAGAAATTTGTGTCCAGAGCTATGTAAGACTCTTACGTACAAACATATTAGCTGATTCTCCTGCGACAAAAACAATGAGAAAATATCACACAACATCACATATTGCTCTGATTCTGTGGTAAGTAGTTTAAGCACTTATGTTACAGAAATCAGAAACAACGACGGCACCACAACACCCAGACCCGAGACAGAAAAGTTCGTTCTCTATTTGGACCCGACTAGGGATCGAACTCAGACCTCAGAAATGACGCCAAAGTCCGGCCTGCTCGCCTCACAGCTACGGAGGTCGTTGATGTCTGTAGGGCTACAGTACCAATGTAATAAAATAAGTTTAGCGAAGTTAAGTACAATTAATAACAAATTTTACTACAACCCTCTCTTTCCTTCTCTCTTTTTTGTTATTATGCTTCTGTTTTCTTCCGTTCTTTCTTTTTTTGTCACTGCGCTTTTAAGCTTAAGGTTTCGCCAGAATACCGTCACTCTCTCCGGGAAACAGAGAAAGAGAGAAATCCTTCAGTTAATAAAACTCATTCTTCCACCTTTAGAACACAGAGGCAAATGCACGTCAGACTATACAACTTGGTTGGACTATACACCGCCCTTATGTCGAGTGCATAAGAACTACTATTGAACTACAAGTGTTTACCTTAACGTACAGTATTCCTGAATCACATGATCAATGTTAAGTATCTAATTGTCAGACTTACTCTCACCAAAGCGAGCAGAATCACAATAAACCACTAGTACAGCATGAAGTGTCGATGAGTTAGAATGACTCTAAATACGACGTAATTAGAGTTATGTTCGTCTGTGCTATTCTAGCCTACATTCATTATTATTGCTCGTGTATCGCATAAACATGCCACAGTCACATCGTTAACAGTATGCTATGTTAATAAATGGCGCTTACGTCATGTTTGTGAGCGGGCGCTACCTTTGGAGACTAGTCTGCTTCAGCTTACCTATCGAAAATAAATACTAAATTAGGTACTTAATTGTTGAATCACTCATCTTAACAAAACTATGTGACTTGGTCTAATGTGAGCTACACATAGCAATGAGTTAGACACTGCTACTGTCATTAATCTACTGAGTTTCTTACCGGTGCCTTCTTGGTAGATGTAGGTTACGAACTGGCAGTAGAATTATATTCAATGACTATGAATAGTCATTGAATATTTGACGACCTCCGTAGCCGAGAGGCGAGCGGGCCTGACTTTAGCGAGCGCCATCTCTGAGGTTCCGAGTTCGATCCCCGGTCGGGTCAATATGGGAAACGAACTTTTCCATATTGTCTCGGGTCTGGGTGTTGTGGTACCGTTGTTTCTGATTACTGTAACACAAGTGCTTAAGCTACTTACCACAGAATCAGAGCAATGTATGTGATGTTGTCCAATATTTATTTATTTATTTATTTATTTATTTATTTATTTATTTATTTATTTATTTATTTATTTATTTATTTATTTATTTATTTATTTATTTATTTATTTATTTATTTATTTATTTATTTATTTATTTATTTATTTATTTATTTGCTTTTGCCAAAAACCAGACTAGTTTCATATTGTTGTGTCAGTTAATCGAATATAAGGATTGGAGGCACTTGTTTGTGTCTAGTCGGTAAAATTAAAAATAAGCGTACTTCATTAAATAATATAATTATCGTCATGTTTTGATTTGGATTGCACATTAATATTTATTCAAGCAAAATATTTAAATATTTATGAGTTTTAATTCTTCTAAATACCTATGTTAACACTTCAACAAATTAATTAAGACGTCGGAAACGGCTTTGAATATGCAAAATATGTTTTCTCTCTTTCATAATAATGACGGTTGAACAAAGACAAAACATAAACTTTCCGAATCTAAATGACAGCAGTGATTCAGTATTTAGCATTTAAAAAAGTTAAGGCCTTCTATTCTGTTACAAATCTATACTGTGACACCCCGTACAGTAATCCAAATTTAATGATCGCTCTCCATACGAAACACGTAATGCTATATCTTTGTATCGTTTATATTTCAAGTAGTTAAAACGATACGTCTGTCTGTTCATGACAACCCCGTTTTACGATTCAAAAATAAAATACTAGTCATTTGGATTCTGTATTTCGAGCACACTTAAATGTATTTTACAAAGATGATTGAATCGTCTGTCAAGAAAATTGATATCTTTGCATATTTGCGCAAGTACAAAAATGAAATACCAGTTATTTGAAATGTTGGTCTAGTCTATTCATTAAAGTTTCAGTTCAACAACCTCCATTTGATTTATGTATTTCTGATCAAAATTCAAAGTATTTTTCGTTTCTATCCTTTGATGAAGATAAAACCATTTGGGTTCAGCTATACATTATGTACAATATTATGCGGGAAATCGATATTCGAAACAACAAGTACTCTTTATTTTAATCCATGTTTCGAGCCATATTTGTGCCAAATTTCATATCTCTAACTTAAAAAATAAACTTTTCCCAAATATATAATTTTTATTATTATTATATCTGGCCTTGTGACAACTATCAGAGATGCCTCTGGGAAAAAATGATATCTTAATCTCAACGAAGTAAAATAGCGAAGATTCATCACATTGAATAATTCTCGTGGTGCACTCTTATTGAGCTGAGCACCCTCTACATACAATCCACACACTTTATATTATCACGGTCTGGAAGTCCACATTAAGATTTTGTGATAGCTTAAAAATAAACAGTTACATAATATATTGTAGAATATGTGCAGTGCATGTACTATAAATCATAGATGATTATTTAAATGACAAAAATGTATGTATCTAGAATGTCTTTAATAATTGAAAATTTAACTTTGTATATTTTGTTTAAATACCTTATAAAAGGAAACATCGTTACATTTAAAAAATGGAGGTGTCGAGTTTTTTGTCGTTTTTTCTCGACATTGTCAACCTTTAGAACACGGCGGTAATATTGTACTGACAATTAATTTAAAGTGCTTGTAAAGCTAACATGAATAAATATGGTTTTCTACACTATTATATTCTAGTTATTTTGTTCTTATTGTAAAGTGATCCATGTTGGATGAGATACTCATAGAATAATCATTATAGTAATAAATTTTGTGGAGATTTAATAAGTGTTACCAAGTTTTTTTCCTGAATTTAATTCAAAATGTAACGCGACCTCAAACTAACGTTCAGACCTAAGCGCTCAGTCGGTTTTAAATTTACCGGGACTCACTCTTGCGCCACTTACTTCCGCCGACACCGTCCGCGCGCGATCGTTCGCGTTTTAAGAGGGACCCCACACTAGCGTCTTTCGAGCGTCAGCGTCTTGCCGCGCCGACGTTGTTTGGGCGTTGCGTCGACGCGGCGCCCGCTCAGCGTCGACGCGGCGTTTGAGCGGCGCTTGCGCTGGGCGTCCTCTGCACATCGCGTTCGAGCGTCGCGCCGCGCTGACGTCATGTACAGTTATTTAAAAATGGAAATGTAAGATTTGAATAACGCACAATATAATGTTTTATATTGCAGTGATAAATTAATGCTTTCAACTTGTAAAGGAAAAAATATATTTTACCTATTTGACACATGGCACGAAAAGGCAACTTTAGCATTTATTTTCTCGAAAACTAAAAGGACTTAATTGAAAATGGGTTTCTTCGGCAATATGAGCTAGTATTTTAAGCTACATCCATATTTGCTATCAGCTAAAAAGTCTTCTACCTACTGATTCTAAAACACGGGCGGGCCGAAACAATTGAGTTGATCATTGTACTGTTGTCAAAATAAACGCTGCGCAGGCGTCGGGCCGGCGCGGCGCCTGTGGAGCGCAGTCCTGGCGTTCGTCATTTCGACCGCGCCGCTGCGCAAGCGTTGCGTCGGCGTTGCGTCGACGTCGCGTCGGCGTTGCGTGGGCGTCGACGCTCAAAGAACGCTAGTGTGGGGTTACGCTAAATGTGTGCGCTTCCGCCCAACAGTCTGCCCATAACCGCGACGCGCGAACTTCTACCATTTACCGTTTTATTGTGTTTTTATTAGTTTTACCGTTTGTTACCTGTTTACCTGTTTTTACAATATACCTGTGTAGTTTAAACCGTGCCTAGAACTCATTGCTTGCCCAAATTAGTAACCCTTGAGAACATTTTCCCATCATCTCCATACCTACCTATCATAAAAATCATATAAGATAGTTCAGACTGCAGAAGTTAATAAAGATACCTACCCTTGATGAAGGGTTTTTGTTTTTATCAGTTGCTTATAGAAAAGCAGTGGACTTTGGCGTCGCGATAAGCTCCTGGGTTTGGTTTCCAGTCGTGCAAATATGTCAAATTAACTTTTCTAGGTAACAGCATCACCGTCATCAACATCTAAGGCGATTAAGTCCTACGGAAGATTTGAGTGGGTATATCTGCACTGTGAGTTTTTGCGCAAAGAATAACAAACATCCATACAACTCTATACACAAACTTCCACGTATAAAATGTTTCTAAAATCATGACTAAAATTAGTTTATTGATATAATTGTTTTATATAAAAAACACCATTCATACCGTAAATACGATTCCACGGTTCTACAATTCTGTGATAAGTAGCTTTCTGTCGTTTTTGAAACTTCCAGACTTAGTTAATATAGATACTGTGTCATCAGTGCTCACTAATTGACACAACCTTAATTTAAGGGCATCGCTTGACAGAGCGTGAGGGCGCGTCATTACGTTCACGATTAATCGCTAATATTCGATTAATTGCTGACGATTGTCTATCCATTTGAATGGCTGGGTCGTTAGGAGCGAGCTTTGTCGATTGTAATAATATATCTTTGTCTTTCTTCTCGTCTAGTGAGTAATTGTAAATTGTGTTTACATAATTGCTGTTGAAAATAAATTTGAATTCGTTAAGTAAGTATTTTAAGCATCGAGATCGTTAAACTTTGTTTCTGCATACAAATACAAAAAAAAGCTGCATTTTTCTGAAATCTTAAAATTTCTTTTCCAACGTATGGACGTAGTATACAACGTACACATGTTTATACTATATTTTACATAATAGGATATGTAAGTTCATCTTCAAATCTTTAAACATTTTTCTACCTAAGTGTGCGCGTTTTCGACAAAATTGTCCCAATTCCTTCCTCTCCCCATTCTTCGGGGCACTCGATTTTGCCTGGGTAACAGCCTGAGCATGCTCGGCATGGATATCTGCTGCAATCTCAATCAAGGTCAGTACATCGAGAGTCTCATCTCATTAGCACCCAAAAAACTAGGGATTCTGAACAGAGTGCGTCGGTTTTTTACGCCGGACCAGCTTTGTCTTTTATATAAGATTCAAGTCCGGTCTTGCCTGGAATACTGCTCGCATCTCTGGGACGGTTCCGCCAAATACCTCATGGATGCCCTTGATAGGTTGCTGCGACGGGCTGTGCGCATAATTAACGATGAAGAGATCACTGGGAACCTTGAACCTCTTCAACTACGTAGAGACATTGGTTCATTAAGTGTCTTTTATCGGCTTTATCATGGGGAGTGTTCCGAGGAACTATTTTCCCTTATCCCACCCTCTCCTTTCCTACACAGAACCACAAGAGCCGGCCAACGATGTCATCGCTTCACCGTGGAAAATATTCCATCACGAACCAAAAAGTTCGGTAACTCTTATCTTTGCCGGACCATAAAGAAGTGGAACTCGTTACCGGCTCATGTGTTTCCTCTTTCCCTTGACATGGATTCCTTCAAAAGCAGCGTGAAGAAACATCTTGCGGGCCAGTATGGCGATGCTAACGGATAAGATATTTTGATATCAAATCCGTTGTCATCGCGATGTGGGTTCCTCTCTTGCTTACCATCAGGCTGGGAGGAGCCAATATACTGCGCTAGTATAAAAAAAAAATATACATGTTCAGTTTGAACCACCAAAAATGATTTGTTTATTTTACAAAAAAAAATATAAAAAAAAAATTCAACGAAAATGTTAATTGTCTAGATCACTATATATTATTGCGGCAACATCGTTGATTATGGTTTGCGTAATACAAGTGATTCCAATCCAAGTGTGTTTATATTTATTTAAAATAGCGACTTCATTTTAAAAATAACAAGTTTAACTTCAAGTTAAGTTAATGCAATACTTAAGCCTTAACTAGAACACTTTTGTCACCCTTGTTTAAAGTTACGGCTTAATTCAGAGTAGTTAAATCCCCTTCTTTATAATTAGGATCAGGCTTATTAGCGAAGCTCACTAACGCAATTAGTGGAGTGAAATCGTCCCAAATTTCACTATTTACCTTAAGAAGTTCGTCTTCTTAATCTATTTAGAGTATCGAACGTATAACCCTTACTGGTTTTGCCTATGGAAGCTAAATGTTATCTACTATCACGACGACCTCGGTGGCGCAGTGGCTAAGGTGGGCGGCCAAAGCGCGAAAGGTCCCGGGTTCGATTCCCGGTCGGGTCAATTTGGAAAACGAACTATTCTAAATTGACTTGAGTCTGGGTGTGCTGGGATGACGCCCCCAGTTAGTATCCGTCGTCTGGTACTCATAGTACAAGGGAAAACCTTAGTTTGAGACCAGGTGATTGGTGTGATTGTCTGGCGCATTTATTTATTTATCACGAGTGAGTCGAACTTTGATGTGTCTTCCGGTGGTTCCGGGTTCGATAGCAGATCGGATTAATATGAAACACGAACTATTCTACACTGTCCTGAGTCTTGGTATTCAAGATTTCTGAAACACAAGTACTCGAGCCATTTACTACAGAATCAAAGCAATATATCTAAATTGAAAAAAATAATAATTGAATGAAAATACACCATGGCGTCATCAATGGGCGATGAGGAGGTGTGGAGATAATTTAGTGGGTATTCCCTGATCTAGATGAGCGGGGAAGTCCCATACACGATATTGCCTTCCCCGATGCTGCGATCGCCAATACATTAACTACTTTAAAAAATCATCAAGTTAAGTTAATGCTTCTGAGATTTAATGAGATACTAAAAAATCTTGATTATTAACAGGTAACAACTGGGATGACGCCCCCAGTTAGTATCCGTCGTCTGGTACTCATAGTACAAGGGAAAACCTTAGTTTGAGACCAGGTGATTGGTGTGATTGTCTGGCGCATTTATTTATTATTATTATTATTATTATTTATATTATCCTTCTTTAAGTTGCTATTTTTATTATTTTTCTTTTCGTATTTCTTAGACGAACCTATGTTCTATTTGCTACTTTGTACGTTATTGAGTGTGAATTGTTAGTTTAATTCACTCGTTTTTACTTACAAAATACTTACCAAAGTTGGGCAATGCCATTATTCCACCTGCAATCTCTGTTTTTCACTGGGCTGTATTCGTGGATCATTCGTGATTTATCCCAGAGGTCTTCATGGTTAGTATTTGTTCCAGTATATTTGTCTTTATTCGATTTCGTTTGTTATAATGTCTTACCGTAATTCTGCAGGTCATGTAACTTAGTTAAGACTTCGGATCCTGATGTATTGACTGATAACTTTTATTTATCATGTAAGTAAACAACTCACTTTAAACGCGAATGAAGCGCTTTCAAAAATCTAAATTAAATTTTAACTAATCCAAAAAAATATGGTAGGCCTAGAAAGCTCAATTCTCGGATTGGCTGAACTATGTCACACGTTTTCTAACATAGCTCTAGGTTATACTCACCATTTGGCAAGCCAATGCTCATTGTAGTAACGATAAATTGATAATTATTATGAAATTAGCATAGCTTAGAGACCCTACACATGCTGACATTTCTACTTTCAAATTTCGACAACTACAGCATGATCCTTGAGATTGTGACACAAAAATAAATTGATTTGTCCTTTATTGTCGTCACTTCAGTCAAAATGGTAGCTGGTTATATTCCTGACCAACTTTATGTTTGAGTTTTAGTATTCAAACGGTGAGCTACCGATAGCTCAAACATTAACTAACTACTGCTTTCCACTTTAAACAAGTTGTTCATCGCATGTTTCACACACACAGCTTTTGAAATTAATTTAACTATCGAATAACTCACTTCTGTAGAACTCATTAAGAAGTTAAATCTACGAACCTCGGCATAGGTAAGCAAATTTAGATTTGGTAGATTGTGGATGTTGAACATATAATATACGTAGCATAGTAACATATCCAGTGTTTTGGTGAACCAATCTCTATGATGTATTGGACCTGTGAATTATTCAGTAGGCTGATGAGATAGTTTAATATTGTTATTGATGGGGTAAGTCTATCTTTGCACTAATTGCACTATTAATCTTAAGATAATGGTTGCCTATTATTAATGACTGCGATAGAATTACTTGTTACAATGCAATGAGATGCCGCCAACACTAAGCAGTGTACATTCGTAAATCATGCATGAGTTATGGAATTGAAATAACGAACAGTTGTGTAAAATTTTATATTTATTATATAACAAACCGTGTCCAAACCAACAAACCTATAGCTACGTGTCGCTCGCGTCGTTGTCACATAAAAACGTCATCGGCCAAGACCTTGCCCCCCGGCCGGTCATCTTCAAACGTGACCATTTTGTCCCTTCCTTTAGCCCCTTGGACCTTACTCTCCTTCTTATCCCCAAAGGACGATAGATCGTACAATTCTCCGACGCCACTTAGATTGAACTCGCTCAAACTCCTCGGTACAAAATACTCGACGCACTTCTCAGCATGACCAGCCGAACGACGCACAGGAGTATTTCTTTGGAAAGCATCGTCACAATTTGAAGACTTCCTCCGCGGTAGACTGTTGAACTTAGTCGGGTTCAAACTGTCAATCTTAAAGGTCACCTGCTGGCGCTTCTCTTGACTGACGAAAGCTGACGGCCCGGAATCGGCCGTCTCTCTGTGTCAGGATACGACTGACATAGAAATCTTATCATCACAAATCTTCTCTACACTATGTACAGCGCGCGACTTGGAGCCGCCAGCGCAGAGCGCGGTAAAGCTCCTTAGAGCTGAACTCATGTCTTCTTGTATTAGATTAAAACACATCGCAATAACTACTATTCCCACTAAAATGTAGATACAACACACACCGACAGCAATGTCCTCGGCTTTAGCTGACACAGTGCTAGCATACAACCCTGGCTTAAGATCTCCAAATCCTATAGTAGCAAGACTGGAGAAGGAAAAATAGCAGCCGTCTATGAGGCTCCACTTCTCTGTCGCGCGAAACACGAATGTCCCTAACCCTATGTACAGAATGATGAGGAACAGACTAAGCACAATTGGCACTCGGGTATGGTCCCTGCACGTCCAATGGTAGCCGCCACTCAAACTATCCAGGTTCAAAGCCGCCTGGAACGGCGTCCGTTTAGGTCTTTCGGGGAATTTGCTTTTATCACAGTCACTGATTTTGCACTCCGCGGTAAACCGGTTGAGGCAGTCCGCTTTTGTGTGGAAGTCGCCGCTCTTGAGGGTGGAGGGGCAGAGCTTGGAGTAGAGGATGCGGAAGTTTCTGGCGAGAGCCTCGCCGATGGTGGAGAGGTACAGCATTATGATGGGGATCCCGATGCAGGCGTACGTGACTGCAACCAACTTCCCCACCATAGACTGCGGTGTGACGTTCCCATGACCTAGAGAAAATGAAGATATAGAATTATAGACTTTAAAACATTAGCGTTCTTAGGTTTAGTTTTTGGAAATATTTTTTTTTGCAGATTAATAAAACTTGAATGTGTTCAGCCTTAACAAATGAAATGTTCATTTGTAGAGCCTTTTAAGCTATCACTGTTGAGGGACACGATCTGCGACCGCGCCATGCTTGTAAAGAGGTAGTTTTCTCTTTTTATATCTCACACTGAAACAGTATGACGTAGCCCAAAATAAATTAAGCGAAATAATAAATAAGATTATTCCTCTGATTTTATTTTATATAGGTCAGAAATCGATTTTCACTTATATTCAATGGAAATTCAATAGTAATTTAAGTAACCTACTTGAATTAAATATATTAGATGCAAAAATTAAACAAGCTTAATTTTTTTCTTTGGTAAGAAATTGTATTTCATTGTTTTTTTTTAAAACGATATGGAACTCTTTTCAATGTTTAGGTTGTTTAGATTTCTATTGCGTATAAAATGCTTTGATGGCCTAGTGATTTATGTACATAATTATTAACTGTTAGACCTGGGTTCGATTCACGGCTTAAGTAAAAGTATGTATAGTGCTAGGTATTAAGCCGGTACTTATTATTGTTGCCATACTTCATTTAAATTATAGAGGTCTTTGTCCTTTAATGAGATATTAATGAATAAGGCTACTACTATTACTACTCTTACCTATAGTCGTAATGAGTGTTAGGGCGTACAAAAAACTGCTTGAAAACGTCCACCGGTAATCTTCATGCTCGTATGTGATTCTGTTTTCGAGAGACACGCCCCCCTTGATTGTCTTCATCAGCACTTTCTGAAAGTCCATCAACTCCTTAGCAGCTAGCTTCGTCCAGTTTTCCTTGTAAAGGATGTTCAAATCTTCCGTTATTGACCAGAGTCTTTCCACCGTCTTTGAGCGCAGATCACTGCTACTGCTTTGAGAATGGCTCAAGTTTGGTTTTGATGCTGCTACTGCAGTTTCTTCTGTTCCCGTGTTTCCTTCTATGGCTAAGAAGAGGAAACCGCCGAGCAGGTTGTACGTTAGGACCAGAAAGCAAATCGCGAGGCATGTCAGTGGCGACGCTCTTCTCTTATGGGCGCACCGACAACAGAAGAGTCTGGAGTCGTCTATTCCTTTCTTCGAGGTGAAACAACACTTGGCATCCTCTGCAAATGTAATCTCGTTCTTGCAGTAGGCTCGCTTGGACAGCTCTCTGCTGCCTTCTTCTAGCATGATGCGTTAGGTCTGTACCATCGTCGCTTCACCGCACTTTGTACTTCTTGTGGTGTCGAATTTTCTTTATCTTTGGCATTCTAGTTGGCCTTTAGGGGTCGCCGTGGTGAGCTCGGTCTGTAACAAACAAAATTTTCTGTTAGCCCAATTTTTTTTAAATCGGAATCAAGAACAAAGGACGAAGTCTGATAAGGTTTTAGCTTCAGAAAATAAAACTAAGCATAAAATGTATTAAATAACCAAAACCTTGATGAAATCTTATCAATTAGATGTGATCCCACCAAAAACATTCTGTAAAAAAATAGCCAAGTCTCGCTGGAGCAGCTTGTTTATCTCTAAAAAGTAATGAAATCTAGACAAAGTTCTGCCAAGTCTAAGGTTTCTTACTGCGATTTCTTTATTATTATAGTTAATGTTGTGTGACTTGGCCGTTGAAGGGTAAACAAAACCAGGTGGTCCATGACACCATTGTACCAATCTGTCGCCAGACTGTCACGTTTTAATCTTAAGTTCAATAAAAACTTATGTAACATGAAGATAATACACAACAATACCAACAAAATGTATGTTATCAAGTTGGCATTCAATTTGCATGATATTCCTGAAATTGTACATCCATGCGGATAGTTTTGAGTTTTGTATGCCAAAATTGTTAACCATTTTTTGTTTGTTTTACACACATAGAACAAATGCTACAAATGCTGCATTTGTATCCAAAATTGTAAAAACTGTTCGCACAGAAGAATATTTAATCAATCCATATTTTTTAGTTTCAGTTTGTTTGTGCTTTTTTCGTACATTTTACTATTGTAAAATATTGCTGCCTGCAACTTTATGCATTTTTTTTAATAAGGTATCCATCCTTTGTGTTAATGTTAATTCGTAATTCAGTATCAGCTATACTAACCAAAAGCTAATGATAGAGTTAAAAAGTGGCTGAAGGAACTTTGGGCAATAAAACGACGCAACCGCATTGATAGTGGGTACGTTTGATTTGTCTTGACGTTTTCAATTAGGATGAGATTCATGAAACTGAAAGGCGGCAATAGTATATTTGTTATAAGACATTCACTCCAACAAGTTTGTGTTCATTCATCTTGACGAGTGTATTGATCCTAACTAAAATAATGGACGTAGAAAGTGGAAAACGTTTATAAAATTCTCGGATTCTTATCAAGGACTATAGCGAAAGGCTTTCTAAATTTGGAATGATTTCTTTAAACTCTCGACGGAACAGATATGACCTACTCTGTCTCCATAAAATAGTGCATTCAGCTGTAGATGCCCCGGAGTTTCTGTCGTCACTCAATTTTAACACCCGGTATAGATCCCAAACGTATTTGCCTTACGGGTTTATAGAAACAACACCTCCTTTTTCAATCCCATAGTGAGAATGTGTCGCTCATACAATGGGATGGTTCGAGGCGGTACAGAGGTTGATTTGTTTGATAACAATTTTTCTAGATTTAAGAGAGTTGTTTACTGATATATTTAAAAGTGTTTAAGCGTCCTTTTATTGTTAAGCGTTGTGTTACCCATAGTTAAAGAATAAAATATGAACTAGTGTGGAATGGTTAATGCTATTTGTAAGTAAATACAGTTAACTCATGTTGTGTACGCTAATTATGGATCTCTGTCTAGATTAATAGTGATAAGTTTTTTATTTTTTGTGATGTTTATGGCAGTGATCTGTTCGTGTACCAATTTTAAATAAATAAATTTAAATAAATAAATGCGGCTCTACTGAAACTTTCGTTTATGTTTATCTGTAAGTAGAAAATGTTAAGTTAAACTATTATTTACTCTTTAAAGCTATAGAGCTTTAAAGAGTTATAATTGCCATAGGGCAATAATACATTAACACTCAGATTAAATGAGATGACAAGTTGTCCAACATTGAAAGTCAATACAACAAAGTCCAATAGTTTTTTAATTAATTAGGTCTTATATGTACAGTTTTGAGTAATCATTAAATACAATGCAAAGGATTGCCGAGATCAGTAAATACCGATAAGAAACTCAGTAGACAAGTTACAGTAGTAGTTTTTGATTTATTACTAAATGTAGACCACTTTGGACCAAGTCATGTTTTTGTTTTAACGAGTGCAAAAACATTAAGTATTTCTTTTTGAGAAAGAAACTGTAATATACTAGCCCCCAAAGATAGTATCTGTTCTCAAGCATGACGTATGTGCCAGCCATCGTTTCACCCAACTTGTAAAACTTATCAGAGTAAGGGAGACTTAAGGTTACTAAAGAAACTGATTTTGACAGTGTGTGCTAGCCACTTCACGAAGTCAACATTAAAATTGTCACCAAAAGAGGTGATTTTTGTTCAGCACAATACGTAACAAATCACGCGTTGAATGATGAGATAAAACTTTTATCAGCGAAGCCTTCTCAAAATATTAAGCACCAATAAATCAGGGCAGTAAAAAAAGGATTCGGACGATACCGCAGAGAACGTTTACACGGTTCAACAAACGGCGCGAATTTATTTTATTGAACGAAATTGTTTATGACGCGTTAAAATTCCCGTTAGTGTTGATCTGAATGGTGTAACAGGGTTATCGATAGTATTCAGTCGCGATTTACAACTTATAACTATTGTTTAATTTGTTTGTTTTATATAGTTGGGTAGGTGTGCCATCTAATACCTACTTTTTTTAATTACTAAATCTGCTTCATATACGCGTGTAATTTAGTAATCGTTGAGTGCCATAAATACTTTTCCCTTTCGTTATAATTGTTTGAAATTTACAGAAAAAATCGAACGTCGAATGCATTTTTATTTAAATTTTTATGAGCTGCTTATTTTAATACAAAATTGTTATGTTATGTATTTCGTTGATTTGGTATTAAATGTACTAATATAGGTATTATAAGTACATATTTAAAAAATATTGTTAATATTTTTTAGTAAATAAATTACCTAAAAATATGTAACAAAATTAAATGAATATTTTAAAAGTAAAAACCTGATAACGCAGCTCTTTATATTGGACATTCCTTACTTTTTCTTCATTATTATTGTTTGTTGTGAATTTCAGATTGTACGAAACAAAACAGAAGGAAGCGTTTCGCTATTTGAAATACTTTTGTAAAGTTAGCACATCCATGCAACTTTTTACCCTTATTTGCATCTAAGACTAATATGTTTAACAGGCAGTGGTTAAAATTAAAAGCTGCATTTTTATCATAAATCCTAATTTTTTTCTCAAATGGGTGTTCTAAATCAGCATTTCATTAGCTTTACTGCTGGAGAAAAACCAACATGAAATAATAAAATAGAAAATGGGTGAAGTCTAAATCATCAAGCTTACCTAACGCGGAAAAAATATCAAGAATCAGAACTATGTTCCAAAATTCTTATCAATAATTTGCACAAAACCAAACAAAGATCATAATAAAAATAAATTATTTTATCGACAGACGCACAGCACTACGCAACACGTTGGTATTAAAACAAGCTGCCTTGCTGTTCTGAAATATACGAGGGCCCCTCTAAAATCCCCATAGTAAAAGTAATAAACACGTTAATAAAACTGGCATCTGAGTGCGAATGGAAAATGATTTGCCTCTTGGGTTTTGGAGCAGCTCCGAATCGTATGTTTTGCTTTTTTAATAAAAAATTTAAGTCAGCCTCTCAGGCACAGACTTCATCTAAATATATACACCATACACCATACAAGATTATTTACAGGATAAACTATAACAAGCATTATATTATTAGATACAAATAATATAATTCCAATGCTTATTCATAAATAAATATTTTTAAATATGTTAAACCCCTCCCCTCTCCTACGTTGCCGTGCCAAACAGGGTCCATAAATTGTACTTTTAGTTCTAAGCAACTATAATATGTAATACCTACTTAACTTATGGAGTGCAATAAAGAATATGAATATGAATATGAATATATATAAAACAAAGGTGACTGACTGACTGACATAGTAATTAATAAACGCACAGCCGTTCGTATAGACACTGGACGGGTCGGACTGGAATGTGGCATGCAGGTAGATGTTACGACGAAGGCAACCGCTAAAATTTTGATAATTTCCACCCGTAAGGGGATGAAATAGGCGATGAAAGTTTGTATAGATTTTCGTCTGATTGAACTAAAATTAAAGATTGGAACTACTATGATAAAATCGTTTGCTAACTCTCCGCATGACCCAAAGGTTGACTGGTAGAGAATGCCCACAGCAATAAGTCCACCTGTTGTACTTTTTTTATGTGCAATAAAGTTTTTAAATAAATAAATAAATAAAATAGCTTTTGATAAATCAACCCCCATGGAGACAAAATAAGGAATGGAAAACGGTCGGGTCAATACCTATATTGTTTCCTAAAACGCACAGTGCGATTCCCATATTGACCCGACCGGGAATTGAACCCGGGACCTCAGAGTCGCCATCTCTTTAACACAAATTCTTAATTAAGCTACATACTATAGACAGAGAAAGGTATGTGATGTTTGACAATATTTATATTGATTGATTTTATTTATGGTCAGGTGTTCCCCAGCTACCAATTGGCTGACTAGGCTTAACGATTAATATCGAGATGTCAGCCAGGACAAACAGCTTGACGTGCCTTCCGAAGCTCGTAACAAATTTCACTCAATTTGGGCGATGGTCACCCATCCTACACTGGACCACGGTGTGCAACGCTTAACTTTTGGTATCGTTTCCGTTGTTGATATCGCACCCATCCACGAATTCAAATGTCGGACTGAATAAATATCAGAACACAATCAGTTAACGCAAACTCGGTTAGCTGTGAATTCAAAATTAAGGAGTTCTCGGTGATTCGATCATTGTTTGATTTTACTGTTTGTCAAGAAACCTAAAATCTTAATGAGGTTGCCAAGCTTTATCAATTACCGCGAAGATACAAAATATACACGCGTCTGAGAAATGTGGTGTTCTTATCGAGTTGGTGTTGTTGTATTATTCAATTGTGCATCGATTATTAATTGATAGTGTAAATGGGGCCAAACAATCTAAAAATATATTGTACCAACGAACGTATTGATAATTATAATCAATGATATTGATTCCTTCCTATATCTTCGTCATATTCTCCAAATATGCGTGCGAAGCCGCGGCGGGCCGCTAGTATAGATTTAAATTACAGCTGTAATATTAAAATAAATATTACAAATGTAATTTATAAGTATATTTAAAAAATAAACTTGGGCAAGTGTTCTTAAAATTGGTGTAAGAAATGTCCTTTTCAATCACTTTGTAGCAAATGAAAATTGCAAGAAAATAGGCGGAAGTTAACAATTTTTCAATTGTGAAATTTGTTTTTGGGATTGCCAAGAGAAATAAAAATATTCATAATATCGGTTTTCAAAGCACGCTCGAGAATGACCGACTTTGTCGTCAAGTGTAGGTTACCCTCGTCAAATTTTTCTTTTGGCTTTTATTTTCACAGCTTAATAAGGAAAATGTAAAATGTTGTTATTTCCTGGTTATTTGAGATGATTTGATACTAATTTGATTTGATTGGAATTTGTACAATGTTATTGCGCTTTTCTGAGGGGTTGGCAGTGGGTGTCGGAACGATTTAATTTTTACAGTTGTAGGGGAGATCTATGTTTCAATACCCTTGGTATTGAAATAATATGATATGGGGTACCTATATCAGAAAGAAGATTAGCAATCAAATATTTTGCGCGTCAATATTTTTTCCTACTAGCACCTTGACGTTGGTCCTGTTTAGAAGAAGCGCCGCTACAAACTCAACAGATATCCTCTTTTGAAATCAATTATATACCACACAACAAAGTATGCAAATTAATATTAAAGATTAAATAAGTGCAGAAGGACAATTTAATTTTCAACGTATTATTATCATGAAAAGTCTCGTAAAGTGTTCACAAGCCTTTCATAAGATATGTTATGATTCGATTTTGAAATTTGTGCAAGTCAAAAATTTTTTTTTAAGAACCTAGATACTTTTATGAAGCCAAAGTTTTGGTGTTGGAAACTGGGTGGATTTTAAACGTGGGATAGAGGCCATTAAACATATACCTAAAACATATACGTTTAAAGCACATCATAGGATGAGTAGGTATTTAGATTAACCCTTAATCGGAAAACGGGAAATGAGCACCTCAAATTAAACCTTATGACCTTGACTTGAAACCAATGAATTTTGTCGATACTACATGCCTCAATAAGGTTTAAAATAAAACGTGAGAAGGAATTTGAGCACTGGCTAACACAAGCAAAGCCATAAATTGGTTTAAACACAATACCTAGATTTAATCTAGCGCGAACAAATTTGCCTCGGAGCCGATCTGCATGCAGTTGATCCTGGAGACGCGTATAAATCCCTGAACGTAGATTCTTTGGGAAATTGAACCGTTGGAGCTGCACTTTAAAGTGAACTCTCGAAGCTAAGCCAACAGATTTGCTGTCTTAGATTTGGGTCAATAAAAATTTAAGCGTTGGCGTTTGAAGGGATTCTTGGTTTCCAAACTTAAATAAATATACCTTAATACACAGAACACTTATAGAAATTAGTTTTATGGTCAATTATACTATAACTTAGGCGAATTTATCGCTAGAAAACGATCAGATCAGATCTATCAGGCAATCTTAAAATAGTTTCAGTAAAATAGAGTTGACTTATTAAGAAACTTGCAATCTGTATTTTAAATATTTGTCATTGTACTTTCAGGTTATGGTGACCAGGGAACAACAGTCTGAAGAACATCTCAAAGCAAAGAAATAAAATAAATATGACAAACTCTATTTTATGGTCTTAAACTAGAGCATCTCCTTGGTCTATGAGAACCAGACCTGGAGGTAACATCTTCAGGCTAGAACACCATACACACAGACCAGTTGAAAAAACTTTACCTAAATTGACCTGACTTAGAATCGAACCCGGACTTATGCGATATTTGTTCGATGCAATATATTTTTTACGCCAGGGTCGTAAGTCCCATAACTAACAAGCGGGTAATTAATATTTATGCTTATTGGGTAATTATTAACTTTCGAAATTTATTGTTTTAGTCTTAAAAAGGAGAGTTGGTTCTGAACAGTATTAATTTTATTAACTATCGGTTCACCGTGGCTTCGCACGCATTCTATCCCAATTTTACAATGATTCTTCGCTCCTAATGATGTCAGCGTGATATTATACGGCCTAAAGCCTTTCTCGACAAATGGACTAGCAAACACAAAAATAACATTTCAATTCGAAAGTTCCTGAGTCAAACAAACAAACTCTTCAGTTTTATAATATTAGTATAGATAAACATAACCTTTCATTTTTAACTTCACCATAGTCGCTTAACAACATATAGGTAATATCAATACTATAACACGTCTCACACTTGACCAATTTCCTCGCTAGTTTTCCGTAAGTCCGCGTCTTGAAGTAGTCGTTTGTTATTTTCAACGGTTTATGGCTCGCCTAGCGATTATGCCGCAGTAAATATCGACGACATCCGTAGCCGAGAGGCGAGCGTGCTGGACTTTGGCGTCGCGCTTCTTTGAGGTCCCGGGTTCGATCCCCTGTCGGGTGGAAGTGGAATGAGAAACGAACTTTTCTATATTATCTCGGGTCTGGGTGTTGTGGTACCATCGTTGTTTCTGATTTCTGTAACACAAGTGCTTTAGCTACTTTCCACAGAATCAGAGTAATGTTAGCGATGTTGTTAAATATTATTATTATTATTAAATATGACCTCAGTCTGAGAAACGGCAAGAAAAGGCTGAATAAAAGAACAGAGTAGTTATGTATAGTACCTATATATTTCTCTACGGTAGCTTTATGTAGATATAGAAATAAAACAAACGAATTGAATTATGTCAAAACTGAATCTTCGTACTTCATATTGCTGGATGCAGGTCTCATCTATGTGTTTTTTCCAAAGTAAAGTAAATTATAATACACTATAGTATAATACGGTATGTATTACTACACGAGCAAACTCAAAATTCTTTTTCCTGTATTATTATATAGTGTAATTTACTGTAACTTATGAGAGAAGTTTAAACTGATGGTGGTTCAAAATACTTACTTTCAGATGTTTTCTAGGCTAAAATTGAGATATCAACCATATTACGCATTGAAATGTTCAAAATAGTACCTATTTTGTTTCTAATTCTAAGTGTTTCACCTTTTTGTAAGTTGTCCGTAAGCCTATTAAAATTAATAGATCGAGTGTCGTTTTACTTCATTTCTTTGTTGTTTCCAGACTGTAAAAGCTTTGAGTGTGGTGTTCATGCGGCGTCGTTTATGATGATTAATTCTTCGGCTCCGTGGCTAGTGGACAATATGCGGATTGAATATTTTATGAGATTTGTTCCTTGTTTTTGCTGTGATAAGGCTACAAACATTTTTTTTGTTTCACTTTCATTATTACGCTTAGTTGATTTCGCTTACTTTGTTAAGGTTGATGTTTTTGGCACTAAAGCCGATAAATTCGGTTTGAGTTTTAGTTTTTTTATGTTTACTTTTTCTGAAATGTCGATTTCTTGCAATACGGTGTCATTTGTTATAAATTAATTGCTATATTCTTTTTTGCACGTAACATAAGCATGGTGAAGTGGCAAAAATATCCTCCCAAAACCACGAAAAGTCCTGGATTTGATTCCCAGTTTTAGGTATGCTTCCCAAATTCGGAAAGCTATGGGTGTTTTATATTTTGTGTGGGAGACATTAGACCAAAATGAACATATACACAATTACACACACTCACACACACACATACACGCGCGCGCATTCACGCAAACATTGACACGCACGCATAGAATCACATTCATCCATATGAGACTGGGCTTTCCTTTTTAATTATTCATAATTCATAATTCATAATCTTTATTGTGCATGAAATCAGGTACATATTTATAGATCTTCTTTAAACATTCGGTTCTCCAACTTCTACCTTTACAGGTGTATGCACATTATTGTAATAGTAGACATTTATTAATTTGATGCAACTGTCAGCCTTCAACAGCCACAACATGCTCTCGAATAACATCTCACGAGGGTAGGGATAATCTGAAAACCAGCGCTGCCCGGGATCCATTCTCGAGACAGCATTAGCTGAGCTTTTTTCCTTTTGTCTTATAAACAATCCAATTATGTTTGAAACAGATTATGTTTTATGTTTTGTTTGTAAGTTGAATCAATAAATGTTTTTCTTTCTTTAAAATTTGCTGTGCATTTTTTTACAAAAATTTAAATCTTATTTGATGTGGCGCAGTAGTTATAAAATAAAAATAATTTAAATCATGAAGTGTAAATTAATTAATGCTTAAATATTGACTTCCATTTATTTTGCAATCAAAACTATAACGATTCGAACAAACAAAATGTTCGCTGCAACATTATGTTCCACTAACTAATTTAATCAGCCGTCATTAATTAAGCTTTATGACAAACCAAATTGTCTAGTTCGTATGTTTGCACAACGTAAATTGGTGCACTGCGGTCCGGCTTGTAATCAGGACGAATAAACCATTTTGTTTCTGTTTGAACGCAACTTAATTCTAGAACCACTCAAAGCGTATGTATTCCTTGTAACGTCATTTAACGCTAAATATAAAGGTAAAATGAAGCGAAATGAGGTATCTTTATTAATATTGTTTTTATTTGAGCATCATAACATAAATAAACAAATGTGACAAGTTTTTCCCTTGACATATGACGATTGGCATTGTGTCAAATATGACTTTGCGTTTTTTTCTGAGTGTCTACGGGTCTAGAACAGTCATATTATTTATAACTAACCGTAATTAAAACGGATCGTTACGGAGAGGTAGCACAACATAATGTACTTGTATCTGCTTCGACAATATTTGTTTTATTACTGTAAAACGCAAAAGTCGACTGTTTTCTGAGTTCTTAATCGTAACCACCAAACTGTCTACTTAAGTAGTTAAGGGACAAAACAAAAGACAAATAGACCTTTCAAGTTACAGCTAAATGAAATACCAATTAGCACTTAAAACGACGATCGATCAGCCGGACAAATTGCAGCCTTTCATTACTTCGCCAAATAAAGAGCCGTCCATTGTCTGCGTCCGCTGAGCTCGAGCCATTTGTCACCGCGACTAAGGCCTACAATGCGGGGACAAAGCGAAGATACAGTTCGGTGAGTCGGGTTCGGAGCGAACTTTTGTTTTAAATCCTAAGTACATAAATTTAGTGAAGAGATGTGTTTACGTTACTCTTTTTTTAGGTGTGTGGAAAACTGTACGAAGATTTGAAATGATATCGCGCAAAAATTTAGAAAAAAACATGGATTCTAACAAACAGGCCTAGCATACGCAACGCGACTAAATTTTATCGCGCTCTTAACAACTGTCAAAATCGATTGAAGTCAGTGCGGCAGCTGCTGATTGGCTAAAAATACGAGTACGGTGTGCTATTAGCTAATCAACAGTACCGAAACTTTTGTCGTCTCATGCGATAAATTTGACGTATTGTGCATGCTACACGCGAAAGAAACATTACTGGTTGCGTTACTCTCACGACTCGTGCTTATACGAGCTTAGAAGCGCGTCAACGCTCGTACTTGTTGAGCGTGTACCAAAAGGCGCGCTTATACGCGCCTACAAGCACTTCCAGCGATCTTATACGCGCGTGTAAAACACTAGTCTGAAACCGGTCTAACAAATGTGAACCGACTCCAATATTCTTCATTTCGCCTCCGCGCTCATTTTCTTAACAAACCTCATCCCCCGAGCTCCTCCCATGCTCGTGTTTACTGAAGCCGTTTTGCGATTTACCGTTGACTTGTCTACAGCTTCGTAGTGAATGAGAAATTTAATAAGTTGCTGGTGAGGTTCTGTTTTTGGAGTATCTTTGAAATGTAAGACATTAGTTCTGTAGAGGATTTAAAGCTTTAAATATTAGAAATAGAAAAATTTTATCTCCCCTTGCTAACTTGCGGTTAGCTCAGTTGGTAAGAGCAGCACGCGCGATACGTGAAGGTCCTGGGTTCAATTCCCACACCGCAAGGGGAGATATTTTTTTTCTGTTTCTAATATTTAAGTTCGCTAGTACGGCGTATAGTACTATAAAAATAATAAAATCGATTTAAAGCTTTTATAGTTAAGCCTTCATGAGCCACTGTTGGGCCCAGTATCACCCTATTTAAAATCATGTTGCAATTCCTGTAAGGCCTTCTTAATTAAAAACAAATTATTGTATTTAACAACAATGGTTGCTAGCCTAATCACCACACTTATTAAATGTGAGTTGGTATTCACAAGCCTGAGCTATGTGCGAAATACTCAAACGTATTTTGCACGAGCCGGGAACCAAATTGAAGACCCCGCCATCCTGACCCAGTGGCGACGACATCTCAAAATACTGGAACACAGCGAAAGCAATACTAGGCTCACGTTAAGGTGCCTTCAATATGATACAATGATACAAAAAAGGGATTCATTTCATTCATTTCACCATGCTGACCGGATGTGAACTTGAATAAAAATGCATTCCATTTAACCCTTGTTTTGACTATGGGAAAGTATTTTTGGACGCTATACTGCATGCAGTCCTTGAGGAAAGGCAGTTGTGTCTGTGTGAGCCCTTCTTTCCCCCAAAAGTCCCGTGAAGATGAAAAAACTACCATCAGCTATCATCAGTTCTTTACCAAAAACAGAACAAAAGAAGTAAGTGCAATTACGCTTCCATTTAACCAAAGTAGGCAGTTAACCCTATAAAGCCCAGATTTAACATCCTCATGTGATTTCCAAAGAACGGAGACTTTTGTGATAAATTACACTAAATGAGGTTAAAATATTCTCAAACCTGGCTGCTACTGCAGTTGATCTGCAAGAACATCAGAACATGTAATTGAAAACCATTCAATAATTGCACCATTAGTCTAGCTATAACTCGAGACTGACGAACTGAGCTAGATGTATAGAAGTCGTCTGAACCTCGTCGGTTTCAATAAGCGAGGCGCCCGCTTCAAATTATCCGCAGCCATCGCTGATTAATGGTGATTCAGTTGCAGTAGTAATTTGGAATTACACTAGTTAGTCGCTTCGCTTTTTAGTATGGTAGGAAATAAGTCCTGTGGTCTTTCATCAGAAGGGCAATCGTCTGGATTTATAGTATTAATTAGATTGGCGGCGATAAAAAATGCGTCTACAATCTTGCAAATTCAAGTATCTGTGTATAAATTGAGTTAGGAGCGTAATGCAGGGGCTTGTCAATCTTGGAATGTCGATAAATCGATTTAAATCGATAATCTAAAATACTAAAACTATTCTTATTTCTGTTTACAGTAGTAAGCTATATATTTATTTATGGTGGATCACATCAATAATATTGCATTTTGAATATTGCCTTATTTTAAGTCCTATGATTCGTCCTCCAAGTTCTCATTTTGTTCACTATCAAAATAATCAGCTATTCATTCGAAACAATACTTAAATTCTCATTTAATCTCCCTGAAAATGTATTGTTCCCAAGTACTACGCGCATTGTTAGAGCATTCTGAGGTAAGTTGCTATCCCCAAATTGAATAATCTAATTGTAACAAGTCTAAAGTGCTCCCAACTTAATTGAACTACTCTACTTTAGCTGCTATTTCAGTGTACATTTGTGAGTTTCCAAAGAACCAACAATGGTTTTACAGAAATTACAGAGCAAATAAGAATAAACCTATACTAATATTATAAATACCAAATTAACTCTGTCTGTCTGTCCGGCTTTCACGCCTAAACCACTAAACTGATTTTGCTGGATAAGTATAATTATATGTATACGTTGAACCTCTAGAACGAACATAGGCTTCTTTTTGTTTTGAAAATAAGGAGGATGGGGGTAGTACCACCCTTGAAAGTTTGTATGGGAAAATGTTTATTTTTTAACTTTGAGATATAAAATTTGGCACAAATATAGGTCGAAACATGGATAAACATATGGGCTACTTTTTGTTTCGAGTATTAGCGGAGATAAGGGTAAAACTGACCATGACAGTATGTAGTCCACGAGTACTGCATTTGTCTTCTAATTAAATAAAAAAAAAAAATATAAAATAGTATAGACAAAATAGAATCCAATTGCAATTACTCGTAAGTTAATATTGTCATTGCCTCGCTTGCATTTTATTGTAATTGGTATTATAGAACTGTGAAAATCATTCAACAAACAAACAAATAATTTGAACGCATTTTACATAGATGTAATGAAATGTACATTAACCATATTGTTTTTTTACAAATACCTTCAAATTGTGTCATAATAAGATACACCGATATTGTTTCATACTGTGTGTTTTTTTTTTATATTACACTTCAAGATTGACCTCATCCCACCTGATGTTAAGTGGTAATGAGGTCCTAGCTTAAGGGTGACAAGTACAGCATAATAAATCTGTTACTGGACTTGTCGTCCTTACCTTGAAGGCTTGACCCCTGCTACTAATGTAGCACCCCCCAGGAGCTCTGGAAACCTAACTCACATGCAGAAACACAACAACATTGAAAAAGTAAAATCTTATTAATCTTATTATAGAATATTGACTTATCCCTGCTAATTTTAAGTTTTCATTGATCATAATATATATTTTTCTATTTAAAAATTTAATTTTAAAACTGTATTTAGTAAATGTATAATTTAATATTTGCACATCGACTAATCGGTCGAATATGTTGGACATATTTACATTTTAAGACCAATCCTGTAACCATGTTCTTGCAAATAAATGATATTATTATTATAACACCGAAGTGATTGTTATTTGGCTACGGTCTTCTGTAAGGTGGAGGTATTTCACCAGTCGGGCTGCTCCAGTTCAAGCGATAAATCGCTATGCCCTACCTCTCTTATGTAGTCATAAGCTAACTTTGTGACGTCATAGTTCTCACCTAATCGCAACCATGTAATACTATGAGTAAGTTTCGTTTTGGCAGGTTTTACCTCAATTAACTTGACAGTCACTATTCTTTCAGTTTGTGAAATAAATGAGGGACACTAAATGTTTGTGAACTAAAACTACAACTTTTTTACTCTTGGAGTCATAATAATGATATCATAAATACCATCCTCATTACTGCACGCTTTTACTTGAAGCCTTTGTCATCACGAACAAGACCCGACATGCAAACAGAAACCTAAATACATCATTACAAACTTCAAGAAGATACGCCATACAAATATCAATCTTAAAACTGGAGCTTTAAAGCTTTTTTTCCAAAAACTCACGAAAGCTTTAAAGGTGAGTATGCACTAGGTGCATGTTTTCTAGAGCATCTAATGAACTGTGACATTTTACGTATAGCAGACGCGACGCAAGCGAGAGCGCAAATAAAAGCATTCGATATTATGTTTTTGCTCTCGAACTTTAAAAGTCTCATGTTAGTGAAACATACTACCAACACCATAAACGTGAAGGAAAATCTTGTTAGTTGAAAACGTGAAGGAAAAGTCGTAATTTGAAGGGTCCTGGATTTTGGTATGTGCCTAAGTTGTACCTACAAACATTTATCTCCAAAACATAAATATACAAATTGGACAACATATATACATTTATATATATTGCTCTGATTTTGTGGTAAGCAGCTAAAGCACTTGTGTACAGAAATTAGAAACAACGACGGTACCTCAACATCTAGACCCGAGATAATAAATAAAAAGTTCTTTCCTTTCCGACCGGGGCGGTCGAACCCGGACCCTCAGAGAAGGCGCGAAGTCAAAGTCTGGCCCACTCACCTTTCGGCCACGGAGGTCGTCATACAATAAGTTCTACACTTTACTGAACCGCAGAGGCAAAATATTTACTGTTACAGTGAAAATGTCTCTTTAAGTTGGCTGTGGCATGCATAAGCGTGTTAGCTGAAGCCTCCTATTCTATACAATAGGGTACTTAGCCACAGTATAGATTAGTAAAGTCTGGAGGCAAAGACAAATAATGTATTGTCATCGAAGTTACGTGAGTATAACAAATTTCAACTCAATCGGGCGGATGTTAAATAAAAGCTTGCAATAAAAGCTGGAACAATGCATTCAGTGTGTTTATTTTAATTTCCAACAATTGTAAAGTACATTCAGTATTGATTTGTCATAGTAGGAAAGGAAGTGAACTGCAACATTACACATACATATGTATAAAAGCAGCCAAACAAAAATATAACAACAATAATAATTATAATATTTTTTTCTGCACAAAGTATATTTTCTTCAAGTTACTTTTCATCATTGCTCTATTAATTTTCTCTCTGCTTTATTTTTTTTGTTGCTTGCATCTAATAAAAACCTCATTGTTTTCCTCGATTAAAGCTATTGTTGCTATCAACTTGTATGCGTAAATGTGGGTCAAATAATATAATTAACTCGGTTTTGCAATACTTTTTCACGATATCATTTGTTGTCAGGTGTGCGATTGGCTCTTACTCTTATCTACTATATAAAAATAAGTCGGGTTTTCCTTCCTGACGCTATAACTCCAGGACGCACGAACCGATTTCCACGGTTTTGCATTCGTTGGAAAGGTCTCGGGCTCCGTGAAGTTTATAGCATAGAAAACTTAGGACAAATTTCAACAGAAAAGCGGGAAAATCCTCTAAGGCGAAACGAAGTTCGCCGGGACCGCTAGTTTCTTCATATAAAAAGACCGCTATACTATATATTCCAGACTGTTACATTATTTAGTGTGTAACGTTTTGAGCTAGGCGCGAACATGCCCTGAATGTCTAAGATTACATTACAGCTCCTCAAACTAACTTAATGACGTCAATATTTACCCACGCATACAGCGACGCTATGTGTTTGCGAATGAGCTAAGAATTACTAATGCTGTGAATAATGAACTCCAAATATTGGTGTTTTTGCTTATCAAGCTGTTGAGTTACTTTGACGCTGAAAATAACTTGACAGGTCATTATTAACTGTTATTAAAACACTGACGACCCGACCTGGCTTCGCGTGTGTGTGAACATATTAAGTGTCAGTTTCAAGTTAATCCGACTTATATTATAAACGGGAATGTTAGTGAGATATAATGGATGTCTGGATGTGTTCATTACTCTTTCACGGAAATAATGTAAAAAAAAAGAAATTTAGTAGAAAGATAGATAACATAAACATAAGATACCTGACAGTATTACTACAAATGAAGGTTAACGGGTTGATACAGAAGAAAAATTTCATCACCTACGATACCTTGCGGTTAGCTCAGTTGGAAGAGCAGCACGCGGGATACGTGAAGGTCGTGGGTTCGATTCCCGCACCGCAAAGGGAGATAAAGTTTTTCTGTTTCTAATAACACTTTTTACTCTGAATAACGTGTCATCGAAAATACCCATCGTATGTCCAGACATATGACCAGTATTATGGATGCATGTTTCTTGTTCTTTCACGCTAAAAAAACGTCATTAATTTGGATGACATTGCGTTAAAAGATATATGGAATATTAACACACGGAATACTATTTATTACGAAATAACGCGATTACATTTGCTGGTATGTTGTACCTACTACTTGTAATAAATATGTCAAAATGACTCTGTGGGACTTATTTATCTGGAACATAAGAACTATTATATATTTTTTTTATATTGGCAAGCGTTTTAAAAAGATGAAATTAATCAAAATTAAATGTGTGAGCCCATCCTTTTTGCATAATCTTCAGTAACTATACACAGCTTTTACCTCCCGACTCATTGACACTGATTAAAATATAATATCTATGACTTGGTTCAAAGTTTAAGGTATGTGTAAATGGTATAGCAATAAGTTCGATACTGCTACTTCAACATATCTATAAAGTTTATTATCGATATCTTCTCAGTATCTATCGAGAGGATAGAACGTAATATGTCAATCAGGCATAGCATACGCAATAATATGTCAAATTTATCGCATGAGACAACAAAAGTTGCGTTATTGTTGATTGGCTAATAGCACACCGCACTCGTGTTTTCAGCCAATCAACATCTGACGCACTGACTTCAATCGATTTTGACGTTTGTTAAGAGCGCGATAAAATTTAGTCGCGTTGCGTATGCTAGGCCTGATTGACGATTAAATTTGTTGTCTATCAAGCAATATTTGATGTGAATTGCTAAAATCAAAAACGTCATTCATGCCAACCGATGAAGTCAGTTCTTGCCGAATATCGTGATGTGTTGTCACGTGTGTATTCAAGAAAAAAAAATGTAACAGAAAAACCTTGATTTTGTCACAAAAAGGCAAAAGAGCATTGACAAGCAGAAAAAGAACAAAGTGATTACAAAGTACGGAACCAACAAAACTACCGGAGGAGCCAGTGAGCCGCAAAAGTGAGGAGCCGCGACCCTCGTCACGGCACTCGGTGACCGACGTCACGACTTGGCACGTCATAATGTTACGTCATGTCACGACTCCCTGTCGTGAACTAGACGTGCGCCATTGCGCCAACTCAGTTTGCATTGCGCCAACTCAGCTTGTGTTGGATTAACTCATTTGGTCAAGGATGTGTTGGTTGGGGTGGTCCAGGTCGAAATACCTCCTTGTGTGCCTGCTTGTTATTGGTTCATGATTCTCGCAAATTCGAGGGAAGTGGTAGGAAGGATGCCTGATGCACTGGGCAACGAAGGCAAGCGACGTCCTTCTTAGGATATCTCTAGTGGACGACCGAAGTTCCGACGCGAAGGGCCTTCTTCTTGAAGAGGGGTCGTGGATGGCGGCGGTAGGGAGTGATTTTCGCCCGAGATCAGAAGGGTCTAAAGAAAATAGTACAGCGCGAGCAATAAAGTTTCATTTTTATTAAAGATATTAGTTGATAGTTGTTAGTAAAATAATTTATAAAATTTTTACTTTTGAAAATAAAAACAAATGACAAGAAATTTACTAGCGAGTAGCTGAAGTTTTATCCTGTTTATCATAGAATAAGTTAAAATGACTTAGTAGATACACTTATTTACAAAACGTCGGTATCGGATTCGAATATAAAACTTACGTTTATCAAGAGATAAACGTAGTTTTCAAAGGTTGAACCAAAGAACCTTAAACGATTGAGTAGAGACAAAACATAGACTTCCCGATTAGGAATCGTCTAATGTTTGTGAATCAGCTCGATTAAATAGAACCCAAATACAACAATTTAGGTTCTATTTAATCGATTAGCAAAAATAATAACCTAAATAATAGGTTGAGCATAAATTTAATAAGTGAGCCACTTGGGCTTCGGCGACTTGTGGCTGTCAGTATTTCTGTCATCCAAATAATTAAAAAGGTGTCTGTGAAATTATTTGCCGTTGTGTTTTAATGTAGTTGGCGCAGTTTCATTTCTCACACATCCGTTGCGCCTCGGCGCAATAAAATAATCGTAAGTTAGTGAGTTAGCGCAAGGAACTTTGCTGAGTTACGCACGTCTACGCGAACTTGTCTCCAAGTGACTTGTCATACAGCATCGTGTGAGGAATGAGTAATGTAGCAAATGTGTTCCGTTCACGCCAACACCAATTCTGAATGGTTTTATTATTCTTGCGGTCGTGAAATCGTAAAGCGAGAGGACGGGACCACGAACATAACATAAAGGGAATGTCAATCTGTGGTTAAATAGATTTTGGTAGACAGGTGTATCATAACGTAATATATTTTTTAAAGTAAAATATTTTGTGGGCTTTTTAAGCGTGGATCTTGAAAGTTACTACATAGTATACTATGATTTGGTTATATTTTCAACATAATAAAAAAAAATAGTATTTGTATTTCCAAAAGGCAACAATGAAATTAAAATTAATTATTAGTCTAGTTTTGCAATAAGCTAGGTAAATTTGAAAGCAAAATCAAAAAGATTATCCGATGGTCATAAAATTTTCTGATGTAACCTTTCAATCACAGAATTATTTTTAATGCATGTCGTGCACTTATAAAGTGCAATGCAATAAAATTAATTTATCCATCTATCTATAAACTTTGCATCATAACTAGACAGAGATTAAAGACTTCTTTAAAGGGCAAGTCCGGCATTAAATATCTTAATAACCTATTAAATAATAAACGCTTAACTTTATAGGAATGTACAGTCGCCGTCAGATATATCGGAGCAGACAAAGTGACCAAATACTTCTGAACAGTTAAAATGTCAAAAAGTTCCATACCAATATATCCACAAGTTACCAAAAATATCTGCCAATAACATCTGAACATTCATAACGTAAATATATGTCACGCACGTCATGTGTCTCATTTAGCCACCTGTATAGATGAGTGTTCAGATATTATTGGTAAGTTGTGTGTATAGAAATTATTGACAAGCATCTGCTCAGATATTATTGAAGTAATGAATGTTCAAATATTAATGGTAACTTGTGGATATATTGGTATGGAACTTTTTGACATTTTAACTGTTCAGAAGTATTTGGTCACTTTGTCTGCTCCGATATATCTGACGGCGATTGTACGTTTGTTACACGTTTACTCAAAATTTAACCAAATTTACCGAATGGATGAAGGTAAAATATGGTAGAAAAGTGAACGAGAATCATCACATTCACTCATATGATAATTTATCAAGATTATCATATCTATTATATGACACCTACTTTTGATGCCGATATAACGCAAACTCGGGCAATAGCTTAGTACGACAATAAACCAAAACGAAAACTTCGTACATTTAAAATGTTTGTCAATGAAAGTATTTTTCTGTCTTCCATTACAGCTTCATATCAAACCCTTTATCCCATTGACCCTTGATTGACAAAGGTGAAGACACGTTTATAGCTCGGTGGCGCCAACATAAACGCGTTTATGCTTTGCTATGATATTTGGTACACGGCTTAGGCATTGCAGGAATCGCCCATCAAAAAGATTTAATATTAATACAGTTTGTTGGAGACTACGCGCCTTCTTACGTGCGAGCGCTGGCCGCAAGTGCTTCAAAAAATAACAATAATTCCGAGCGTCTCTTGTTTTCTATCTGCTTGGAATGACGCACTACGCATTTTTGTTCTACACTTCTTATTTGTTAGCTCCAATTGGGTTTATAAACATCTGGCACGGCAGTGCCCCCGCCAAGACGAGCCAAGCGAATTTGTTATTTAAATACAATGTAACACCACCTACATCTTTTTCTTCAGGCGTGTCAACCTGATACATGTATAGATAGTTACTGTTACTGTGAAAATAACATAAAAATCTTACAACCATTCTTTTTTATCTGTTTTATGGGCGTCTTTCAAAATTTAAAAAAGGTGAACACTGTGTTTTCTGAAAGATTGAAAAAGTTTTTATTTTGACTATTTTTTTATAAGAAGTTTTATTTTAAGTTTTTATTGATTTACTCACACTCGCAAGTCGTGGCAGCCTGTAGCTGAATCTGCCCTTAGCATGTTTATATAATATATATATAAGGTACTTACTGTCATTTGGTGTAAGATTTGTTGGCTGTCCTCAATAATTAAATAAACACTAATTAAATTTTTTTAAACTTAAATGTATCACTAAATATTCTTGCATTCAACACACTATTTATTTTTTCGTGCGTTTTCTATTTGCCGTTCAATATCGCGCAAGTTATTCCTTGTGATTCTTATTGATATCAATATAGGCAAAATTAATACAATAGGTGTACAAATCAAACGCTTTTGTTGTAGAGATATAAATATCTAAATAAATCAAACTCAACCAAATCAATACCCATCGTGTAGGATTTTGTTTAAAGATTTCATTTTATTACAAATGTCGGTCGTCATTTTTAAAATATTAATTTCTTCTAACCTCATCGCAACAATCTATTATATCTATGATTTTATCCTGTAATTCGAGATAAAGAGTATCCTACTTTCGTATCAAATTTTAGTTTAGCTTAGGTACCAAATTCAAATCCGTTTTTTTAGATTTTGCGTAGAAGACATGAATCAAATTTAATGATAGTAGGATCACATGGTATTTAACCCCAATTAAAAAGACTACGTATTATACGAAAGCTGAAAAATCATACATGTTTTTTGTCAAATGGTGTGCATCTAAATTTGATAGTGACATTCTTTTTGTGCCTTTTAATTATCTCCATCCCAACAATAAAGCAGCTGGCTTAAACAAAAGAGAGAGAACAATTGGTTTAAGTATAAATACGTATCTCTTAAAGGACAATGATAAGGCTTTTCGCTGTAGCTCGAGAAATTTCAGCCACGTCCTTTGGGCCCTGGGGACTCCATCGCCAATTAGACCGCACTAGTGGGGGAGCGTGGGTACACTCGGTTTGATTCTTTTTTTTATTTTGAAGCCCTTTGTTACAAAATGGATTAGGGGCACACCGTTGATACGAGTAAGTAATTCTCGTCTCTGAGAATAATTTGGTATTTAACTTGAAAATTTTTAAACCCTTGATTTGGTTTTGGTTGATTGTACAAAGAAGTACAGTAGGTGGACTTCGTGCTAGGGGCATTCTCTACCAGTAAAGCCTTGGGTGATGCAAAAGGTTTGTTTATACCCAGATACGTAACCACAATTTCATTACAGATAGCGAGATTTTGTAAATTACATACGTTCAACAATGTTTGAAATTACTGAATAGGTCTTGATCGGTTCTTTTTCAGGTAGATAGCGAATGTAATATGAAGTGTAATAATAATAATTTATTTAAATCAAGATAACACAACACAATAGATCTCCCATTTGTGTTAGTGTAGTAATGTAGTGAAAAGACAAAACGAAGCCCCTTCGCGCTATTTTACCAATCGTTTGCTACTTACATTAATAAATGCACCAATCTAAGCAGCAAGTTTCAGTAAATGGTGTTGTGGTGGTTCTGGTTGAACCGACTTTCCCACAGCACCATCATCAAAAGGCGATGAAGTCCAACCGGGGGGTTTTAGTGGGTAGTCTCTGCCTTTCCCGAAGTAGAAGGGTCCCACACACGCCGTCATCTTTCCTCAGATAGTGATACGGTTCGTCAAAGAATGTTCCCCCGAAAAAAAAGGCTTCAGTAAATGGACGAAATGCTTCGTAATAGGAAAGTCATATCTCTCCGCAATAGTCTCCAGGATACTGTTGGGATGAGTCCGTACTCACATTAACTAAATTATATACGCGAACGAATCTGCAAGCTCAACTAGTATCAATGTAATTACGAAAGCGTCGACATCAAAAACATGAGTTCCGAACACCGTTATCTGAACAGCAGGGCGTCTCCATTGTACTCGACCACCAAGCTGCTTCAATTCGTATGCAAGTGACATTTTACTGGCATTAAGAGGGGAAGTTGAGTTTGTACAATGATTTATGGGAGAGACTTAATTTTCGTTAACATTTTTTCTATTAAACTTTCTTAAATTCCTTACGGACTGGAGTGTTTGAAATAATTGAGAGCTAAACTTAAGTGAAGTTCAATCACTCAGACTTCAGATGAAGGCTTCGTCTGTGTCAATACATAGGTAAGTATGACTGAAATGAATTAATAAAACTGTAACTACAATTAAACTCGTTCTATGCTCTTAGAATATTTTAGGACGAAGCAACGACTATGTACACAATGTATGTACATATCGGTTACTCACTAAATCAATTACTTATAAACCAAAAGTAGTATCAAAATAAAAAAAAATCGGAATCGGTCCACAAACCACGGAGTTATGCCCGAACACACATAAATAATAATAATAAATAAGTCGAATTGAGAACCTCCTCCTTTTTTTGAAGTAGGCTAAAAACTAAATATATTGACATATAAACGGCATAGCCAATAGGGCTGTGGAGGTCGGACCACAGCAGTCGCTTACAATAACAATACATTAGTGTAAGGTGTATTAGCACCTTATGCACCATGTGACTTGCAAATAATTAAATAAAATTAAATAGTGTCGATACAATTTTTAGCACTAAAATATCTTAATTTATTTCATAAGTAATCTAATATACAAAGTTCCAACATAAAAAATAAACATAAGTTCGCTATTTCCAATCATAGGCCTCGTAACATCAGTAGAAACTTAATTAAAATAAGTTTAAAAAAAATCAACAAGCTACTGCAATGCATTATTGACTTATATGAAATAAATATTGAAATGATAAACTAAAGTATATATTATGGCCATGATTATCTGCTCGCTAGCACACTATATTTTCAGGTTTTTTCTAATCCTAAATTATGTAAATATTCGGATAACTTTTGACTATCTCACCGGATTCTTCTCAGTAGGTTTAGTTTCTAAACCGTCTGTATGTTCACTTTTGGTTTATATTCATTTTGACCAGGCAGAAGTTTTACTTATTGAACATGAATAAATTAATTGATTCTGATTGTGATCATATTCAACACGCACAGTGAGGCTTTTCATACAGAGTTGAAAAGTACAACAACAATTAAATAATATGTATCATTTGTTTTTATAAGTATATCGATAGGTGGCGTCATATCAATGTAGTAACGATGGCTCAGAACCAGGTTATAATAATATTGATGCCATATATTTGTAAAGAAGAATAAACACTCAATAGCACCAATGGCATAGTAAATTGTGAAACTATCAAAAGTCTAAAATTATCGATATTCCTGTCAATAGCACCTCATATCTGAACAACACTATTGTTAATTTGTAGGCGTAATTACCTGCTTTCTGGTTATAATCCCGTATCAAAAACATATCTAGACAGACTATATTTTCAGTCTTAGATTTAACCTTAACATGTTTTAATACTCACTAAAAACCTTTCAAGTAGTAAAATGCCGTGTTTTGTTACTGCGTTTATTTAACACATTTGCCGCCAACCCGCTTCTCTAACAACAGTGTCCGTGACGTAAATGGAGCCTACATTTGACGCCCTCTGTGCTCAAAGCAGCTCACTGGGCTGGGCGGGACTTGTTGTTCTCTTTAGACGTGACATTTATAACGTGACATTTATAACGTGTGCGGGAATGGAGTCGTGTACTGCAACTGCTGTGTAATTGTGTAATAATAACAAACAGATATTGTTATTTTTACTGTTTTTTAACGAGGAAGTTTCTCAATTTGAGCACAAATATTTTATTTGTGTTTCGTGGGTAACAATATCATTCATAAACCGATTATGATGATTTTTTTTGTTCGAAACAAGGTGTTTGACGAATGAGAGTGATAGAAGGCTTAATCCTGTCTGAAGTCATATTTTTCCGGTGCCATTTTTGGACGCATTTTAGCATTTACAAAATCATTGATCGAAGCGTCTATACTATGAAATCGGTTAAAAAAACATTAAATTGAAGGCTTAATTATCTGCTTGCTGGCTAGCACCCAGTATAAAAACATATCTAGGCTAACCATATTTTTAGTCTTAGAATTAAAAAACAAACCCTCATTTTATGTCTAACCCGTTAAAATCAAGCAGTAAACTGCCATTTTTTTTAACTAGGTTTATTTAACACATTTGCCGCCAACCTGCTTCTCTAACAACAGTGTCCGTGACGTAAATAGAGCCTACATTTGACGCCCTCTGTGCTCAAAGCAGCTCGCTGGGCCGGGCGAGACTTGTTGTTCTCTTTAGAGATGACATTTATCGGGTGTGCGCGAATTGACTCACATACTGCATTTGCTGTGTAATTTGTTTAAAAATAACATAGGTCCACTGTTATTTTTATTGTTTTTAAACGGCTTTAAAAAGGTTACTCAATTCGACCATATGTATTTTTTGTGTGCTGACCACTTCATATTTTTGTTGGAAATTAAATATTTCAACGTTGATACTATGATAAGGCTACAAGAATCTGATAAGTATCCCAGAAAAATCGAGGAAAGTCGGTGTTTTTGATAAAGCGATATTTCTAGATGAAAACCATTTATTAAAATGCTAATTAAATCCACTACATGACTAACTTCTTTATAATTAAAACCACATCAACATTATGACAATTTGGTACCAGCTTTCTTAAAGTTTGCTTGTACGTCAGTTAATTGTATACTCGTATATTTTCATTTGTCATCTTTTATTAAAAAATGAACAATTTCTATCTAGAACTTTTCGCAAAGCTTTATTTTTTATTAACCCATTTACAGCCAACTAAGTTGTTAAACCTAGTAAGTAGTATTTTGGTTGTGAATGGAGCTTAGTCTCAGCCATCCGACGTTCTCTGTTCCTTAATACAGTTGATACCTATACATTTAATTTGTTTATTGGGAGAGCTAGAAATTCAGATATCATGATATGAAAAAAAGAAACATAATAATACCCACGCCTGCCCACGAGTTCGTGCGCGTGGACTTAGATTTTTCTAGCAATAAATGAAGACGGTCGGTTTTGCCCCTACCTTCCCTAATATTCGAAACAAAAAGTAGTTCATCTTTCAATGTAAGTTTCGAGCTATATTTGGATACAACGACGGTATAACAACACCCAGATCCAAGTCAATATACAAAAGTTCGTTTCCCATAATGAGCCGACCGGGAATCGAACTCGGGACCTCAGAGATGTCGTGACGTCAAAGTCTGACCCGCTCGCCTCTCAGCTACGGAGGTCGTCAATAATTACAAAATATAAATAAATAAATAAATATTGGACAACATCACATACATTGCTCTGATTCTGTGGTAAGTAGCTTAAGCACTTGTTACAGAAATCAGAAACAACGACGGTACCACAACACCCAGACCCGAGACAATATAGAAAAGTTCGTTTCCTATATTGACCCGACCGGGGATCGAACCCGGGACCTCAGAGATAACGCGACGCCTAAGTCCGGCACGCTAACCTCTCGGCTACGGAGGTCGTCAAAATTACAAATAATTCTACATTTGATTAGCAGTAAGAGTGCTAGGTTCTAGTTGATGCTTCTATTCAGGATTTTTTCTCGTGTCTGGGCTATTTATTTTACTGTAGACATGATAAACATCCAAACAAGAACGATATTATTTTGTGATTCAGCATTTTCCTGTTAAAATGATTAACACCCAACAATTATGACTCAAAGAGAGAAAATAACCACATAATGACCTAACCAAAAATAACAATGACCGCCATTTTCACTTTCAAAGAAAAAATTTAAATTCTCCCTTTATGGGCCCAACAAAACACACCTTTCAAAAGATCCCGCGTAAAACGAGCAAAAAATTAACGCTCAAATTACGACATCAAACCGTGATTGTGAGACCATCAATTTGTTCCGACAAAAAAGACGCCAACTCATTGGCCTGAAAAAGATGTAGTGCCCGAAAATATTAAATTACCGAGTTGAACCCACCTGGAAGCGTTAATCTTCGGCGCTGTCCATCAACACCCCTCCCCCTCCCTGCTCAGGGTGGCCCAGACCCCATAAAAATGACATTAACCCCGTTTCGTCTTAGGTGTATTCATGGATTCGATTAAGGGTGGGTAGATTATCAGATGGTCCTGAAGATAAAGCTTCGACTGAGTATTTGGTTTGGGAGAAATTTCAGCTAGTCGTATTTAATGCTAATTTTGCGAATAACATGTTTAAGAGAGTTTGGAGTGTTATACAAAACAGTTTGTTTGTGTGTACAAAAAATGTTTGTTTAAGGGGCGAAATGCAATACTGTTAATTGTTAATTGCAAAATAACTACTGCCTGACCGCAAATTTTAAGTAAAGTATCTAATTTTTGAAAAGTAAATTTTAAATATCAAGTTTCTTGCCCGCTCTCAATGATAAATAACCATTTAACTACTAATACTTTTATTCGTTATTAGAAAATACCTAATTGTTGTGGGTTTGAATTGATTGAACTATTTCATGAAAATTTTACCAGTTTGGTCAAGACATTGCAGGATCGAATTGTGTGTGTGTAAACACATCTTACATCTGTCAACTATCTGTCAACAATGATGTTTTACTGGACAGAAGATATTTGGAGTCTTGATAATGATCAAAATAAGTCTGGTGTCTTTTTTAGGGATTTTCGAGGTCCGGTGGTTATCGCTCCAAAATAATAACTGGGATCATCAAATCAGAATTAATAAATAACTTTAACGGGTCGCGGGCTCAGTATGAATCTTCTGCTAAAATACACGAATACACTAGAGATGAATAAGATTTGCATATTATTATAACTATCACTTTTTATAGTCCTTCTTGGATAAAAAGCTAACACTTTTGGAACTCATCAGTATGCCATTCACGGAAAAACGTCCGTCGTAACAATAACCTACGTATTGCGGAATAAAATGCTCCCAAAATACGATAAGTAGAGAAACCCTCCCATCTCCATAATCGCTTGTAAGTAAAAACGTGAATCCGGCAGGTAGTGAGGTAAGAACGCCGTAACTCTCGCGAGGCATTTTGCAATTCTACGACGCCATTAGGCTCCGCGCCTACTTACCATGTTTAAATCTTCTCACCGCGATACAATTGTGATCAGGATTTTCATCGGGGAGATTGAAACCAGTACTTACTTATGCTTTAAATTCTTTTGTCTTATTTCTTGCAAATGAATTAAAAAGGAGATAGAATCCACCCCTGAAGAATCCTCAAGCAAATTAACTGTAAATAATTTTAGCTTAGACTTACTTTATTTTAAACATAGCCTTTGATGAAGCGAGACGAAATAAGAATATTAGCATTACAAATGTTAACATTACTTTGGAAACAAATCTAAAATCTTCTAAGAAAAAGTAGTTTTTAATAGAATCAAAAGCTTATTGCATTACACAGGACTGGAAAATTGAGTAAAAGTTTTAGTATATAATAAAACCGTGTTACGTATTCTTGCAGATTCAAGTAGCGCCCATAAAATATAAAATGTACTCTGAATCTACCATTTTCAGCTCATAATGGGTTGTAAGTAAAAACCAGAACGGTTTACTATGGCTCCATAATTCTCGACGCTTTGCAATTCTACGACAGCATTAGAAGAATCCCAGAGAATGAAAAATTGTTTTTCGGCATTTTCTGGATTTATATTTGGGTTTTGGTATGGAAGTTTCATAAAAGGTCTTTGAAGTAGAAATTTGAGGGTATTATTTTGTAACTTAATATTAAATTATACTTAACTTAAGAACTTTAAGTAGTTTAAACGCCTCGATGTATTAGATATATGATCCAACCAACCCGCATTTTTCTTGTCCTTATTTTTGCAACATTAAACTGATTTAATACGTTGGAGACCATAAACTCTGCATGTTTTTTTATTACTAATCCCATTAAATAACGCCGGCAATGTTAAAAATTTGATATGTCTGTCTGTCTGTATGTGGATCCAAATGAAAAAACAGATTAAGATTTTTTTGAAGCAATGGAAAATACTTATTTTGACACAATTCCCTCAATACAGGTGTACAAAAGGATTAGTACTTCACTATATTAAGTTCTTGAGCCGTAAACAAAAGCCCTAAAATCAAATTATTGGGGATTTTTAAATTTTTAAGTTATTTTTTTAATTTATGAACAAGATAAAAGTGATTTTTAAAGATGATTATATTTCAAACACATTAAAATGCGGTTTATACATATAAGGACCCAAAATTTAGTTTTCCTGCTATAAAAGCAAAGAGTAGCACTTTATTTTTTTGCTTCCAAATGTATTACTTTGATTTTAGTCGTACCGTAGTGGCTTTCAACTAAGGCAACACTACGAAATGTTTCATAGACTTGTACAATATTTATTGCAAGCTCTATGCTTTCTTGGCTGTCCTTAAATAAATAAACACGTGTGTGTTAACCAATAACTGTACATTATCCAATTAGCTAACAAGAAATTCCAAATGGTCGTTTTAACGTATTATTTCTAACTTCAAAATACATAAACACGAATCCAAAATTGCTCCATCCTTTAAGTGTAGCCTTGAGCTTGTTAACAATTCGTTGAAGCCGATTTTCTTATCCGAAATACCCAAGTCTTAAGTACTTAGAAGTTTTACTTTTATAGATTTTTTACGTTCCAACTTTTTTGTGCTCTCATTTAAGTCTTCTATTCGTCAAAAGTGAAACAGTTTTAAGATGGGAAAACCTTTGTTATCAGATGTTTTTAAATTTTAACTTAACTTTGCAAAAAATTTAACAAGCGTGGCGTTGCTCTCTGGATTAAGTTTCTATCAGAAAAAACAAGCTTAAGAAAATGTAACTCCAAATCACATTAAAATTAATTTTCTTCATTATTTCATGTTAGTTAAAATATGCATGCTTTGATTCTTGTTTGTTTGGTGATTGAAAGTGAAGTGAGTCTTAATATTTTTAAATGTTCGCTTCTTTTTAGCCTCTAACATCACATCATGTAACATCACAACATCTGTCATCTACGTAAAAGTTGTTAGAAGATCGCTTTTAAATACCTAAATATTTTATTATTTTAAAGAAACAGAAAATTTTTGTCTCATCTTGCGATATGAAATTTGAATCCACGACCTTCGCGTAACACGTGTGCTGGTCTTCCAACTGAGCTAACCGCAAGTTATCGTAGGCGGTAAATTTTTACGTGATTGTCGTGACTTCTAATCCCATACCTCAAAGGGAGATGTAATTTTTCTGTTTCTGTAAAATATTTAAAGCTCGCCAATGAGGCACTATTTAAAGCAGTAACATTTTTGTTTTACAAGTTCGTAATAATAATAACCTAGCTACAGACGCAAATTAACATATCTGTGGGGGCAGAGTAAAGATATCAAATATACATGTTCTCTGTCTGCGAAAATGTCGGAAATTTTTAGTTCAAACTCCAGGGATCTAAACTAATTTGAAAGCGTGTTGAAAAGTTTATTCGTCAAACAAAACACGATGAAACCCTGACGCTTACGCTACGTGTGTGCCCCGCGGATACAATCAGAAGCTAGTCAGAGTATACTTCGCTTTTGTTTCACCCTTATGCGGTTGGCATAAGAACTGATATCAAACTGATTGCACCTTGACGTGCTGACCGTACATTTTGTATTGTACTTCGAGCGTGTGGCTGTGATTTTTTTAACGAATTGACTTCTTTTTGTATGGGTGTTGCGCTTGTAATGTTATACATTTATAGACATAAACACTTAACAAGCTCTTTAGTATAGCTCCTTTGTGGTTGGCATTAGCACTAATATTAAACTGTGTTGCGGCGCGACTGACCTCCTTGCCGGCCTGGTGCTGGCCGGCAAGGCGACTAGACGATGACATGACTAGAACGTGAGTTTTAAATATGGACAGAACGGTCATGACAGCGACGAGACAAAGTGTGTAATGGAAATATAGTGAGATAATTTGTGTGCTTTTTAGTTACAATTTTTTTTTTATATTGCACTTCAAGATTGACCTAATCCCACCTGATGTTAAATGGTAATGAGGTCCTAGCTTAAGGGTGACAAGTACAGCATAATAAAGCTGTTACTGGACTTGTCGCCCTTACATTGAAGGCTACCCCTGCTACTAATGTAGCACCCCCCAGGAGCTCTGGAAACCTTACTCACACGCAGAAACATAACAACACAGAAGTGATTGTTATTTGGCTGCGGTCTTCTGTAAGGTGGAGGTTTTTCACCAGTCGGGCTGCTCCAGTTCGAGCGATAAATCGCTATGCCCTACCTCTCTCAAGTCTCTTGTGTGCTTTTTAGTTATAAATATATTTATGTCAGTTTAAATCTCGTACTTTATTATAACGACGACGAGACACAACAAACTGGTTGCTCCTGTACATCCAGACTTTACAAAGTGATACCTTTTGTGTAGTGACTCGAGCGCGGTGTATTTAGTTTTAAACAAATTGACTTGTTTTGTCAATAGATCATGCACTCGTAATGTCAGGCATCTACAAACATGAAGGCATACACATTTAACCGGCTCTTTTGTATAGCTGTTATGTGGTTGGCGTAAGAACTGATATCAAACTGATTGCACCTTGACGTGCTGACCGTACAAATTCGTACATTTTGAAGTATGTGCAACGCGGAGCGATGATTTTAGTGTGAACGAGTTGACTTATTTTTCGATAGAGACAAACGCAATGTTTGTAATGTTATACATGAGGGCTGACACATTGGCTTTAAAATAACATAAGCTTTGTAGCCATCACTGTTTTTTTAATAGATGGGTTAATTGTCCCGAGTCCGATCTCCGTATCCAAAAGGAGAGCGGGCAGGACTTTGACGTCGCGCCATCTCTGAGGTCCCAGGTTCGATCCCCGGTCCAGTCAATACGGGAAACAAACTTTTCTATATTGTCTCGGGTATTGTGGAACCGTCGTGTTTTCAGATTTCTGTAACACAAGTACTTAAGCTGAGAATTAGAGCAATGTATGTAATGCTGTCCAATATAACAAAGCATGTAAATAAACAATACAATACATAGGTGCAGACAGATAATTCAATTTTTCCATCTATAATAGTCATAATATAAAGGTATATTGTAAGTTAAATTCCTTTGTGTTGCCTTTCTAAGTCCATACTCCTGTTAGTCACTGATTCTACAAATTACTAAGCTCTCTAAAATCACAATGCTACATCATGTTCAAATTCGTCACCATTCATAATTAATTTCGCAGGTAATAAACCAAATAGGCTTCTCAGTTAGGAAGTGAAGATCAAATGCGGGATATTATAATATCATTGTCTCGGGAAGAGTCAATTTGTTTAATCTGATTACTGCCATAATCGCTATTATCGTCGCTATTTAACTCTCAAAATGGATTGGGTGAATGAATAGCTCTGCTTGAATATCTGGCTTTATAATTTTCTAATTACAGTTTGTGGATAAAAGTTCCATTGCAAATAAATGTGTTGCAAAGTCAAAGTCAAAGTCAATCTTTTTTATTCACATAGATTACATTAGTAATACTTATGAATAGTCTTTATATAAAGCAAATGAAGCTACCTCCGGTTCGGAACTCGGCAAGAAACTCAGTAGTTTTTTTTTACAAATGAAAGCTACACTTATTACTAATTTTGCACTAAGACACACAGTTAGTTTGTCAATTGTAAAATAAAAATTAAAAATAAATTATTGAAAAAAAAAATAAATAAAAATAAAACAAAAGTATTTGTAAGTTAAATTAAATTAACTGTGTAGGACTTACATGCGTCAACGGGCCCAATACTGACATTGATTGAGAAAATGTGTCATACTATATTTTTAAAATAATACAAAACACGCAAGTACAGGTGAGCAGGCTAGGTCGTGATCCACACGTTCTTGTCATTCAAATACTCTTCTACATTGTAGTAGCCTTTCTTCAAAAGACAACGTTTGACAAATGTCTTAAATTTGTATGAAGGTAACTCAACAATAACTTGAGGGAGTTTTAAACATTTTTATACTTAAAGCAACAAATGAATTACCTATTTTATGTAGTCTACGCTTAGGAACAGCAAGCTTGTTTTTATTTCTGGTGTTAATGCTATGATTGTCTGATTTTTTTGGAAAAGTAGGTATGCAAGTTTTTGTATACATGCATTAAACAGTCGAGAATGTATTGAGATGCGACTGTTAAGATGTTAATTTCCTTAAATAATTCTTTCAGCGAGTCACGCGGTCCTAGCTTGTAAATGGCTCGGATGGCCCTCTTTTGTAATACAAAGATAGTTTGAATATCGGCCGCAGATCCCCATAACAGCAGACCATATGACATAACGCTGTGAAAATAGCTAAAATAAACCAATCTCGCTGTTTCCACATCTGTTAAATACCATATCTTTCACTTGCGAAATATGTTTTTTGAAACATCCGATTAAAGATAGATCGTATAACTTATGTGGCAAAAGTTTGTGGATAAAAGTTTCTTTGAAGTACATATAAATGTATTGGACTTGCAAAATGTATTTTTTAAACAACTACATACGTAATAAGTTGTGTAGCAAAACCATGAGCTACTAATTCTAATTCTTTTAATCACAATTCAGATAAATTCGTACGCCAAATTGACGTGACCGAGATTCAAACCAAGATACTTTGACTGAAGTTAGACGGTCATTAAATGCATTCACCGACTTAGGCTTTGAGTAATAATTATTATGCCAGTTGTTTGAAGTTGATAAAGTGTTTATTTTTGTAGGGATTATTACTTTTATATATTATATTTACCCTTCACATTATTAATTTATTATATTCTTTGCAATAATCAAAGTTGGTTTTCCATAATGACTTGAGCGGGAATCGAACACGGTACCGCAAAGATGACGCAAAACCAAAGTCTTTCGGCAGCGCAGGTTGACAAAGTAAACTAAGGTGACACTACTTGTACTAAACCAACAGTTACATGAATAGACCAATTATAACGTTCATATACTAAGAAGCACTAAAAAAGTAAAAGACAGAGGCTCGAACGGTCCCAGGTTCGATTCTCGGTCAAGTCAATATAGGAAACGACGTCACCAGTTATAATCCACCGTCTGGTACATATAGCACAAAGAAAGTCCTAAGTTTGAGACCAGTTATTGGTCTGATTGTCTAGAGAAATCATTGTTTACTTTGGCAACTCCGAAGTAGCGAATTAAAAGGCTTAAAAGGTTGACGTTTCGCTCCAGTAATTGAGCTTTTGATACGCTCTCTTTCGAAGTTCACTAAAGAAATGCACTCTTAATATCAAAGTACGATACCCACTTCAGAATTAAAACTTAAGCTCAGTTGGTAGGAGCGGCACGCGCGATACGTGAAGGTCGTGGGTTCGATTCCCACAACGCAAGGGGAGATACAATTTTTCTGTTTCTAATAATTAAAACTTAAAAGCTAGTAAGCTCCGAATAATATTAGCAGTTTTCCATAACCTCATGAACTAAACCTTCCACAGTTTGTTAAGGGAAACTAAACCTTTACATATATCTTCTTACATTTACCTTTATCAACGTTACAGGAGACCCAAAGGCTGGCTGCTACCTCGCCCAGCGTCTTTCAATCGCCATTCAGCGAGGTAATGCAGCCTGCATTTTAGGTACCTTACCACAGGGACCATCTTTATTTATTTAAAATATTGTTTTATTTATTAATTATAGTTTGATCTTTTTGTAAGCTAGTGTTATCTTAAGTTTATTTGTTTTGTTTATGTAATAAATCACCTGTGGTTTATAATTAGTTCATGTAAGTGATTTAGTAAATAAATTTAATATAACTAACCTTTACATTATATAAGAAATGGAATATGTAACTGTACATATTTATGTATGCGTATTAAATTACATTATCATGTTCTGATACTTAGGTATCTTTTATAATAATATTTTCTCAATTTATATCTTGCACAGCCGTACCCTTTACTTAATATCTACTATTTCCTCTTCCCAAAGGTTATCTGAAAGAGATCGCTTTCTAGCAATAAGACCGCCAAATTTTTTACACTGATTCTGCATCTTTGTTTAAATTGTAACTACTTAATGTAAATGCTAGTATATGTTTACATATATTTGTATTGAAATATAAATTATGTGTTTTAATTTTATGTTTTAACACGTTTTTTTCTCTTAATATTGTCTGTAAAACCAATTATTGCAAGTTTTCTATGCATTATAGTGTACTAGCTGTGCCCGTGACTTCGTTTGCGTGGACTACATCCTTTCATAGTCGGTTTTACCCCTTTCTCCCCTAATATTCGAAACAAAAAGTAGTCTATATTTTAATTCAAGTTTCGAGGTATATTTGTGCCAAATTTCATATCTCTAACTTCAAAAATAATCATTTTTCCATATAAACTTTCAAAGGTGGTATTACCCCCATCCCCCCCTTATTTTCTAATAAAATATATAGCCTATGTCCGTTCTTGAGATTCAACGTATACCTATACCAAATTTCATCAAAATCGGTTGTATGGTTTAAGCAGGAAAGCGTAACAGACAGACAGACAGACGGACATACAGAGTTACTTTCGCATTTATAATATTAGTAGGGATTTATCTGTTATTATTTCAGGAAACCAATACGGTTAAACTATTCGCGGAATGGCAGTCTTTGTCCCCTTTGTGACATCGGGAGCGGTGTCCGGTCGGTTCTGATCGAATTCCCCATCGAACCCGCTCAGTGGCGCCGCGAGTGTAAACGCATTACCGGAACATCAGCGGAAAAGCCTCTATTTGCAAACTAGGCGAAATGTTGCCACAGTATACCTGAAAACAGTAGCTCATTACATGTACAACACTACAAATCTATACTAGCGGTCCGCCACGGCTTTGCTCGTGAACTATCCCTGTTTTGGGCTTATTTTTCGCTTCTTCTTCTTCGTCGCTCTTATCGGTCGCAACGTGTTGTTATATAACCTATAAAGCCATCCTTAAAAATGGATTATCGAAAAAAAACATTTATTTTCAATTCAAACCAGTAATTTATGGAATTATCGCGTTCAAACAAACATACAAACTTTGACAAAAAGAGGTCTGTAATGTTTTCTTTTCATCATTAGTCAGGTCAATAGCAATTAACAGAAAAATGTTATTATTTTTATAATAGATTCCTTATGGTTTTTTTGCCAGTTAAACCTACAAAGTTCACCGAAAAATACAGTTGTGATGCAACTAAATGCCTTAAGTGAAATCTCGGGGGATAAAATAAAATACATATATTAGATTATTGTCTTATATATTAGAACTACTTCCAATACATGTCTTTTATATTTTTTTCCAATATTTACAAAAATGATATATTATTTTAGTACAAATTTAAATCTCTCACTATTTTCTTTTTTTACTTTCTAAAGGATATTTTCTTACAATTATTTCAAACGAAACATTTGTATCGAATCATAACCCAAAGACTAACACCGATTAAAATAAAAAATGTTTAGAAGACGTACTGAAAAATATTCAGATGACTTACTGATCACGTTTCGTATACTGTGACATGCCTCGGCCTCTCCACATTACACGTTGTGCGTCCAAAACGTTGCACCAGCTTTGATTGAATCATTCACGGCTTCAAATGCAATGTAATGGTGAAAAGATTTGTGACAATATAGTTAGATACACTTTGTACACTGAAACTTTAGATAAATTAGTCATTAAAACATACGAGATTATAGAACAATTTAGGTGAACTTATTTGTAGAAAGCAATCTCTTAGAAACGGATAGCTATAACCCTTCAAAATAAAAATTAAAAAAGAAAGAAGAAGTCATCAAAATAAAAACAGAATACGATGAAATGATGAATACATCAAATTTAATATATTATTTAACTTTAAAAATATACGTATACGTAAACCTACATTTACAAATAGTAATAAAGATTTAAACAAATATGAAGGATGAGTGTATGAAATTAAGTTAAATACCAACAAGATTCTTGGATAGAAGCTTCATTTAAATTGAGAATGAAGCATAGTATTTTATTAAGAATTAATTACAAATTGTTTTTGTACCTGTGGTGTATAAAAATAGTACTTGATCATTTTAATTACTCTCCATCAATTGAAATTCTTAAGAGTGTCGATAAATATTTGTACCATTAAGAACATAAAAATAGAGATCAGTTTTTTTTACAACTTCTAACTCTTTGGTGCTACTGTTTGATTGAAGTTAATATGACAGAAATCCATCAATTCAAATTCAAATATTTTTTTATTCAAGTAGGTTACATAAATAATAACACTTTCGAATCGTCATTGAATATAATGCAAAGTAACATTCGTATTATAAATAATACGAATATTTTTATTTATATAATATTTCGTATTGTAACCTCATCAACACTTTTGCTTTTTTTTTATTTTAAAATCCATATGCGGAGATTTGTAATTGGTATAGATCTCTTTTTAATGTAAACGTAGTTATAGTATCTATTTACACTGTCAATCTTCCATATAAATAAATAAAGTGATTATACGAGTCGGATCCAATATCTACCGAGAAGACAACAGTAAGAAACTCAGTTGAGTAACCCGGTAAGAATGTTTTCTTAATTCACTGCCCACGATATATGTAGTCTAACGTGCTCAGCTTTCGTCCATACAAACGTTTAAAAAATAAGCTTCACGCAAAAACATGAACCCGATTTCAATTGGCGACCCCAATTCAGATTTCCAGACCATCGCTGCACGAATCAAAGTCAATGCAATCAGTCCGTCCTTCTTACCGCCAATAACTTGCCCGTGTCCGGCTGACTCCGCAACTCATTACCGCTAACGAGGGGGTCCACACGACCCCCCGGCCCCTCGACCCCCCGACCCCCACCCACGGCCTCACACCGAATTTAAAAAGGCCCACACGCTGACGCGAGAAACATTTGATTGCTCTAAATTACGGCAGCGTGATTTTTACTTTTGTTCCTTTTATACGTGAGACGGTTTCCGAACCGATAATGTGTGGATGTTGTGTACTGGATTTACGAAATGCGTGTACCGATGTCTTATGTTGTACTAGCGTGCCGAACACAGTGGTCCCAAAATCGAACTCCCCTTTCATACAAAGTCAAAATCTATTATTAAAAACAATATATGGAACGTATTAGGGATACAATGTAAATTTTTGATCCTTTTTTTTCTCAATCAATAAATGTTTTTTCCTTTGTTCACTTCATCTTCGTTTTACTCTCATGAACCGATGAGATGGCAGACTGACACAGAAAAAGATGATGCACAGGGCATGGCCTTCCGAGATTTATCTTATATTCACTTAAAATAAATAATGATTAATGTGCCAATAGGTAACTCTACCCTTTCTTTTTAAAAAAAATGAATGTTAAAAGATAAAAGATTTTAAAGCTACTTACCTTCTTTTAGACTCGTGCACACATTTTCCTAAAATGTATTTACATGGAAATACATGTATGTGTGTTGTACATACCTACTATCTAATTTTTTTTCATTTAAGGACAAACATTATTCATTATGGCGACCCCCGTAACTCAGAGGCGAGCGGGCCAATCTTTGGCATCTCGCCATCTCTGAAGTCCCGGGTTCGATACCTAGTCGGATCAACATAGGAAACGAACTTTTCTATATTATCTCGGGTCTGAGTATTGTGGTAGCGTCGTTGTTTCTGATTTCTGTAACACAAGTGTTTAAGCTTCTTACCACAGAGTCAGAGCAATGTATGTGATGTTGTCCATTATTTATTAGGCTGAAGAATATTCATCGGATTTCCATAACTTCATACATGGCCTTCCAAATCTAAAAGCTATAATATAACATCAATAAAGAAACCATCACGTAGAGAAACTCGTGACAAAGTCTCTATCGCACGTTGTATCTTTGAGCTTTTAGACGAGGCAGAGGACGAACGCTTATCTTCAAACAAAAAGGTCTCCAAGCTTATTTGCACGGTAAGTCAGAGCACAATTTCCAACAATAAGAAAAAAACGGCAATAAGGAAATAAGAATAATGCTGGATAAAACGCTCAACCGTTGCGCGCCTTATCAAAAGCGAGACACGCCGAAATAACACTTCTCTCGCTTCGAAATCCCAAAATCGCATATCCATGAATAATTTATTACCCTTTATCCGTTTACTAGATGTTTTTTCGCGGATGTACCTCCTTAATAATGAGCTTTATAACATAGGAACAAGTGTTGGATTGGCGCGGCAGGTCTTGCGAAATTATTAACCGACGTAATTCCGGTCGTGGCCCCGTGGGTTCCTCGGGTCTGTCCCCGTTGGGGCAGGAGCTGGAAATATTTATGGTATTTATCTCACCTGGTCTACGGTTGCGGGTACAGTGCTAACCCATTTTAATTAAAATGTATAGAGGCGTGATTTGTTGGTTGAAAGTTGGATGATACTGTTGTTGTTGTTGTAATTTTGACGACTTCGGTAGTGCAGTGGCTAAAATAGGCGGCCAAAGCGCGATAGATCTCGGGTTCGATTCCCGGTCGGGTCATTTTTACTTGGGTCTGGGTGTGCTGAGATGACGCCCCCAGTTAGTATCCGTCGTCTGGTACTTATAGTAAAAAGGTAAACCTTAGTTTGTGACTAGGTGATTGGTGTGATTGTCTGTCGCATTTATTTATTATTTATTATTTTCTGGAGAATAATACAGTATTACGAAGGTATAGTTTTTGTCCAGGTTTTCCCCTCATCAGGCATATCATAAAACATGATATGGTCAGTGATATGTCTCTTACCACGAAAATTAAATTTCATAGCAATTTTCCACTCCAGTAAGGTTTAAATACATTGCAATACGTTCTTGGTCAGCTAAATATATATATAGTCAATTATTCTACCAACCCCCAGCATGATCTGATGGGTCAGTAGACCAAACTGGTAAGAAAAAGATCAGTTGCCAAATCTATTGACGTGCCCTTCTTACAGCAGGGATCATTTTTCCTCTACCGGTGGTTAGTCGCCGTCCTTCTCAGTACGGAACTGGGGTACGCTCTGCCCCTGGGAGTCCCACACGCGCCATCGCCTTCCCTCAGACGATCGTACGGCCTATCTACGGATTTCCCACCGTCAAAAAAGAGGCTATTTTTCCGAATCAGAAATTTTAGGTTTCTGATTAGGAAAAAACTGAGAGTATAGTTGTATTCATATTTTTATTTCTAACTAAATATTCTGTGAATTGATCTCTTCACATAATCCTACAGCTTTTTACCTAGGTAGAGCGTAAATATTATTTTGGAAACAATATTTACTAAATTGACTTTACTCTGTGACCCGTGTTAAGTTAATAGGGTATAATATATACCCGCCGTATACGACTAATACAATTTGTAAACATAGTGTCTAGTAACATTGTCAGGTGCATTTTTTTTATTGCACTTCAAGATTGATCTCATCCCACCTGATGTTAAGTGGTAATGAGTTAAGGGTGACATGTACAGCATAATAAATTTGTTACTGGACTTGTCGCCCTTACCTTGAAGGATTGACCCATGCTACTAACGTAGCACCCCCCAGGAGCTTCGGAAACCTTACTCACATGCAGGAACACAACAACACAGAAGGGATTGTTATTTGGCTACGGTCTTCTGTAAGGTGGAGGTTTTTCACCAGTCGGGCTGCTCCAGTTCGAGCGATAAATTGCTATGCCCTACCTCTCTTGAATGTAATAAATATAAATATTGGACAGCATTCCATACATGACTCTCTGGTAAGCAACTAAAGCAGTTGTGTTACAGAAATCAAAAACAAAGACTGCACCACAACACCCAGAACCGAGGCAATCGGAAAAGTCGGCTCATATTGACCCAACTGGGGGTCGAAATCGATCGAATCCAGGACTTCACAAATGACAAGAGGTCTTGCCCACTCGCCTCTCAGCTACAGAGGTCGACCAAGTTAAAAATCTACTTACTTAATTCTATTAGTCTTATATCTAAATCCACTTTATAATTTTTTCATAAAATTACCACGGTCCTAAGTATGAGTGCTCATAAAGAAGTGAGTGTTAAGACAACAGACTTACTCTGGCTGCGCGTAAGGGCTCCGACCTTTGCGAAGTATGTTCAGAGGCTTAGGACAAAGACAACATTGATCATAAACTTGGCAGGTCATGCACCCTATTTGTTACTAGCGCCCTGCCGCGGCTTTGCACACGTAGTTACTAACTCCGCTTTGCCAAATTTTCCACTAATTCTTCTCTACTAATGCGTGAAATACTAAATACAGGTATAGTCTTCCCCGAAAATTGTACTATCCAAAACAATTATTTTTTTTGCCAACCAGTCTTAATGCGATAAGCGCATTCAAATAATTAAGCAAACAATAATTTCAGCTTTTTAATATGAGCATAGACTATCCTACCAATTAAAAAATAAATTATTATAGGACTAGATCAAAAACATTTCTACAAATTTTATAGCATTTTAAAGAAACAGAATTTTTTTATCTCTCCTTGCGGTGCGGGATTCGACCTTCACGTATCGCGCGTGCTGCTCTTCCAACTGAGCTAACCGCAAGTTATCGTAGGCGATGAAATTTTCTGCTGTATGAACCAGTTAACTCACAGTAAGTGCCCTCTGCCGAATATGTTTAGAACTACACACTTATCTAAGTATTAACATACTAGATTATTAGACTAGACTATTAGAAATACATTAGTAAAGTAAAGGAAAGCGTAAAACACTATACAAATTATAAAAATTGATCTTACTCATTGTTATATGTAGCTTACAGTAAACCAAGCCATAACAACTATCACAGTATATGAATAAAACAATCAATGTCCTATTAATTACGTCACATTAACATAATCCTCAAAGAAGAAGAAGACAAAATGTCGATGTAACGACCATCGAGGTATAGACTCCGTCTTCAAAGCAGCAACTTCGTGTAATATCATGAATAATGCCGGCCGACATTGTCGTAAATAATAGCCATGGAGCAGATAATATTAGCCCATAATATGAGGCCTCACTTAGGGGAGTTATGACAAATTGCCACAGCGATGCGGATACTTTCTTTTTTTGTTATATTACGATTCGGATGAGGTTGGTGGAAGTTTAGCAAAAATGATCAGGCAATGAAAATCGATGCACGTGACAAATTTAAGTGATTAATTATTAACGATCATTATAAATGTAAATTACCTTTATGCGTAGCATATTCGTCTGCATAGAATTTTTATTAGTAAATATTTTTTTCTGAGGTTCCGGGTTCGATCCCCGGTCGGGTCAATACAGGAAACGAACTTTTCCATATTGTCTCGGGTCTGGGTGTTGTGGTACCGTCCTTGTTTCTGATTTCTGTAACACAAGTGCTTAAGCTACTTACCATAGAATCAGAGCTATGTATGTGATGTTGTCCAATATTTATTACCCGAGAGACATTGTTCTGCTTAACGGCGAATATTTAATTCGAATTGGTTTACAACCACGACCACGTTCGTTTTCTTAAATAATACAATTTTCCGCGCAATTTTTTTATTTTTTTTCTTTCTTTTGTATTTGTTAAGGTAAGACCTTTTCCTGACAATAACAAATACAAAAATAAAGTGAAATTGGTCCAGCTGGTCACGCGTTGATGGTGTGACCCAGAAAATATCAAAAATCAAAGTTACCGCACATACTCCTTATAAAATCAGATATTTGCAGGTGAAAGTCAATCAAAATCCGTTAAGATATTTTTCAACTGTGCCGACCTACGACATGACCTACAAGTCGACACAAATACAGCGTCAGCAGAATTGGCGTAGTAAACAACGCTCCATACGTAATGCGTGACATCGATATCCTACATCGCGATATCAGAGTTTTCGTCGCCACTAAGTATATATACAACAAACCAAGAATGGTAGTTGGGCCTTGGTCCCCGAGCAGATAACACCTAGCTCGGCGGAAGTACTTCCACTTTTAGTAAAGAACATACGTTCCTTACACAACGAATTTCGAAGATATTGCAGGGGCGTATTGGTGACAACTTTGAGTATTACCTATATTTAGTATCCGTATTGTCCTCATACAAAGCCCTGGCAGCTCGACAGTGTAAATACACTCTTTGATAGTCGTGAATTAGATTGCTGTGTGACATCATTACATACCACGGAAGTTCTTGCTATCATCATCAAGCAAACTTTCAAATTAATCACATTATTACGAGTTAGTCCAAAATACGGATTACCCATTAAAACATTTGCGTAATTTTCAGAGGTTGGCCGTAACTTACGTAATTTCACATGAACGCGAGTTCGGGTTGGATCCTCATAAATATTATCATACCAAACATTGCCGTGGGCTCAGATGAGGCGGGGAGGAATGGCCCGGCATTATTTTGATTGTCATTTTTAGGGTTCCGTAACCGATGGGTACAAGGGGACCCTATTATTACGACTCCGCTGACCATCTGCTTCTCCGCATGTCTGTGTGGTAATGGGCCTTTATTTAATCAACCGTGACAAGAAAATTTTCACAGATTGTATTTATTTTCATTTCTTGCCACCTCTGAGGTCCTGGGCTCGATCCCCGGTCGGGTAAATATGGGAAACGAACTTTTTTATATTGTCTCGGGTCTGGATGTTGTGGTACCGTCGTTGTTTATGATTTCTGTAACACATGTGCTTAAGCTACTTAGAATCAAAGCAATGTATGTGATGTTATCAAATATTTATTCATTTATATTGTCCATATAACGAAAAGAAATAGCGAAATCAAAAAATATTTTTAAGAAGCTCTCAAACAATAAACGAAGTTTCAAAGCTATTTAATGAAATTGAAATAAGATCGCTTAAATTATATACTTTGTTTTTCTTCTCGGTAGGATTAGATTCCGAACCGGCTGTAGCTTAAACTTTAGTTCATATTCATTTTGACGAGGCATAAGTGTTACTTGTAACCAACATAAATAAAAGATTTAATTATGACTAAGCGATATCATGTAAAATCAAATTATGTAAAGTTTTGCAGAATAAAGTACAGGTATCTATCCATACATCCAAACATATCTGCTCATAATATTTGCAGGGTTGTACGGAACTCATCGTGCCGGAGTCGATCTCGCACTTGTCTGATTTTTTCTGCTATTTTAGGACGTCGCTTTATCATGCGAAGAAATTTCGCGTTTCAAATGAAAGTGGGAGTTTCTCAGGACTAGATAGTTTGTTTGAAAGCCTCGGGGTAGACTTATGAATGACCGTCCCTATTAAAATTAATGTATTATTTTATATCCTACTTCGAAAGTGATCTTATAGTGATATAAGGAACAATGTTACAACCACTGGATGTCCAAATAAATAAAATAGTGCGGCTCATTCAGCGACTTCTACACCCGCATTGTGCAAATTTCTTTTTAAATACAAAAGCGAGTCAATGATTTTTATAGATTACGGTAATTTGTTGAACATCTAGCAGAACGTAACTTTGAAAATTATATTTATTAAGGATTTAAGCAAAATCTCCGTGCGTTAGATAGATTTGAGCAAACGTTCATTATGATAAATAGAATCCTTAAATATATCACGTTCCCTCGACGCCCCGTGAACGCAAACAAGAGTCAACATGCGTACAGTGAGGTGAATGTCAGCGAGGAAGCTTCGGTATGAACTGTTTAATGTTATTTGACATTTCCGTACGCTTTTATTATAGATAGCCAAATTTTGAAAAAAAAAATAAGAGTTTTTATTGATCACAAATAAATTATGAAAAGAAAGAGATTTAGAAAGTGGGAGTTTAGATAGAGAGAGAGAACAGCTTTCGAGAGTTATATTTATACGGTCCGTATTTAAATGATAGCACTTTTTTGGTGATAAATGAAACCAGCAGATATTTTAATCTGATCAAAATTATGCATTGGCATGATGTGGTATTAAATATTTAATGTAATGATACTTTTTTGAACACTTCGATTTTTCAAATAATTTTTTAAATAAGATTTTTTCAAAATTCAGAAATGAGCTGGACTTGCGCATTATTTTAGTCAACTAACTAACTCCCTACTCATTCTTTCTTAAAGCCACCACAGGAAGTCACCAATATTGGCACCAAGGATAACTATAATAACTAAAGAAGATGATGAAATGCAATATTTGAGTACCAAATATTAAATGATTATGTTTCTTTAAATAAATTTCATCTGTGATTTATCCTTAGATCATCAAATAAGAACATTAAGACTTTAATTAAAAAAATTAGAATTCAATTTAAATAAATGCTAATTTATTTTAAAAGATACGATAAATCAATTAGTTTTTAACGGATGAAATATTCCCCCATATTATAATTGTTAAAAACAGCACTTTTAAAGCCTTATTTTACTCATCATAATTTTATTTATGTTCTTATTGCCATACTTCTGCACTGGTATTACTCCGCTGTATCATGACTTATGTAAGTGGCATGTCTCGTCACTCGTTCAGTGTTTTCGTAAGCCGTGCGATTTGTCAGCTTGTTAAACCCTGCAACTGTTTACACTTCACGTTTTGGAAAAAAATGCAACCCTTTGGTATAAAAAATTGTAAAATGAAATAAAAAACTTGATTAAAATATGTTTTTTTTATCTAAACCAATTTTAACGTTGAATAAAAAACTGTACTGGATTGTGTGTTGTTCTTGTTTGCACGCAAATTAAGTAGTTTTTGAATTTAATTTTGTTATTTTCTTGTGCATTACTACTTTCATAAATTAACGTTAGTAGATAATCGTTCAATTTATAAGTACTGCACGTTTTTCTGATTGTTGCATTATAACTTTTGAAATTGTTATGCACTGCCACTATATTTTAAACTCAAATCCGTTGGATTAACTAAAGAATACCACTTGGCTTTGATTCCATCTTTTGTTCATTTTATATACGTGTCGTAAAGTTTTAATAATATAAAGTTGTTTAAAGTACACCGGTATTTATACCGAAGGTTTGATTCTGTTTTTGGACTATACAGATAAATCCTTACTAATATTTTAAATCGGTAAGTGAGTTTGTTTGTTTGTTTGAATATTTGTTCCGCTTTCACGCCGTAACTTCTGAACCGATTGCTTTGAAATTTTGCAGACGTAAAGTTAGAAGTCCGGATTAAATAATAAAAATTGATATTCCCGAGGGAAAACAAAAATATAGTTTGCTTGATGGTTGGATTGGAGATGGTGCTGTTTTGTTTTATCGTCTTGAGGTATGCGATAGATGGCGCTAGATGGTGGTAACGATGTGTTTTTTAAAATACGTAAGAAGTGGAATGATAGCTTACGCTATATAGTTTTTGAGGTATGCGAAAGCTAGTGTACAATAAATGACAATAACTTTATGGCATTAGCCTTATGATAAACTTCACCCCTCTGAGCGTTCTTGTAAAGAAAAGAGGAACAGACGAACAACGAAGCGATCTCGTCAAGGTTTCTATTCCCTATACAAAGTGTAAGGAACGTATGTTCTTTACTAAAAGTGGAAGTACTTCCGCCGAGCTAGGTGTTATCTGCTCGGGGACCAAGGCCCAACTACCATTCTTGGTTTGTTGTATATATACTTAGTGGCGACGGAAACTCTGATATCGCGATGTAGGATATCGATGTCACGCATTACGTATGGAGCGTTGTTTACTACGCCAATTCTGCTGACGCTGTATTTGTGTCGACTTGTAGGTCATGTCGTAGGTCGACACAAAAGTTTGAAGCTTTAGAAGGTTATAGTAAAAAAAACAATATTCCATTATACATACATTATTTTCCTTAATACAAAATGGTTCCTCGATATGCTGCTAATTTGGAAACTACGCAGCCAGGTACGAGCAAGCAAAGGTGCCTAGACATATATCTATACTATTATTAAAAACCTAAAGAGTTTGTTTGTCCGTTTCTTTGAACGTGCTAATCTCAAAAACTGGTTCCAATTGAAAAAATATTTTCGTATTGGATAGACCATTAAGAGTACGGCCTATATAATATCACTTTTATCAATAGTCAATTATTTAATGGACTGTAAATGAAAAGGTCGTTTTTGGTAGATACGTATTATGACAAGTAATTAAAAAAAAACAAAGCAAACAGACAACATATCAAAATGTTATAAAATAGTATTAATAACAAAAAAGTGCGCGTTCAAGCTCCCTCCCCATTTAAAGTAAAATAAGAACCACTTTTTCACAGGACAGCGAAGTACACCTGTCAGAGTAGCTATATTTAGTAGTGTAAAAACGCAACTCGTTGCGCACATTCACGCTGCCACTACTGTAAGGTTCGAAGAATAAGTATAAATGTTGAAATAACGAGGATAGTACATTTATGTGTACGAGCCTCTAGTTTACTTAAAATAGCGAAAACGTCGTTGGGTGTAAACGCTTCTCTGAGACCGAGTGTGAATTAATTCAAGACGCGTCTTGCCGATTCTGGAGTGTTTGCCGTGGTTCCCGCGGCGCCCGGGAGAGTCAACGACCTTTCCCGTGACGTCAACTAAGAAACCATCAATATTCTTTGAAAGAAAAGATCTATCGATCAAGACAAACAATAAAAAATAACTCTCGGAAGATTTGATTAAATTTTAGAACACTTTTACGTTCAAAACCTAAACAAAATGAGAACGTCATTAAAAAAATAAAACATAACTTGCAAATTACGAGTTATATGATACTTTTTCAATAGAACTACGTTAGTTTTATATCGATGCCAGTAATACGAGGAATTTTAAAATGCGTAGTAAGCTCAGGAGCAGAGGTTTATAAGAAAAAAAAAGAATTCGGTTTTTGCGATATAAACTGATAGCCTTCGTTGAAAATACTGAAATTTTATGAATAAAACTCATGCTTAAAGAGCTTTGCGATAACATTGATTCGTCTTTATCAAGTAAATACAAGTTAAGCCTTATAGCAGTTTTTTGTAATGTAGGTACTTAATTGAGGGCTTTCATTTTATATGCAACACGCAGTTATAATTTATTTAAAGACCTAATGATGGTCTATAAAAGCTGCCAAACTTAATTTATTATGAACGAAAATCGACGGTTAGAAAACATAAGTTAGAACTTATTTTAGGCAACTTAACCAGCTCGTACTTGGCTATCGCCCTTTTCAAATTACTTAGAAAAGCCATAACTTTATGGTTCAAAAATGACGCCATATTGAGTTAAATTTTACATAACTAATTCTAAGATAATTTTTTTGTTGCAAATTTTTTATTATATTTTTTTTGATAATGTAAACAGTGAATGATAAATAATAATGGTAGTGATGCGATGGCATTATTTGATTGTTTATCATCAGATATTGTATCTAACTAGCAACTACATCTAATTGGTAATCTCTGACACGGAAAAACGTAGCACAAACATAATATTAGTACTTGTCTATAAACGAAGCTCCCGTATTCCGTACACACAGTGATCCCCAGTTATTAGTTCTGCGGGACCGGATATTATTTCATCTTTCCCTGACCCAAAAATATTTTCTAAATGTTTAGTTTTGTGTTCTATGTAGGAATATCTGATATATATTATTACTATATGTATTGTCTAGAAGCAATACCGTTTCAATCCGAATGGACTGGGTATGAACAGCTTCTACTAAAGTTTTAAAAAGGATGTTAATTATATTCACTAAACTAAATTGTGTAAATTTCATTAATTGCAAATGTGAATCTTAAGCAATCTCTACGAAAAGCAAAAGTTTTGCTTTCTGTAAATCGCTATCAAATAAATCTATATATAAAATACATAATCGTATTTTTTTGATCAAAAAATTTGTTTTGAATTTCTATTCGAGCAACTTGAAATATTAAAACGAATAAACATTCATAACTGTTGTGAAACAATTTAAATAATGTCACTCTGTTATCTGATTATCATTGATTATTTAATAGTTTCAGAGCATTTTAAAATAGCATTTAAAAGATAATTTTCAATAATTAAATATGGCTGGTGTACCATCTAGTCATCTTTTACGGCATAACGACATACAATTGCTGCTTGGGAAGCAAAATACTTGATCCAGTCATGTCGGCTTCGAACTGACTACAGAAGGCAAGTCTTAAAGGGCGTACAAAACAAGCAAAAGAAAGCATAGGATCAAACCACGAGATCTGTCCAGTTACAAATCATAAATGCAAAAGTTAGTATGGGATAGAAAGATTTATTCGAAATAAACCTGTAAATAAAGATTATATCTTGATGGAATCTGCAAATATACGTCTAACGATAATTTTTGGATATTTTTTATGCTTTCACGCAAAAACTACAAAATGCATTTGATGAAATTTAGAAGCTTAATAATAAAGATACTAGAATAACATATAGCATATGTAATGTAGTATTTCAAAATAATGTAAAAATGCTGGTAACAGCTAGTATATAAAATGTAATGAACTAAATGTTATTGCTAAATAACAAAACGACAACACAGATAATGAATACAAAGTAATAAACATTTTGTACAACAAAAGGCTGATAAAGAAACAACGCAAAATACACCCAATTAGCCGGTAAATACAGGCATTTTTTGTGTGAAAGGCAACAATTAAGCCTAATGGCTGCGTAGATGTGGTTTTGTGTTGGATTAAGACACATTAGCGGAACAATGTGAATATGGGATATTGCCTTGTATAAATACAATTAAATCTAGTTTTGATTGCATATCAATTCAATTATGTAAGGTTCAAAGTTCAATGGTAAATACGAACCATGTTACTGAAAATTACAAACAATAAAATATAATTATTCAGGTAAATGCAACTAAATAGTGGTCACACCACAGGATCACACCCATGTCATTAATATGGCTTTCTACTTCTTACTAACAAATTCTGAGCAATAATTGATGTAGCAAATACTGATGATATACCCTGTTGACCACAATAACACAACGTTTTAATTAATTATATTTGCATTCCTTGTTTTGTTCTTTAATTTTTATCGTTAATGATGGAATATGTGTAAAGTAGTTTATGTGGTCAATATCATTTTATATTTTTTTCTTTTCTCCGTTTTTTTACCCCTTTTTCAAAACACAACTTAAACATACTCGTAACAAAAATCCTAATTGATTAAAAATCTTATATTAATATTATTAGTCTATAAAATACATTTGAAACTTTCTAGTTCTGTTTATCAGAAGTGTGCCATAATAATTACTTTAGTTATGTTACGTTAACTTAACGCAATGAACTTAAGTTGTAATAAACTAAAGTTATAACTTAAGTAAAAGCAATGATTCTGACGCGAACAAGAATCCATTTAAGAAAATATTATTTCCTTAATTTGTGCCAAGCTGCACATCAAAAATTACTTAAGGCAGTTTATTGAAAATGTTTTTATTTAAACTAAAAACTACCTTTACAAACGGCAAGCTTGTGTTTATTTGTATTTGATTAGTTGATACTATAATTTAGACTAATTTAGTAAAAGTAGACCTTTTGTGCATGCAGTAAATCAGTCCATTATACAAGCACCAATGCAGTTTCAATCAGGATAATTCCCATTGATGTCAGAGCCAGTACAATTGTTTCCAGATTTGTCCCATTAGCGACAATTACGGTGTATACCATTACAGTGTGTGTTTCACTAATGGCACGTTTGTAAAGCCATCCGCTCTATTTTATCAGCACTTAGAGTATGTAATGTTTTAGAGTGTCTGTCATCTTCAGAATAGGTATACACACCTATATACATACCATGTGTAAAAATTTGAAGTGAAAGGGGTTTTTTTTGTCTCGTCGAAAAGCTCAATTGATATGATTAAAAAAAAATGTTTGTATAATAAATAAATAAAAAAATAAAATTAATAATTAACAATTATATCAAGTGTTCTGATTACAATTAATAATAATAATGTATAATGCTTAGCTTTGCTTGCTTTCCATGGCCAAAAAGCTAGTGCGCTAAACTTTGGCGTCGCGCCATTTTTGATGTTTCGGGATAGATTCCCGATCGGCTCAGTATGGAAAATTATTTTTTCTATATTGTCTTGGGTCTGGGTATTGTAGTACCGTCGTGGTTCTTAATTTCTGTAACACAAGTGCTTTAGTCACTTACTACAGAATTCGAGCAAAGTATGTAATGTTGTCCGATATTATTTACTCCAAACGTCCCGTTTTCGTCAATATAAGATAGAATAGCGGGAGATAGTCACCCAGAACACTTATGTGAAATTATGTGAAGCCAAAGCGTAGACCAGCTACAGGATGTTCAGACGATTTAAGAAAAACGGCAGAGCCTAGCTTTTTTTAAAGAAGGGAAATGCATTAGTGCACCGGCCCTCCGGGAAAAAAGACAGCGGCGTGTGAGGGACTCCCCCGCTCTCAGAAGAACGGAGACTACCCACCAAAACCCTCACACACCTCTCAGTGCCTACTGACGACGCCATAGGAATATAGTTTAACTTTTTGCCTCAGCCTAGCTGGATAAGGAACGCCGCAAAACAATCACATAAAAAAAATCAAAGAGGCTTAAAATCCAGCACTGGAGTAAAACATGCTAAAAAGAAAAAATCATCAGTAGGATATCGTCAGGATTTCTAAATCATTATCATTGTTTTTGCAGAATCAAGCCCCGTTCAAATTGGCTCGAATTACTTCCGAGTACCGAATGCATCTATTGACATATTCAAACTCGAGCGCAGTGAAAATCCCTCGACAAATAGAGGAGTGTGCATACTTCGATTCCCGGAAAATGTTCGCTTAGTTTTCCCGAGGCGTGAATTTACGACTTACTCTGACAAACTGAGTGCCAACGTTTGGAAAGTCGGGTATTAGTAATTTGACTGTTTGAAACACCTTCGACGTAGGTGGATTAGTTATAAAAAAGAAAATATCTCCATTCATGTAAGCTTTGCAAAAGCATTTATAAATCGTCAGTGCAAATTCAGCATTCTACCGCCATATTCGGTATGTTGATTATTTCGAGAAGGTTCAGCAATAAACTCGACAATATTTTTATACACTTTTAAAATATATATTTTTTTTCTTATACTAGGTATTTAAAAAAATATACAAAGCTAGAGTTTTAAGAATTGAAGGAGATATTCTAGATTTTCTACATTTTTGTCCTTTTATGTGAATGTGATGAGCGCAAATCCAACTTTTAGGCAGATTTTGGGTCGGTGGAACTATGGTAAGCTGTAAAACAAAAAGTATGTTCGATTTGTGTGGAGAATATTTGTGTTTGTTCTGTGTTTGAGTTTTTTTTTATAAATAAATGGGCTAATAAAAAATTACAATATTAATTATCACCACTGCTGCTGGATAAAGGCGATTTTTTTTTTGTATTTTTGTAACAACAGGTAGGCCGTTTATAATGAGTTTATAGTTTTTTGATTTCTGTTAACAATTTATTATATTTATTAAACATTTTTCAATTAAAAACCCGCTTACATATGAACTGTCTATAAATGTCTTTTCTTTCTTACTTTTATTGTTTTTTTTTTAATTAAACATCTTACAACCTAATGCGATAGCCTAGCAATATTACGTCAAATCTAATAATTAATTTGGTAACTTATATTACTTATTTTCTTTTTTACTTATAATTATATCTTAAAGTGTAAAAAGCAATATTTTTTATTATTTAGATTTTTTTTTCTCTTCTCATTTGTGTTAATATTAAGAAAAGGATTTGTTTGCTTTACATAAATATATAAATAACTACGAATAATTTAATAATTGAGTAAGTGCCATATTAGATATAAGATTAATTAATGTTAATAAATAATGATAATAAGCCCTATCATAGTTGCTATGCCCTTGCAGGGCGTCACATGTATACCTTCTACATAAAATAAATAAATAAATAAATATTGGACAACATCACATACAGCACATAACACCTATGTAACTGTTTCTGTAATGTGACATGCAATAAATGATTGATTGATTAAAATACATTGAAACAGCTAAATAAAATACACGTATATTTAAAAAATACAAGTATCTTAGACTGAAGGAAAGTATATGAGACAAATAAACGTTCGAGTATCACCACTAACGATGTAAATATTGTTAAACCCGCCTCGCCCTCGATTGAGCTAATGAATAGAAGCTAATTTACCCACACCTAATATATCTCAACAATCCGGACACAAACCCGTGGCTCCGCGGAAGGCCGCGATCTACTCGGCGATATTAACACTATCTAAATTTTATTACAGTCTGGAAACTAGACATAAATAGCGTATATGACTCAAAATAGTGTAAAGTTCAAAATTGTGTTCGATTACCCAAAATACATATATTTTTCTTGTATCATATAAAAATAAATGTAATGTGGGACAGTTAAAATTTAGCGCGACCTCATTTCCTTGCACTACTAAGTCATTATAAATTTTTATTTATTTATTGTTTCGAAACATACGTTTTCAATGTATTTTGAAAATTAAATTGATGGATTGAATACACTGTTTTTTTATCTTGTGTACCCTTATTTAGAAAACGATTTCTTGAGGCGATCCATAAATTTCAAAAATCGAGCACTAATCATTAAAAAAAATATTCGAGATTTATATATTATGACTTCGCTAATTTATATTCTAAATGTAATTGATGTATTACATTGTAACATATCGCTAACAGAAAAAGTACAAGAAGTGAGTGAGAAAATGTGTAAGCTGTGAACTGTACCCACTGTTGATTCTATTTTTCATAACAAGTTTTTGAGCTACTTACTTTGGAATCTATGTGATGTTGTCTAATTAAATATCAAATTGTTGTCTTTACTCCACGAAAAGATTATATCATGTATATATTGTAATCTACACAATATATGCAGCAAGCATAGCTGTTCAGTTTTTCTCGTCATTACTTCTTGGCTTCCGTACTGTACTAATATTTATATTGCGATATTACCGCAGTATATAAACTGCAAGTTTATTTACTCGCCTGCCCACTATGGCCATAACGATCTTATAAATTACAGGATGCTTTACAAAATTGTGCTCACGGCTTTAAACATTATTCACCGAAGTGACGGTCGGGTTATGAATAATGGCGGGAATTTGTTCATTATCTTCTGCTCTAATGGAATAAATAATACCGAGGATGTCTGCCGGTAAATCCTAAAATGTTAGGTTAAATTCTGACTAGAATCATCAATTAAGGAGGAACTACTGCTTCAAAGATTTGAAAATTACGTAAATCAAAGAAGGATAATTTATTTATTGTAATATTAAGGCACGATCCCTTTCTTGGCTGCAATTACTGGGCCCCATACATTCTCTATAGATTTAGCATAGATTTGGGTGCGAGTTCTTTGCGGACTCCGCAGTTTGCTATTATAAAACTTGGCCCTTAATAAAATTGAAGCAACTGAATGAATACGCAACAGCGCACCATCACGAACAGCTCAGTACTGCCACCTTGCTCAGAATCAGGGCTCGTTCTTGAAGACGCGGAGCGTCGAGAAGTGAGCTGCGCGAAGCAGGCCTTCAGAAATACAAATAAATAGCGATGTTTGTCGCGTTTTTGCAAGCGTTTGTTTGAGTTACACGCGACGAGTGAAGTTGCATCCGATGCGACAAGGAACGCTGTAAATGACGCGGCAAGTGAACTAGTAAGTTCTGCAACTGGGGAACGGGGATGGTTGGTTAAACGATTCTCTACATTTCTATATATTTGAGTACCCGATTGAAACGACATAGGCCGCTTCACGCCCCACCTCATTATAAACGGTTAAAACGCCCAACGCGCCGCAGCACGCGACGCTCAACGCGCCGCGCGAGATGCAACGTGCTGTCAATATGTAATCATACCTTTGAAGTTTTTTAAAGTATATAACCCTAAAACTGAACAAAAACGTTCCTCATTGGATACAAAAAGCCACTATTTTCCAAACCTAAAGTGGACTTATCGCGCTATCAGAAAGGAGCTGACAAAACGGCCGGGAATAGTCCGAATAAGTTATTCACGTGCCGCGCGACCCGCTCCGATCCCGCTAATGTGATTGTCCCGGGAAATAATTCGACCCGGTTAGACATAGGGGGCAGGAGAGGGTAGCTGATTCTGTATAGTTGTATCACCTGTGCCCTCTAAATTGTGTGCGAATGTTTTCCTGCTCTCGTATTAAGTGTAACAAGGTTTGCACCTCACTTTGTCGTAATTACAGCCCGAATGTACCAGACCTGTATAAAAAAGTTTTTACGTATTGGTGTGTGTATATGAATTGGGTTCTATTTTATCGAACATCACAAAAATACTAACCTAAATAAAAGGTTTTACTTTAATAAGTGATCCACTTGGGCGTGGGTGACTTGTAGCTAAGTCAGTATTTCTATCGCCCAAATTAAGAAAATGGTCACCTTTTGTAAAATGATTTCTCATTTGAGATTATGAATCAATGTCTATTTTGAAAGACTTAAAAATGATGTACAGTGTGCTTTATGTTTGACTTGTCTGCCTGTCTGTGTATTTGTCTATGGGGTAGTCCCATACGGATTAACCGATTTTTATGTTTACTTTGTGTTAAAAGTACTGTGCTCTAAAAGATTACGCTCCTTCAAATAAAATTACGAAACAGTCCAAGATTGAGGAAACTATTTACCACCACAACTCAGCATTTACAGTACCATGAATAAAATTTAATCACGAAAGATGCATAATGCATTATCGAGTCTCGGAGTTTACTCGATCGAGCAACCGAGCATTTTATTATTCGCTTTAATCGGGTGTCGCGAACAGGCTGCGATTATTCTATTCGTATTCGTGATAACAAGTTTGCTTTGGAATTTGTGTTGAGTTTTCAATACAGCCTTGTACAAGCTTTTTGCTACAGGGTAAACGATATTAAAAAATACTTTTCCGCAAGTTTGCAGTAGTATACAGCCAGAATAATAAAAAGAGAAATTCAAATACTCGTCTGAATAATAAGACTTGTGTACCGACCTTTATGAATTTGCTGAAACTTCCAACAAATAATGTTGAACGCGTTAGTCAAGTGGCAAACTTATAACTTTGATACGTCCCTATCCCTACTAATCCCTAATATTATAAATGCGAAAAACCCTCTGTCTGTCTGTTTGTCTGTTACGCTTTTCCGCTTAAACCTCTCAACCGATTTTGATGAAATTTGGCATAGGTATACATTGAACCTCAAGAACGGACATAGGCTACTTTTTGTTAGAAAGTAAGGGGGGGGGGGGGTAATGCCACCTTTGAAAGTTTATATGGGACAATGTTTATTTTTTAAGTTAGTGATATGAAAGTTGGCACAAATATAGCTCTATTAAAATCTAGACTACTTTTTGTTTCGAATATTAGGGGAGATAGGGGTAAAACCGACCGTGAAAGGACGTAGTCCACGCGAACGAAGTCGCGGGCACAGCTGGTAGCTAATTATTCAAAAGGTACTATTTATATTGTTTAGGACATAATCTATATGTATGATAATTAAAACCAAAAGATTGTATAAGAAAGGTAAATATTAGATTGATTGTATTCCTTATTATAAGGGCAAATGGTGGTTTTTGCCAGGTCATGCTCGCTCTATTGATTTCTGCCCAACATCACATGGGCTTATAGTTATTTAAGTATAATATCGATGTTTAATAGATAGATATATACACTATATTGCACAGAGATTGGTTTTACAGACATAATAATCAAGTACAATTTAAGCGAGCAATCTCATCTAGACAACCTTTAGGTAGAGGAAATAGTAGATATCGAGAAACGGGTGCGGCCGTGCAAAATATTTATTAAGAAAATATAAACAGGAAACATAAATACCGTAACATGATTAATTAAAAAAAAATACATAGAAAATAATAACATATATATTATATATATATATCGAAGACGATATATATCGTACGGGTGCTACATTAGTAGCAGGGGCCAAGGCTTCAAGGTAAGGGCGACAAGTGCAGTAACAGATTTTCTATGCTGTACTTTTCGCCCTTAAGCTAGGACCTCATTACCACTTAACATCAGGTGCGATGAGATCAATCTTGAAAAGTAATATAAAAAAAAAGAAAATATTATGCCTTGCTCTAAAGTTAGATACTGCTACTGTAACCAATCTACTGAGTTACCGGTGTCTTCTTGGTAGATATAGATTCCGAACTGGCAATAAAATCATTTTGCATTGTATTCAATGACGATTCAAAAGTATTGTATGTAACCAACTTGAATGAAGAAATATTTGGGTTTGAGCTATGGGTCTTAACATAAGTAGGTGTGAACCTAAAATAGCTTTTCAAAAATGCCAATCTAACAAGATCCTGCTAATGGCTTGCCTTTTCTTCAAAATTACTAAAGGAAACAATGACGAAACGACTCGGGTTCATTATAAGAGTGAAATGGTCCGTAATGAAGAATGGCATCAGTCATTATGCCGCGCGTCGCCAACAATAGTTGACATATCTCCATCAATTACTTGGTACTCTAAAATCTTTCTGCTATTTCCTTTGTGCTGAGAGAAATTGAAAGCACAGTCTTTATGAACATTCCAGTTAGTTGAAGCTTCATAATAGTGTTAAGATTGCTGAAGTGCTTAAGGATTACGTGCGTGATTTAAAGGTAAGAAAATGAAAATGGTTTAGAGTGCTATTTATGATGGATAACCAATAGGTGGATATAATGTTGAAAATTTTGTGTGAACTATGTTTTAGTGCACTAAAGATTCTGTACAAATATGTAGAAAAATATATGTGAGTTAAAATTCTTAAAAGTAAAGCCCGTTTATCCGTCCAGAGGACTTTCATACTGACTTCACACCACACTACCCCTTTTATCCCATAAAAGAATGACTTCTAAGAAAAATTTTACACATGTTTTGTGAATTGACGACCTCCGTAGCCGAGAGGCGAGCGTGCCGTACTTTGGCGTCGCGTCATCTCTGAGGTTCCAGGTTCGATCCCCGGTCGGGTCAATGTAAGAAACGAATTTGGGTGTTGCGGTACCGTTTTTTTTTTGACGGGGGGAAATGCGTTGTTGCACCGTACCGTCACCTTGAGGGTGATGGCGTGTGTAGGACTCCCTTTTCAGGGCAGGACCACCCACTAAAACCCCCCGGTTGGACCTTCATTGCCTTAGTGGCGGCGCTATGGGAGATCGGCTAAGCCTTTACTTCCACAACGCCGCTGGCGGAACAGCCGTTTACGCGGCTCCGTCTACTACCCCCATCGTGTTGGGGGGGAGTCTGGGGATGGCCGGTCCAACGGAACCATCCCCACCTCGCAGTAGAGACCGGTGCAATGCCAGCTGAGGTACCGTCGTTGTTTCTGATTTCTGTAACACAAGTGCTTAAGCTACTTACCACAGAATCAGAGCAATGTATGTGATGTTGTCCAATATTAATTTATTTATTATTATAAATTCACGGGCAACGGTTATTCCTTTTCCAAGTCTCTATCTCTTTCAGTAACGTGACGTAACTCGAGGCGAGCGAGGCGATCACGCGCGGCTTGGAGATTAATTCGGAGACCCTGATAATGGTTTACGACCCTTGTAACTGAGCAGCTCTTGGTACCTTCAGCGGTTATATTTTATCTGGAGACGGCACACGATACGATGCGACAATGGAAGGGTTATTCTGCTTTGATGTATCTATAATTGTGAAAGTTTTAATTGAGAGAGGTAGGGCATAGCGATTTCGCTCGACCTAGAGCAGACCGACTGGTGAAATACCTTACAGAAGACCGCAGCCAAATAACAATCACTTGTGTGTTGTTGTATTCCTGCATGTGGGTAAGGTTTCCAGAGCTCCTGGGGGGTGCTACATTAGTAGCAGGGGTCAAGCCTTCAAGGTAAGGGTGACGAGTCCAGTAACAGCTTTATCATGCTGTACTTGTTGCCCTTAGGTAAGGACCTTATTACCACTTAACATCAGGTGGGATGAGGTCAATCTTGAAGTGAAATATAAAAAGAAATGCTATATCAAGATGTCCTGTGATTTGGCTGCTATATATCCTTATTTATATAATAATAAACTATCTGTTCTGGCGAACTTCGTAACGCCTATTTTTTTTTATTTCTAACCTTTTAAACCTTCCCTGGATCTCCATAATTATTTCAAAACCAACATTAGCCGTTGTCAAGATTTATCGAGACTAACGAACAGCGATTCATTTTTATATATAAGACGTGAAAGTAGTTCTGCCTATCTGTCTGTCTGTCTGTCTGTCCGGCTTTCGAGCCTAAGAAGCATATTAACATGTAATTTGACACATGTAATATCTAACCTGAGAATGGACATAGTCTACATTTTAAATGAGGATTACAAAGGGTTGAACACAGGGGTGCAAGTTTCGTCATTTTTAAATCTAGAAACTTGAAAATTGTTTTCGAGATTGGTTATTAAATGTAAAAAAATGGCATTTAAATATTGTAAAAAATTTACCTACTTAATAGGGTAAACTAAAAACGGAATTAAACTTGGTATAAAAATATGCGGATATTTTTGGTCGAATGTTAAAAATGAGTGGCGCGATATTCTTTATACTTTTAATAAGCTGTACATTGGGCAACACCACATCAGATTATTCAAATGGCAAAAATTTGATAAATGTAACGTCGTCTCCACACAAAATTTTCCCTCAAGGGAAAAATAGAGCATACACGGCATGTAATAAAAGCGAATGTTTCAATCTGTATTACGGAACTGTCCCACGAAAAATATCACTCAGCTTGTCAAGAGGATTTTCTTGAAGGCTCTCGAGGAAATGTAGCTCTGTCACGGCCCACTTGACCTTTCAAGGCTATAACTCAGCTCGTCCTTAAACGAGAGCGTTACACTTTCGTGTTTTATTTCTTTTATGAATTTGGTTAAATTTGCATATAACTTACGTTGCTACGTCGATGACATTGTTGTCTCTGCAGATCTGAAAAGATAAAATTCAATTTGAGTTGTGAGTGCAAAAAGGCGGGTTATTACATTCCCTTCAATATCGTTGAGTGAAGCGATGGCTAGCGACGTCATGCTTGTGAACAGGTGCCACCTTTAAGACTGGTCTGCTCTAGTTTACCTCTCGAAAGTAAATTACTTGAGTACTTAATTATTTCATCACTCAATAAAACCTACATGACTTGGTCCAAAGTGTGCTACATATAGCAATAAGTTAGATACTGCTACTGTAACTTATCTGCTGAGATTCTTACCGGTGTCTTTTCGGTAGATATAGGTTTCGAACCGGAAGTGTTTGTGTACCTACTTGAATAAATAAATATTTGAGTCGAGTTGAATTGGTTTTATGCAGGACGTAGTCATTACTGATGATCTTAATTATATTTTTGACTTATTCCTTTTGGTTAGTAATGATATGACGAGGGTTGAATTAATGTAAATTATTGTATACTCGAATATAGCTAGATAAAATTAATTTTCTATTGTGTCTCGTATTCTTTGGATCTTAAATTTGGATAAAAGATATATGAATTATGTGTTTAAAGGCAGATGAAGGACGAAGATGAATTATTGATTCAATGGTTTAAATAGTCGCAACAAACATCGATACGTCCCCATAATAACATATTCATGTATATAATACTCGTATTTGTAGGACCAGGTAGCACAAAGAGCAAACGAGCAGTGGCAAGCAAAAATATAAATATTTGAGCTTTTATGCTGTTCCAACAAGGTTTATATTAGAATAAGGTGGTATATGTGTTAGTGTAGTCCCGACTGTATATTATTTTATTCGAACGATGAATTATAAATATTGGACAACATCACATACATTGCTCGAATTTTATGGTAAGCTAAACACCTGTGTTACTGATATTTGAAACAATGACGGTACCACAACACTTAGACCTGAGGCAATATAGAAAAGTTCGTTTCTCATATTCACTCGACCGGGGATCGAACCCGGGACCTGAGGGATGGCACGACGCCAACCAAAGTCCGGCCCGCTCACCTCTCGGCTACTGAGGACGTCAAAATAAAACTATATGACTTGGTCCAAAGTGTTCTACACATAGCTATAAGTTAGATACTGCTACTGTAACTTATCTGCTGAGTTTCTTACCGGTGTCTTCTCGGTAGATATAGGTTCCGAACCGGAAGTAGAATCATATTGCATTGTATTCAATGACGATTCAAAAGTGTTACATGTAACCTACTTGAATAAAGAAATATTTGAGTTTGAGTTTGAGTCAAAAAAATAGGTTCGTAAACGATAAAGTTATTCGCAAACACACATTAAAATAATCTTAAGATAGAGCCGAAAGGATAAACTCCTTTTTAAATCCATTTATAAAGAATATATAAAATTGACTTTCAAATCTGCAACGAGTGTAAGTCCATCAAAAGAATGCCAAACCAAAGGAAACTCCCACAAAAATAGCCAGAAGGAAACAAAATATAGCTTCGGTAATTGCGATGACGGCGTCCGGGAAATATAAGAAAAGTTCGGGAACTCGTTCAAAGCCTAAAGCAACTCGGTACATCCAGATTGTGGCTAAGTGTATTGCTATTGGAAGTTTCCCGCTGAATCAGTCCTGGGGGAGGCGGGCTCGCTTCTAAGTAGCTGTTGTAGTTTTTTGTCGGCTTAGATCGTGCTTGCCATAATGACTAGAATAGCTGTGGTCCTCTACTTCTCTGGAAGAGGCCTTTACCTTTCATGGAGAGTTCTTGCTAACAAAAAACAAACCTTGAATATTTTTTAATTAAATCATTACAAATAAGTACATTATCTATTAAAATATTATTTTCAAATCTATGAATTACTCAATTCAACTATAAAATATGATTATCAATTATCATAACGTTCATAACGAACTATTTTGTATTATTAATGTCATTAGTTTTTTAAATTTAAATTAAATCTCTATTTATGTTGCACGCCGTACCCATTTCTCACCATCTTCTATGTCCTCAACTTTAAGGTTGTCTGGAAAAGATCGCTTCCTAGATAAGACTGCCTAAATTGTGCTATAATTAATTTGTAAAACCTATTTCCGTAATGTTTTTGTGCAATAAACTATATCTATCTAAATAATATTTCGTTTATTTTTTAAATGTACTAAAATTTGTTGATTTTAAAATTTAAAAACTGTGAATATTTTTTTACGTTATAATGCTCAGTCAAATTTATACCTTCTTTTTTTAAAATCAGTTAAAAAGTAGTCCCAACTGTCTGCTAAACCTCCATTCAGCGTCGATAATCCGAATTTCTTTCTCACGTCGTTCACGCTCTAGTAGGTAGTGTTGTCTTCGTCTCTGGGGATACAGCGGTTTATTCTGACTTCATTCGAGTGTTTGTACAGATTCAGAACGGTTTTGGGCCCTCTGGGTAATTTGTAGGCAATTGTTAGTTTTTGTGTACAACTACGTACACATTCGCGGCTTTCCGTGCTGCTTTGCTTTACGTCGTACGTGTTTAAGAGAGGTAGGGCATAGCGATTTATCGCTCGAACTGGAGCCCGACTGATGAAATACACATAACAATCACTTCTGTGTTGTTGTGTTCCTGCGTGTGAGTAAGGTTTCCAGAGCTCCTTGGGGGTGCTACATTAGTAGCAGGGATCAAGCCTTTAAAGTAAGGATGACAAGTCTAGTAAGAGCTTTATTATGCTGAACTTGTCGCTTTTAAGCTAGGATTATTAAGACCTCATTACCACTTAACATCAGGTGGGATGAGGTCAATTTGGCAGTGTAGTATAAAAAAGCTTATGAAGTTTTAAACGACTTTATTTATTAATTCAAATAAAATTGCTCATAAAATATCAACAGGTGTTGGCTGTGCGGGGCGTTTTTGTTTTCAGTCAGTCATGAAAAGGGTTAACATGATAAATAGTTTATAAAGTGCACATACATTTTTGTGAAATATATTGGAATACATCCATGTATCTTATACCTTATGTCATATCAGTTATATATCTTACTAGCTGCCTGTCACGGCGTTCCACGTTTTTTACAAATTCTGCTGATCTTTCGCTTTAATTGGTCCGCAGCATAGTGCTAAATACCCTATAAACTTTCTCAATAAAGGGATTAGCTTACACAAAAAAAAACAATTCGAATCAGTGTTAATAAATTATGCCAAATTAATTTAGTGATTTCATTTATTATGCTTAATGATATTGTGCTTTTAGACAGTTAAGCCACAAATAAAATCATTTAACATTAGTGTTTAGCTATTTAATGAATATGCCAATTCATGCATGTCCAACGACTGATATACAACATTATGTGAAAAAACAAAAATCGTATCTTAAAAAGGTTCCTTTTTATGCTTGAGGTACGACACCCTATGAAAGAAGCATCTGTCTACGAAGAGTTATATCTCAGACGTTATCAAGTAAAGCTAAGAAATCTTAGCGATTTTGTGACAAATAACTAGTTACCTAAACTATGACTACATATTGAATACGTGCCACGATAATGGCTACAATATATCAACCTAGTGGTTCGCGTTAAAATCAATAAAATCACCTACCTCTGTCAATTCCAGCGCCGTGTCTATAACTCTCGCTAGTCCTACAACTGGACCGATTTACTGTAATCCGTTGAGCGTGGCAAAATGCTAAATCTCAGGCTACAAATCATTTGGTGAGCCGCGATATCAACACAATGTATACGCTACTACAGTCCGGAGACTTCGAAAAATACCCAATAGACGCTTATATATTATGATGACTTGAGCCAAAATAAATAAAAAATAATAAAGAAAGAAGAGCTTATGAATGTGACATGAAATAGTATATAAAGAACAGCAATTTAAAAATAAAATTATATCACTAAAAAGCCAAATAAAATAATAAAGCGTTTGTTGAGCTATCGGAGTGACATCTCGACGCTGGTCTTCTACATATGCCTTTCGAGTGATGAGAATGAGTTGTCTCTATAAGTAAATACTGCTCACTGTAACATACGAACGAAGTTTATAATCGATATACAGTGTGTAACAAAAAGGTGAAATAAAATTTTAAGGGCGTGTAGGGTAGGTAGTGTGTAGTTCCAATGCGAAACCACAACCTCGTACAGCTATTAATTAGGGAGTAAATCGATGTCAAAGTTTTTACTAAAACTTATCGTTGATAACCCTATTAGATGTAAACAAATCATAAATCAAAATGAAGCAAGAGATTAAGTAGAATACAGATGTGCAACTTTGACAAATTTCAGTCGAGTGTGCAGTGATCGTGATCGTTAAGTACTTATTTAACACTACTTTTTAGGGTTCCTACGTGTGGTGTTTAAAGTAGAAAAATGTATGCAAACTTCTACAGAATGTAGTAGTTTGAACAAGATCTAGTAAGTAATTTTTTAATACGTCATAAATCGTAAACCACAATTTACCTTTAGTAATACAAATATTATCACACTTGCTTCTATGGAACCCTTCATGGGCGAGTCCGACTCCCACTTGGCCGGTTTTTAAATATGAGATGTTTGGTACATAACATAACCTAACAGAAATAGTCAATATCAGCAAGCACAGTTTTGTAATCGAAAACATGATATTTACATTTATTATTTGTACTATCCATTCATACTTTTAAATATTACCTAAGGAATATTATTAGATCACAAAAGCAGTAAATTTATTAAATACTCCTACCTACCAATCATTTCAACTTGGTGACCTTCTGCACTTATTTTATCAATGACTAATCACGCACACAAAAATCACGACAACGGGAGTCCACGTGGACTGCGGCACCTTTACGTCAAAAGTCTAAGCGCCCGCACCAATCAGCGATCATTTCGCAAACATTGCAACAATGCGCTTAGCCAATAATATTATCCTGTCGCCTGTGTGACTGTCACCTTCGGACCGCTTTCCGGGTAGGGATCTAGGGATGCTAATCGATTGTGAAATAATCGATATTTTGGTAATTGATTATTTGCGTAGCACCGATATTAATTAATCGATTAATCTTAGAAATGCCGTTACATTAGAACGGTTTCTTCTAAACTTTTTCGTTAAGATCCTGCTAAACATGTTAAAAATGAAACACAGAATTCTCGGTAAAATGAAAAAATCTACAAATAAAAATATTTATTAAGTATAAAAAAGTGAAAGTTTGAGATTACTAAAACTTTAGCTATGTTAGCTTATTAGTTAAGTAATATCTTTACATTTTTATTTTTTTATTTTAAAGTATTTTATTTCTAAAAATTAAATTTTACTTTTTTTGTCTGTGGAACAAAAGAACCGAAACAGAAAGCACCTTTTGTGTGACGTCATTAAACACTACAATTCGCAAATGACAGCTGTCGACGGAGTTTATTTATTTTAATGTGACGAAACGATGATTTTACCGAGTAAATTGAATTATTGTGTCGCTAACCATATTAAGGATTTATTTGAACAATTTCGATTCATTTAAAATTTGATATTTGCATAGAATTAAGGCGTTCCGACCAGTATCGTTTTGGTGTAAAGTGACGTGACTTGACGTTTACGCACGCTTTTATAATCTGTTACACAAAATCTTACTATCACTGGTATTTTTTTTTTGGGATATAAAACACACATTTTACAATACTTTTTCAAAGACTGTCATTATCCAATTGGCACTTGACAGTTTTTGAAAAAGTATTGTAAAATGTGCGCCCGTTCATTTTATATCCCAAGCAATTCGATTTATCTGGAAATAATCTAAATAACCAGAGAAAAATAAGATTTTGTGTAACACATTTTAAAAGCGCGCGAAAACGCCTAGTCGCGTCATTGTTGCAATTATGCCGTCAACGTCCTAGACAACGAACCGATACGCTTAGGAACGACTTAATTAAGATCAACGGAAAATGTTTCAATAAATTCTTTATACGATTAGAGACACAATAGTTCAATTGAATCGGTAAAATAATAATTGTTTCGCCACATTAAAATAAATAATTTTCGCCGACAGCTGTCATTTCCGAATTGCAATGGTGGTTTCCGTTTCGGTTCTTTTGTTCCACAGATAAAAAAACTAAAATTTATTTTGCAAAAATAAAATACTAACTATGCTTTTAATTAAAAAGTAAAAATGTAAAATGATTACTTAACTAATAAGCAAACATATCTAACACTTTTCATATTTTATTGTTAACACTGTCAAGTAGCCAATTGTTGTTATCAGAAACAAAACCTCAACATTTTTTTTATCACTGTGTGTGACTGTCGGGCCAACATTTTAAATTGTTGTAAATATTGACTTTAAACATAAACTTAAGATAATTGACTTTCTCGATTTTTTCCATTTTCGATTAATCGATTAAGTTACAAAAATCTCAATTGCGATCGATCGATTAATCAAATCGAAATCGAGCATCCCTACGTACCTACGAGAATAGTGTTTTTAGTTGCTCGTGTTCGTTCTCGTTGGGCAGTCGCTATCTAAACTTTCAAAATCTCATTCTTCGTCACTATGTCTCGCGAAGATCATTCTTTGTGTTCAAATAGTGAATAGTATGAAACGATTTTATATCGGGGTGCTTCATCCGGGAGCATCAATGGTGCTCGTGATCTGTATCGCCAGCGATTCATCGATGGCAGCCCCTTTGCGGAGCAGCGGCTTTTAAGGTCGTACACCTGCTTCAGGAACCTGTGTCTCCGACTGCAGAGCACTGGCTCTTTCCGACCGCCCACAAGTGAAGGTCGTCCTAGCTCACGGGAGCATCCAGAGCTCGAGACCCCGATCCAGATCAGTTTACGCGAGTTCAAGTACGCGAGTTCAAATGAAAGAAGAAAACAGTGTCAGTGAAAATGTTCTTTGGTTTTTAGTGTATCCTTGTACACTTATGCGCAAGTGTTGGTGATAAGAAACTTAACAGGTAGCACATACATAAATTAACATTTTCCAAGAAACTAATTTGTTTATTACACAAAAAATAGTAATTGGCAAATCGCGTCAGTTAAGCATATCAAAAAAATAAGGTTAGTAAATGACTGCCATTTCCGATAATTATTTGATACCTACATGTTGATTACATTGTAAGTTGTCCCTATTATGTCTTAATTATTTACTGACTCAAATTACGGGGTGCTGACAATTAATGAGAGATTTTTTGAATTGTAAAGTCATGTAGTTCAGTGGGTAAAGTCATATTTGGGGTATTGTCCTAAAAAGTAGACATTAACTTTTACGTGTACCTACATATGTAGTTATAAAAAGAAATGTACCTAACAGATTATTTCTATGTACTGTTTCTAAATAGTATTTTAATAAATGCATTTCGGTAATTATGGTTTGATTATTCAGTCCTATTCCAAGTAAAATTAAGTAATAGTAGTTTCTAGTAGGCGGGCGGGCTGCGCGGGCGCGTAGCGGCGGCCGCGCATCAGCTGATCGCGCGGCGCGTCTGTGGTTGAGCGCGAATGACCTCAATCAGGGTTGTCAACATTTTCAGTAAAAAAACAATTTATTTAGTTAGTATGGAAGAAAAAACTTGTTTGTAATTAGCTGATATTAATACAACTGAATGTACACCTGCTATAGATACATACCCTAAAATATTATTTCGCCTTTTTGTTACACCCTGTATATGCAGTAAAAATGTGATGGTCATCTCGTCTGCTACTCCAGGACTGTATTGATACGGGTTGTGCCATCGGCGTCGACGCAATGGCGCGAAACGAGACAAATGGTGATCAGCCTTATCAGGTCAGCCTAGCGATGAGCCAGCGTTTCGTCCAGCCGACCTCTAGGTCATTTGATAGGTTGGAAAATGAAAAAAAAACTGATATACTCGTGGCATCCTTTGATGGTGTGTGTGGCTTACCACTGACGCGTTTTTAAGCTACATTTGACTGGCCCGGTGGAACAAAGGTTTTGACTGTTATACCAGGATTCGATCCCGACATAGAATAATAATTTCATGAACATTTGTGTTCGTTCTGTGCCTGGGTACTACTATACTTCTAAAAGGTACTTTTTTTTTTAATAAAAAATCACATACATTGCTCGTATTCTATTATAAGTAGCTTAAGCTCTTGTGTTACAGAAATCAGAAACAACGACGGTACCACAACACCCAGACCCGAGCCGACCGGCAACGGAGGTCGTCGAACTTTAAGTACATAATTATACCTTTGTGATATAAATATTTTTATAAAAATGTGTGGGGTGTTATAAATAAAAATAAATAAATACTGGACAACATCACATACATGATTCTGATTCTTGAACACAAGAGTGCTAAGTATTGGTACCGTCACAAGTTATGTACAAAATAAATAAAAACGTTTAATGTGCTATGTGCTGTAGAACAAGCCACCGAAGCCGTTACAAGCTCCTATGAAGAGAGCTGCCCTCCTAAAACCGTGAGGAACAATAGCGTGCCATGGTGGAATGAACGGCTTTCTAAACTAAGAGAGGAAACACGCAGGTTGTTCAATAAGGCTAAATTGACTAAAGACTGGAGTCGATATACCAAAGCCCTAACTACCTATAACAAAGAAATTAGGAAAGCGCGCAGGCTATCGTGGAGAAGGTTCTGTGAAAGTATCGTAAAGACTCCACAAGGAGCCAGAATCCACAAAGTCCTTGCGAAATCGCCCTCCAACCAATTGGGACTATTAAAAAAGCCCGATGGAACCTTCACTGAAACAGCGGAAGAGACACTAGAAGTTCTGGCGTCGACCCACTTCCCGGGATCAGTATTAGATGATCAAACACTGAATACTCTACAAAACAGCCTCTCCAGGCCGCGCAACGAGGACTGGAACAGAGCTGCGTGGATCTTCAGGCCAACAAAGATCAAATGGGCAATAGACTCATTTAAGCCGTTCAAATCGGCGGGTGAAGATGACATATTCCCCATGCTCCTACAGCAAGGGATGGACATCCTAACCCCCACACTGGTAAAAATATTCAGAGCAAGTTATGCCTGGGGCTACATACCAGAAAAATGGACTAAAGTTAAAGTCCGTTTCATTCCAAAGGCTGGTAGAAAGGATTTCTCTCAACCAAAATCCTTTAGACCTATTAGCCTTACCTCATTCCTACTTAAGAGTATGGAAAAACTCATTGATGAATGCATTCGGGATGGACCTCTGCGCGAACAACCACTGCATTCAAAACAACATGCCTACTGCAAAGGAAAGTCTACAGAATCTGCCCTACTTGAACTGACGGACAGAATTGAAAGGGCTCTAGAAGACAAGCAAATAGCCCTCTGTGCCTTCCTTGATATCGAAGGAGCATTCGACAATGTCACTATCGATACCCTTTACAAGGGGATGTGTGCCAAAAATATAGACAGCACCACTGTTCGCTGGATACAAAATATGCTCCTTAACAGAACTGTAAGCATAAGCTTGCATGGGACCAAAAGAGGGTTCAAGACAACAAGAGGCTGCCCTCAAGGGGGAGTACTATCGCCTCTTCTGTGGTCACTTGTTGTCGATCAACTCTTAAATGAAGCCTCAACAAAAGGCTTAGATATACAGGGCTATGCGGATGATGTGGTGGCCTGCATAATAGGCCCCTGTCAAAGTACCGTGTCCTCTATACTTCAAAGATCGCTCAATGTCATCACAAACTGGTGCACTGAGAACAATCTATCGGTTAATCCGAATAAAACAACTGTAGTGCCCTTCACCAGGAAACGTAAGTTGGATAAACTTATAGCGCCCACTATAAAGGGCTCTACAATACCGTTTTCCACAGAAGCCAAGTATCTGGGAGTCACAATCGACCAAAAGCTTACGTGGAACTCACATATAGACAATACAATCCAAAAGGCCAAAATAGCCTTAGGAATATGCTCTCGTCTAGCAGGCACGAAATGGGGTCTGAAACCTAGTATAGCCCTATGGATGTACACTGCCATAGTCAGGCCGATGGTAACGTACGCCTGCGTCACATGGTGGAGAAAAACCTCCCAAATGACAATAATCAAAAAACTTGCCAGCCTACAAAGGGTGGCATGCCTTATAGCAACTGGTGCTGTTTCGACTACACCAGGAGCCGCTCTTGATGCTCTTCTTAATCTGCCACCACTGCACCTCTTTGTAGCAAAGGAGGCTGAAGCGAGTATCTACAGAGCAAGCATCACGGGAAAAGTAACATGGCACTCTCAAGCACTGAGAGCATCACATGCAGCAGTGCTCAAACTCAAACCCTTAGCAATGACATCTGATGCCATGCTTCCACACTATAATTTTAATAAAAATTACACTGTGGAATTTCCCTGCAGAGAAAACTGGGCAACGAACCAAAACTCTCTAAAAGCAGGGAGCCTCGTGTGGTACACGGACGGCTCCAAAATGGGACTAGATGTAGGATGTGGAATATATGGTGTGAGCCCAAGAGTCAAACACAGTATGAATCTTGGTAAAAACGCCACGATATTCCAGGCTGAGGTATACGCCATCATAGAATGCGCAGAAGCCAATCGTCAACGAAACTACAAAAATCAGACCATAATCATCTATTCAGATAGCCAAGCAGCTCTGAATGCCATAAATTCGATTACACTAAAATCGAAGTTGGTGAAAGACTGCGTCGATAAACTGAATGAGCTGGGACAACAGAACAAAGTGCTTCTGAAATGGGTACCAGGACATTCAGGAATCATCGGGAACGAGATAGCTGATGAACTTGCTAAAGCTGGGGCGCAAAGCCAACAGATTGGACCAGAACCATTCTGTGGCATTTCAAAGAACCAGGCTATGCAACTACTAAAAGATAAACTAAAAGTCGAGTCGGAAAAATACTGGATAAATCAACCAGGCTTAGAACACTCAAAAACACTCTTGTAGTTGGCTACTCGCGCAAATGGACCGAAGAACTGCTACAACTTAGCAGGCCTAGGGCCAGTGCGCTAGTTAGAGCCTTGACTGGACACTGTAAACTAAAAAGACACCAGTTTCATATGAAGCTGAGTGACTCTGATGAATGCAGATTCTGCAAGGAGGAAAAGGAAACACCTCTTCACCTCCTATGCGACTGTGAATCTCTGATCCACAAACGAAGCATCCACCTGGGACGACATATAGCCCAACCGGATGAATTAAAAACCCTGAAAGCTAGGAAAATACTAGACTTCCTAGAATCGACCCGGCTAAAGGAGTTACTCTAACTGGTGGCGAGTCACAATAGATCTAACAGGTCGCAGTGACCACAGTTCGCTGAACTGCATAGCCCCAAGTACCCCTAATAATAATAATAATATGTTCTATTGTCGTTCTGTAGCAAAAACATTAATTCAATTTATGTTACTAATCCTAAATAAATTAATAGCTTTTTAAGTAATTTTACTTTACTAATTTTACAACAGTCCAGATTAATCACAGTTACCTTTCCGATTTCTTATCCATACTTGTACTTGCAACCTTTTGATACATAATATAATTTTCAGTGTTAATCTCGTAACAAGTCCATCTCCTTACTAATGTGATCGAAGTGGTTAACCAAGTTACAGCCTCGTGAATGTTCCCATCGGAGGAGAGGTCAAGGGCAGCCTATTTGATTCCCTAGAGAACTTGGAGGAAAAGTTTCCCGGAATTAGGGTCTTGTTACAACTACTGAGAGCCGACTCTTGTATGACAGTGGGAATAATGGCAACTGATTGGCTTTAGTTATTGCTATTCGAAAATTTAAATACACAAATAAAAAGATTTAAATGAGTTTGTGCAGAAAAAATGAATATAAAAGGTTCGTAATATTTTTTCATTATTCAATGAAAGTATTAGGATATTGAAATACTTTCAGGGCTGTCTTTGTTTCTACAAACGTAGGTACGACTTGTTGATGATTCTGCATAATGAATTCGTTTTTGATGTTTTGCCGAGTTGTGCCTTTATAGCACTGACGGAGTAGGACTAGTTAAACACCAATCACCTGGTCTCAAACTAAGGTTTCCCTTATTTATGAGCACCAGACGATGGATACTAACTGGGCGCGTAATCCCAGCACACCCACACCCAGCTGTTGTAATACTAGAAGACCCTAAAAAATATTCTAGTTTAAAATATTGGTCAGAATCTTTCATTTATATATTTATTTATGTTGTTAGGTATACAATAAATTGCTTTTTTAGGTATATCAGAAAATAATGTTTCTTCTTCGGGGTGTATATTAATTTTTATAAGCCACCAGCGCTGGTTCTACTTTCCATAACAACTGTTAGACCTAATAACTTAGGTATCAGAACAATGTTTCTGATATTGTCTGATATTCTTCTTTATTATTGGAAAAAATCAATCCACGCAAATAAATCGCAAGTCTAAAGATAACAGTAGTCACAAGAGGGTAGCGGGAGTGGCAATACTGCCGCTGGAACAATCGGAACGAGACAATGCGTATTTTTCAACCCGGTCGAGTGTCACCCTCGCGATGAGTCGAGTAGAGACGGGACAATGTCATTGTATGTCCCGATTGGATAAACTATTAACCTATTTGTCGACCTCCGTGGCCGAGAGGCGGACCGGACTTTGATGTCGCGTCATCTACTGAGTTCGATTTCCGGTCGGGTTAATATGGAAAACGAACTTTTCTATCTTGTCCCAGGTCTGAGTGTTGTGGTACCGTCGTTATTTCTGGTTTCTGTGACACAAGTGGTTAAGCTACTTACCACAGAATCAGAGCAATGTATGTGATGTTATCCAATATTTAATATGTAATAATATATATTTAATATTTGCTGTCCCATTGTAATGTCAGCATTTAATTAAATATTAAAAAACGTCTTTCATAGCGGGGGGGGACTTTAATCCACGACCTTCACGTATCGCGCGTGCTGCTCTTCCAAATGTGCTAACCGCAAGTTATGTTAGGCTATTGTTTTGTTCTGTCGTATTAACCTCTTAGCCTCCGGTAGGTGCCCTCTATCGTATGAATTTAGATTTGTTTTTTGTTGTTAATTGTAATTGAAACACATAATACGGTTTTGACATGTACAGTAATTTTGGGAAACTGTAACCTACGATAACTTGCGGTGAGCTCAGTTGGAAGAGCAGCAAGCGCGATACGTGAAGTTAGTGGGTTCGACTCCCACAACGCAAGGGGAGATGAAATTTACTATTGCTTTAAAAATATTCAAATACAAATGTCCCGGTTTAGTTTTCTGTCCCTTATTTAATATCCTCAGCCAGCACTAGGCCGCCGCAGTCACAGTTGGGCTCGTTCAAGAAATAAAACGGTCGCTGCGTCATCAGCGCTTGAAAACAATCCAGCGGGCTGCCTCTGACACGAGGCAAGCGTGAACCGGCCAACGCGTCAGGGTTCCGTGGTGATAACACAAATATAGTAGAACAGAACAGAGCAGAGCAGAGAGTAGAGTTGAATAGAATAGAACAGACTAGAATCTAATGATCGACACACTAGTTTTTAAGCTCATTCATTACGAATGTCACACACATACAAGTACAAAAAAAAACACTCACAAAAAAGCATACCTTATGTTTAAAAGTTTATAATCAAATAATCAATCAATTTATTAATGTAGGTTACAAGTACGTATTTTATTCATTTTGACGATGCATATACTTAATACAAACCAAATTGAAGCTATATCGGGTTCGGAACCTAATTCTACCGAGAAGAACCCGGCGAGAAACTCAGTAGTTATCCTAATCTTTACAATATTTAGAACTGAAAACTAAAAACTATCGTGTGCGTGCGAACAGACCATCAAGTCCGTATAATGTTTATCGTTTAAATATTCATCAAGTTTGTAGTATCCTTTTTGCATTAAACATGATTTATCAAGGACCTTTAATCTATGCATTAGTCAATTTAAATCTTATACAAAATAAAAACATAATTAACAAAGGATCTCTGAAACGCGAAGGAGCGAACAATGAAGGGACGGCGTAAAACGTGTTTTAAGTCGCTGACATTTTTTCTGCGGCCAACAATCAGGCTTTATCTGTTTGTCGCGCTGTTCACAAACCGAAGTTTCACTTTTTGTCCTCTTTCCAATTTTCAACGCTCAGTTACAAAGATTGCGGTTGATATCGGTTTGAATGCAGATACACAAATATTGGATGGTCACATCGCTCTAAATCCGAAGTAAGATAGAGTACTACAACAAAGGATTTCCCTTGAGTATAAGACGACATTTCACAAGACAGTCACTTATACAAAATTACAATTAGTGAATAAAATATGTAAGAGGTAGGGCATTTATCTTTCGATCAAGAACAGCCCGATTAGTAAAATACCTTACAGAAGACCGCAGCAAAATAACAATCACTTCGGTATTGTTGTGTTCCTGCGTGTGAATAAGATTTCCAGAGCTCTTGCGGGGTGCTACATTAATAGCAGGGGACCTTCAAGGTAAGGGCGACCAGTCCAGTTATAATTTTATTATGCTGTACTTGTCGCTCTGAAGCTAGAACCTCATTTCCAGTTGACTTGGGGTGGGATGAGATCAATCTTGAAGTGCAATATAAAAAAAAAGAAAAAACTATCTATGGACATATAGTTTTGATGAAATTTGGTATAGGTATACGTTGAACCCCTAGAACGGATACAGGCTACTTTTTTTTTCAATTAAAAGTAATAGGGGTAATACCGCCCTTGAAAGTTTATATGTGAAAATGTTTAGAGATATGAAATTTGGCACATATATAGCTCGAAACTTAGATTAAAACATGGATAACTTTTTGCTTCGAATATAAGGAGAGACTGGGGTGAAACCGACTATGAAAATATGTAGTCCACGCGGGCACAACTAGTACCTAATATCAACATCGATTTGTTTTTACTCTTCCCCACCACAGTGTTCTTTTCCATCTGTTATCACAACGTTTTAACAAACTCCTTGTCACGAGGTGAGCGACTCGTAACGAGCGCGCACCCATCCCGACGTGACCAGAATACGGCGTTGTTTCAATTCCCCCTCGATCAGAGCTGACGCTGTACAAACAAACATATAGCGGAACCTAGATAATTACTTTGGATGAGGTACTTTGGGGTACTTAATTAATTTCTACTAAGAAGTACTTTGCACATGTATGAGTTAAATAAATAAAGGACAATATCACATACATTGCTCTGATTATGTGGTAAGTAGCTTAAGCACTTGTGTTACAGAAATCAGAAACAACGAAGGTACCACAACACCCAGACCTGAGACAATACAGAAAAGTTCGTTTCCCATATTGACCCGACCGGGGATCGAACCCGGAACCTCAGAGATGGCGTGACGCCAAATTCCAGCACGCTCCTCTCTCGGCTACGGAGGCCGTCATATTTTTTTATACATTGCTTTAATTCAGTGGTAAGTAGCGAGACTGATTGTGATAATGATTTTATGTTGGAAAGAAGACACATTGACGATGGTACCATGAAGACCAAATCAAAAAATCAAACAATTTTTTTTTTTTTATAAAACTGTTATAGTTATCCAGCCATACGTTTTTTGAGTATTCAAAAATCAGCACTCAGAAATAAAATAGGTACGGACTAAGTTTTTGTCGCTCACAATGTTCAGTCTAAATTAATTGTACCTTATGTATATGCCTACCTCAAATGTCAAGTATGTGTAGGTAAAGACAAATAGGTATGTCATATATCACAATAATACAATAAACCAGATTCCTAAGATCACTTTAACACTAATTATTTATTTATTTAATTGGACTGCAAGAGATAATCATATAATCACATTATAAAAAATATAAAATGAACATTCACAATAGTTACGTACAAAATGTAAAAACCTTTTGAAGGCAGCCACATCATACCCTTTAAACTATAACTTAATAAATACTTAATTAATTATAAGTAAAAATGGGCTAAATTAAAATTACTTATACATACATACATATGTTAACGTATTTTTAAAATTATTATTAAAATATATTTTTAAAATATTATTTATTTTTAAAATATAAAACTAATGACACCAGCAAAGAACAATAACCTACTATTAAACATTATATACACAGGTGGGTAGGTAGGTAGATAGATAGATATACTTTATTGCACAAAAAAATTACAGAAATAGATTTTACAGATTGATTATAGTACAATTTAGGTGGTCTTATCGCTAGAAAGCAATCTCTTCCAGACAACCTTAAGGTAGAGGAAATAGTAGATGGTGAGAATATGGTACGGCCGTGCAACATAAATACAGTTTTATTTTAGAATTATATTCATAAAGCATGATAAACATACATAAACTCATAGACATATAATATAATATGCTTCTCAAATATAAAATCAAGAAAAGTATTACCCAACCAGCAAATCCTAGCCCAAACTCAGTCCAATTCATATATCATATTCCTTGCTCGCTTAACTCTGAAGTAATCCACTATCACATAAAAGTCTAGGTATGAAACGCTCAAGCCCAGGTGGAACAAAGTCTGACAAATGATAACCTCCTGTTGGATATTCGTGCAGTAATCCTAATGGCTGACACCGTGTAAGGATATCTTTGGATGTAAGAAAATGTGAGCCAATTTCAGATCCTTTGCTGGTAAAAGGGAATATTGGGAAACTGAGTTAATATTTCATGAATGTAGGCCGCGTCTGTTATCCTTCTGGGGAGTTTAAATAAAGAGTAATATAACATGTGGAGCTGGAATATTCGAGTCAAACGCACACTTTCGTTGCGAGAACGAATTTGTAATACTATTTTGATCCTTATGGTTACTTGGTCTTATATAATACAAGACATTAAAATAGTTGGGTTAGGATAAGGCACACCTCAAAGGGAGCGCATATTATTATATATTAGCAGAATATTTATTTTTTAATGGCAATAAACCGGAAGAATTAAATTTAAGAAGAAGCATTTAATAGGTTTGAATATTAAAATGTTATGATTTAAATTTTAAAAACGAAAGCGTAAACTTCAATTTAAAATAGACATGAAGAAGCAGAAGTTGCAAATGTTTAATAGCTTGACATTTTTTTGTAACTTAATTAGAAACAGAAAACGTAAGCGTCTCTTATCCCTCGCGTTAAAACTAAAATTAATAATAGTGAAAAATCTAAAACCGAGTACATACTGTTTGTCTTAAGATCCATAATAATTACCTCTGCCTCTTGACAAAAATTTTAATAATACAAATATGGGAACATATATAATGCGCTTATGCGGCATGATATAATAACCGGAGACTATACTCGTATTATTGGTTCAAAAAGGAATTAACTTAGATTACGAAGCTTTGATGTTCACTTTGTGGATAAGTGCATTCTTTGGAGAGCTTATCTGAATAATATTATGAACGCAAAAGCTTGCAAGGACGGTAGATAAATCTGATAATAAAATGTTTACCCTGGAAAAACTCTTTGTGACGTCTATTTTTGACGATCTCGGTGCCGCAGTGGCTAACTTAGGTGGTCAAAGCGCGAAAGGTCCCGGGTTCGATTCCCGGTCGGGTCAATTTGGAAAACGAACTTGTCTAAATCGACATAAGTCTGGGTGTACTGGGATGACGCCCCGAGTTAGTATCCGTCGTCTGGTACTCATAATACAAGGGAAAAGCTTAGTTTGAGACCAGGTGATTGGTGTGATTGTCTGGCGCATTTATTTTGTTTTATTTTTATTATTTCTACCAAGTCGTGTGATAACTGACGTAAGTTTGCGATAGGGCATGGATGGTTGGTGTTCTCCAGTTTACCACAGATTCCTTGAGGTCTCGTTATTCTGGTGGGGGTAAAGTAAGTTGATCACATGGACAAGTTGCTTAACACTCGATGCGTGTTTGAATGTAGTCCACTTAAAAGACAAATTTAATTATCCGTCCCTACTCATGACTGATCGTTACTAAATATTAAATAATATTACTATAAAGTTTATTCAATATGACGTCATACTTGTGATTGAAAGTTGACGACCACGATAGCGTAGTAGCTAAGGCCCTACCGAACGAAATGTTCCAGGTTCGATTCTCAATCTCATTTTTGCTAAATTATTTTGTCTGGTCGGTACAACAAACAACTGGTCTGGTCAATACAAGGTAAAATCCTTACATTGAGACCAGTTAATTGGAGTGAATGATTTATTTGATTCTAAGAACTGCGAAAATTTTGTCAATTTATACTTATAGTATAAAGCTAATAAGTTTGTTCGTTTGTATAAACGCGGTAAACTCAGGAAATGGAGGTTTGAATTTAAATAATATTTTTGTTTCAGACAATACAATTATCGAGGAAGGCTAAGGCCTTATTTTAGGTCAATCAAACCAATAGTTTATTAGACCTATCAAATCGCTGTGACCAAAAGGACGAAGAATCAGTGGAAAATATGGAAAAAAACGGAGATAGTACGCGTGCAAAATCACTTTGGGAAGCTAACGTGATATTAAAATATATCTGATTAAAATGTTATGACCACGCTAAGAACAGTAAAAATTCTTAACTTGACATTTTCCACAAAAGCAGAGGGCGTCTTTCTTCCTTATTGTCAAGTACAGTGTCTGTCATAAGCCTTTCAGTAAGGCCTGTATCCAAATTTGAATAAGACGCGGTAGGCGTCGCTTTCACACCGTTACCTTTGTTTTCATTGAAAATTGGTTGAGGTGGAGAAACTGGGAGAGCTATGCCAGTATTTTTTTGATTCATTAAAGTTAGGGCAGGTCGATTAATAAATAAATAAATAATAGACAAGATCACATACATTGCTCTGATTCTGTGGTAAGAAGCTTAAGCAATTGTGTTGCGGAAATCAGAAACAACGACGGTACAAACCCGAGACAATATAGAAAAGTTCGTTTTCCATATTGACCCCACCAGGGACCGAACCCGGGACCTCAGAGATGGCGCGACGCCAAAGTCCAGCCTGCTCGCCTCTCGTCTTCAGAGGTCGTCGTTGTATGTGATATCCGATGTATTTCGTGTAAACAAGCTTTTTAATGAAAATAAACAAAGGCATTCTGAGATCTTCGTCAATGGGAACGATTTCAATTATCAACTGAACACACTCAAAGCCACGTCTCGCTTCCAAATAGCTCCAGACTCGTCCTTTTTATTCCCGAAAATTCCTTCAAAGGCGTCATTGTTTCGGATGCGATAATATTACGTGCTTCAATCGACTACATTTGTTACGATGAGGGGTGAGACACAGTGAAATGAATCAACGTGAGACAACATCGGGAAGTGCTTTGAACTACTTCCAAAGTAGTCCGTAATAAATATTTAAACTGTGAGACTGTAGTAAAACACGAATAATTTATCAAAAATATTTTGTCTTGTAGAAAATACGCCGTTAAAAGGGTTTTTTTGGATCCATGTTGCATTATAATCGGTTAAGTTGTTTTTACATACAGGGTTTCTTTCGCAGTTAAAATATTACTTAGGATAATAAATATTTTATTACAAATCAAATTTTCTTTTTTTTTGTTTGAATGCGATAAGCTCAGAAACTTCTGATTCGAATTAAAAATATTTTTGTATTGAATAGCACATTAGTCGAGGAATAACATCACGCTCTGACCAATAGGAATGAATAATGCGTGACAAATGTGTTAAAAAACGGGGATAGTATCCATGCGAAGCCGCAGCGAGCCACGGCGAGCCGCTTGTGTTGCTAGCCATAAGCTAAAACGCCAAATGATATCGGGGAATCACTTAACTCACGTATCGCACATTATTTACAAAATCAAAATTACCTTACTGTTAGTTTTTAGACTGTACCGAACCGTTCAAACGAAATGGATTGAATTTACAGTGTTGTAAAAGCGCTCGCAAAGATTCCTTTGAACGGCCCTCGCCTCCCACGCTGAGGAAGAAATATTAATATTCCCTGCATCTTTCTACGCTGGAAAGCCATATTGAGTTATTGTTTCTTAAATCGTTATTTGTTGCGTGCTATCATTTTTAACAGACATTTTATGAGGAAGCTCTCGGTTTGACCCATATTGCTTGATACGAAACCTGGGTTACTTAGCATGATACTCCTTTAATATTAATAATAAATAAGCATTGTATTTTTGAAATAAAGATAACATCAATAACACTTACGAATTGTCTCTATACAAATCAAATGAAGCTACATCCGGGGGTTTGAATTAAATAATTACTCTGATTCTGTAATAAGTCGCTAAAGCAATTGTGTTACAGAATTCAATTTAATTGATGGTTATTAAAATGCACTTAAAAATAGCATTTTACTTTTTTATTATTTTACAGGTGTAAATAGTCTTATATTTATTATCGTTTTACCGAAATACGACCGATTCGAATCCACGCCCTTCAAATATTGAATTTTAGTCTTTGTGTCTCTGAAACAAATATACATTTATGTTATTATTACATATGTTGGAAACTAAATATAGTGCACGTGTAGTATTATCACAATATTAAACAAAATCTATATCTTTAAATATTAGAAACAGAAAATTTTTATCTCCCCCTGCGGTGCGGGAATCGAACCAACATTTCTGCAACGAGTACATTCATCACGGGCCGATAAGTATGTAGAATATTTAACTAAACATATACGGCAGAGGGCACTTACCGGAGGCTAACGGTTGATACAGCAGAAAAATTTCATCGCCTACGATAACTTGCGGTTAGCTCAGTTGGTAAGAGCAGCACGCGCGATATGTGAAGGTCGTGGGTTCGATTCCCGCAGCGCAAGGAGAGATAAACATTTTCTGTTTCTAATATTTAAATTTCGCTAGTACGGCGTAAAGTACTATAAAAATAAAAAACGATTAAAAACCATAACAACGAAACAATTAATATATAGCCACTTGGCCAATTCAACAATTAATATTTACAAATGATACGTCGATACTAAAAATAAATATGCGTGTTCAATGTTCAGTCTCCGCCTTATAACTTGGTAATCAATTGAATACATTTACTATGTTGACCTTTCCCATTATTACTATGCGTAGGTTGTAAGGAAAATATTGCGGGCCAGTCTCATTAGCATAGCGGCTATTACTTCCCAGTTCAGTTGTAGAAATTCTTGCGGGAAGATAGGACTTAGTTCACTTCATACTTTTTTCATAAGCCGCCTAACATGGGTATGCCTTAGATAAAGTGACATAAGTCCATACTGGTGTCAGTTTTTTCTACCAATGACTCTGTTCACATAAGTTTAGTGTGTAAATTACATAAAAGCGGTTTTTATGTTTCATCGGCCATCTTGTTTTTTGCAAATTGTCTTTAAATGCTATAATAAAATATTCTCCGAAGCAATACAGCAGGCTATGTGTTCATAGGTAAAAACAAATTTATTTTAAAAGTCTTAATAAAGTGCGCTATTAACACACACACGAACGTCGATACATTGTTTAAAATATGCTTGAGCTTTTAAATAAGTAGCACTTACGCTCTTTCAAGTACAAAAATAAAGTTGATAAATGTCCAGCTTCACTCCAAGCGGACCGTAAGATCTCACGCTTATCGGTATAAGGGATATTAGAAATACAAGCATCGAAAGCTCTTGATACGATACAATCGAATCGATATTTTGCAAGCATAAAAATGGATGTTTTCGGAGTATTGATGTACTCTTATAAAATATCGAATTGATTTTACCTAATTGATCCTATGGACTCAGTTTAATCCGTGACACCCACGATAGATGCGCTGGCCGCGACATTGTAGCTGTAATTTGTGATTAAAACTTGACGTTTTTAGAGAGTAATAGACGACAGCTTTGTAATGTAGTATAACAATCAGTACTCGATTTCTTCTTCACATCAATGAATAGTTCTGAAATAACGCATCGAAAAAAACATCGATGTTTTTCAAAGTGATGAACATCCCTAGTCCAAGGGAAAATAATAATAATAAATTACACGAATACACTTATGTTACCTTACAGAAAGCAGCCATCCTTAACACATGCAGAATTGTTCGAAAATTTTTAGTTAGATTCAGATATATCCTAATACCCAGCCCATTTGCCAACCCTTCCCTCATTTTTGCTTGGCCAAAAGCCCGTGAAGATGAAAATAACCCCAAAATGGGAGAACAAAAAACGATAAAAAAAATAATAATAATAATAATAATAAAGTTTATTTACTCTTCACAAAAGGTTTAAGGTAAATAAATTATTATTATGCTATACACTTAAGGAAGGTCTTAACCTATTGATGTGAGAGTCTGGCGCCTAAGATAGGTATAGTAACACCTGTATTATAGGTCACCAGGCCCCGCCCATCACTTTAGAACATTAAGGGTCTTATAGCTAAAGCATAATATTGTTATGCCAATGGTCGTGAAGACACAAATATAACTTTTTATGAGGAACGAGATCTTAATTGTATGTTTAGTCAAACGGCAATATTTATATATATAATATTTGTGTGTGTGTGTGTGTGTGTGTGTGAGTGTGTGTGTGTGTGTGTATGTGTGTATGAGTATAAGAGGTGACTGTACGAGTGTGCGCGATTGCCTGTAGATAATTAATTGAGGGATTTATAGTTGTGTATTTTATTCTAGAGTGCATGGGTCAAAAAGTTTTCTGTTGCATCATAGTCTAGTGTTTTTAGCCAAATGTTACGAGGCTGGCCGGCTTTGGGTGCGGTAGGGTTTTAGGTGATAGTTTTCGCACTTCTAAAACTAAACAGCCCCACCAGACACCAAATAATTTCTTTGAGTACTTTTTTATCTATTTCAATTGTAATAAGACCGCAGCCCAATATCTATGACTTCGGTGTTGTTGTGTGAGTAAGGTTTCCAGAGGGGGGGAGGGTTCTGTAGTAGTAGAAGTCAAACCTTCAAAGTAAGAGCGACAAGTCCGGTAACATATGCTGTACTTGTTGCCAATAACCTAGAACCTCATTACCACTTGACATCAGGTTCAATCTTGAAGTGCAATATAAAAAATAGCAATGCTCATCTTGTTATTGTGCTACCAGATGAGTAAAGATCGCTTTCAAACTCGATTCTGAAGCCAATATCGCTAATGCCACAGACCCACGTAATCACATTACGAGTCATGGCTCCCATTTGGCTCCTCCTAGATAATCTACATGCCCGATATTTGCACTTTTATTATCTAGTAAGTCTGAATCTAGAGTGGCTAGTTACACAACCGGACCGTCTGCTCCGACTTCATAATATGCAAATGCTATCATTTCCTTTCGAGAAATATTTTAAAAGTAAAATAGTTTTTTTCTTAGTCAGTTGCGTAGATGACTTCAAATTTATAAGATCACAACATCACTAGATATTTTCACATTAAGAGTTTTTGCAGGCATTTAGTGAATCAGCCGTTTACATACGGTGTCATCAGATTAGGAATGTTTCTTGGTTTTTAAAATGCTGAATAATACGCAAAAAAAAGTTCAAAAGACTAATTTAAAACTAAAAACTGTATTTATGTTGCTTTAAATAGTCATTTTATAAAAATATCAAGCGGCTTTTTGATACCAAAATAAATAACAGAAACAAAATCTCCATAAATCATGAAAAATTTCACGTAACAAATCCCGGCTTACCAAGAAACCTTAACATATTTCATCCCGTCAAAGAGCCTTAATGTAAAACCTTTAACTTTTATGACGATAACATAACCCACAACATTCAATTTAGATAAAAGACAAGATGGGGCAACATGAGCCATCAAACGTAACGGCGAACAAAATAACGATTCCGCAACAGCTCACGAGGGATTCACGTAAATTTCAGAACATATATTATTACGACGCAAATATTATATTATTGCACGCTAAAGCGTTTTTAAGACATTACAAGATGAATGATAAATTTAATGATTAAATAATATATAATTATATATAAGACAACATCACATACATTGCTCTAATTATGTGGTAAGAAGCTACCACAACACCCAGACCCGACACAATATCAAAAAGTTTGTTTCCCATAGTGACCCGGGTCCTCAGACATGGCGCGAATAGAGAGATCGTCAATTTATTGTGAGTGTAGTTTATTGTGGGTATATGATATGTACCACTAGCTGATGCTTACGACTTTGCTTGCGTTATATTCGTATAAAAAGTATCCAACTATTCTTTTTACAGTACAGTCGGCTAAGCATATTATAATATAAGTACTTATTATTGTATTGTCACTCGTATATAAAATAAACTATTGACAGTTTTTATACCATCTTTAATATCAATTGTTTTAAACTTTAATAGGCTTCTTATTAATAACATTGTTGTTATTATGAGAAACCGATGCTGGTGGATTCATTTCATTATTTCAGCACTGGCACAATTCGGTAACAGTATAAATAAAAATGTATCTGGCTCTTATAGTTCTACTTTAAAAACGTAACTATTTAATAGCCGAAACTATTAAAAATATGTATACTATCAATAGTATCGACATCGATAAAACCAACGTGTGAAATAATAATTATCCGTGATTTCCTATCGATATTTCGACCACACTGGTATCAATAATAATCAAGACGAAATAAACAAATGTATTTTTTTAAAATAAATCGATGATTTTGTAGCGATAGTTTAACAACACTAGTATGAATGGTAATCAAGACAAAATAAACAAATTTATTTTTTGAAATATATCGATTACTTTCTGTCGATAGTTGAACATCATTAGTATGAATGGTAATCAAGATGGAACGAATTTATTCAAAGATCATCGCGCTCTCCCGAACCTCCGTTTTTACTGAAACACTGAACAGAATCCGTCACTCGCGAACAAGTCCCACGTAAGCCTGTTTTCTGTCCATTACTTATTCAATCGTAATTTGACTTCGATAGAACCGACGAAAAAAAATATCGATGATTGTTATCGATATAACTTGATAAATATTTCAATGATAAACATATATGGACATGATTGTCTGCTCGCTCGCACACTATATTTTTAAGTTCTCTAGTTCCAAATATTGTAAAGATTAGGATAACTACTGAGTTTCTTGCCGGATTCTTCTCGGTAGGATTAGGTTCCGAACCGGATGTAGCTTCAATTTTGGTTTGTATTCATTTTGACGATGCATAAGTGTTACTTGTAACCAACATGAATAAATGAATTGATTACGATTATGATAGTTCCACAACACTATTGTGAATGGTAATCAGGATGAAATAAACATTTTTTTTTAATTTATCGATGACTTTCTATCGATAGTTTAACAACACTAGTATGAATGGTAAACATTGATGGAACGAATTTATTCAAAGATCATCGCGCTCTCCCGAACCTCCGTTTTCACTGAAACACTGAACAGAATCCGTCACTCGCGAACAAGTCCCGCGTAAGCCTGTTTTCTGCCCATTACGTATTCAATCGTAATTTGACTTCGATAGAACCGACGAAAAAAAATATCGATGATTGTTATCGATAGTTCCACAACACTATTGTGAATGGTAATCAGGATGAAATAAACAATTTTTTTTTAATTTATCGATTACTTTCTATCGATAGTTTAATAACACTAGTATGAATGGTAAACATTGATGGAACGAATTTATTTAAAGGTCATCGTGCTCTTCCGAAACTCCGTTTCCACTGAAACACTGAACAGAATTCGTCACTCCTACGTACAAGTCCCACCAAGTCCTACGTAAGCCTGTTTTCTGTCCATTACTTATTCACTCGTAATTTACGAGTCTAAAGCAACCTTCGCCCTAATTATGTTAGGATCCGTTAACGATTTCAATTGTATAACGAGTTTTACTGAGTATTATTTTACTTACTGACGTCTCTCCCTGGCTTTTTTTTGGTATCATTATGATTATTTTTAAACGTAGAGGGAAGATACTCATTTGAATATTTTGCGACAAGCGAACTTTGGTTATTTAAAAAAAAACATAAAAATTCCCTAGCGGTGTGTAAAGTTAACTTGAAGTAGTGTGTGAAAATAGTTCAAATATATTTGGTAGAGGGCACTTACCGGAGGCTGAGCGGTTGATACAACAGAAGAGATTCGTCGCCTACCATAACTTTCGGTAAGCTCAGTTGGAAGAACAGCATGCGCGATACGTGAAGGTCGTGGGTTTGGGCACCACATCACAAGGGGAGATGAAATTTTTCTGTTTCTGTCAATACATTGATTTTTAGAAATAGTCGCTCGAGAGGCTATTTCTGAATTAACCAAGTCAACGGACTCTAGGCTTCCCCAAACCTGGCGTCTTCGATCCCAGCAACGAAGCTGATGTCCGCTGCCTACCGCTACTGCAGGCATCCGAGACTGACTCCGGCTCTCCCTCCGAGAGCAATATGGAGTCCCGGGAACTACCGGCCGCGGAGGATAGGGAGGCCGGCCCCCGCGGCCCCACCACGACACGAATCTCTGCCTTGATGGGCTTGCCGCAGAGAGCTACCTACTCTCCACAGCCCACCTCGGGATCCCTCTTGGCTTCGGGTGAAGCCCTGTGGGTACCGACCCAAGACTGAGTGGCAAAACCAGCATTGATGCAGCGGACCACAGGGTTATTAAGCCCCTATTGCGACAAGATGCAGGACTCAGCAATGGAAACCCACAAACTTCCTTATTTATCAGTGCTTACCTGAGTAAGCACTGATAAATAAGGAAGTTTAAGGAAGTTATTTTACATTGTACTGATACAATGTAACTTATTCAATAACAAAACTCAAAATTCAGATAAAATAAAAATAGTATTTGAACAAATAAGTTTTCCCTTTTATTGGTAAATAAAAATTCCATTTCATTTCCTTTGCGCGGGGCTAAAATATTATGGTTTACTTGCAGTAAATCGAAATGGTACTGTGAGCCACACTCGCTCCCGAGCAAAAACGTTTTTATGCGATCAGATTTGTGTAAACATTTTCATTCATTTGCCGTAAGCGATCGAACGAGTTATGATGTTTGTAAAGTTACGTGCTGAAAAGCATTAAAATAATAAAATACTACTGTTGTTTAACTGAATTACAGATATAATTATGTAAAAGCAACTGTTTGTTGCTACTAATATCGAATAATCATTAAATGATAAGCATAATACTGAAAATACGAACTATTTTTTTCAAAAGAAGGGCTATGTTTTTTGACTGTATTTGCTTGGTATCTATGTTATAGCCTAAAAGTTTGAAGAAGTTTGACGTTAGAAGTACCAATAGATTTTATGGACAACCTACATTTACAAAATTAAAAAATGGTGTATTATTATTCTAATCTCACGTGATTCCCGCTAAATCCTTGTAGACCTTTGCAAAGAAAATTATTTTGTGAAAATATACTGTAGACAATCTAACTAAAAAAAACTTTTAAAATAATTTAACGGGTCAAAACGCGACACCATTTTTATTTAGTAGTTAATACCAACTACTTACTGCCCGACTGTTCCATTTTAAATGTTTAAAATGGAACGCGAAAGTCTTAAAAAATTTATAAAAAAAACTTTCTCAAGCAGCCAAAATAATGTCTTCTGACTAAGTTCAGTGACTTATATTAAGATAATCGTCAGATCCAATCGGTTATTTGTCAATCGACTTTTAAATGCCACTTTAATATACCTATATCGACACTATTTTAGAATCAGTGTTTAAAAGAATAATTGTGACATCACAGTGTGCTATTTTCATAGGAAGTCTAAATGGTGGAGTCGTGTTTATCAGTATCTCAATTGACTATGCTAAAACACCGATTCCGTCGAAAAAAATTTCTAATATCGCCTAAAGTACTTAAAAATGAAGTACAATTTTCCTAAACCAAAGCACTATATGGGAACCTTCAATGGCTCCACATCCGATTCCCATGGAATTGCGTCATTTACCACGGGCCACAGTCCGTTACACAAACGTTTTACTGAGATAAGATCTCGCCATCAGCTGCCATCGTGTTAGAGTATTATGCAGGGAACATTACCCCTTCAGTGGGTAACACCATGGAATAAGGTAATCTTCTTATAGGTAATGTCTAAAGAGCATTTTGGCATAGGTGTTATGATTTTATGGATAGTAAAAAACATTAGCTACTGAAAGCTTTCATACTCAGGCCAGTGGCGTAGCAACGCGCTATGTTAAAACGCAGAAAAAAAACTGCGAAGTTTAAGTATTAGGGAACAAAGTATCTAAACATACTTCCAAGAAAATGTATCTAAAAGATACAAAATAAAAAAGTACTTCAAGCACAAGATGTAAATATATTGTATTTTGTATCTGTTTTTTAGATACTTTTAGCTAATATAAGTCACATCTCTGCTGACAAGTAGTGACGCATTATGTTAGTCAATAAAATAGTAAAACATTGGCAATAGTCATTTCGAATGTAAAATAACCGTGATAAACTATTTGAATGCAAGCCCAAGTCACTTGAAAATAAACGAAAGTATTTAACGTTAACCTTTTGAAAATTAGCGGTCCAGACATGGCTCCACCGCGCCCTAGTTGAAATTCAATAGAAAACATAATAAACTAGTTAGTTTAAAGAAAATAACCAAATGAAACGCATCAAAGTCATGCCCTCTTCTGTCTAGTCTCGAGACAAAGCGAACGAATCTGCCGCTGTTTGTCCGCTTATTTCGCGGCGCGTAATAAAATGAATATTTGACAGGTTGCCTCCCCGAGGATCTGTTTCGCTACGACAGCCGATCTCATCCAAGGGCTGCCTCTACCTCGATAATCCTACTAACATTATAAACAAGAAATTTTATGAAATAGTCTGAGTTTCTTACGGTGTCTCCTCGGTAGATATAGGTTCCGAACTGGCAGTAAAATCACTTTGCATTGTGTTCAATGACGATTCAAAAGTGTAATTAAAATTTTTTGAGCTTGAGAATGTATGGCATGAATGTCTGAATGTACCTATGTTTTTACTATTTTACACAAAACTATTTAGATAAAAAAAGAGGTGACACACTAGATTAACATATTGAGGATACTTTATATTCCAAAACATCGGGGGCATTTTTTTATTATTTTCCTTTTAAATAAATACGTAGTTAGTTTTAGTCTAATTTAAATTTAATTAAAAATAGAAAATAACGTTATATTTATTTTATTTACACTTCAAAATAACTTACAGAAATTATTTATATTCCACTGTATTCAGAAATTCGATGATGTCAATAAGAAATGACAGAACAATAAACGCTTACTTTTTTTAAAATAACGCAGTAACATAATAAATAAGAAATATACATCAGATTGGAAAACACGACATAATATTGTTGTCATTTACATTATCATTTCTATTTACTCAAATATTTGAGTCGCGGGCACAGCTAGTGTTAAATAATTTACTTAGCTTACCAACTCTTAAATTAAAGCAAGCGTGTGTCTACTTCTTATGGTTAAGTAGTTTTAATTAAATTTTTTAAAAATAAAATTCCACATCTGGCGTATTAGTAAGTATCATTGTTTCAGTGAGTGAATTTAAAACATTTTAGTTTTATCTTTATATATAAAAATATAAAACCCGTTTTCCGTTGTCACGTCATCACGGGTGAACGGCTGGACCAATTTAACTTTTTTTGTTGTTGTTGTTTTTGTTATAGTCAGGAGAAAACGGTTCTTATGAAAGAAAATATATACATAATATATAATTAAATAGTCGTCGTTAAGACATGACAACGTCAGTCTGGTCAGCTAGTTGTAAATAAAATGATGCCAACAATGATATGACATTCTTCTAAAATTAAATCATGTTTTGATAAATAAGTTGGTAGGCAACAACCCTACCACCACGTCAAGTTTAATAAAAAACCTTATTATTATAAGCGTGGGGTTCATATCGGATTACGCGCTTATGGAGTAAGACATTTCGTGTGTTATTTTGATTAAAAATAATATCTGATGTCAAATGAAGAACATCCACCCAGATTTGCTTGACTTTTCAATTAGGAAAGTTCCCCTTTTTTATGTGGAATATTTGATGGAAGCATTTTACATTTAGATTGCATTACATGTCCGTTATCATTACGTTTGGACATAAACTTATTGAATCATTATTTATCTTATTTGTAGTACAAATCTTACAATATTATAAAATACATAATTTTAGACAACATCTCATACATTGATCTGATCCTTGATTAAGCAGATTTGGCACTTGTGTTTTGGAAGCCGGAACCAATAGTAATACCAGAATAAATATTGAAATACATATATAAAAAAAACAAGTTTTTTAAAGAAATATAAACATTTTATCTCCCTTCAAAATAAATTAACGTTAATACAAACTACTAACTGCCCGACTGTCAGTGTATAATGTGTGTCGAAGTGACTTCAATAACATTTTGTTATGTCAGAATGTGAGGGTGGATGAAGATTTGCAAGCTCCTGCCAACAGACGAAGGCGAGCAAGACCAGTCAGCTCGTGACCACGGTTGGTGCAACCTAACCGAAACGTCGGGCAGTAAGTAGTTCGTATTAACTACTAAATTAAAATGGTGTCGCGTTTTGACCCGTTAAATTATTTTAAATGTTTGAAATGGAACGCTTAAGTCTTAAAGTTTATATTTTATCTCCCCTTGCGGTGTGATATTTGTACGACCTACACGTATGCCGTCTGCTGCTTTCCTAACGAAGCTAATCGCAAGTTTATTATGAGAGCAATTGATCCGACAGCTGTGTTAGTGGGTATGTATAAAATTATTATTTTTCCAATGTTTCATAATACATATAAAAAAGCGAAAATGTTCATATTTCAACAACAGTTCAGAAAACGGCCTGATTGAGCGAGAATCGAATACAACATAATTTAATTCGTAGCTAGAGAAAATCTGGGCTCCTACCTCGCAGTCGAATTGCCATACCGGTTAAAATATCCTATAACATACCGTGTGTTCAGGCCACAGCCTGAAACATAAATTCGGGGCCTTACTCTAGTCTAAAATGAATCAATATGGAAAAGGGTTTTTATTTATATCCTCGATGTTTTTGGAATCCTTTAAGTCATAATTTGTATTATAAGTTTGTGTTTTGATTTTGTTACAATCCCTACCAGTTTTATTAGAGATTGTATAGACAACTAGCTTTTGCCCGCGACTTCGTCCGCGTGGCGTATTATAGAAGAGAGATCTTTGTGTGTGTGGAAGAAACTTTATATTTACTAAGCTATGCATGAATGGTAGATTGAAAACTTTCTATCTTACGCGGTTTAGATTTTTTCATACAAAAGCTATTTCCTGCTAACTTCCATTCCAGTGGGAAATTTTGCAATATCCTGTTGCAACTAAGCTTTAAGTTTTCTAAGGTACATGCCAAATTTCAAGCGTCTAACTTAAGCGGTTTAGATTTTTCATACAAAAGGATTTTCCCACTAATTCCCGTCCCCGTGGGAATTTCAGAAATCCCTTTCTTAGTGCACCTCTACGGTACTTAAACTAGGTCCCTTCCAAATTTCAAGTGCCTACGTTTAGCCGTTTAGGCTGTGCGTTGATATGTCAGTCACTCAGTCAGTTTCTCTCTTCTCCTTGTATATGTTACCGGCCAAACCCGATTTTAGGACAAACTAGTTTTGAACATTTAAAATAATTTAACGGGTCAAAACGCTCAAAAAATGTCAAAGTCAGCTCGTGAGCACGGTTGGTGCAACCTAACCGAAACATCGGGCAGTAAGTAGTTCGTATTAACTACTAAATAAAAATGGTGTCGCGTTTTGACCCGTTAAATTATTTTAAATGTTTAAAATGGAACGCGAAAGTCTTAAAATTTATAAACTAGTTTTGCCTAGGCTCAACTAGTTCTTCCTATACGCGATAGGATTAACCAGTATAGTCTAGTCCAAACTAATTTGTCCTAAGCCCCATAGGATAGACCAGTTTAGACTAGGCCAAACTAATTGATCCTGATATAAATACGCACAATCTAGGATAAATTGGTATAGCATAGTCTAAAGAATAAAGTATATCAAGAAAGTAAATGAAATACTCCGTAATTGAAAAATTAATCATTACTGTTAAACTATAATGATTCGTCATTAAGTGATAATACGAACAATCATACTTTTACAAATATTGAATGCTTTTTTAATAAAATCAATTTAAACTCAAATTTATAACGACAAAACTTTTAACGACAAAATAATTTTAATTATTATGCCGTTAAAAGTTTTGTCGTTATAAATTTTATACAATCATACTGTAACAAATAATACTGATTTTTATCAAAAAGCAATAATCATACGAGTGTTATGTCAATTATTAAAATTGTTATTTATTTATTTTTACATCGTTCGCTTTGGTGGCATTTAGAATTGCAGAGTAACGTAGCCTTCTTGCACTGGCATCTGTTTGAGGAACAGTTTTGTCACAAAACCTTGGCCTGATCCAGCTGAATGTTTTGTAGCTGCAGACCTAAACTGGCATGTTTGCTCAACTACATTCCGACCCCGCTAAATGTTTTAACTATGTAGACTAGGCCATACCAGTTTATCCTAGAGTGTGCGTATGGATATTACTGGTCTATCCTATGGGGCTTAGGACAAATTAGTTTGGACTAGACTATACTGGTTAACCCTATCGCATTTAGGAAGAACTAGTTGAGCCTAGGCAAAACTAGTTTGTCCTGAAATCGGGTTTGGGCGGTAACATATATATTTAGAGAAGTGCACTTACTAAAACTAGTTATATGCCGCCTTTCGCACGCATATACCATACTTCTACTGCTAAAATGTAAAGCTAAGTACTTGATTATGAAATAAGAAAACTGCTGGCCCCGCGTGATAATTTAAAAATCTTCATTTCTCTCATAACCACTGTCGGAAGTTGTTCGTACAAAATAATCCTGCACCTTTGTGGGGTAAAAAGTTGAAACGCAAGTCTCCCTGAAGGATATTAGGTGAAACCTAAACATTTATTATTTGAGTACCGTCAAAGAGACGGAGTTATTTCGCGTTCTTGGAGATCAAAGGGTGCTGCTCTAAGCTTGGACCCTACATGTAAATGAGCTGGGAAACATGTGAGGAAGATTTGCCTTATATTTCAGAACGTGTTTTTGTATAAGCATTGGGAAATGAGAAAATCGATATCTTTTGCCCGTTTACAATATTTTACAATTCGTAATGTGACTACGACTCGTTTATACCGTTCCATAATTTACTTTCCATATCAGCGGTCATCAGTCGTCCATCAGTCGTTTTTAGCGTACGCCTCGTATAATTTATTACTATCCGTAACAAGAACGTATCGTTTTTCAAATATTGGAACCGGGCGTTAACCTGTTGAACCGAAATCCTTTGGCTTTTGCGTAAGGTTTTAGCTTTTAGATTTTTAATTAGTATGTGGTATTGTACAATGTACAGTGTTGTTCACAATTCATTATACATAATCGATTTTTTATTCTATTCTTAGAGGCATGTCGTGGTTTAGAACTTGTACTATCCCCGTTACGTAACGTACACGATATACACAATAATTTGGGTTACATTATTGATATACATTTCAAATCAGTTCAATTAAATTTAATCTAATGTAGGTGCGTCGTATGCAGCATTTCAGCAAGCTGCATAATACTGCTACACAGGATTCAAAATCTTAGTTGAGCCCTTGCACGCAAAAATGTACCTTATTCAATCTTTCTTACAAATCTAAAGTATTCGTGCAATCTCTCGCCTTGAAGAGGTTTCGGGTGACCAGAATGCTGGCAAATACCTCGGCCAACGTTTCAATCTGGCCATTCAAAGAGGCAATATAGCTTGCTAGCTTTGCTATGAATAATATAGAATGCTTTCTGGGCACCCTTAACGCTGAAGCGGACAATCTTTTGTAAATACCTCTTCTATAAACATATTATCTTTTTTTATTTCATAGATTCGTTAATATGTATATTGTTGATTAAATTCAAAGTAAAACCTTCCTTCAGGAATTAAATAAATATTACGTATAATTATATTATACTAGCTTTTGCTCGCGACTTCGTCCGCGTGGCGTGTTATTGTGTCGTTTCAGTATTTTTCTCGGTGTGTGTCGAATGTAAATAATAATGAATGTTGCATTCAAAAATTTTAAAAAGTTTTTTTTTTTTGAGAAAATACATTAAAAAACAACATAACAATTATTCTGAATCTGGCGCTAGTGCAGTATTTTTTCATGAAAAAGATGTTTCCCATTCCCATGAAGCTGTACATTTGCTAAGATACCCATACTAAAAAATACTAAAAAATTTCAAGCCTCTAACTCGCGGTACAAAAGTTTTTCCCGCTATTCCCGTTCCCATGGGAATTTTGGAAAATCCAATCATGACTTAACTTTGCATTCACTAAGGTATATGCATGTCAAATTTCAATCATCTAACTTACGCGGTTTAGATTTTTTCATACAAAAGTTTTTTCCCGCTAACTCCCGTTCCCGTGGGAATTTCTCAAAATACAGCCATAACTAAACTTTATATTTACTAAGGTACCTGCATGCCAAATTTCAAGCGTCTAACTTAAGCGGTTTAGATTTTTCATACAAAAGGATTTTCCCGCTAATTCCCGTTCCCGTGGGAATTTCGGGAATTCCTTTCTTAGTGCACCCCTACGGTACCTAAGCTACGTCCCTTCCAAATTTCAAGTGCCTACGTTTAGCCGTTTGGGCTGTGCGTTGATATGTCAGTCAGTCAGTCAGTCAGTCAGTCAGTTTCTCCTTTTATATATATAGATATTCGATCGACCACCTCCGTAGCCGAGAGGCGAGAGGGCCGGACTATGGCGTCGCGCCATCTCTGAGGTCCCGGGTTTGATAAACACTATGATCAATATGGAAAACGAACTTTTCTACATTGTTTTTGGTCTGGGTGTTGTGGTGCCGTCATTGTATCTGACATCTGTAACACAAGTGCTTTAATTACATATCAGAATCAGAATCAGAGCAATGTATGTGATGTTGTCCAATATTTTTATTTATATCTGGACAGTGGTGGCGCACGCAGGATCCTTATCACCATGTGGGCAAGTTATATTCCGTTCGCGGGGCCCTCTGATGGTGTAAAAATAAACCAACTCGTTAAAGACATAAATGTGAAATGAGGGCCAAGTACATTATTACAGCATATTTTTCAGTTGTGGTATAATTCACATTTATTTCGTGTGAGGAAGAGTTAAATATCTTTTAGTTGAACATATTCATCATTTAAAACCGTAGTGACATCTAGAGTTTTATTATCTTTTTTTTCTCCAATCCTTTATTGTTTTGTGTACTTATAATAATATGTCTGTTTTGTGATATCTTTTAGTAATTAATGTTTATGACTGTATTGGTAGTGTATTATTCATAAAACTAACAGCAACTTACAAATAAAGTGCAATAGTCCCACAAAATTATGTGCATACTTTGCCTATAGGATTACAAGTCTCGAACTTACTCAATCAAAACTTAAGAACTAAGCTAAATTAGCTAAGTAAAATTTGTTAAGTATTATTTTAAATATATTTTTATCTTGTTCCCGACGGATATCCTCAAGCAAACTGTTTTGATAGGTATGGTAACTTTTTCTTTGATGATCTTCTAGCAAAGTAGTTTAGGTACACCAAATTTACCTGCAGACATTGAACATTGAAAAAGTATGGAAAACCGAACACAATTTATTGTACACGCAAATTGTCCATACTTTCTTTTTATCATCAAAGTAGTTATTTACTTTAGGTAAGTCAAATTTGCCCACAGACGTTGACCATTGAAACAGCCGAATATAAATTTCAGAAATTATGGAAAATCTAACACAGTTCGCGGATACAATTAATTGTGCTGGATTTTCCATACTTTTCAATGGTCAATGTCTGCGGGTAAGTTTGAGATACCTAATCTATTTATATTCGGCTGTGAGGCTCTTTGCACAGCGTGCTCGTGGCCGTGGGTGGAGACCCATACAGCCTACGCCTCACTCCGCCTTTAGTTTTGCAATAATGACGAGCGTCGTAACCAGCCGCCTTATCAGAGGCCTGATGCCTGTCGCCCGGTTTCGACACAGCCCTTTGTGAGGCCTAAGTGCGATGTCAAGGGCTCAAGTAGGTAATTATTCAGTTGATGTTTGGAATGGACATCTCTGATATTAAAGGGCACTTGTTAAACTATTCGCGATTCAAATCAAATCAAGGTTACGTTTAATACTTTTGAATCGTCATTAATATCAATGCAAAGTGTCTCCACTGCCGGTTAAAAAACATATATCTACTGAAAAGATAAGGTAAGAATCTCAGTAATACATAAATCAGTAGCTGTCTCTAACTTATTGCTACGAGTAGACCGGTTTGAACCAAGTCATATTATTGTGTTGTTTAATAAGGAAACAATTAAGAAGGTATTAAAAGTATTTTTTTAATAAGAAAATGCACCGTTGCTCTTTTTTGTTAATTTTTATTATTCTGGGTATTTTAAGTGTATCGATGATTGTAAATGTATTTCTTGTAGTACCATTGTTGCTACTGGTATCTATAATATGAGTGCTGAAGCTAATTATTTTAATATTATGTGATGTTATCATTTATGTATTTATTTCCAGGCCCAAAATATTCTTTAAATACCAAGAGAGGCAGGGCAAAGCGATTTATCGCTCGAACTGGAGCAGCCTGACTGGTGAAATACCTCCACCTTACAGAAGACCGCAGCCAAATAACAATCACTCTGGTGTCGTTGTGTTCCTGCGTGTGAGTAAGGTTTCCAGAGCTCTTGGTGGGTGCTACATTAGTAGCAGGGGTCAAGCCTTCAAGGTAAGGGCGACAAGTCTAGTAACAGTTTTACTATGCTATACTTTTCGCCCTTAAGCTAGGAACTCATTACCACTTAACATCAGGTGGGATGAGGTCAATCTTGGAGTGCATTATAAAAAAAAAACGAAAAAAAATTAAAATGTTGTATAGTCTATTACGCCGAACCAGCTAGCTAACTTTTGCAATGCAGTACTCAAACCCACGACATTCTCATACCGTGCGTAGTTGAAAAAGAAGTCTTTCGACTGACCTATCCATAAATAGTTATTATATGCCACGAATGTTCCTTTTTAATAACATATTAGGTTTCAATAAGTTCACTAGTGAAACCATAAATATACATTTTTTTTTTCAGATACCAAAATATCTTTGATTCCGTGGTTTTCTGTAATATCTGCAACAAATTGTTTCGGTTAGTATGTAGCTTAAACTAATACCACAGACGGTACTTACTGAAGGCTAATTAGCGGTAATTATAGCAGAAAAATTTGGTTAAACCAATTGGAAGAGCACCACGCGCGAAACGTGAAGGCGTCGGTTCAAATCCCACAATCAAATAGAGATGAAATATTTTCCGTTTATCGATATCTACTATTTTCTCTACCTAAACGTTGTCTGGAAGAGATTGCTTTTTACCAATAAGACCGCTTAAATTGTACTTAAATATGTCTGTAAAACCAATTTCTGTTAATGTTTCAGTGCAATAAAGTGTATCTATCTATCTATCTAAATACTATTTAGTTTAGGCGTATCGTGTAAAGCAGTAACGACATCAGATATTCGTGCGGCCAATATCGGTTTATGTCGCCGCAACATGCCGTCAATATGCTAAACAGCGGACCTTTGAATAAGACGTTTTGGGTTTGGCTTACATTTCAGTGATATATATTCCGCGTCAGTTCAGTGTGATCGCCACCCCTCTATGAGGAGAGGCCTACGCCCTTATGTTATGTCCGATGGATTATGGGGATATTGGATTTTATAGATTTCAAATCTCTTAAAACGAAGTTGAGTCAAGTCAATATATTCGTTACGAAAGTTGTAGGAGGAAAATAGCCTGAATTGAAAAAGTATGTTACGGCCGTGCCGCTTTTTTTGAACCACCTGGCGGGGGCACTGCGTGTCCCCAGATTTACTAAAACATCGACGTCACTTTTATTTACAGTTTTTACGAAAATTCTACTGACATTTGTAACACGTATCATCATAAGATTTGATTTTTTTGTTAAACTAAAAATACGTTGTTGTATTGTGAAGAACTGACTGATGGGCTAAACAAATTTATTCATCCCTAAACTAAAAAGTTTGTTTCCCAAAATGAACAGACTGAGAATCTAACCCGGGACCTCTTCTGAAGTCTGCGGCAGTCTAGTGAAACTTTCTTAGCAATTATTTGTTATTTGTTTATGTAAGGGCAATGATTACAAACCAAAGATCCAGAATAATTCTTAGAATATCTTGGCATTACCATAGAACAACAGTTAGTAATATGCAAATTGCGCGGTCGTTGGTCTCGAACTGAGGTAGTTCAAAGGGAAAAGATCTATGCTTGGCTTTCCTCTTCAGTAAACATCTACTGCGTTAGCAAATCAACTTCTTAAAACATGAATCAAAAATAACATTAACTGTAATTTAATAGGAATAATTACTCGGTGAAAAATAACGTTTCATTTAGTCCGTCGCGTAAAATTTGAAAATAATATTCTTTCTTTTTTTATACTTCTTAGTATAAAGTACTAGTTATACGCATACGAACGTCTTCACTATTACCGCACCTACATATAAACTATCTGCATGACCCAAGGGTTGACTGGTAAAGAATGCCCCTAGCATTAAATCCACCTGTTATACTTTATTGTGAAATAAAAATTTTAAATAAATAAATAAAAATACAATTAAAACGGCTATGTTCAAATAATAAATATAAAATTAAATAAATATTGGACAACATCACATACATTGCTTTGATTCTGTGGTAAGCAGCTAAAGCACTTGTGTTACAGAAATCAGAAACAACGACGGTACCACAACACCCAGACCCGAGACAACACAGGAAATTTCGTTTCCCATATTGACCCGACCGGGGATCGCACCTGGAACCTCAGAGATGGCGCGACGCCAAATTCAAATTCAAATTCAATATTTGTTTATTCAAGTAGGTTACATATAATAACACTTTAGAATCGTCATTGTATATAATGCAAAGTGATTCTACTTCCGGTTCGGAACCTATATCTACCGAGAAGACACCAGTAAGAAGCTCAACAGATCAGTTACAGTAGCAGTATCTAACTTATAGCTATGTGTAGAACACTTTGGACCAAGTCATATAGTTTTATTTTGATGAGTGAAAAAAAGCATTAAGTATTATGTTATTTTAAGAGGTAAACTGGAGCAGACCAGTCCCCAAAGGTGGCACCTGTTCACAAGCATGACGTATGTGCCAGCCATCGCTTCACTCAACCATATTGAAGAGAATGTGACGACCCGCCACATAGCGCCACTACTAAGTCCGGCACGCTCGCCTCTCGGCTACGGAGGTCGTCAAATAAAGTCTGGCAAGCATAAAATACAAGGTCTTATCTAAATTCCGAGGCTCGTGCCCACCGGACACGGCGAGAAGTTTTAATTGAAGCGCCATATTTACTTCATACAATAAACATAAATACTCGTAGCAGCGCATTATGCTAATTTCTTGGCGAGCAATTACTTGCCTTGTTTATTCTGGACGCAACAGATTAAAAATTCGCGCGGAATTATAAAAAGGCCTGTGGTGAATTCAAATTGATCGTCGCGAAGTAGACCGCAATTGGTTGCTTTGGTTAACATTTATTAATACTTTAGCAGCTAAGAAAAAACATTGTGTTGTGTACAACAATAGAAACGAAATTACTTTGTTTTGAATTGCAAAAATTTTTGTTATAATTTAAATTACATTAGTAATATTTTATGAAATATTTATATAATTCAAATCACGCTACCTCCGGTTCAGAACCTATAACTTACAGAAAAGATCCCGGCAAGAAGTCTTTACAAATAAAGCTGAACTTATAACTAGTTTTACACTAAGTCATACAGTGTGGTGTGTAAATTGTAAAACATAATTAATTAATTCAAAGGAATGATGCAAATTTTAAAACAGATAATTCAGGATTAATTTCCCATTGATTCTTCATTACTTTTGGTTACAGCGTTATTTTATGTGGCTTAAAGCCTTCCTCGATAAATGGACTATTTAATACAAAAATTATTTTTAATTCGACCAAGTACCTACTTGTTGGGCTTAGCGCGTACTCAAATAAACAAACAAACTCTTTAGCTTAATAATCCCTACTAATATTATAAATGCGAAAGTAACTTTGTCTGTCTGTCTGTCTCTCAACCGATTTTTGATGAAATTTGGCATAGGTATACGTTGAACCTCAAGATCGCACATATGCTAATTTTTGTTAGAAAGTAAGGGGGGGGGGGGGTAATGCCACCTTTGAAAGTTTATATGGGATAATGTTTATTTTTTAAGTTAGAGGAGGGGAGCGAATATTAGGGGAGAACGAAGTCACGGGCACAGCTAGTATTACTATAAATTATTTATCCACGCTTAGTTTCTCCATTAAAGCTCATAATAAATAAACCTCCGAAGGCTTATTAACTTTTGATTGACTCCAATTAACGACTAAACTGATTTTCGTTAGAACTAATCTAATTCTGACTATTTCAATATAATCGTGATAACGAATCATTTGAAGCGCCCGAGAAGCAATTAAACGGAATGAGGGCAAAATTCACTCAGATCCAATTTGACAAACCAACCGTTTACAGTAACATACAACCCTCACCAACATACTATGTAAATTTGCGGTCCGAATGAGCTTTGTTAGATTACAATAATATGTTGTGACCGTAATCAAATCTTAATGTTTATTGCCGTGTACTAAATGTGTTTATATGAGGCAACTAGATTAATTAAACATTCAATTAATGGGTTGGGCCGTAAAACGGTGCTTTGCAACTCGCGTTATAAAGTTCGGCTATTTAGTTTAATGCAGCACATAAAGGGCTAGCGAACCTTAGATACAACTATTAGGGATTATCACGTTGGTGCTGAATGTCTTACACAGCTCTTACTAATACCATACATTAGACACGCGAGAGCTTATAAGAATGTATGGAGATCTGGATGTATGTTTTGTTGCTCTTTCACACAAAAACTATTGACGGATTTGAAAGAAAGAAAAGATAGAAAATACATTTCGCATATGACAACATATACGTACGTACAGTCATAAGTTAAAATTTAATATTATGAGTAAAACCGGTTTAAATGCTTAAATAATCGTAGCATAGAAACTACTGAGGTTACGGAAATAATTGAAAAGAAAGAAATGTTATAAAGGTAGTGTTCTTATTTTAAAAAATAAATAAAACAGTTTCTATGCTACGAGTTTTTGAATTTTTAAATCGCTTTTCCTCGAAATATCTCGTTTTGAGTTATGACTGTACATGTTGTCATCTGCGATTTATTGACTAACACAAAATTATGAAATAAACATAAAACAAGACAATCAATACAGAACTTAAAAACCTTGTGAGGCCAATTTGGGTTCCACCTCAGCAAATGCTGCTACGGTATTATTAACACCGCATCAGCGCTGGTGTTCTGGTGGAACCCACTGCTTGGAAAAATAGCAAGAGGCCAGGGCTCTTGCTCTTGGATTCAGTGAATTCGGTAGGAAGATAAATAGATATTAAAGTATTAACATGTTTCAAGCGTAAAATCTATATTTTTACATATACGAGTATAAATAAAATACATGACTGGACACGCAACTCTCTCTTGTTGATCGCGTGTGCTCAGTATCATTGGATCCAGAGATTGGACAATGTTTATTTTGTAAGTTAGAGACATGAAATTTATTTTCAAATATAGGTCAAAATTTGGGTTAAAATATGGATTACTTTTTGTTTCGAATATTAGGGGAGATGAGCATAAAACCGTGCATCGATATTTATTGCTAAAAAATACTTATGCCCGGTTCCAATATTTTAAAAACGTTCCGTTCCAGCTACAGATAATAATAAATTATACGAGGCGTAAGCTAAGAACGACTGACGGTCGTCTGATGACAGCTGTAGTAAGGCATTAGAAGAATTTCCAAATACATTTTTTGTTCTCATAATTGAAAAAGCTTTTTTATATAGATAATTTTTTTTTCAATAATCAAAATTAAATATTAGAAACAGAAAAATTTTATCTGACCGGAGGCTAACGGTTGATACAGCAGAAAAATTTCATCGCCTACGATAACTTGCGGTTAGCTCAGTTGGAAGAGCTGCACGCGCGATACGTGAAGGTCGTGGGTTCGATTCCCGCATCGCAAGGGGAGATACATTTTTTCTGTTTCTAATATTTGAAGTTCGCTAGTACGGCGTTTAGTACTATAAAAATAATAAAATCAAAATTAAAGACCAATAAATTGCCTTATCTAGCAAACAAAATATTTTACACGCAGATTTTTACTATGACTAGGCGAAGCAGCAAAGACCAACCGCTTGATATGCCTTCCGAAGCATCAATATTAATTAATTCAAGAAGAATTATCATCCATCCAATACCTGGCAGTGACTTGCATAGCTTTTATTATCGGTTCCGTAAGGACAGTATGGAGTACGCGCAATTACAATCAAATACGCATCTAGTCTAGAACAACTCCTATCTGACCTCTGTAACAAGAATCAGAACTGCTAAAGCTCACATCCTACTGTTATTACTAGAACAGAATATATTTGTTCGTTACACTAGTCGCTAGTTACACAAACTCAATTATGTAGTTCGTATTTGCGTGCGCGAGCAAACAGCTCGCCCCAGCCCGACGCTTCTCGTATCGACCTAATAGTAATTAGTGTAAATATGATTTGGCGAATAGTGTTTGATCTGCTATAATGTCGGTGGCTGCGATGTGGGAGGAACCATTTTTGGATTGCGAAGTATAAGCCTTTTAGTATCCCACTATAAGGCTTTCATCGTTGAAATAAAGTCATCTTTATAACAATGGGGTGGCTTAATCACTACGCTTGCCAATTGCAGGTTGCTGGTCGTAAAATCTGAACTAAGTTCCTAGAATTCATAACACACTTTGCTTGACCCCAGAATTGAACTCGAACCCTCGGGATAACGACCCGATACTAAAAAGATGGAGGAGTTAAAAGTTAAATTAAGATCCTTTTGTAGCTTCTCACATAAATAATATACGTTTCATAAACAGTCAAATTTATAATTAACTACGAAAAGATTAGGCACCTCCTAAATAAAAACTCCAGGAGATTACTCTCTCGAATTACACTTAAACGAACCCTTAAATAAGCTGATTCAACAGGCTGAAGAAAAAGTTACCCTTAGGAGTGTCTCATTAGATTTTAATACCTTTGCTATTTATATTCTTCAAACCACTTTTCGTTTTTTTTTCTAAAAATAAATGTTTTTGAGTTTTAAGAGTTTTAACCTACTGTGCCAAAGCTGGAACAGGTTATCGTTTTATTTATCCTCTTCCATACAACGCTGTTTCGCTCTCCAGATTAAATTGTCCTAAAACTAAATCTGTCAATTATTTTGTGCACTAAAATATAATTGTATTATTTTTAATATGACACTTCAAGATTGACGTCATCCTATCTGATGTTAAGTGATAAATCGCTACGGCCTACCTCTCTTGTTTGTATCTAGGGATATCTGTTTACCATGACAAATAGCGCCTTCGATTCACTAATTTGCACGGCCTCTTCAATATTAAAAAAAGTTGGCGGTTACTGCACAAACCAACAAAAATCTAGCCTACATAAAACGAAAGTAGTCTAGATTTTTGTAGGAAATAGAAGGCTGTGTTTACGTATGCCATCGTTCTTTATAGGACCATAGTTGAAGTCTTACCATTACCTATAAGTTGCAATATGTTACGGTATTATAATTAATTGTGTGTTTATGTATGAATGCTACATTTTGTACGGTATCTTTCTGCTAGCACGCCATCCTATGCTGCACCCATAATATGATGAATATAGACCTCGAAAATACGAGTTATTTTTATGAGTCATCCCAATTTGTTTCAGCAACACACTTGATGATATTTTGCTTATATTAATGCTAGCCCCGAGCATAAAAACCCTCTCATCAATAAAAATAAAATACAACTCAAAAAATTAACAAAACACACTTTTGGACGTGGATTCACGAATATTAATGCTTACACATTAACTTTCATAAATTAAAAAGCTTTCACAAAGACTTCCCAAAGGAAATGGCAGAGAGAAATATATTTCTTAAAAAATGAAAAGAGGCAAAGTCAGAGTAACAAATGCATACTGTTTCCTGCACAATAATTCATTGTCCGCCACAAAAGGGCGGTCTGGCTCGCCGTACTGAGAGCTGCGGGTTGCACAACGCTCACTGAGCAATGAATGCCATTTGACAACGTAATGACAAGACAACAATTCAGTATTAGAATCGGTGGAGAATAAATATTTAAGGATCAATCTGTAATATATATTTTTTGTGACTTTTATGAGCAAGTTGTGAATTCGCTCCTTTTACTATCACTTGGTGTAGTTATGTTCCTGCGTGTGGGTAAGGTTTCCAGAACTCCTGGGGGGTGCTACATTATCAGGGGTCAAGCCTTCAAGGTAAGGGTGACAAGTCCAGTAACAGCTTTATTATGCTGTACTTGTTGTCCTTAAACTAGGGCCTCATTACCACTTTAAAATTAGGTGGGATGTGGTCAATCTTGAAGTACAATTTTAAAAAAGCGTAGCATTGAATGTCAAGTAACTTGTTGATTAAGCAGCTGGCTTAAGATCTGATTTTAGTTAACCAAACTTTCATCGATGATGAAATTGTAAAGTAGCATTTCGATTTAAGTCGGTTAAAAAAGAGATTAACTTGTTATGAACCGACTTCAAATAAAGGGAGGTTTCTCAATTTGATCGAATGTGTTTTTGTGTGTTTGCGGTAAACTTCGTCTTTCATAAAACTACTATAAAAGAAATTGTTTCGATGATGATACCATGATAAGGATACCACGAAAGAATATAATCCGATGATTATGGCGTCCCAGAAAAAAATACTGGTAGAAAATGCACCTAGCGTTAAGTCCGACGTATTCAATACTTTTTTGTGCAATAAAGTTTTAAAATAAATAAAAAAAATTTCGTCGGCGTTGCAGTGCTTCATACAATGAATGAATATTTTACGCTCTACTTATGCGATGGAAGGAGACCGAGAAACTGACGTCAGCTCAGGAGGAAATCAAGCCATAGTGTTTTATGCGGCAAACTTTATCACCAGTAGCTTATCTTGGATGAAAAATATTGCTCTGAGTGCTCGCTACAAATAAAAAACTGGCCAAGTCCGAGTCGGACTCGCGCACGAAGGGTTCTGTATCATTGACTAGGACACAACTGTAGGTACGCTTCACTAAACACTTGCACTCGATATTATTGGACGACCTTCGTAGTCGAGAGGAGAGCGTGCAGGACTTTGGCATCGCGCCATCTCTGGCGTTCCAGGTTCGATCCCTGGTCGGTTCAATATGGGAAACGAACTTTTCTATGTATATTGTCTCGAGTCTGCGTGTTATGATGCCGTAGTAGTTGTGAACACAAGTGCTGCTACTTATCACAGAATCAGAGTAATGAATGTGATGTTGTCCAATATTTATTTACTATTTATTTACATCACTTATTTTAATTATTATTTATATTAGATCTTAAGTGCGCGATGTAACAGTAGTGCAAAGTTTGTTTTCTAATGTGCTTTTGTCTGTACGATTATTTCATTGAATATTTCAAATGCCTCTTATTTTCGATTTATTGATATCAAACAGAAATAAGCAAAAAATCGCGTTTGTTGTGGAAATCCCCTTGAATATTTCTGTTCATCCGGTATATTATCTCTTGTAACGGTAGCAAATGAAATACATAATTTGTGAACATTTCAACTACCTAGCCATCGCAGATCATTCGACAGTCTAGTTACAGACAGACAGCGAAGCCATAGTGATAGGGTCCCGTTTTGACCCTTTAAGTACGGAACCCTAAGCAGTGAAGCAACAATATGACCCGACGCGATTGGAATGACGACGTTTACCGGACAAAGCGAAGAAGGGCTATCAATAAACGTTATTGAAGGTATTTTGTTGAGGAAAATACGTAGTTGCCTTTTTATTAATTACATTCCTTTTACAAGTGTGTCCGGGGTATACTGGGACAACATCAAAACATTAAATATTAGACATCGCATCTGATTCTATGTTTAAGTAGCTTAAGCTCTTGTGTTACGGAAATCAGAAAAAAACAATGGTACCGCAACACCCAGACCCGAGACAATATAAAAAAGTTCGTTTGCCATATTGACCCGACCGGGAATTGAACCCAGGACCTCAGATACACAGAGGTCGTCGCTATATATATTGTTAGGGATCGGCTTGTTAGTGAACCTTTTATGAACCTGTGAAGGTTACCGTGATGAAAGAAAGAAAGAAAGAAAGAAAATGTCTTTATTCATGTAAACTTTTACAAAAGCATTTATGAATCGTCAGATTATACTACCACCGTGTTCGGAATGTTGCTTCTATCGAGAAGAACCGGCAAGAAACTCGATAGTTACTCTTTTCAAAAACTTACAAAAATGGTAACATGCAAAAAAAAATAAAAATACATATAAACAACATAGCGTATGACTATCAATTCCAAACATTTTTGTCGTTAATATAATCTTCTATTTTATAATATCCTTTCTTCATTAGACAATTTTTGATCAGAGACTTAAATCTATGCATATGTAATGCAGTGATCTTTTCTGGCAGCTTATTAAAGATCTTCAGACTTAACCCCACAAAAGAATTGCTAATTTTGTGAAGTCTTAGATGTGGAACAGCAAGTTTGTGTTTATTTCTCGTGTTAAATTTATGACATTCTGACTTCTTAATGAAGGAATGTAAGTTTTTGCGTACATATACAATACAATCAAAAATGTATTGTGAAGCTACTGTTAAAATGTTAGTTTTTTTAAATAATTCTTTGAGAGAGTCCCTTGTTTTAAGACCGTATATAGCGCGTATGGCTCTCTTTTGCAAAACGAATATAGTCTGCACATCGGCTGCAGACCCCCATAGTAAAATACCATACGACATGACGCTATGAAAGTAACTAAAATAAACCAATCTTGCCGTTTCAACATCAGTCAAACTACGTATTTTCCTGACCGCATATGCAGCTGAACTAAGTCTCCCTGCCAGGGTAGCAATATGAGAACCCCACTGTAATTTTGAATCAATAGTAATGCCCAGAAATACTGTAGAATTTGTAATTTCTAGGGGCACACCGCTAATAACTACATTTGTTTTCTGTTAATAACTACATGTGTATGGTTTAACGTCAGCTCCAATCTGTGAGGTATGACATGGTGTGGCGTGATGTGACGTCACTACGTCTGTGTAACCCGAGCTGGCTGTTGTTTCATGACGTAATCAATGTTGGCGTTCTTCAGACGGATTACGCTAGTCTTCATCCTCTTGGCTTTGTTAATACCGTAAACAAAGATGAAAATAAAAATCATTTTTAAGCATCAGTGCCCAAAGGATAAAACGGGACTCTATCACTAAAACTTTCTTGTCTGTCCGTGTGACACTTGGCTGTATTGTAACCTTTATAGTTAGACAGTGATGAAGAGGCCTAAAAGCTGATCACAAATAATACGAGATTTAAATGAATAAATGTAGATTTATTACTTTGATTTCACAGTGAACTTGTCGGTTGCACCAGTAATTTCGTAATCCTCGTCAAAACAACTTTGACAGTTCACCACCACAGAGTGTTTACGAAGCTAGCTTTCTTATTAAATATTGTTTACACCATCAAGTTAAATTCGACAAAGCAACCTATTCAATATCCATCTTGGCAGCAATCAATACTTTCAGTATTGCCCTGATTATTTTAGCTATTTGAACATAAGTCGAACTAGGAATATAAGGTATACTGTTAATTAAAGTGATTTGGGTAAGTATTAATACATTGAGTGTTGCCATGACGCTTACAACTCGGCCATCCTCTGAATTTAAGTGAGTCCTCTCACTTGTACAACATGTTTTAACAAAAAAAAAATAAAAAATGTATAATAATTATCCTTACTCATAATTGAACAAAATTATTTAAATATACATAAACATGGCATATCACTATATTATGGTAGTCTGCTTCGATCTGCGGTCATCTGTGCTATCATCTTGCACTGAACGCTCAAAGCCTACCGGTGAGTAGGTACATATAGAAAAAGCGCAGTCTGTCATGATCTGCAAACATCTATGCGGTCATCTACCACACTGTTTGCTCATAACCCGCTGTAACTATAATATACTTAACACAAGAGTTATGTGGCAGTCTGTTATGATCTGCAATCATCTGTACGACTTACCATCGACTGATTGCTCATAACCTGCCATTATTACAAATCAATTCACATGTTTTATTATGTTATAGGAGCAGTCTGTTACGATCTGCGACTATCAGTGCAAGGACTTCCCGATACACTAGTCGCTCATAACCTACTTCAATAACCTTCAATACAGCTACAAAAACATTGTCTGTTATGATCTGCGATCATCTGCGCCTAGCTATTTTTTTAAATTCCGCGCTGAAAGCTCATAAACAATGTTTACAAGTATTAAAATTAATTTCTACTATTCAAAAATCTGCTATTACGAATGGTAATCAATTAACATATTGAAAATCTATACCTCAACATAACTGGCACATTTTAATCATCATCACTTTGATCTGCAACATCACTAACGTCGTTTTCGCTACCCTCGCTATCTAAGCCTTTGAAATTCAACCAAGGATAAATTTTATCAATGGCTACAATATTCTCATAACGCTTGTTTCCTTTCCGTACGAGAGGTGTGTCTTCTACAACGAACCTGTCGTTAGGCAGTATTTTTACTATTCGATATGGTCCATGATATTTTGGTGTCAACTTTTTTGACTTACCGACAAGATCCTTATCGAATACATTCCTCTCAATCCTAACAAGATCACCGACTTTATATTTCGTTGCCGGTTTTCTATGTTTATCAAATTCTCGTTTCGCGGCATTCTGTTGTTTTTGTATAGAATCACTGGCATTTGATCTCAAGCTCTGTAATTTGTCTCCGGTTATTGGTTCAATAGTTTCACAGATTACATTTCCTAATATATTCTCGGATAAATTTACTAGCTTAAAGCCGAATAGAAGCTCTGAAGGGCTTTTGCCAGTAGACTTATTTACGGTTGTGTTCATTCCTAATTGAACGCTACCTACATGTTCATCCCAGGAGCTATCGCTTTGACCATGGCATTTTGTACTTAGCGCCTCAGTGATAGTCCGATTGTACCGCTCCACCTGCCCGTTCGCTCTAGGGGTGGCAACAGCATTCAATATATGCTTTATACCTAAGCTTTCTATAAATGATTTAAATTTTGCACTTGTGAAACAGGATCCACGGTCTGTGATTAACCGTGTGGGTGTACCAAAGAAACTAAAATGTTCCTTAAAAGCTCGAATAGCTGTTGTGGTTTTAGTATCCCTAACCGATTTAATATTTATGAATTTAGTGAATGCGTCAATTATCACCAGAATATACACGTTGCCTCTCCTAGAACGAACGAACGGTCCCAAATGGTCCGCGTGCAAGGTGTGGAACGGTATTTCCAGTTTCGGTATGGGGTGAAGGGTTCCTTCTTTGCTACCCCCTGGTCTTTTATGATGCGCGCATTGGAGACAAGACTGCACGTACTTTTTGGTAAAGCGTCTCATTTTTGAGAACCAGAAAATACCTCGAATCCTACTCAGAGTTTTGTCATATCCAAAATGTCCCACATCGTCGTGGTTCATTCGTAAGACTTGCCATCTAACAGATTTTGGAACTACCCAACGTATTCCGTCATCAACAATTTTATATACACAATTCCCTTTTAACTGATAATTTTTGTGTACATCGGCAGCAACCTTTGTGTTTTCATCTTGTAATATGTCTCGAATCCTATTTATCTCCTCATCATTACTCTGAACTGTTGATATCCAGTCCTTTACGTCGACTTTCAGAACATCTATTACGTGCGAATCATCTTCCGGGCCAGGCTCAGCTACAGGACCACGACTGAGAGCATCCACGTGAGCCATTTGTGTCCCTGCTCGATATTCTATTTCACAGTCGTACTCCTGGAACTGAACCCACCACCGGGAGATTCGCGGGATAAGATCCCTTTTTGTAAGAGTAGTACGCAACGCGCCACAGTCCGTGATTATTTTAAATCGGATGCCTAAGAGATATACACGAAATTTACTCAGCGATGATATGACAGCCAAAGTTTCGAGTTCGAAAGAGTGCATCTTTTGTTCGTCTACCGTAGTTTTTCGACTGTAGTATGCTACCGGTCTGAGCAACCCATCTGATCCACGTTGCATCAAAATACCCGCCACGCCAAATTTTGATGCATCCGTATGCAATTCCGTCTCAAACTTTGAATCATACAATGCTAGTATAGGGCGCTCGACCAATTTCTGTTTTAATATCTCGAACGCTCTAGTATGTTTTCCTTCCCATTTCCATTCAAACTTGGCCTTTAAAAGATCAGTAAGTGGACACGCTATAATAGCAAAACCTTTTACAAAACGTCTAAAGAAACTGGTCAGGCCAAGAAAGCGTCGTAAGTCGTGTGCGTTCTCAGGTGTTGGAAATTTAGATATTGCCTCGGTTTTCTTCAGACCAGGACGGATACCTTCACTATTGACTCGAAATCCAAGAAAATCTATTTCCTTGTAAAAGAAATGACATTTTTTTAATTTTAAGGTTAGGCCAGCCTCCTGAAGTAGACCGAGAACCTCTTCTAAGCGGGAAAGACCTTCATCAAATGAATGAGCAGGGATCAACACGTCATCCATATATACTAATGCATACTTAAGCTTTGATTTCGTAAGTATTTTATTCATAGCACGTTGGAACAAGGACGGCGCGTTGGCCAAACCAAACGGCATACGTTTGAAGTTATATTGTCCATCGGGAGTGACAAATGATGTTTTATCCTGGGAGCTTTCTGCTATTGGGATCTGATAATAGCCTGAGGCTAAATCTAACGTAACAAAAACCGAATGACCCGATAACATGTCCAATTGATCGTCGATCAATGGTAAAGGATAATGCTCTCTCTTGGTCTTTCTATTCAATGCGCGATAGTCCACGCAAAGTCTCTGTTCGCCTGTTTTCTTCTTCACAAGAAGAATAGGACTGGCATATGAGGAACTAGATTCGCAAACAATATCCGCTTCGAGCATTTCCTGTACCATGGACCGTACGCGTTCCCTCTCAACATAGGAAAGCCTATATGGACGGTATACAACGGGTTTATCATCTGTTAACTCTATATCCATCTGTACGACGTTGGTAAGTCCGAGATCTTTTAAATTACTTGAAAAGCAAGATTCATACTTAATCAGCAAGTTTTTAAGGCGCTCTAATTCATTATTTGTTAATTGATCTCCATGATTAAATGAACTTTCAAAATCAGAGTCATTCATGTTAAGTAAGTTAACATCCAAACTGTGGTTTATACGAGTGGCACGTGTAATCAATGCATTACTGTCGAGACAAATACTATTATCCGAAACATTTTGTATTAATACTCCGCCACGTCCTAACTCGACACTGTATTCACCTGGCATCAAATAGAACGAATAACCTTCTTCTCCTCGCAATGTACCATGAACGTAAATCATGCCGGCGTATTGCGCGTCACACTTGATAGGTGCAATAACCATCTCTCTCGGAGGAATCACGAGGTCATTTTGTAATAGTAAATTTAATTTTGTTTGATTATCTCGTGTGAAACACAATGACCTGCATGTTTTGGTTATCGTAATACCCGGTTTCTCGGTAAAAGTATGCCCAACTAGGATGGGGTATTTTATAATATGATCATCTACTATTAGTATAACTACTTCTTCCGAAATTCCTTGTATTTCGATTACAACTTTGGTAATACCAGTGGGTATAATAACATTGTTACCTATACCTCGCAAAAACGGTAAATTATCTGTTTGCCAACTAATGTTTAATTTTCGAGCTTCACTGTGACGCAAAAGTGTACACTGGCTACCAAGATCGACATATCCGTAAATGCTCCTACCATTGATTTTTAAATCTAGTTTATACTTTTCATCACTATTACCCTCTGTATTTAGTTGCATGACATTCTTTTCATTTGTATTATCTACATTTTTATTTATAGACTCGTTAATTTGTTTATTGCAGTTTGTATTAATATGGCCTAATCTATTACAAAGAGTGCATTTAAGTATTTTCTTCGTACATTTATAACTATAGTGACCCGGTTCATTGCAGTTATAACACACAACAGTTGTAGGAAAATTAACTTGTGGTTTAATTGTTTTATTTGTTACTGCCTGTGTAGAAGGACCCGGAAAGTTAGACCTTTTATCTTGAGAATTTTTAAACATTTCACGTGACTGCTGCTTTATGGACTGAAAATATTCGAGTACCTGTTCGGGTTCCTGACATTTTGCAGCTTTAGCCCCAAGCCTTAAAGAGCGATCTTCTATGCCATATAATAAACAGTCAACGGCTCGCTTACCCTTGATCTCGCAGCGATGCAATAAATTAATCTTCTCATAAAAATAGAGTTCGAGTGATTCGTTATATTTTACCCTTTTAGACAACATCTCAGTTAATAGTTCGGCATAGTCATCGCTACTAGGAAATGAGTCAACAAGCTTTGTTTTCCACTCAGGCCACGAAAACGACATAGTAGGAAGTGCCTGATACCAAGTTCGGGCAACGCCTGCCAATTTGGGTAAGGCATAATGTATAATCTGATCACCCCCCCATTTGTACAGTTTAGCGCATTCTTCTACCTTTTTTAACCAAATATGTATCGTTTGACCTTTTACCATAGGGTCAAATTCAGGTATAACATTACCTAATACCGGAAATTTGTTCCCTTCTGGTCGCGTATTTGCTAATGATTTAACTAACTCTGATAAAATATGTACAACATTAGTCTGCTCAGTATTTGAATTACTCACGCGAGCGCCATGAGAGAGCCCACCGTTTGATCTGCTCCTTGTCATGCCAGCATCGTCCCGACGGTGGCTCCGTCTGCTGCTGCGCCGCGAATCACGCTGATGACGCTCCCGTAGTCTGCTACACCGCTCGTCTTCACTCGTTGACGGCTGCCGAATGGGACTCCGACTCCTTTTGTGCCGACGACGCGAGTGTCGCTCCTGTCGGTCACGCGATCTGCTCTTCCGTTCATCCTTGTTTTTGTAGGCACCGTCAACCATCTCTCTATGCACCATTGTATCATCCGCTTGCCGCTCATGAGGTAAGCTCGGCGTACGTGTTCGTAAATCACGTTTTTTTTGATGTTCGCTTCGAGAACGACTGTCGAGTCTCGAAACTTTTCTCTGGCTTCGATCACCGCACTTCTTTTTACGCGATCGAGACTTCCTTTTCTTATTGGCATCGTGATCATAATCGCGTTTTTCTGGTGGCATATTCTCCATAATCACCACTATGCGTTATTTTCGTCGGTACAATATAAAAAAAAAATATCTTGAAATTTGTCTTTTCCGAGCGAAAAAAAAAAGCACTGAATTCTGAACATACCACTTCTGAGATGAAGAGGCCTAAAAGCTGATCACAAATAATACGAGATTTAAATGAATAAATGTAGATTTATTACTTTGATTTCACAGTGAACTTGTCGGTTGCACCAGTAATTTCGTAATCCTCGTCAAAACAACTTTGACAGTTCACCACCACAGAGTGTTTACGAAGCTAGCTTTCTTATTAAATATTGTTTACACCATCAAGTTAAATTCGACAAAGCAACCTATTCAATATCCATCTTGGCAGCAATCAATACTTTCAGTATTGCCCTGATTATTTTAGCTATTTGAACATAAGTCGAACTAGGAATATAAGGTATACTGTTAATTAAAGTGATTTGGGTAAGTATTAATACATTGAGTGTTGCCATGACGCTTACAGTAGTAATTGTCACAGATAATATATTTGTGTTATCGCTATAACAACATTATACTAAAACAAAATAAGAATAATATTTAAGGGGGCTACGATACAATTACATCATTTTTGCTCCATTTTCATAACGACTACAGGCGGGAACTCGCTTGAATGATTCATAAAATATTTAGTTGAACTTTAAATACTTTATTATAAAAATGAATCGCTGGATGTATTACTAAGCGCAAATTCCGCGCTGAACCGGTTTCACTAATAAATTCGCTATATAAAAACAATATATTTATAAAAAAAATTAAAAAAAGATACATATTAAATATCCTCACTCATGTTCGCTTTACAAAAGTAGGTACTTATGAATCGTCAGTACTAATTCAGTATTCTACTACCGTGTTCGGAATGTAAATAATGTCGAGAATAGCCGGCAAGCAACTCGACACTGACTCTTTTCAAATAAAGCAATATTTCCGTAACAAGGCTCTTAAATAAAATATACCTACAAAGTTACCTTTACAAACACCTACAAAGTTAGTTAGACGACCTTGGTAGCGCAGTGGCTAAGGTAGGCGACCAAAGCGCGAAAGGTCCCGGGTTCGATTCCCGATCGGGTCAATTTGGAAAACGAACTTTTCTAAATTGACTTGTGTCTGGGTGTGCTGGGATGACGCCCCCAGTTAGTATCCGTCGTCTGGTGCTCATAGTACAAGGGAAACCTTAGTTTGAGACTTGGTGATTGGTGATGTTGTCTGGCGCATTATTTATTTATTTTATTTATTTATTTATTTAAAGTAAGATTTTCTAGATTTGAAAGAGATATTCTAGATCCACGCAATTTGTAAATATGTAGGTTCTATTAAGCCAACGGGTCAGACCGCAATAACAGTTACTAAAAAATACTATCGCGTTTTGAACCCGTAACTTATAGTCTAAATGTTTTTCAGCGCTTAGACTACTGTTAATGTGGGTTTAGTCTCAAAGGCAATTAGTAATAAAACATCACTGTTAACTTTATTAGGGCACTGCTGTATTTGATTACAGCAAAAACGAAAGACAAGATAATAATGGCGGCGATAACCGTCCGCTATAAATAACGACACCCGTTGAGCTGAAACCTTAGGCTCCGGAATATCCAGACAGCGTTTATAGGGGGCCATAGAGAATTATTGTGCATAGAGTGACGTATGACCGCACACTTTTCTGTGTTACATGATCATTTGATCATACTATAATACTGATTGATTAATGCTCGATACCAATATTTTTCGATTCGTAATGTATCAAAAATGACTATCTGTTTTGCTCTAATCGACTACGAGTCGTTAATACCGTTTCATAATTTACTTTCCATACCAGCCGTCATCAGCTGTCTGTCGGTCGATTTAACTTACGCTTCGTATAATTTATTACGTAACTTGAACGGATCGTCTTTCAAATATTCTAACCGGGCATAAGCGTGCATCTGAGTTTAATTGTTTTTTTTTTCAAGATTGACCTCATCCCACCTGATGTTAAGTGGTAATGAGGTCCTGGCTTAAGGGCGACAAGTACAGGATAATAGAGCTGTTACTGGACTTGTCACCCTTACCTTGAAGGCTCGATCCCTGCTACTAATGTAGCACTCCCCAAGAGCTCTGGAAATCTTACTCACACGCAGGAACACAACAACACAGAAGTGATTGTTATTTGGCTGCGGTCTTCTGTAAGGTATTTCATTCAACTGGAAATAAAGTTTAACTATCGTGTCAGAGACACGATAATTTTAAACATGAGGACGTCAATACTCAATACTCAATCTTTTATTGCTGCTATAATGTAGATACAGTACAGATGTTATGCTTATAGTAGTAGTAGTTTTAGAAGCTAGCTCAACGTTTTTACGTAGTTGAAATACCTTAGTTTGTATTAGTGTTGATTTTATCAACGAACTAAAGTGTACTAAATGTACTAAAGTATTTAAAATGATGTTCATTCCAAGTGTTATAAAAAATATTGTTACTAAGCAAATAAAAAATACTTACCCTGGATCTTTGTGGAAAATGTAAATAAACTTGTTTTGTTATTTTTTTATCACCCGATTTTAAAACCATTTGATTGAGTTCTAAATTAAATGTATTTTAATAACTCCACGACTCTAGAGGCCCTCTGGTTAATTTAAAGATCTTAGGTAGCTTAACGATAAATAACGACGCCCCGTAGGGCCATAGCCCTTTGCCGAGAAATAATGTAGCTAGCTAGACTTAACCTAGAAAATGTACTGCAAGTTATGATAAATTGTCGTCGTTATTTTCGGCTGCCTTATACTGAGTAGTTGGGATCATATTTTTGCTGATGTGACAGTTTTTTGTTGGAGTGCTTTCGTAGTTATGAAATAGAGGTATTAACTTACTTTGAAACACGTTGGCAATCAAGCATACGGCCTCCCTGATGGTACGCGGTAACCGTACCCTGTTAAAACCACGCCCTTCTTGAAGAACTATTGGGAGTGTAGTTTTGTGGGAAAACCTCAGTAGGTAGCTAATTCATCGGCTTAGGCGTACGCGTCAAAGTTTTGTGGCGTCACACATTGTGCATTGAAAAGCTTAAAGATTAATTTTGTAAATATGTCTGTAGTTAACATTTTGGTATAATGTTTTACTAACTTATTCGAGTTTAATTCACACACCCTTCTAAATTACCGTTAGATAATTAGAACTTATGAATAAATAATTCTGATCTATGTCTCATGGAAATAAACTTAAGATAGTGAGCGCCACAAAATGTCCGATTACAAAATTTGACACAACTCCATCAATATGTGTATCAAATAAAAGGTCTTGAGTACAATGGGTACAATGTGACAAATTTCAAATCCAAGGCCATTACAAAATGGCGCCATTTTATGTCTAATCGGCATAGCCATATTAACGCGGTACAGAGTAGTTTTAATAAGTAAACTTACCTTAATTTATATTATACAAGCTATGATCCCAATTGGGAACCTAACCTCAAAGATCAAGTTCGACTCACTTGCGTCTCGGCTATGGAGATAATCAATGAAGGAATTGGTAATATCGCTTTACTGCCAAATCTAAATAATTATATGTATAAAAGGAGAAACTGACTAACTGACTGACTGACATATCAACACACAGCCTAAACAGCTAAATAGGCGCTTTGAATTTGTAAGGGACGTAGCTTAGGTACCGTAGAGGTGCACTAAGAAAGGAATTCCCGAAATTCCCACGGGAACGGGAATTAGCGGGAAAATCCTTTTGTATGAAAAATCTAAACCGCTTTGGTTAGACACTTGACATTTGGCATGCAGGTACCTTAGTAAACTTAAAGCTTAGTTGCAACAGGATATTGCAAAATTCCTATGGGAACGGGAGTTAGCGGGAAAAACCTGGAAAATACCTGTAGTCCACGCGAACTATGTCGCGGGCACAGCTAGTATGTAATGTATATTGAAATAATACAACGGTGTGTGCGGCGTCAGGGAATGAACTGTTTTATTTCAAATCAAAATATGACACATGACATCCAAATATCAATCAAAACTATTACTACATGGATAGAGGGCAGCACCATAGAATTAACATTGTTGATATATTATAACACCCCCACTATATCTAACAATGATGCATCATACATTAATATAAACTATTCAACATTTTGAACACCTAACTTTCTTAAAAAATCATAATGTTTAACAACACATAAGCTTTTTGTAAATAGATCAGCAGGCATTTCAGCTGTTTGCAAGTATTTGACATTAACTATTTTATTTGCAACACAATCTCTACAAAAATGGTATCTAATATCAATATGTTTGGTTCTTTTGTGAAAAACTGGGTTTGCAGCCAGCTTTTGTGCGCTCTGATTGTCATTATATAAATCAATGGTATACATTTGCTCAGTTATTTCATGCTGCAAATTTCTAAGATAAACAGCCTCTTTACAGGCTTCTGTCATTGCCATGTATTCAGCTTCACTACTTGATAGAGCTACCGTTTTCTGTTTTTTAGTCTCCCAAGAAATCACACAACCTGACAGAGTAAAACATAGTCCAGTATATGACCTTCTATCTATAATATTACCTCCCCAATCAGCATCTACAAAACCTTTTAATGTTGAGTCTCCATCCCCCATATACTTTAAGCCATAATGTTTCGTAAGTTTTAAATATCTTAATATTCGTTTTACATAAGAACAATGTTCTTTGGAATAGCAATTATTAAATTGACTTAGAAACCCTACTGCATATGCAATGTCAGGCCTAGTCATCACTGCCAAGTACATCAGACAGCCTATAATTTGCTGGTAAGGAAATTGACTCACACAATCTTCATCATTACATCCTTGCAACTTTATCTCCATTGGAGTCTGAGCAGTCTTACAAGAACTCATATTGAACTTATGCAAAATTTGATCAATATAATCTCTCTGACTTAACGTAATAGTTTTCTTAGTTTTATTGACAGTTATGTTAACACCAAGGCATTTTTTAATTTCACCCAAATCTTTAAGTTTAAATTGACTAGCTAAGACATCTTTTAAACATTTAGTCTCATTAAAGTCATTAGAAAAAATAAAAAAATCGTCCACATACAGAGTGACAATTGTTCTCAATTTATCATTTAATTTAGTATACATACATGGTTCAACCTTTGACCTGACATAACACAACCCTAACAAGCACTCATCTACTTTTCTGTACCATGCTCTTGACGACTGTTTGAGCCCATAAATAGCCTTTTTTAACTTAAGCACTTGACCAGTTTTTGTTACCTTAGAAAAACCTTCTGGTATTTGCATGTAAATAGTTTCATCAAGAGTTCCATTCAGGAAAGCAGTTGTTACATCAAGATGTGTTATATCAAGACCAAGCTGAACTGATAATGCAAATAACAACCTTAATGTGGTGTGTCTCACCACAGGAGAAAAAGTGTCAGTGAAGTCCACACCTTCAACTTGTGAAAAACCTTTGGCCACTAAACGCGCACGAAAACGCACCTTATTTTCACTATCATATTTCTTTCGTAGCACCCATTTACACTTCACAGCCCTACTATTAGGTGGAGCATCACATAACTCCCACGCATCATTGTCTTTGAAGCACTGCAGCTCTTCTTGCATAGCCATCTCCCATTGCTCCTTTTCAGGTCCTTTTAAGGCTTCTTGGTAAGATAAACCAGCAGCATTATCGTGGGTATTGGGACTGCCCACATATAAATTTGAGAATCCATATCTCTCTGGCTTCTTTCTTATTCTTACAGGTTTAAAGTGTGTGTTCTCTGCATCACTATTACCCAATGTGCTGTCTGCATCTTCATAGTCACTTGGGACATATGTCTCATCATCATTATCACAAGGTATATTTGAGTCTTGACTCAATGTTGATTGTGAAGATTCAAGATCTGGTTCTTCTGACTTGGTATTATTTTCCCCCACTGAATCAAAACTCTGGCCTTGAACTTCAATCTGACATTCAGATTTTGATTCCTGTTCAATAATGATCACATCTCTACTAGTAAGCACACTTTTAGTTTCTGGATTATAAACTCTATAACCTTTAATATTTTCTGGGTATCCAATAAGAATGCATTTTATTGATTTTTTGTCCCATTTCTTTCGCTTTTCTTTAGCTATATGAACCATTACACTACTACCGAAAATTCTGATATGACCAACATTTGGTTTGCATCCAGTCCATAATTCGTAAGGAGTTCTATAATCCAATGCTGTTGCTACTGTTCGGTTCTGCAAGTACACTGCTGTATTGGTGGCTTCACCCCAAAATTCCTTTTCTAAGTTTGCATCAAAAAGTAGACATTTTGCCTTTTCTACAATGGTGCGATTAAATCGTTCACATAACCCATTTTGTTGAGGCGTGTAAGGATTGGTTTTTTGATGTATAACACCTGCATTATTGAGGAAAATTTCGAATTCTTTACTGCAGTACTCCAGCCCATTATCACTTCTTAATATTTTAATTGTATTTTTAGTTTGATTTTCCACCTGAGCTTTGAATAGTTTGAAATATTTAAAAGCCTCATTTTTGTGCTTCAAAAAATAAACAAATGCCATTCGGCTATAATCGTCGACAAACAATAAGAAGTATCTCGACCCCCCCAGAGACACTGTCTCCATAGGCCCACAGATGTCCGTGTGTACTATATCTAGTAAGTTACTGCTCCTTTGGCCTATGTTCTTAAATGGTAACCGACACTGCTTGGCTTCACAACAAGTTTGACATGACGATTTGCTTATGTCAACTTTTGTATCAAGTGACATGCCAAGCACAGCATCCTTCATCTGATTGAGGTATTCTTTATTAACATGTCCTAATCTGCGATGCCATGTTATGCCTGACACAACTGATGCAGCCAAATGTATTTGGTTCGACAGGTTGACTTTGTAAACACCGTTGACCAAAACGGCTGTAGCCACTAATTCCTTCTTTTTATTGTAGACTGAGCAACCGTCGTCAGAAAACGAAACACTGTTCCCTTTTTTAATTAATTGACTGACTGATAACAAATTTGTTGTCAGATTCGGCACACAATATACTTCTTCTATGACGATGTCGTACTCGTATCTGTCAGTTGAAGTCGTAATTTTCACATCGCCAGAACAAAGAACTGATACCTTTTCATTGCTTGCAACTATAATTTCTTTTCCTTGTTCATTCATCGGATTAATGATCCAAGCCTCATTTGCTGTTAAGTGAACACTTGCGCCGGAGTCTATATACCACTCATTTTTATTGAAACTCCCAGTCAGAAACACGGCGCTAAATGCATTAGACTGCAGTCGATCTTTAAATTTTAGATTTGACGAGTTATCCTCATTTTTCGTACACTGATTTCTATAGTGGCCCGTTTGTTTACATCGGTAACATTTCACCATCTTGACGTTTATCTTTGACAAGTCAGTGCTGCCAACATTGCCATTCTTTTTGAACGAATTCGTTTTCACGTTTTTGTTGAATTTTGAATGAGTTGCGAATGCACCGCTAACTTCACTCCCATCTTGCTCGGATGATTCCATGTCTAATAATTTGGATTTTATGGTGTCTGCCGTTATAGAAATCCCAGAATGTTCAATTGCCATGATCATAGGGGAGAACCGATCTGTCAATCCTGCTAACAATAAAGATCCTGTCCACTCATCATTAATTTCGAATCCTGTTCCGCTTAATTTTTGAGCTGTATCAATAATTTGAGTCACGTAGGACGTCATTGAACTGCAATTTTCTCTGCGGATCGAAATCAAATTCCTCAGCAAACTTATTCGCCGCGAAAAACCGTTGTCATCAAATAATTGTTTCAGTTTTTCCCACAATTCCTGTGATGATTTTACATTTCTAACGTGTACGTATAACGACGGATGAATTGTCATAATCAATTTTGCTCGCGTTTTTTCGTCGTCTGCAGCTCCTATATTCATTCCTGGTTCCGGCTTCACGCAATGTTTCATGCCTTCGAGGATTAGGAAATTCTCTGCTGCGAAACTCCACTCGCAATAATTTTCGCGTCCCTTTAGTTTAGGAACATTGACCAGATAGTTAGCGGACATTATAACGGTCACTTTACACTGCGAAAAAACTATGAATCCGTCACGACACAGTCAAACCGCGTTTTGAATATTTATTTTACACTCGTAACAGTTCGAAATGCTTGTAAAATAAACGAAAAACACTACAGTTTCTTAAGCGTTTGCCCATAACCTGAAATAATACAACGGTGTGTGCGGCGTCAGGGAATGAACTGTTTTATTTCAAATCAAAATATGACACATGACATCCAAATATCAATCAAAACTATTACTACATGGATAGAGGGCAGCACCATAGAATTAACATTGTTGATATATTATAACATATATATGTCATGAAATGTGACACCCCTTTTAGTTTAATACATTATATCCTTCAAATGTCTCTTTCATATTTCTTATCTCTCCAGACGGCATAATATTTTCATCTTAGTTGAGCAAGTTATTTTATTCGCGAAGCAATTACAAGTTTATAGCGCTACGTATTTAGCCCGTCGCAGAATTCTGCAAGACTTTTACTCTCATTTTCGTTTAGGTATTTCGATTAAAATACCAGCGCACTCATTAAATTTCCAATTAAATCCGTTTCTAATTTATATTTTAAGCTGCCTGGCACATTAGTGTTGAAACAACAAAATGTAACGTATTTGATTGTGGCGTCATTTCTAATACATTCAAAATTTGAAGAAAAATGGTCGTAGTTTTTTTTTACAAATGTAAGTTATCGTATAACTTAGTTGAAATAACATTTTTATAAAATCCATAATACTGTTCAGGGAAAACATTTCGTAAGAATGGTTTTCTTAATTGTATGTCTCTATACAGTTGATGATTTGTAATAATTCAACAGAATAGGACAAACCAGCCAAGTGTGAGTCGGATTCGCCCATGAAGGGTTCCGTAGCAGCAAGTAACATAATATACAATTTTATATTTGAGTTGATAGAATTAAAGGTAAAATGTTGTTAATGATTTAAGACGTAGTAAAAAAAGCTACTTACTAGATCTCCTACATGACTCCATGTGTATTGTTAACACAATATACTAGAGTACAAGTACATATTGCATTCCAAAAGCAATCAGTGCATCGCATGCATTCCCGTCAGAGCTTAACAAGGGTCGTGACTTGAACTTATATGATTATAGTGCCGAGAGTAAACATGTGCCGTGCTGTTATGACTTAAGGTTTAAATTAGTTACGCTGACGTGGTGTCTGTGGCGTAACGTAGTAGGCACAAGTCGTAGGGGTCAGGCATACGAAGGATAGCGAAAGGAGCTGGGCCGCGGTAAGCAGGTGACTCTTTGCGGCAAGCCCTCAAGGGCAGACATGGATCGCGGAGGAAATGACTGACCTCGATGTTTTGTTGCCGGTCTCCCTATCCCAGCGACTTGGCAGTGGCTCACTGCCTTGCGGCTTGTACGAATCGCATCGCGGAAGAAGAGGAGGATGGGGTACCTATTGCGTTTGCCGACCTCCCTATCCTGCGTGGCCGGTGGGTCTCGGGACTCCTTCGGGACGATTTATGGAAGGCGTAGATAAATAGATATAGTTTATTGCACAAAACATTTAAGGAAATTGGTTTTACAGCCTTAGGCGGCCTTGCTGCTTAACAACCTTTAGGTGGAGGAAGACGTAGTAGACGAGAAATGGGTACGGTCGTGCAAACACATAAATATGGAAAGCACAGCGTTTGAGCAACTAACTACAGAATCAGAGCAATGTATATGATGTTGTCTGATATTTATTTTCTATATTTATCTCACAGGTTTTTAATCTGTGTCAAGTGTCAAGCCCACAATTTTCTAACCAAGCAGGTAAAAGCTTGCTTAGTGAAATTGTTCCTCGCCGGGCTTGAACCCACGATCCTGGTTTGTAAGCTTAACGTTCTAACCACCACAAAGGCAGTCCAATTTATTCGGTCACCGCAAATGAATGGTGTCCCGTTTTAGAAGCATGGAAGCTAATTGGTAGAGCCCGCTAGGGCCGGCGACTAATGATGTCTCTTTTTCAAGACAACTGTGTAAAGGGCTAGTTTTTCCGAATCACATAGAGTTGATAAGTGAATTACGATCAAATTTGTACTTTGACACATCAAAATTAGGTTGAGTTAATTAGATCAATAGGCAATAATATAAGAAATGCATTTTTTTTTTAATTTATGAAACAATATGATAGTTCGCCACTATTTCCTATATAAAACGAAACGGCCACAAATGTGCATTAACTTGCAAATTTACACACGTTAGGTTTAAAGAACATTTATTTTCTCATTAAAAACCATACAGTCACTTACATGAGAAATTTTACAAGAAGTGGGTAGATACATATAATCTGTCCGGTAGGGCAAATGTTAAGTTGGGAACAGTCCAAAACTTCGGGGTACTTACGCAGTGCATACAAGAGCTTACATCGTAGAATAGTGTTTAGGTTATATAACTATTTACTTTACGTATAGTATAACAACATAAACAACACGCGCGTATGATCGGCTATATATGAAGTCCGCGAGCGACCGACTGGCTGGCGCTGCGTAGGAGCCGCTGGCCGGCCGTACCGAGCTTAGGCTGTTCCCGCATAAGGATGTAACATGCAAATTTTAGACTTATAATTTAATTTAAATTTAGAAATACATTTCATAAATGCACTATCCATGTTATACATTTTACATTTTCCCAAGTACAATTTTAAATTTAATAACTTAACAATTAAACTAAATGAATTATAATTAAATAATATATTATATTATAATCTGTTTCCATACCAATTACAAATTATTATTATTTTATCAATAACACCAATTTATTATTAAATATATATTAATGCATGCCTTTGGTTGAAATTACATTATTATGAAAAATACAGTACGTCACTGGAGAGCCGAACCATGCAAGATGTAGTTTTTGAGTCTGGTTTTAAAGATATTTAGATTTTCTGAGTTTTTTATGGTGTCCGACAGTCCATTGAACAGTCGCGCTCCCTCATAGGTTATTACTTTCTGGCCGTATGTTGTTCTTGACTTAGGTAAAAGGAAGAGCTTTTGAGGTCTTCTTTGACTATATTTTGGTGTTTCATTATTAATAATAAGTTGAGTTTTAGTATGAATTTTATGGTGCATTATTTTATAAATCAATATTAAGGTTTGGAATATATAAAGTTGATTAACATTCATCAGTTTAGTTTCTTTATATACTTGTTCTGTATTTGTTCGAAAATTGTATTTAAATAAAACTTTAATAATTTTATTTTGTATAATTTGTATTCCTTTTAGTTTTGATTTCGATGCAGACCCCCATATTTCAATCAGATAGTTGAGATGGGACTTAACAAATGAATTATATAACATCATTTTAACTTTACGAGGGAAACAACCTACATTATGTCGTATACCTCCAAGAAATGAGGAAAGCTTTGACTTAACGTAGTCGATGTGTGATGTCCAAACCAATGAGTTGTCAATCCTCAATCCGAGATATTTTTCCTCCTTTTTTTCTGTAATAATTTCCCCATTAATTACAATTTGTCTATGATTCGGAATGATTTTATTTTTAGGTTTAAAAATGCAGTAACATGTTTTCGAAATATTAATTGTCAATAGATTATATTGGAACCAATTAAAAATAGTGTTTAAGTCGTCCTGTGCATTATTCATTATTTCGTCTATAGAACTGCCGCTATAGAATAAACACGTGTCGTCTGCGTATAGAGTTAGTTTTCCGTGTAATTTACATTCTGATATATTGTTGATGTAAGCTAGAAACAGCAGTGGCCCGAGGATCGAGCCTTGTGGAACTCCGCATTCGATATGCTTTTTGGTACTTTTTATGCCATTAATTTTTGTGATTTGATACCTGTTACTTAGGTAAGACTTGATCATTTTATATGCTACATCAACTACACCAATGCTCTGAAGTTTATCCAGCAACAGTTTATGGCTCACCGTATCGAATGCTTTCTGCAAATCAATAAACACTCCTACAACAATTCGCTTATTGTCTATATTGGTTTTTATTTCAGTTATTAAGTCAAGGGTAGCAGCTAACGTGTTGGATTGAGCTCTAAAGCCGTATTGACAACCAGCAATAAAGTTAATAGAAGAGAAGTACTCATTTAATCGAGAGACAATTATTTTCTCGAGTACTTTCGATACAACTGGCAGTACTGATATTGGTCGGTAATTATTCGGGTCATTTGTAGGACCAGATTTATGAATTGGACACACCTTTGCTAATTTAAGGGAATCGGGAAAAGTGCCCTCAGCTAATAGGGAATTAAAACAGTCGCTAAATTGTGGAGCCATATGCTTTCCGATACATTTGATATTTTTCGTACTGATGCCATCGATTCCAGCGCTAGAATTCACATCAAGACTATTTATTATCTGTAAGACTTCCTTTATTGTGCAAGGCGTGAATGAATTAAGAGTTTTATTAGGAATACAGCCTGGTACCGAGTAACTAGAACTCTGGTGAAATTTTGATGGTATCCTTTCGGCTAGCTCAGGACCTATCGACGAAAAGAAATTATTAAATATTTCACATATCTTTTTGGGATCGGTGGTAAAACCAGTATTTGTCTTTAATTTCGGAGGACCACGATCTTTCCTTGGTCTATTATTGGACAAAGCATTGATCAAAGACCACATTTTTTTCGGTTTCGTGCTCATGCCCTTAAACTTATCAAGGAAGAATTTTTCTTTAGTTTTTTTAATATTGTTCCGTACCTTATTGCGCAAGATTTTGAATTCTTCTAGTTTAAGGGAGTTCGTTGGTTCCGTCTTTAGTTCACTCCAAAGCATATTTCTTCGGTTTATTTCTTCAATAATTTCTTTATTAATCCAGTCTTGCTGTGGCAGATTTTCAGTTTTAGTTTTGGATTGTTGACACTTTGCGATTGAAGATAGTATTTGATTCTCTAGATCATTGTAATTGTTCAAATCTATATTTTCACTCTGTATACAATCATGTAGTTTTTTAAAATCTGTTGCTAAATACTGTCTCTTTCTCAGTTTTGGGGGTCGACTTTTTTTAATTTCCATATAGATTTGCTTATGATCTGACAGACTTGAATCAACTGTGGCAAGGTGTATATTGATATCTGGGATATTAGTTAAGACGTGGTCAATTAAACTATTAGATGTTGATGTTTCTCTCGTGCTATGTTTTTTAGCTATACAATTCAGAACTCGGTATCCAGATTCGTGTAAGAGATTTCTGTAGCGTTTGGTTTTTGTATCTGTCTTGTTGAGAAGGTCTATATTAAAATCTCCAAAGATTACACCTCTCTTGTATTGTTGTATCTGTTGTCCAAGAGTATCTAAAAAGTCCAACAAATTTGTGTCTCCGGGGTTATAGACCAAGCCGATGTTCAGTTGAAATCTTTCAATCCGGATCCAGAGATAATTATTTCCTCCTACATATGCTTCTTGAAGAGAAGTATGATTCAAGTTATTATGTACATAAATTGAGACGCCTCCACCTTTTTTATCGTTTCTAATATTGTAATAATGTGTGTAATTATCAAGTTCAAAGTTACGTGCCTCTTCTTTCGTCGTAATCCATGTTTCAGTGAGAAGAATGACGTGAACAGTATGAGGTAAAGATTTAACAACGCATTTTAGCTCATCAAGTTTCCCAAATTTACGAATACTTCTTACATTGGCATAAAGAAAACTGAGGCGATATTTCGAGGACTCAAGATTCTCATAACTATTCAACACTTGGTACGTATCTTTGTTTTTCTCATTACAGGTGACTGTCGCACTTAGTTTTTTTCCGTGTGCGCTTGGACAACTTTTGGAACTCCCTTTATGTATTTGATAGTGATGTTGGATTCTCCTGCCGAAAGACGATCGTTTAGCTCAATTTTAGTTTTTTTAAGTAATTCTTGTTGGGCTCGAGTTTGATCGGAAAATTTTTTAATGTTTTTGTTGATTTTAGCTTTGTTACGTAATAACAGCTTAGGAGTTTCTGAATCAGAAAAACAAACTTTGATATTGCGAGCTTTCTCTTTGTTATACTTTCCTATTCTGATTAATTTCATTGGTCTCGGACAATTATCAATTAGGCTGTCAAGAATCTTGGTAACTTCTTGCAGATCGTTTTCATTTCGTTTCTTGATATTATGGGGTTCAAGAATTCCTGAAACAATAATATTTTTCATTCTACTATTCCGATCCATGATTTCCATATAAAATTCTTCACTTATGGGACTAGTTACTGTGGTTGTTTTATTTTGTAGCACATCAGACTGCAGTGTTTGAAGTTTTCTTTCCGTAGCCGAAAGTTTATTCGATATTTCTTCGAAATTTGATTCAATGTGTTGTATTTTAGTTTCCCCAGAGTTTATTTGTGTATTAAGTCTTGATATTTCTGATTTGATATTTTTTTGTTCCAAAGCTAGGGAAGATGTTGCTTGGTTTATATCTTGCATTTGAATTTTAATATCGGTTAGATTATGTCTCATACTTTCCATTGTTATGTCTTGCTTTTTATTCATTTTTTCAAGTAGCTCTGCCATGCGGCAGAGCTCTTGGCGTAGTCCCTGCATCTCCAAACCACAGTCACACTCACTTTCAGGGTGCTTGCGTTTTCTTTGTGTTATTTTATCCATTCCTATATTTGATAAGTTTGTTAAGGAACTACTTGTGGATGCAGAGATTGACTTCGCAGGAGAACGTTGAACACTCATTGTGTTGCGTTGTGAAACTCACTTACGAGGTTTTGTGGTTCCGGTGTGTTGTGCTAACTTGTTTCTTAACGCGTTCCGGGGCGCGTAGCGTATGCGCGGAAGAAAGAGTCAAAAAATAGCAGTCGATTCTTCCCGCGGGGGTGCCGCGCGGGTATGGTGGCTTGGTATTCTTGCTGACACAACTTGAATCGTCTTAAGTAAAAAATAGCTGCACTCTCTTCTTTGACACTTAGACTCGCACACTTAAGTTATATTTTACATTGATAGTCCAGGACGATTTTTTGAAAAATATTTGCATACGTCTGCTCCGATTGACCGCTACCGGTGTATCTCTATCACGTTAGGACCAATAAACCCCTAGAGAATATTCAGTGATACAATCGTCCCAACACCAGCATCAAGGTGGGCCCAGTTCCCTACTATCAAATGAGAAAAGGTGGAATGGGTATCTGATCCCAGTTTTGGATTGGGACGAGATGTCACCTAACCCTGATTTGATTTTGTTCTATTCCGTGATTGTCATCATCAATAAAGAATAGAATAGAATAGAAAACATCTTTCTTCATGTAAGCTTTTCAAAAGCACTCATGAATTGTTAGTACAAATTAAGTATTCTACCGCCGTGTTCGGATTGTTGATCATGTCGAGAAGAACCGGCAAGAAACTCGACACTTACTCTTTTTAATGTAACCTTGTACTAGGTACATTAGATATACAAAGCTAGATTTCAAAGAATTAAGTTATTCTAGACCCATACATTTTTGCCATTTAAATAATCATTAATTTAGCCCTTTTTTAGGGTTCCTAGTTTACTACAGAATATTTTATAGTTTCGCCATGTCTGTCTGTCTGTCTGCCCGTCCGAGGATAATCTCAGACACCGTTTGCAATAGAAAGCTGAAATTTGGTACAAATATGTATATTAAATCACGTCAAGTAAGTGCAAAAATAAAAAAAAAATGTTTTAGGGTAACCCCCCCCCCCCCCCCTACATGTAAATTGGGGAGTGATTTTTTTTTTTATTTCAATCCCAACATGTGATATATCGTTGGATAGGTATTTAAAAATGAACAGGGGTTTGCTAAGATCATTTTTTGATAATTTTAATATTTTGGGAAACAATCGCTCCAAAAGAAAAAAAAAATTTGTCTTCCCTAACTTTTGAACCATAGGTTCAAAAAGTATGAAAAAAAATCTAGAATATACAACTGCATAAAGGCTTTCTAGAAAAATTATTTTAAACCTGATGGGTTTAATAGTTTTTGAAATTTTTTAAAAAATATTTTTTTGGCTAAAGTTGTAATTTAAGCGTATAAGCTAGCATTTTTTTCTTACTTTACATCTTTTTTGTAACTTAAAGTGGGGATACTTTAGTATTGTGATGCACTGAAAACTACGGAACCCTACACTGAACGTGGCCGGACGTTTTATTAAACAATTTTAACTGAGACTTAAATTTATGCATAGGCTACTGGACTAGGATTTTTTTTAAATATTTTAACGCTTAAACCCACAAAGAAATTACTTATCTTAATGTAGTCTTAGATATGGAACAGCAAGCTTGTGTTTATTTCTAGTGTTAAGTGAGTTCACGGAGACAAGCCATTTGACACTTGTATGTGTTACTGACCTTTTATTTATTCATTACTATATTAAAACATTACTAAACTCATCAACACCAAATTAACACACTCTAATTAACCAACTGATAGTTTATTAGACTAGGATCACTTTGGTGTCGCGCCATTTGTGAGGTCCCGAATTTTGTTCCCTGTCGGATCAAAATGGAAAACGATATTTTCTTTGTTATCTCAAGTCTGGGTATTACGTCGTTTTTTTCTGTTCACAATAACACAAGTGCTTTAGATACTACCGAACAGAGCATCACAAGACAGAAAAGTTCGTTTTCCATGTTGACCCGGGCGAGGTTTGAACCCGGGACCTCAGAGATGGCGCGACGCCAAAATCCAACCCGCTCGTCTTTCGGCTACGTAGGTCGTTAATCCATCGATTCATAGATTCTTCTGATTGACGACTCATATTTTATAATTACTGCGGAGGTCGTCAATCCATCAATTCATATAATAATAATAATCATTTATTCACAATTCAAAAAATGCGATTACAAATCTTATAATATAGGTCTAGGGTTAATCAGTAGGTATATTTGAATCAAAGGAATGAATCCCTGACTTTGAAACTAGTTGAAAACTGTATTTTCAGTGTCAGTAATTCATCGACATTTAAAAATTTAATTCCACAATATGTATTACATTAATAATCTTTACTTTAGGATCATGAACACTAAATGAATAAAAAGTAATGAGTGTGTGTATGTGTGCGAGTCTGTTTGTGTATTTTTTATAACGCACTTCAAGATTGACCTCATCCCACCTGATGTTAAGTGGTAATGAGTTCCTAGCTTAAGGGCAAAAAGTATAACATAGTGAAACTGTTACTAGACTTGTCGCCCTTACCTAGAAGGCGTGACCCCTGCTACTAATGTAGCACCCCTCAAGACCTTACTCACATGCAGGAACTCAACAACACCGGAGTGATTGTTATTGGGCTGCGGTCTTCTGTAAGGTAAGTTAAGGAGGTATTTCACCAGTCGGGCTGCTCCAGTTCGAGCGATAAATCGCTTTTTCCTGCCTCTCTTCTGTGTTGGTGAGTATGTAAATATTCTGAATAATATGTAATTCATTGATTCTTTTAACCTCAAATTAACGACTCCCGTTTTATAATCACCGCACGTAATTAATGCAAGTGATGACAACGGTGTACCGATTACTGGGCCGGTGGACCGCGTGATGAGTTGTTCTGTCCCCGGTCTGGTCTTGTGTGTAATGTGAAATTGGTTTTGCGAATTTTGATAGCCTTCGACTGCGCATTTGGGGCGAAGCTATTGGAATTTGTTCCGTCACGACTGTAAGCTGGTACTGTATTATAGCATTTTTGTGATTACACCAAATAGCAGGCCTATGCATCCTTTAACTGCACCAATTTTACGGTCTCACCGACCATTAGTTTGTACTCATAGTGTCGACGACAGGTTCTATAGATTTTTTTTTATATTACTCTTCAAGATTGACCTCATCCCACCTGATGTTAAGTGGTAATAAGGTCCTAGCTTAAGGGTGACAAGTACAGCATAATAAATATGTTACTGGACTTGTCGCCCTTACCTTGAAGGCTTGACCCCTGCTACTAATGTACTTGTGTTTTAATTAAGGACTCTATCCCGCGTTTATAAAACAATACAGGGACTCCGCCAATGTCCAGTGTTCAGAGAGTTGTATAGATTTACAAACCTCTTTACATTGTTGTATACTTTTTTTAATCAAATGCCACTTTTGACACAATAAGATTATCTGATGTTATTTCTTCGTATGGTCACGTAAGCTTGAGGTTTTTAAGTTTTGTTATTTTATTTTATTTTTAATATATGTTTTACCATTTAAACCAGCTTCTATTACATACAGTCCACACCTATAAAATGATTTCTTACCATGAAACTTAGAAACAAATATTCTAGGAGGGAGTAGGAGTTCTATTCTACATTATTACAATTTGTTTCGAATATAAGGGGAGGTAGGGGTAAAGCCAACCATGAAAGTATGTAGTTCACGCGAACGAAGTCGCGGGCACAGGTAGTTTAAAATAAATAAACGGGTCAACAAGCGATCACATTTTTTAGTAATTAACACAAACTACGTATTGCTGAACGTTACGGTTTTATTGCACCAACAGTGGTCACGAGTTGAGTGAGTTAGAAGTGTAGAGGTGTAACTTAACCGAATCGTCGGCCAGTAACTAGTTCGTAAAACTACTAATGCCCGGTTCCAATATTTAACGATTCGTAACGTATCAAAAATGACTATCCGTTTTCTCCAACCGACTACGAGTCGTTAATTTAATTTAACTCGACTTCAAAAATCAACTCTAGCTTTAATTAATATGAGTTGAAAACTGACAATAATTGGTGAATCAGTATATAGCAACGACTAGATTATGTGGTGATTTTCGAAGCCCTTTAATTGGTAGTCGTAAACGATATTTAGGTAATAAAAGAGGTAGGGCATAGCGTTTATCGATCAAACTGGAGCAACCCGACTGGTGAAATACCTCCACCTTACAGAAGACCAAATAACAATCACTTCTGTGTTGTTGTGTTCCTGCGTGTGAGTAAGGTTTCCGGAGCTTTTGGGGGGTGCTACATTAGTAGCAGGGGTCAAGCCTTCAAGGTAAGGGCGACAAGTCCAATAACAAATTTATTATCCTGTACTAGTCGCTCTTAAGCTAGGACCTCATTACCACTTAACATCAGGTGGGATGAGGTCAATTTTATAGTGTTGTAATAAAAAAAATAAGATATTGTACCTATAATGTAAAAAAAACTTTTACCTATTTTAATTTTTGACGATCAAAAGTAATTTAAATTTATGGTTCCGGTATTTGCAACTACAGAACTGATGCAGTCACAAACTTTGGATTCAATTTGTGCAAAATATTCTCGCAGAATTCACAGCGGAGTGCGTATAAGTTGCGAGATATCGCTCAGCCATCCATCACCCGCGAAACCGATATGCGAGTGACATGAATGAATTCCGTGTGAAAAATTCGCACACATCACTACTTGAGACCTCCCATCAAAGATTCAAAGCCTGGTAACAAACGATCGGGATACCGCGACAATGCGAAAAGTGAATTTATTCGATAACACACTTACATAAGGTCCGGATTCCGGTGGCAGCGCTCTGGCTCCAGGCCAGAAAATCCGGCTTCCACAAGTTTTTCTCTTAAGTCATTAGTCAACTACGTCACTGGATGCAACAAAAGACACTCGCACTTTTTTAGAACACGTAAAATCACTTGATTCACTTTTCGAATTCGTGCTTTTCACTTGTTTTTCGGTGGGGGTTCGATTTTCGAAGTTGTAAGTTTGGCGCGATCTGTGGCAGAGCGGCGCGGGCGACGCGTCGGGCCGGCCGCGTGGCTACGAATGAGCCGGTCTGTTCGCTAGAGGAGAGTTTTCGGTAGATGCGCGCGCAATCTATATTTTAAATGTGTTCTTAAAAAAAAAGTGGTGCAATTAGAGTTTTGTTGAAATTGTCGTTAATTGGCAGCCATCATTGCGCTCATTACTTTTGTCCTATATTTTTTAATTTTTATGCTTTTCGTATTCAATGTTCGTAATCTTTTTTTTAAATGGGAGATCTAATCCATTTTGTTGTCGTGAGACTAAATAAACCAGACGCAATAGTAAATAAATTGTGTCTTAATTTTAAATGCTGAAACATTACGAGGTTAAACCTAACTGGATTTCATTGTATTTTGGACGGTGATTATTTTCGCGGTCTCGAACTATCTACTAATAATATTAGTGGAGTTGCAAGATATTTAGTTTGAATATTTGATTATTAATCTTTCACTACTTTAACTACTGAATGGATTTCATTGAAAAATGATTTCAATGATTTGATTTCACTGGCCGAGTCAATATATTTATTTAAACGTTAAAGATTTTAAATATTTATATGGTCACATTAAGATATTGTTAGATTAGACAATTACATAACAGCCTATGACAGAAGGACCCCTAACAAGGGACTGAGTATTTAAGTTACCGACTTGGTATTACATGGATCTCATAACTTTTTACGGTACAACAACTGAGTTGCGAGACTTGGTATTTTTGATAAGTATTGTTTTTTATGGGATCTTAATTACTGTGATGTTTTAAACCGGTCAAGTGCAAGTTGGACTCGCGCACGAAGACTCCGTACCATTATCTATTCAACATTAGACACATTAATAGAACTTTTTTTTAGTCTCCCTGTTTCAAGCGTCTATCTGTTGCCGTTATTAATATTGAGCAAAAATGTTGTTGTATGGATTGAATATTATAATTTTTTTATTTAATATTTGTTATTAAAGCGGCAACAAAAATACATAATCAGTGATACAGCCTGGAGACAGACAGACGGATGGACAAACAGTCAAGTTTTAGTAATAGGGTCCCGTTTTTACCCTTTAGGTACGGAACCTTAAAAAGGAACTTTAGAAGGTATATGCTATATTTTGATATATATCAGTTCATTCGTTTCTTAAGGAACAAAATAATCTTCCGAGATAAAAGGGTAAATATTGGTTTAAGTACTCCAAGAAGCCTCTTAAAATGTAAATTGAATTGGGAAATTAAAACCAGAAATCCAGAATCCGTTCAAAGCACAGCGAACACGGCATAACAAAGAGAAATGTTATCCGGAAATTTCTCACGATAAGTATTCTTCCATCGAGTAATCTAGACGAGTAACGCTATCTCCCTTTTGAGCGTAACTCAAACCGGGGCCAGAACAAATAAATATACTTTTTACTTTTATGATAAAGGCTGGCTGCCGCCAGAGATCCGTACCCTAGGGGTGAAATCCGTCTCGCGTCTGTCCGTCTATTTCAAGACTGTATTTAATGTAATATGTTAGATAATTAAAATATTCCCAGTTTATGTTTTTTTGAAACCGTTTTAACTATAAAAATTTAAAAACAGATAATTATAATTATTGGAGCATGCTCAAATAGTCATTCTTTTCTAGATTTTTCTTAATATTGATTTCGGAAACAGGTAGAACAGTTCTCAGAATATCATGATACCATGTAAACAAAGTTACAGGCTACTTACTACTCATCAAAAAGATACACGAGCCAATCACACTAATGAACTGGTCTCAAACTCTTGTGGTATGAGTACCAGACGACCGGCTGTCAGGCATGCCAGGGGTGACAAGTCTATACACCTTGAAGTAAGACAATATTTAGAAGATTCCTTTTTTTTATTTCCATCTTTTATTTATATTTATGACAAGCTAATATTTCGTTTCTCCAGTAGATACACTTTTTGATTTGCCAACAAATCTTGCAAATGGAATTTGGAACTTGCTGGTATTTTGATTGAGCTAAATTTTCCATGTATGTGTCAATATAATATTATGTTAACATTGAGCTAATCTGATGCTGCAACTGGGAGGTGGCCATAGAACGACAAAGACCCATCAAATTCGGCCTAGCTAGAAAGGGGCCACAGGAACTCAGCAATAAATGAACTGCCACACTTTTTTTTTTTTTTCTTCAACTTTTAACAGGAATCGGAACTCTTACGGAACTCGGAACTTTTTACGCTTTGGGCACCTGCCTTAGCTACTGCGACACCGTGGTCGTCGCTTATATATTGCAGACTTCCTCCATTTGACGTAGTTGTGAATCTAAGTAGTAAGTAGTCTTATTCTGAAAGTCTTTTCCTAAATCCTATACTCCCATACTGTTCATCAGGTGCTATAACAGTCCATGGCTGCCGAGTCATAAGCAAACTGGTTGACCACTCAAATTTCACTACACCGTTATCACAATCTAAATGATACACAGTATGGGAACTTAAAAGACACGGTTTGGAACTATCCTCTCTACAATATTAATTTAAATTAAAATGAAATTTAAAAACCCTTTACTCATACTTATAATAGTAACTAAGTGATGAAGTACTAATCTTTTAAAATGTGTATTTTTTACAGTCATGATTTCATTTGTACAGTCAGTTTCATGAAGATCTAAGTGTCCAGAGTGGTTAAATATGTCTGAAGGAAACAAGTTCATTTTTATGTACGTTGTTAGGTCGTCATATTGTTGTAAGCGTACAGAGTGGTCAATAATATCTAAACTACACGATTCCATAAATATGTTATTTGTTAAGATGAGCAATAATATATACGCATCTAAATAGTCATTGGTATTTAAGCATTCAAAGTGGTCATAAATATGTTGGTAGTGAAGAAAAGTAAACATTAATGTTTACGTGAAAAGATTTATTTCATTGTTATTATTGACAGTGACGTTCTAAGACACTTCGATATACGAAAACTAGGATGTCCAATTATACTAACGTAGTTAAAGGAACATTGTCAGGAACATAACTGACTACGGTCTGAATAAAAAAAATATCTTTGTTTAACCCTGCGGTGGGTCATTAATTATTATTATTATTTATTTATTTCAAGTAACAAGACTCATTTTAGTTAGTTATAAAAGACTTAACCTATGTTAGTACATACATTTATAAAACATAATGATTAATGCACAACTCCAGCAGAAGTAGTGCTACAGTACTTCATATAGCGACAGTCAAGCCTGCTCGCTATCATAGCTAGGATGCTGTTGGGGCTGCCCCGCACACGGCGCACCAGGGAGGCGCATCGCTTCCGCATGGTCGCGAAGAAGCAGTCTACCCTTGCTTCTGCAAACATCCCCGATGCACTGCAGTACCTGGGCAGCCCCATCAGCACCCTAAATGCGTTGTTAAACTGGACCCGGAGGGCGCTATACGATCCACGGGGGCAGTTGGCCCACAGGCTACACGTGTAAAAGTTGGTGCAGTAAGCTCTGAAGAGAGTAATCTTAACATTCTTTGTGCAACGTGAGAACCCGCGAGCCAGCATGTTTGCCCTTACCGACAGCGCTCTACGTTCCCTTTCAACATCTTCACTATCCTTAAGGTCAGGAGTTAACAAGTGGCCTAAGTATTTAAACTTGTTTACACGTTGCAACGGGCAACCATTTAAAAACACGCTTGGAACTCGTTCAAACCTCTTACGCCCCTTCCCAAAGATCATCACCTGGCTCTTCAGTACGTTATACGTTAGTCCATGGGACTTAGCGTAAGCCTCACAAATCGCCACAAGCCTTCTCAGACCACATACAGATGCACTCAGCAACACCATATCGTCCGCGTAACTAATATTGTTGACACTAACGCCGTCAATATAACACCCAGCCCTAGTGCTGCTGAGCTCCTCTATAAGCTCATACACGTACAGGTTGAAAAGCTGCCACCCTGCGGTGGGTCATTAATGATGAAATTGTGGTATTGTCAGTTATTTACTTATTAGCAGTCGCCCGCGACCTCGTACGCAAGGAGTGAGTTGTTGTATATAATATAACATTTTGTAGAAATCATTTAATTTTTGTACTTCTTCAACCAAAATATCACATAGTTTGAAACTGACTTTGAACCCCTTTCGTTTTATCCCTTAATGTAAAATTTCAAGCTTCCTACCCTTATAGTCTAGGTTTACGTTTAAAGATCAACTAGCAGTGCCTGCGACTTCGTTTGCTCGGACTACATGTTTTTACCATTATGTATACTTTCATGTTTGGTTTCACCCCTATCTTCCCTAATATTCGAAACAAAAAAAAGTCCTTATTTTAATACCAGCTTTAAACTATATTTGTTGTGTAAATATCCTTCCCCTTATTTTCAAAACAAAAAGTAGCTTATGTCGAATCTAGAGGTTCAACGTATACCTATACCAAATTCAAAATCGGTTCAGAGGTTTTGACGTGAAAGCCAGACAGACAGACACACAGGTAGACAAATAGGTAAACATACAAAATTACATTTGCATTTATAATATTAGTTTGGATCAGTCAATAAGCTGTCGCTTATATAGTTTACAAGATTAATAAGTGCTTAACCCGCTCTGCTGTCTAAGCAATTCATACTTCGCAAGCTTCTAGACTGTGAAAACATTAAGAATGTGACATTACTATCATCCAAATCACGCATCGGATGTCTTGGAGCCGGACTTGGCAATGATTCGCGAAGTTTCGCAAACAACTTCCTCTACAGCGGACGCGAACGAGCCATTCTGAGGTACGGCCAAAGTTCAGCTGGGATCCGTCGCGATTGAGGACCGCGGGGTAAGACTTGCTTATAGGGAGCGCGAGGCGATAAGTAGATGAGTAAATCTATTTGTAACAACTTTAAAGTAGGCTTTTCAGAGTTGTGGATAGCCGTTAGTACACTGTGTTTCTATAAAAAAAGGAGGATTAAGTACACTAAATATTTACTTACTTTCATCGTATATAATTGATTATGAAAATAAATATACAGTTCATTGTGAATATTGAAAATTTACCTATAGTCGTTATTGGTCTCGAGCAAAAAGAGTAAAAAGTATGTTTCTTGTGTAGAAGCTCGCTTTTAATACCTATTTATTTTATTTCGTTTTTAGTATTTGTTTTTATAAAACAGCCACTGAAATTCAACTATCGGTCCTGGGTTCTATTCCCGGTCAGGTCAATATGGAAAACAAACGAATTTGTCTGACTAACCTGATTGTCATCTTCTAAAAAGTTTAACAAAGCTTAAACATTTGGTTTGGAGTAAGTGAGCCCGTTCTTGTGTTATAAAATTACAACGATTATGTGGCATTGATTTTTATATCTATCTAAATATAAACATTGAACAACATCACACATTGCTCTGAATCTGTGGCAAGTAGTTTAAGCACTTGTGTTACAGAAATCAGAAACAAAGACGGTACCACAACACCCAGACCCGAAAAATATAGAAAACGAACTTTTCGTATGTTCCACTTTGACCCAATCGGGAATCAAACCCGGGAACTCCAAAGACGCGGCGCCAAAGCCTGGCCCGCTCTCCTCTAGATCATGGAGGTTGTCCTCGTCGTCCATATCCATAAGGAAAGACTACTACTTGCTTTGATGACAAATAGGAGATATGTAAGATCACGGTGTCATCGCTATAGAAGTACAACAAGCTTTACACTATTTAAGAATTGGCAAGAAGCAGCGAGACTCAGCCGAATGGCCGAGCGGCCCGGCGCGTCCGCTCAGAGCAGGTGGGCGCGCTGTGCCAAACAAATTTGCATTCTATTCAGACCCGTTTGATCTTTGTTTATCTTGCCCGTTAAGTTATGCTAGAAGGTGGGGACAAATTAGTTTTAGGGAGTTTTGGTGGACCTCAGGTTTTGGGGTCTGGTAATATTGCTGCTGGCGTTTAAGACTTAGTTTTGGAGCTTTGGTGACGTTATGCTGATAATTAATGCTGTTATGTTAGGAGAGCTATCAAAATAATATTAGCCAGACTGGTGAATTACCTGCCTGCACCTAACAGAAAACCGCAGTCAAATAACAATCTTTCATCAAGTTGTTGTGTTCCTGCGTATGAGTACCTAAGGTTTTCAGAGCTCTTGGGGGGGTGCTACATTAGTAGCAGGGGTCAGACCTTCAAGGCAAGGGCGACAATTCCAGTAACAGATTTATTATACTGTACTTGTCGCTCTTAAGCTAGGACCTCATTACCACTTGACATCAGGTGGGATGAGGTTAATCATGAAGTGTAATATAGAAAAAAAAAAGACAGATAATTTTCATTTGCCAAATTAGGAAAAATATACCGAAACAAAACAATGCTAAGTTGCGGGTTCGGGACTCGGGGCCGACTCCCGAAAACGAATTTGTCGGATCCGACGACGGATAGCAGTTTATAATTTTCATAATCGTAACCAATTCACATCGAAAGCAATTTAAGCGTATTCAAAAAACAAAATATTATTTACGCAAATAAAAAACCACGTTTAAATTCCCAATCTTCTGATTAATCATCAAAAACGAAACCTTTCGTTTGTTCGTTTCGTTTTTGAGAGTAGACCCCCTCGTTACCTCCCTGGCGGGCACAAAATATACCTAATAATGACGTCACGTGATAATTCTATTCAATGCCTTTATAAATAAGTGAACAAATTCCAAAGACCCAATTTACCTTGAAACAAACTGGAGCCTCACGAAATACTTGACAATCTCTAGGACCAAAGACCACTATTACCTGGTGGATATTGGATAATTTTCACGCCACATTTGCACACATATACTTCGCAAGAAAAAGTGCACTTTCCATCCTACTACTATTATAAAGGCGAAAGTTTGTAAGTATGGATGAATGGATGTTTGTTACTCTTTCACGTAAAAACTACTGAATGGATTTGAATGAAACTTTACCACAATATAGCTTATACATCAGAATAACACATAGGCTACAATTTTGAGGTTTCTAATGTGAGGTCGTAAAAAAACACATTTTTTGCGCTTACATTGCAAACGCTGACTGAATCCTACAAGATAGATCAAAACAATGTACTACAGTATTGTACAACTTAAAAAGGTCTACAAAAAAGTCCGTGATGGTATATGTTTATATCTTAGGAATAACCCACAATAACCATTTTTTATCCTTTACTTTGTACGAGAAATAATGGCTTATTTACGAAGCGATTTTAAGCAATACAGTATTAATCCTTATCCAATTAAGTATCTTAAATACATTGTGCATTTAATAAAGATCAATATGGCTTTTTACAGCATGTAAATTAAATAAATATTTTCGAAGATATTACAGATTTAAAATGCAGAGTCATAGCAATTTCGGCGATAAATACCGTTTCGGTGATGAATACCGGCAGCGGTGCCAGGCGAACGGGGCGTGGGGGGAGCGGGGTAGGTGCGGTGGGGAAGAAGTGGCTCATCGCTGAGTGCGCGACCCGAACGCGGGCAGACGCGTGAGGGCAGGCGTCGTTGACGGTTGTGTCCGTTTTGCGAATTTTCAAGGCACTAGCGATTTGATAAAAACGTATGGTCGCCTACTTTAAGTAATATAGGCCTAAGGATGACGATCAAAAAATCGCAGGGTCAAACCTTGAAGGTAGCAGGCCTACATTTGGGCACGCCATGTTTTTCTCACGGTCAGCTCTATGTGGCTTGCTCACGTGTTTCCAAAGCGAAGAATCTGCATGTTTATGCTGAAGGAAAAATATCGTTAAATGTAGTTTATAGGAGCATACTGCAGTAGCTACCTATAGACCTATGATTAGGGCTCTGCAGTGCTTAGTTACCGTATTTCTTACTTATTACTAGACTAGACGGGACGAACCTGAAGTCCACGCGAACGAAGTCGCGGGCAAAAGCTAGTTCTGTATATTTATTCGGTTTTAAAGGTTAACATCTAGATATCGACTGCAAAATCAAAATAAAATTATTGGCAAACTAAAGGCTCTTCTTAGAAATCAGCGGTTAGACAATTGCAAAGAGTTTCCGGGATCTTTCAGGAGCTCGTTAAAGTTCCGCTCTTGTTGAACATTTTTATCCTGTTCCGTTGTTTCGTACTTGTACAAATTTGAAACAACTTAACAAATTTCTTACTCCTATATTTTTATATCCAAAGTAGGTACTCGACTTCAGTCACAAAGATGTGTTGAAGCAATTTAATGACATGACTTTTTACAAAAGTTGGCAATAGTTTTATTATTTTTAAGATTAATGAAATATTTTCATCAAATATTTGCTCATAGTTTGTATAGTTCCATTGGAAAAAATTACATTTTTGTTTTGAAAATAAGGAGGGATGGAGAGTTTACCTGCCTTGAAAGTTAATATGGGATATTAATTATTTTTTATGTTACAGATATGAAATTTGGCACAAATGTAGCTCGAAACTTGGATTAAAATATTGCGGAGTATTTTTTATTTGGAATATTAGGGGAGATAGGAGTTAAATCGGGACCACGAACAAAGTCGTGTGTACAGCTAGTAGTTAATAAATTTGGAATAATTATAATGCAAACTACAGCGTTTCTTGCGTAAAACATTCAAATGACAAACATTACAAAAAAATATTAATAAACGTGTAATCTTTTTGAAACTTTTTAAATGAATAACGTGATTGTACTAAAATGTACAGCATCAAAATTCATTTGTTGCTGTATTGCTGTATTGTTGTTTTAAAACTCTAAACATAATGGACAGACAGCTAAAATCGACTTTGTTTTATACATACTGTGTAGTAATTTATTAAGTTCCTGTTGTGATCTTTCGTTGATTTTGTTAAATAAAAAACCTTTTTTTATAATCGATTGGAAAGGTTTTTTAGCTTTACATTATTATTATCTTGATTAGTTTTTTTATACGCTGCTTAAAATTTATATGCTGCTTCCAATTTATTTTTAGACAAACAGATTCAATTTCTAAATAATAATGAAGTGTTTGTTTAAGCCTCGTCCGTTACTGATTCGTTCAGCAGTGATCTCGCCAAGTTGAATATTTAAGTAAATAACTACCACCAAATTATAACATTACAAAAAATATATAAAAAAAAAACATTGGTTGTAAGTTTCAACAGTATTTTTTTTTGTTTCTTCGTAAATTGATGGCAAATTATTCCTAAAAAATATCATACTTTGAAAACAGAACAGATTTAATCGAAAAAAATAACGACACTTTAAAAAAAAAAAGATCTGTTAAAAAGGTTGTGTTTCTTTCATTTGGAGATAAAAGTTGTATTTATTATTCTAGTATCCAATCTGTTCAAATCAAATATTATCATTAGATTTTGAGTGACTGATAAACAAACATTTGAACATTTACACATCCATAGATCCGAACTTTCACGCATATAATATTCGTACAATTTATAGGATTTCAGAATTTGTACATTTATATTTGCAATACATTCCAATGTTTATACGTTTTGTCAATGGCCAAAGAAGTTAAAACAATGTTTTATCATTCCTTGCATCTTGTCATGAATCCGATATAAATATTTTGTTCAAGTCAAGTCAAAATATGTTTGATTAATTTAAATCACATTTAGTAATGCCTACTTATATCAAAATGGTTTCCATAACGAGATGTTACCATGAGTTCCGAGATAACTACCGAGATGAGATCGGTAGATGTTGTTTGATATTATTAAGAATTTCACTGTTTAATGGATTAATAATTACCGAGGTCTAACCGCAACAAAATGATGGTAGTAAAACTCTGTAATTAAATTGAAGCGTCTCTTTATTTGCGATGTCGCCGCGAGGGATCTTGGCTCGCCCTCGGTCCAAGTTTCGTCGCGTTATTATTTATCGAACGATTTCTAAAACAAAAGTTCAGAGCGTCTCAAAAGCGACGTATACTAGCGCTGTCATTGAACAATTTATCTAATGCATGGGATTAGAAAAAATATTTTTAACAGACAGACAAAAGGATTCGGAAACTGAAGTTAAGCTATACACGTTTTGGTATTGCATGGGTGACCGACCACTTTTGACATAATTTATCACGAATTTCCTTGACACGTGAAGCTGTTTATCCCTGCTGAAAGAAAGAAAAAAATAAAACATTTATTTAGAGATGTATATCGAACCTAGGAACCTGGGCAAAACCTCTCCTCAGTCACCTCTCTCAAGTCCCGGGTTCGATGTCTGGTCAATTTTGACTGACCGGAAATCGAAATCGAAAACGAGATTTTTGTATATCGTTTTGGGTGTGGGTGTTGCAGTAACGTCATTTTTCTAATTTCTTTAACGTAAGTGATTAAACTGTTTACCATAGAATCAAAGCAATATATGTGATGTTGTTAAATATTTGTATAATACTTTTACTGCCGGCGCTAGTGTCCATCGTAACGGTTGTTTAGGACGCTTCTTTAAGCCACTCTTGATTGAAATTTGTTTGTTTCCACCCTTCCTATGTCTTCCCGATTTTAGGGAACATTGACGGGTTATAGATTTTGGGACCTTCCTTTGATGTCCGAACTTGGCTCTTTCAACTGCCTTAAATTTCTTTTATTTAAAATTTAACGAAAGAGGCGTCGTTCTAAACATTGATTGGCAATAAGTAAACGCCGGCCTTAAATTCAATTTAAGAAATATTTAATAAAGTTAAATTGCTTTGAGATTCAATATTTCTTTGCCTAACCGTGCCATGTATCTTATTAATTTAGCTATTTGTGTGCAAACAAATGCAATAACGCTAAACTTTGATTAATGCTCACGTTATTAAAGTCCTAGGCATCTAAATCAGATGGATATTGGGCTGCGCTTTGCAAACTACATCGCTAAAATTGTAAAACAGGCAAAAAAGTAACTCGCAGTTATTTTAAAACCTACAAAGGAATTTTATAATCCTTCTTCAGTAATCCTACTTTACAAACTCAAACTCAGACTCGATTATTTCTTTATTCAATGTGGTTACAAATAACACTTTTGAATCGTCATTGAATACAATGTAAAGTGATTCTACTTCCGCTTCGGAACCTATATCTACCGAAAAGACACCGGTAAGAAACTCAGCAGATCAGTTACAGTAGCAGTATTTAACTAATTGCTATGTGTAGCTCACTTTGGACCAAGTCATATAGTTTTGTTTTGATGAAACAATTATGTACTCAAGCAAGTATTTACTTTCGAGAGGTAAGCTGGAGCAGACCAGTCCCCAAAGGTGGCACCTGTTCACAAGCATGACGTATGTGCCATGTTTGGACAAAATCCATGTTTGGAGTGAGCTGAAATATTGCAGCATAGTTTGGTGCCCAAATTATAGAGTAGTATAAATAGGATTGAAGAGATGCAGTAAATGTTCTTTAACAGCTTGCGTTCGTTTCATTTCGTTACATTCCTTACAATAATAATATGGTTGAGAGAAGCGATAGCTGCTAGCTATACATCATGCTTGCGAACAAGCGCCACCTTCGGGTACTGGTCTGCTTCGCTTACCTCTCGAAAATAAGCATTTAATGGTTCCTAACTTATCAAAACAAGACTTTGTCCAAAGTAAGCCAAGCCCAAAACAGCAATAAGTCAGATACTGCTACTGTAACTAATCTGCTAAGTTTCTTATCAGTGCCTTCGGTAGATATAGGTTCCGAACCGGAAGTAGAATCACTTTGCATTATATTCAATGACGATTCAATAGTGTTACTTGAATAAAGTCAATGTCAATTCATTTATTCATGTAGGTTACAAGTAACACTTATGCATCGTCAGAATGAACACATACCAAAATTAAAGCTACAGCCGGTTCAAAACCTAATCCTTCTGAGAAAAATGCGGCAAGAAACTCAGTAATTTTCCTAATCTTTACAATGTTTAGAGCTAGAGAACTTAAAACTATGATGTGCGAGCAAACAGACAATCTTGTCCATATATGTTTATCGTTTAAATATTCATCAAGTTTATAGTATCCTTTTCGCATTTAACATGATTTAATATGGACCTTAAATCTATGCATAGTTAAGTCAAGAATACATTGCGGTAACTTGTTGAATATTTTTATACTTAATCCCACGAATGTTCTACTGGTTGAAACAGCGAGTTTATGTTTATTTCTTGTGTTAAAATTATGTATGTTGGCTTTCTTAAAGAACAAATGAAGATAAGATAAATAAATATTTGATTCATTGATTGTTTTGATCAGCCGCATACTTCGATAAATTAATAAACAAGACCAATAGAACAGGCCGCTTAGTCCTACGGTTCTTCAAGGGAATCAAATTCCGATTTGTTTGAAGAACTGTAAGGCAATAAGCATTACAAGTTATGCCCGACCAATCGCCGCGAGCAAAATTTATAATGCAAGGCAAAGTTTTCTCAACAAAGTTCGGGTAAACAAGTTGGCCCTGCCTCTTGGTCGAACTATTGACAGTAAGTTCGATATGATCGAGTTTTGCGTTCAGTGTTTTGTGTTGGAGTTCGTTGTTGACGCTCGGACGATACTTCGTCCACTTTGGATGGGTTCACGATTTTAAATTAAATGGAGGGTTTTGGGGTTCTAAAGTCAGATTATTACATATGGTTTCGTTATTTTTTGTTTTTTAGCCGGCTTTAAAGATACTCAAAGAATTGGGAAGTGAGAAAGTCTTCGAAAGTTTTTGAAAAATTGCCGTTTCGATATTTTTTACTGAGTGTTGTGGTATCCTCATTATATCTGATAGATTTCTGTAACACGAGCAATGTAAGTACATTTTAAGATGCCCAATATTTAAATTTATTTATTTACTTCATCTGATGCGATGTGGTTTCCTCTCTTGCTTGCCATCAGGCTGGAAGGAGCCAATATACTGTGCTTCGATAAAAAAAACTTCAGGAAGTTTCTTAAAACTTGACATATCTAGAAACAATCTTTAGTTTTTAACCCCCAACGCAAAAACAACGGGGCGCTTTAAGTTTGGCGTGTCTGTCTGTGTGTGTATGCATCGTAGCTCCCAAATGAATGAACCGATTTATATTACTTTTTTTTTGTTTGGAAGGTGAATAAGCTGGGAGCGTTCTTATCTATTTATTTATTTATTTAAAAACTTTATTGCACAAAAAAAGTACAAAAGGTGGACTTAATGCTAGGAGCATTCTCTACCAGTCAACCGTTGGGTCATGCAGATAGTACGTTTATGGGTGCGGTAACAGTAAAACTGTGAGTATGGATAACAACAAAATTAATAATCATAAATAGCAGAAAATTACACACGAGAATAGAATATTTGTACATAGAATATCTATATTTGATTGTAATTGGTTCGAGACGGGAGCCGCTTCAATATGTCGGATTGTTTCAAAAAAAGGGTTTGAATAATACTAAACACTAGGACAAAGTCCTTTAACTCTTCAAATCTGGCGAGGGTTTTCAAAAATGTATTCTTTAATTTGTGCGGTAGGGAATGTGCCGACTGTCGCATTAGCAAATGTATGCGCATTATGTTGTAAGCAGGAACTGACAGTCGTTTCGCTGCCCGTCATTTGGTAATACACATATGGCTTAACAAACTAAGTGTTTTATTTACTAGCTTATAGATGACAGTACCTAAAAATGACAGATCAGTCAGATACATAACAAAACCCTTAATGAGTAAGTTAAACATGATTTACTGTTGGCTTACAGTTTCAAACAAATAGAAACAAGTTGTCCATCGGCTCTAAATAACACACAACTGAACAACAATAGCTGCGGGCGTAATTTATAAAGGAAGCAAAGTTTCCTTTGCGAAGTTTAGAAAATAGACCTGCATCTTAGCCGAACTATTGACAGTAAGTTCGAACGCAAAAACGCAACTGTAAAATAATAAGAATAAAGAATAGATATAATTAATTGCACAAAAATTTACAGAAATAGGTTTTACAGATTAATTATTGTACAATTTAGCAAGCGATCTCTTCCAGACAACCTTAAGGAAATAGTAGATGGCGAGAAATGGGTACGGCCGTGCAACATAAACACAGTTTTTATTTTAGAATTATATTATAAAGAATGTTCTTATTTGTCAATATATAATAAGTACGTAATATTACCTACTTTGATGTTTGGTACTGTATGTGTTAAGAATTTTTTCTAAGGTTTACACTTTTCTGAACAAATCAAATTCAATCGGAATAGGGTTGAAAATGTTCTTGCCTTTAATTATTTTTTGTGTCACGCGTTACGGTGATAAACAATTTAGAATATAATTTACAAAACCTTTTTTGTTAGGGTCCCTTACACAAAGGGTCAAAACGGGACCCTATTACTAAGATTACGCTGTCTGTCCGTCCGTCTGTCTCTTGTCGGTCACCAGGCTGTATCTCAAGAACCGTGATAGATAGAAAGTTGAAATTTTCACAGATTATGTATTCATATTGCCGCTATAACAACAAATACTAAAAACAAAATAAAATAATTATTTGAGGGGCTCCAACACAAAAAACGTGATTTTAATGCTGTTTTTTCTTGATATTAATAAAAAATGTTTTAAGTCGCTTTAAATATACACATAATAGTTAGATATATTTTGAATATATTTATTTAAAAAATAAATAATTGAAATAAAATAAATATTCAATATTATTTATACACTAAACGTGATTTTTAGCCGTTTTTCAACATAACAGCACTAGGTAGACGCTTAAAATATATCTACATAATATTAACTTGTATATTTATTACAAAAATAAAAATAATTGTTTCTAATGTTGCATAGATAATGGTACGAAACCCATCGTGCGTGAGTCCCACTTGAACTTGGCCGGTTTTTATAGTCTCAAATTTTTCCTACTGCCATTACGATAACTGTGTCTCTCCAGCGCGGCACGTCGCATGCGGCGCATAGTGCATTTATCTGCCGGCTACACTCCGCTGCTCCGCTCCATTTCGTCACGGGTATGCTTATTTCATTTTCTTATCTCGTGACGGGCGATGAATTTTAAATCGTCATACATATTAATGTATGAAATGGAAATCTTATACAGTTATAAAATTTTGATTCCGCGCATTAATGTTTTTATTATTTAAATAATTGATATCGTAGACTTTTCTGAATATGCTTACCAATTTCATTTAACCAGCGTCTTAACGTGCCTTTCAAAGCATGGGATACCATTCTTATCGGACGACCAGGTCATTGCGAAAGTCTAGGATTCGAACTCACCAATTCATCGGATTTAATGCCGTACGTAGTAACAAGTACACATACAGACAGTCCCTGAATATTTAATGCCGATATTCCTAGCATAGAGGCAAGCGGGTCAGACTTTGGCATCGAGCCATACCTGACGTCTAAGGTTCGATTCCTGCTCGGGTCAATATTCAAATGGTACTTTTCTTCCTTGTCTCGGGTCTTTGTTTTATAGAACAGTCATTATTACTAATTTCTGTAACAAAAGTGCTTTAGTTAAATACCACAGAATCAGATGTGATGTTGTCCAATGTATATTTTTATTTCGTTTTTTCAATTCGCGAAAGAACCTCATTAAAATAATCCTAATTAATGAGCAAAGCTTGCTAAATCCAAGTGTCAAGGTGCAAGCTTAATTGACAGCTTGACTGACAGCTGTCAAAGACAAGTCCTTTCTGATTTTGTTTAACTTTGATGTTTCTCATGTAATTAAAATGGATTCTGTGGAGGCCTTGCGAGTGAAAGAGATACAACGCTGTTATTTTACCACTTCAGTAATGTGAGTGAGCTTACTTTACTAATTTGATGTTATGGGGTTCCAAAGGAAAAAATAGTAAAGAACTTTTTCATAGCTAACTACGACCAAATTATTATTTGGCTTTCAGTAAGTACGTTACGTACATCGTTTTAAGTTAAGAATTTTGCAAAAAACAATTCTTTAAAGTCACTAAACCAAAAAAGTAATCGAATTAAGAACGTCCTTTTACAAGCGGGTGAAAAATACAGTAAGTGTGATAAAACTGTCGGTACTGAAAAATGTATGCTTACCGCTGCATTTTTTTTAAATCAATGCTTAATTTGGGTACCTACGACGTACCTACGAGTAATACCTGATGAGTTAGGTTATCTTATTTCCTTTTAGATCAGGACGAGAGGCAAGTACTTCACGGAACCCGTGATGCGTGAAGCTGACTCGCCCTTAGTCAGATTTTTACTTAACAGATTTTAATAAGCATCCGAGGCTTAAAGCGATTTGAACTAAACTTTAGATATAGATGAGAACCTAGTTCATTATTACTCTTGAAACTTATTAATATAATTTATTATCGATAAAATGATTGCTTGGAAAAGTTCGCTGGAAAGAGTTCTTTCAACATAGATTTGTACCACATGATCAACATCTCTATCAGATTTTGGTGTCACACCATCTCTCAGGTCCCAGGTTCGATTCCGGGCGGTTCAATATAGATAAAACGTAAGTTTAAAAACTAAAACCCGACTACTAAAACACCGCAATCTAAAAAGTTTGAAACAAGAAAATATTCTGGTCAAAAATGGTTATGTAGGTACCTACTTACTTACAAACTATACTATATCTTTCGTTAATTAAAACTAATTTTGCACGTAGATTTTTGGTGTGTTTAATACATCCAGAGTTCTCAGGAAAGCCGTGGTCGTATGCTGTGCCCTAATAAGTTGAAGCTCGTTTAATTGACATGTTGTAATGAATTTTGTATTGATAGAGTAAGTAGTAGGTGCCATACGACCACGGCTTTCCTGAGAACTCTGGATGTATTAAACACACCAAAAATCTACGTGCAAAATTAGTTTTAATTAACGAAAGATATAGTATAGTTTGTAAGTAAGTAGGTACCTACATAACCATTTTTGACCAGAATATTTTCTTGTTTCATACTTTTTAAATCGCGGTGTTTTAGTAGACTATAGAGGGTGCCACATTCAGTTTATCGTGACGTCACATATCCTATAACCAGCGGATGATTGAGACGCTTCTAATGATACCTTATTTGTCAATTTCTGTCGAGTGGTTTTGAAGCTACGATGGATCATCTGAACATACATACATACATACCCTAGATTAACATATAAGCTCTAGACGCTTATAACGATACCTCATTTATCAAATTATGTTAAGGTTTAGAAGTTCCGGTGGATCATTTTTGAAATTGTGGCTAATAATTTTTGGTAAATGTAAACAAAACTTCATGCAAAAGCTAAAGCTATATATATTTTTGAAACCAGCTAACCAAGCCCTTTCATTTGATACTAAACACGATATCATTAAAAAATATTTATTTTTGACGTTATGACTTTTAGTCCTCTAGAGGGCGCCACATTCAGTTTATCGTGACGTCACATATCCTATACGTCACATATATTAACCAGCGAATGATTGAGATGCTTCTAATGATACCTCATTTGTATTTTTCTGTCGAGGGGTTTTGAAGCTACGATGGATCATCTGAACATACATACACACATACCGGTCAAAATCATAACCCTCCTTTTCGATTCGCCGTAGTCGGGTAAAAACGAACTTTTCTTTATCGTCGGCTCTGGGTGTTGTGGTACTATTGTTGTACTTATACGGAATCATAACAATTTATGTGATGTCCAATATTTAATATTTTCTGTCTCACTATAAAGTCAGCATTTAATTTAATATTCTAAAGAAACAGATAAAACCATCTCCCATTGCAGCATGGGATTTCAACCCGCAACCTTCACGTATCGCGCGTGCTACTTACCACAGAATCAGACCAACTTATGTGATGTTTTCACTTTCACTTTCACTTTCACTTATGTGATGTTTTCCATATTAAAATATGTTAAAGTCATAATACATTAATTAAGTCAATGCTAAACGGTTTTAAAACTGAAAATAACACTACACCCGACTCGTTCAGTCCCCCTGATTTTTCAGCATCAGTTAACAGTTCCACTAACTGTTACGGCGCGCTCATTGCCGCTTAGATTTCACGATAATGACCTCGGAACCTATAAAACCAACTGTTGAATCGGATCAGCGCATTATGTTTCAGAATAATTGGCGTTTAAATGAAATTTCAGTGTACACGGCTTAATGAAAAAAGTTCGGGCCTCGAGGGCAGTTGGGCCGAATTTCTTCTTTATAGGGCGAGGGGCGAAGTGATTTTTATTTGTTCGTTCGAGCTGGCTCTAGCGATGAGAGTGTTGTCCCTGTTTGGGATTTTGGCAGTTTTAAGCTGGTGGCCCCGGATGTTAATTATTGGGAAGGAAATTAAAGGATTCGGCTTTATTTTCACCACGAACTGTTTTTTATGTTATCATTTGGTGTTCAATATTTGCTTTCATATTTATATGGTACATAATTTTATAATATACCCGACCAGGAATCGAGGCGATGTGGCAGCGTGCGCGCCGCGAGCTTGCGACTAAATCGCTTTGCACAAAAAACCACTAGTGTGGAGAAGCACTTAACACCAGTCCTCTTTTCCTTTAGTCAAATGCTGTCTTATTTTAAAAGAAAACGCTATTCCAGTGAACTCCGGCATATTAAGCAGCGAGGTTTAACGGAATGGTTAGAGTATTTCTTTGTCCCGCGGCCCAGTTCGCTTTCACTCGCGTGAATAAGCCGCCGCGTGAATACTCGGCTCTGTACAAAAGTAGTATGTTGCAGCCTGAACGGTGGGAGTACTTCATTTACAACGTTTAGGGAACCTCGTTGTTAAAAATGTTTCAACCTCTTAATATTGAATGCCTCTTTAAAAACCAGACAGCATGAGTTTCTATTGTATCTGGTTTATTAGGTCTTAAGACCAATTAACAGTTAAAACGTTATCAATTAAATTATTATAATCAATTCATTTATACATGTTTGTTACAACTAACACGTATGCATCGTCAAAACAAACACAATCCTACAGAGATGAACATCAACATCATTACATACATTTGATACATGGCTCTGATTTTGTAGTAAGTACAGCAGTTGTGTTCCAAAACTCAGAAACAACGACGGTACCACAACACCCAAAGACGACAAAAAAAGAAAACAATATTTCCTATATTGAGCCGACCGCGCAATAGCACGAAGCCAAAGTCCTATTGCTATTCCTACTTGCCATTCGGCTACGGAGGTCGTCTTATCCCTCAACTACCTGTAGACCGCGAGTTCGTCTTTGTTATTTCGATATAAAAAGTTATCTTTCTGCTAAATTTCGACCAAAGCAGTTCAGTAGTTTTTCCGTGAAAAAGTAACTAAAACCCACATCCCTCGTCGGTGACGATGGTGACGAGTACTGCCGAGAAACCAGCGCTGTAGTGGTATAGTAGATATATACATATGTTATACCACTGTAGCTTATGCTGAGGCAGACACCTATTGACCACTCTGTTCATTTTCATTTTGTCCTTTACATGTAATTGTTTGTATCCTTTTTTTTGTAGTTATCTGTGTAATGATGGTCAAAATGTGTTTTTTTTTAATATTTTAAAGAAACAGAAAAATTTCATCTCCCTGCGGTGCGGTGATCGAACCCACGACCTTCACGTATCGCGCGTGCTGCTCTTCCAACTGAGCTAACCGCAAGTTATCGTAGGCGATTAATTTTTTTCTGCTGTATCAACCGTTAGCCTCTGGTAAGTGCCCTCTGCCGAATATGTTTAGAACTACATATTTATCTTACAAATTTTCTTTAAAATATATAAATTTCGCTAGTGCGTCGTAAAGCACTATACAAATCATAAAAAGCGATTGTATTTCCTTTATTTCTTTCTTTCTATTCATACATTTTTACAAACTTTGTGCCTGAGTGATTATCATCAACTTACCCCAACGAGCGTCGCTTAGCGTCGGCGGTAGCCGGGTCGCGAGGCCGCGTGAATTAGTAATCGTATGAGCAAGCAACTCACGCGACACGACACGTGACACTCTGACCTGACACTTTAGCGAAGATAAATAAGTATCATCTGAATTAGCTGTCGACATAATATTTATTTTATGGGGTTTGTCACCAACTCAACACGAAAGACTGGCACACGTATGTCTAGTTGGTGAAACTCAAAATTAATATAACTTATTTTTTCGTCATCTGGACACGCTAAGATTTTTATGTGTGTCCACATGGTAAAACTTCATTTAATCACTTTGTCGCTAACTGGACACACTCTAGTTTTTTTGGAAAATAGGTACAGTCAGGTTTTTATTTGTCTTGTTATTTGAATTAATGAATAAGCGATTTAATAAAAGACCTGCCTTGAAACCTCGAAAGGATTTTTTACATAAAACAAATATTTATCAATCAAATCATATAATGATCTATTTTTATGAGGACATGCTCATATTTCTGTTAGTGCCCAGTCATTCGTGTCGAGTTGGTAAAAAACCCAATTTATGTCTAGTTAAAAAACTTTAAGCCCTTTTTTCATGACAGAGAATTATAGTGATTTTGTGTTTCTGGGGTCTGTCGACATGTATCTTAGCATGCTATTGTTCATAGTATAAAACTTTAAACCGTTGTTTCTTAACAGATAGACAGAGCTACTTTCGTATTAATAGGAGTACTAATTGTGACAAAAATAAGCCCGATAGATATGTTAATAAACTTTATCATAGAGTAATCATTATGACAGTTTGTATGCAATAAGCAGATTCTCAGCATCGCCGCAGCTATGTTTCTTCTATATATTTCGATATTCACTTTCCACGGCACTGTCAATAACGATAAGAGGTGCTTGGGGGTATAGTGGGTACTCCCCGCTATATGACTGTATAAGAGCGGGGGAAGACCCACGCACGCTGCCTTTTCCGAAGCAACAGTACGATGCATCAACGGATACAAAAAGCATGAGCTGATTTGAGTTTATTAAATTACTAGCAAATAATAAAATCAAAAATAAATATAAAGATAACTACTACTAAGTATATTTGGTCTTAAAACAATCTTTTTTTCAACAACTTACGAATCGATATGCAAATTTGAATTCATTTCACATTAAAACGAATGGAAAACGATTCACAAAAACATCAGTAGGTAATAACATTTAAATGAATGCCAACAAAAAGAAGTTAAACTTTTATCAGCGTCCTCGTAAAATAATTTTGGTTCTTCAACTAATTCAATTCAAGTGATATCTGCGGGCTTTTACTTGGTAAGTTTTAGTGCTTCATGAACTTATCAAGACGCAGCGAACTTTTTAGCGTATTTCTTTTCAATATTAAGGGTTTTCAATAAAATAGATTGAATAGGCGATACGAATACAATTCGTAAGTGCTCGAATGTATAGAACCTTAAGAAGGTCCCCTCCATGCCTTCTATTGCGATTTGTTTATTCTTTCTCGGCCCCAGTTGTAGTGTTGTCGCTGCTGGGTTTGTTTCAGGAAATTACATTTACACTTAATAAAACGAAATCTTAATAAATCTATTACATTTGCCGCTTACACCAGTTATAAGTGAAATGAAATAGAGGACTTTAAATTTGTGTTGAGTTCTTTAATCTATACTTATAATAAATCTGTAAAGAAGTCAATTCTGTACATTAAATATATTTCCAAAATAACTATCAGAGTGTAATTAGTGATCAACACTGATGCCAAAAATGCAATCAATTAAATTCATGTCTGTCTGTCTGTTTGTTCTTTATAGAAACAAAAACTACTCGACGGATTTTAACGACAATTTATTCTTCATACTCCTGGGCAGGTTAATGTATACATTTCATTACGCTACAATCAATAGGAGCGGAGCAGTGAAGGGAAATATGTGGAAAACGGGAGAAATTACTCTATTTTTAGGTATCCGTACCCAAAGGGTAAAAACGAGACCCTTTTACTAAGACTTCGCTGTATGTCCGTCCGTTCGTGCGTCCGTCCGTTCGTCCGTCCGTCTGTCTGTCTGTCAGTCTGTCTGTCTGTCAGTCTGTCTGTATGTCTGTCTGTCTGTCTGTCTGTCACCAGGCTGTATACCAAGAACCGTGATAGCTAGAGAGTTGAAATGTTCACGGATTATGTATTTCTTTTGCTGCTATAACGATAAATACTAAATACAAAATAAATTAATTATTTAAGTGGGGCTCCCGTACAACATACGTGATTATTTTCCAATGTTTTGCTCAATATCAATAGAAACTGTTCTTGGACGCTTGAAATATTCACAGAATATTTGAATGTATATTTTCTTCAAAAATAAATAATTAAATTAAAATAAAATAAATATTGAAGGGGGGCTCCCATAGTATAGACAGACAGACAGAGAGGTCAGGGGAAACTTGCATTTCGCTGGGTTTTTTTATCCGGTCGTGAACAGTTACAACGTTTAAAGCTACACAGAAATCATTTATATGACGGTGACGACGCGACGGTGTCCTCTGGTGACATATATCCCACGACAGTATAATTATGTCAATATTTTATGGTTGACTCACAATAACACGTGTATACCCCAAAATAACAGTTTTTACAATTTTAGTCTGCATGTCTGTCTGTTTGTTTCAGCTTTCTAAAATGCTTTTATTGGCAGGTAGCTGATGTAATAAGGTAGAATTAAGGTTATTTTTATTTAGGAAAAAAAAAAATTACACTGATGTAGTCCACGCTACTAAGTAAAATATTATATTTCTATACTAATATTATAAAGAGGAAAGATTTGTACCTATTTTTGTATGTTTGTAATGAATAGGCTCAAAAAGTACTGGGCCGATTTAAAAAATTCTTTCACCAATAGAATGCTACATTCTTCCAATTTGACATAGGCTACAAAATTAGGGATCCTTGGTAAAATTTGAAAAATTTCAACAGTAAAGCGGGAAAAATTATCTAAGGCGAAACGAAGTTCGCTAGGACCGCTAGTGTGTTATAAAATCGTATGATATTGCCAATATCCATTATTGTGAATTCAATAACCCCTAAAGGGGTAAAAGATATCCGTTGTAATACAAAATAAAAACTAACTCCACGCGTACGAAGCCCCAGTTAGTCGCTGTGTTATATAAAAGCGGGAATACCCTCGTAGATGTGGTGGCTCAATTTTAAATCTTACAAGTACAACACAATTGCGGTGTTCCCAGAGGTGTTAACAATACAAAACTCGATTGTCTGTCCGACCGCCCGCAGCAGCGCACACTGTTCTACGAAATGATTTTTTTAGAAAAATATTTTTTTATTTTATTTGTTTGAACTTGAAGTTAAAATTACTAGTAAAAATTAAGTATCAGATAACATCGTCTAGTTTTATTAGTTTCAGTGATTCCCAATAATTTCCACGTTTCATTAATATTGGCGTCGCTCTATCTGATATGGATAACGAACTTTCCTATACTGCCTCCGATCTGGGTGTTGTTGTATTGTCATTCTTTCGGATTTCTGTACCAGGAGTGCTTTTACTAATATAATCAAAGTAACGTATGTGATCATTTACAGTATTTTGTTAATTTATTTACAAAACAAATAATCCGTTGAATAGTACTTGATGAATAGTACGTGAAGTTCATTTATCTGGTTTTATTCCTTAGTTCACAAATCACCTCAGGGCAGATGTTACTGTTTTCAAACATAACTGATTGTTTGGCCTCTGTCATTGAAATTCAGTGACTGTTGGTGTCGCCAGCTAAACGTACATTCGTATTTTGATTTATTTCTCCTATTTAATTATGATTTAAGATTTGACGTATGTTGTTGATATTTTTTTGTTTACTTTTCGGTTTGTCTATATAAAAGAGTTCTTTATATTTAATAACCGCAACAGTTACAATAATAGGGACTTACACAAACACAACACCAAATGCTAATCATAAGCTATTAAATATTATGATAAATCCGTCATATTATAATTTCAGCCATCCGGGAATCGAACCCAAGACTTCGAGATCATTACCCTACATTTAAAACACTTGACCATCGAGGCATAAATATAAACGCATAAAGAGTAACTATCGAGTTTATTCTTGATGGAAGCAACATTCCGAACACGGTGGTAGTATAATGTGACGATTCATAAATGCTTTTGTAAAAGTTTACATGAATAAAAACATTGTCTATTCTATTCTTTAACCGAGTAGGTACAAAAAATAATTAGAAGCTCTTTGTCCAGCTTCGTGGCCCTTTGAGCATTGTGCGTGCGCGTTGCGGTAGGGAGCCTATAGTTTTATCTAGACTCTGAGAGAGCAGAGCAAAGGAACCGATCCTCGCGTTACGTACGAGCGCTACTAGATGCAATCTCTAAGATATTTAAGCTTCAAAGAAATGTCTTGGCTGGTTTTTAAGTCGAGCGGTAAAGCTTTTAAACAACGGACACAAGCCCTGACCTCGACCATGCATTTATTTATAAGTGTTTTCAAAGGGAAAAATATGAAAATGCAAAATACAAAATAACCCAACTGCAGACTTAGGGCATAGCGATTTATCGCTTGAGCTGGAGCAGCCCGACTGGTGAAATACCTCCACCTTACAGAAGACCGCAGCCTAATAACAATCACTTCGGTGTTGTTGTGTTCCTGCATGTGAGTAAGGTTTACAGAGCTCCTGGGGGGTGCTACATTTAGTAGCAGGGGTCAAGCCTTCAAGGTAAGGGCGACAAGTCCAGCAACATATTTATTATACTGTACTTGTCACCCTTAAGCTAGGACCTCTTAACATCAGGTGGAATGAGGTCAATCTTGAAGTTTAATATATATAAAAAAAAGACTTGTCGAAAAATTAAGGAACCACGATTACTTGTAATCAATTCATTACTTAACAATGCTCAACATATTTATTTTATTTTTTCAGACTTGTCAAGTGAATATTTTAAGTTTTCTATTATAATATAAAAGTTATGCTATATTTGAAATTATTTACCTAATATGAACAAGCGTTATCGTATAAAGTTCTAACAATGACGTTTAAAGGATAACTCAAAGTTTTAATAGCCGTCTGTACTCTTCAAAAAGTTTTGGGTCTGATTATTTTTATAAAAATCCTCAGGGCTAGTGAGTTTGAAGCCAATGGCGACTTGGCAAATCATTTTGGAGCCTTTTATTGTAAACAAATAAACAATGATAAAATATGTTCTCTCTTTTGAATATAACTCCTTTATGCGCGAAAATATATCTAATTTAACATTTTGTCTCTTGGTTCCAACGAGTAAAACAGTAATCCTTATTTATTTTATTTTCATATAAAACTGTCATCTTTTAATATTTTTCACTATTTTTCCAACTAAGAAGGTTTTATTTCCAAATAATCCATTCGGGTTATGATTCTTTGATCTTCATTTGGTCCCTTATAAAATCAGAAGATAAAACGGCATGAAATAAGCAACAGGTGCTAATTCTCTTAAACTAAATAAGGATAAGCTAGTAATATGTTATATTCCTAGAAACAATTTATAGTACACTAACTTATCAATACAAACTAAACTATATATTTACAAATATAAATATTATTATAAATAAGAAAAATATTCTAAAATTGGGCCTTGTGGGATCGGTCCCAAGACGCTGGCAGCATTACCTCGCTGAATAGCCAACGAAACACGCTGTGCGAGGTAAGTGCCAGCCCTGGGGTCGCCTGAAGTATGGACCAGCTTTTTTGCCAAAACTCTGTACAGATTTTTGGCATCAAAACTCCACGGACCCATAGTTTCCACTGCAAACGCCGCAAATTCGTTATCTTTGAGAAGAGATGAGTACTTGCGGTGCTTGAGGAGTTGAGCCTGGTCTGCTGCCGCGCCAGCCCTTTGTGCAGTGCCCTGAATGTGGGATGCAGCCAAGGTGTCGACGCAAGTTGCGTCCCACACGAGGATACGACCCAGTTTCCAGGGCACCAGCGTTGCTCCATCCGGTTTCCAACTTGGGATAGCATTTTTGCAAAATTAAAATATCAAATTTATTTTTATCAAATCAAAAGCTCAAGAAATTAGTTTCATACTTTTGGCTTTACATGCTTAGATTTAAAATGGCGATACATCCTTTGAAAATTACATTTCTCAAATTAAAGTCTAAACTTATTGAGATCTTTTCTGTAGTTTTAATATTGGGTGAGTGTCGTTTTGGTAGAACCTTATTTTTTCAGCTAGATTTGTTTCTCGCGCCCCAGTCTCAGTTACCTTCTATTCACGTATACGTGATATCTTACTCACTGAACTAGAGGTCAGAAAACAGTTCGATATCTACCTGACTAGGTCTTCTAGAATTGGGAATTTACCTTTACTATGTCTCCTCATTGATATTGGAGACAAAAAAAGTTTACCGACGATAATAAACGGAGTTAACTGTTTGATTAACGGTGCCCAGCTATGCTTGTCCCATTGTTGTTACATTTTTGCTGATTCTCCGCTCTTATAGTTAGTATCAATATGCTAAGTAGCCTAAAGCCTTTCCTGATAAATAGACTATCGAAAACAAAAATATTCTTTTAGTTCGAGCTCGATGTTAATCAGATTAGCGCATTCAAATGAACAAACATGCTTTATAATATGAGTACAAATTGCTAATGCTTTTTAATTGTTAATGTAATGCTTTACAAATTGTAATATGTATTGTTGTACAACCGCTTTTTCTGGTTTCCAAAACATGTGCTTAAGACTCTCGTTGGAATCTTGAGGCTAATTTACAAATGCCAGAAATGATTCCGATTTGGAAAATGAATGTTTTGTCTCTGTCCAATCGTTTAGTGCGAGAAAGAGATAAAACATAGTTTTCGAATTCGAATCCAATAACGACGTTTTGTAAATATCTAAATAGGTATATAGAACGTCATTGTGTCTGTTGGCCTACGTCAAAAAGCAAGCAATCGTAAAGTTTCGTGATGAAGAATAATAAAAAAACGGAAATAAAAACGCTTTTATCGCATATATATTCATGTTTGTCTATGTATATTTAATTGTTTCCGAAATGACTTTTGTAACGCTTGGTAGTTACTATTCTCGTGTATTATGTTTTAATTTTCAGATAACTTATGCACTTTGTCACTATTACCGCACCCATAAACTAACTCTCCGCATGACCCAAAGATTGACTGATAGAGAATGCCCATAACATTAAGTCCACCTGTTGTACTTTTTTGTGCAATAAAGTTTTTAAATAAATAAATAATTAAAAATCGCTACCCGTCATCGTATCCATTATCTATACTTCGCACAAACTGTTGCCCGCGACTTCACCCGCATTATTTCGAGATAAAAAGCATCCTATATGGTAATCTAATATATCATATAGGTTTTCACCAAATTTTATCCAAATCCGTTTAGTAGTTTTTACGAGAAAGAGTAACAAACATCCAAACATTAATACTCAGAAATGTTCACATTTCTAATATGAGTAGGATTTAGTCTGAAGGTCTCCTGAAATGTATGATACTACGAATTTACAATAGTGTACCGTATCAGCAATAAATACTGTCTTCATTTACGCAGTTTCCAAAGACAACTGTCCCACTTGCATGTGCATCGTAAAATGCATATAAACGGTCATCGGTGCGGCAAGACCGGACGCCGGGTCATGTATCCCGATGCGGACAATCTGTATGCAAATGCAGCGCGCAGTGATCCGCGAAACCGTCTCGGCGTTTATGCGCCTTTGTCGGGCGCAATCTTAGCGCAAATAGATTTTATGCCATCCTTGTACATATTAGTATATGTTCATATGCCGTCGCTATAGTTCGTTAGTTCGTGACGGAATATGAATGCGCTTCTTCAATTCTAGAAGAGGCAATGAGAGAGGTAGGGCATTGCGATTTATCGCTCGAACTGGCGCAGTCAAATAACAATCACCTCGGTCACACTTATTGTGTTCCTGCATGTGAGTAAGGTTTCCAGAGCAGAGGTGCTACTTTAGTAGCAGGGGTCAAGTCTTCAAGGTAAGGGCGACAAGTCCAGCAACAGCTTTACTATATTGTACTTGTTGCCTTTAAGCTACGACCTCATTACCATTTAACAACAGGTGGGATGAGGTCAATCTTGGAGTGTAATATAAAAAAGGCATGTACTGGTAGCGCAGTGCAAATTGAGGCAATCAACAGAGCAGGTGTCAAATGGGATCACTTTGGCCCCTGTTTATGGCCGGCTAGCTGGCAACTTCGTTCGCGTTGTTTCGGGATCTTTGATATCCCGGGTTTGATCCCCAGTCGGGTCAATATGGAAAACGAATTTGTCTATATTGTCTCGGGTCTGGATGTTGTGGATGTATAAGCTACTTACAACGGTATCAAAGCAATGTATAAGATTTTGTCAAATTTAAGTGTAAAATTAAATATATTAATTTATACTTTTTCTTCTTACCACATTATAATTGTTACCGCACCCGTAAATAAATTGTCCTAGCATAAAGTCCACCTGCCATTCTTTTTTTAAACGAAGTTTTTTCAATAAATAACATGGATATAATCATATGATACTGTTAAATCCGAAAAAAGGTCAACTAATTCGCGGGCAAAGGCTAGTATGTAATTTATGTAGCCTCTGTCTATTTAGAACGAGCGAAATGGTGTTTTGGGAGGCTAAAAGGGGGTTTACAGCGGAACAGCGGGCGGACATTAAAAATTAAAGCACAGACGAGCTGTTTTACGAGCGCGTACGCGTCGGCTTCACGTGGGTCGCGGTAAAGTTCACATTTGATCATTTGGAAATATTTCTACTCATATTTTACTAGCAGTCCACCCCTGTCTATTGCGGACTAAAATGGTATTGAATAATCTGTTAACATTTTATTTTTAAATGAATATTTCTACATGGTCAGTGATTACAACACTTTTCAAATACAGTATTTATCTTATCGCGTTAAAATATATATAGATTTATTTTTTCTTGCGCTCATATTGTGTTCGTGTTTTACAATTTAACTAGCTTTAGATCAAAATAAACATAATTGTTATGATGTCATGCCAATATTGTAAATTTTAATTATGGTAACTCTAGTTAACGCTTTTAGCCTAATTAACTCTTAAGTTACAATATAGTGTCAAAATTATAATTAAGTTGGTTGTTGTCAACAAAAGAAATAACATATACTTCGTTATTTAAGTAGTACGAGTAATTCAGTAAACCCTAATTTTATTTCATTTTTCTTTGCTTTTATTTATAACCGTGTGTCCGAGTGTACAGAAAAATTACATCAGACTTCACACTTTAGACTTCGCACCGCCCTTATATCCCTCGAATAAGTTATAATATCGAACTGCAGGTGTGTTGTTGACTGTACATTACTATACATATACTGTCATTCTCAGTTAGTTTTCACCGTCTAATACTTGCAGTATAAAGGAAACTTATTTATATCGAACAAATATTTAACAAGTGAACGTTTGTAAGAACGTATGGTGACATGATGTAAGAATATTTGTCATTATTTCACGCCAAAACTACTGAATAGATTTATACCCGATTCTAATATTCGAAAAACGATCCGTTCTAATTACGGATAGTAACAAATTATACGAGGTGCAAGCTAAAACGACCGACAGACGACTGATGACAACTGGTATGGAAAGTAAATTTGAAATTACAATTAACTACTCGTAAAAAAACGGACAGTCTTGTGACACATCGTAAAATATTAAAACTGGGCATTAGATGACATTTAGTACAAAGATGGATGAAAAAAATAGATTTGTATATTTTATCTTGAAATAACCCGAAAGGGCGGGCCACAACCGATTTGTGAAACTAGGATGCCTAGAGTAGATAAATTCTCAAATTACTGTATTTACAAATTGTCCGTCACTCATTACACACAGAGCAGTAAACCTGTTCGGCCCCATTGGTGAACAAGAGCTACTGAAATTTTGGTATGACAAAGTACAGAAGTAAGACCAACAGTCTCGGTAGTAAGATTTCGATGGTAACATTTTTTTTTGCTGCTGTTTTTGGCACTCGATTAGCTTGCAGCCATGTTCAAAAACCTTTCTCTTATCGAAATGTAATAAATATATAATTTATGTTACATACTGCTATATTTTCTTATATTACTTCTAAGTCACTTTGTAATTTGATCAATGGCGATTTGAAAGTGCAAATATATTCTATTTGAATATAGATAAATTTGTTAAAATAGTTGATATGCAATCAACTATTCAACCAAATGAAAAAATATACAGTAACTTTAGTTATTTCTTTAGTAGTTTTCTCAACCAGAATACAATCAGAACTTCAAGTTCGGTAGCTATACGTCAATCACCTTCGTACAAGTTTCTGAGCATTTACAACAGGAGTTATCGCGTGATGTCTCTTGAGTATTTTAATGGAACGTTTCCAGGCAAAACTGTGACTCACTTGTACGTCTCGACTTTGCTAAAGTGTTCATTATTTTCGTCTGGAATTTAAAACTGAAACTTAAATTATGAATACTTCTACCAAAACTTGTTGAGAGTTGCATCCTATCCTGCGTTATCTGTTTAACCAATTGATAGCCATTTCACAATTTAATTTTAAAATTTCAAACATTTTTTTCTGAGAGTTAAGCCTGTTTCACAAAGATCCATCTACGCAGGGGTTGATGTTTAGTACCATAATACTCACACAAATTAACTGTTTCTTATTTTACTTTGACAGTATAAAAATATTGCCATAGGCTAAAACAAGGTCAGGTGCAGCCCTATATTATAGTCTTACACAAAATTTTGAAAGAAGTCAATCGAAAATCTAATCAAACAATTTTTTTATTCAAAAGGTTACATGTATTGTATTATGTTGAATCGTCATTGAATACAATGTAAAGTAATTCCACTGCCGGTTCGGAACCTATATCTACCGAGAAGACACCGGTAAGAAACTCAGCAGATTAGTTACAGTGGCAGTATCTAACTTATAGCTATGTGTAGACCACTTTGAAATGGATGGCAGTATTTGGTTTGTTTTGTCAGATCTTATTGTCCACATTTCTTTAATCAGTATTTCCTACCACTGATATCATAAACGACATCGTAACTTCCTAGGACACATATAGACCTAAGTGCGAGGCTAGAGACGTCTATATGTGTGTGAAAACAAAAATTAGTAAAATGTTATCAACAATGTCACATAATCTTAACTTTACATCACAAAGATGTAATTAAGAGAGGTAGAGCATAGCGATTTATCGCTCGAACTGGAGCAGCCCGACTGGTGAAATACCTCCACCTTACAGAAGACCGCAGCCAAATAACAATCACTTTTGTGTTGTTGTGTTCCTGCGTGTGAGTAAGGTTTCCAGAGCTCCTGGGGGGTGCTACATTAGTAGCAGGGGTCAAGCCTTCAAGGTAAGGGCGACAAGTCCAGTAACATATTTATTATGCTGTACTTGTCACCCTTAAGATAGATAGATAGATAGATATACTTTATTGCACAAAACTTTACAGAAATAGGTTTTACAGATTGATTATAATACAATTTAGGCGGTCTTATCTAGGTTTAGACCTAGGACCTCATTACCACTTAACATCAGGTGGGATGAAATCAATCTTGAAGTGCAATTAAAAAAAAACTATCGTATATGGCTTAAGCTATTTCACTTAATATGTCATAAAAGTAAAAAATTCAAAAAAAAATTTGATTAGATATAATCTTACTCAAATGTTTACTTAATTTTAACCATAGCAAAAACGTGAGAAGTTTCTATTGATAAACTAACAAGAGCCAAAAGATACAGTGATGAGATAAAACATCAATTCAAAAGTTACCAACAAAAGGAATGTTTTAAATTGAACGTTGTATTTTAGTAGAGATTACACCATCTTAGGTCCCGCTTTATTTTGAATGTAAAAAGAACCGCTGAAAGCGTCAACAAAGCGCTATCCAGGTCAGAAGCGACCTATATTATAGGAGTGGGGACAGACGCACAGTCAGACCGAGAACAGTGAAGCCATGGATTAGAATGGCAGCCAACAGTGGCGTTAACGAAACGATATCCCACCCTTAATATTTAGTTTAAAACTTTATTCTATACCCTCAAATAACCCTCATAATCAATATACCCTCATCTCAAAGATAAAGTTAGTAGTTAAACTACTTGAGCTAAAGACACCAAAACCAATGACAATACTACAATACCCAGACCAAACCAACTAATAAGTTGTACCTCAGCTCATAGTAGTTGAACCTCGTATTGCCATCCAGCTGACTTTCATGCAATGCACGATAGCTCTCATAGGTACTTTACGCATCATCATCATCTCAGCCTATCGACATCCACTGCTGGACAAAGGCCTCACCTATCTGTCTCCACAGCGTGCGGTTCTGTGCCGTCTGTAACCAACGGCTGCCCACGACGGTCCATCTGGTGGGCGGCCGTCACACTGTGCTTTTCTAAGTTAGGAACTTTACTATGTTGGCCAAATGAAACACATAAATATACGATCTAACTATCCAAAAGATCCTGTGTAGTGCAAAAGGCCAGGGAGTAATAGACAAGACACTTCTTTTGGTTTTGGGCCCTCACGGTGCATGAGTAAGCAGGAGACGCGGAGAGTTTTTGCAAAACCTCAGTTACCCCGTAACTTTCACTCAATTTATCTACTGTGCGTAGGCACTCTTTCCTTATTAATAATTATATAGAGGATGAACGAGGCGCGTCCTTGTTCATCCTCGATGAAATGAATAAGAATAAAAGTTATTTTTTATTCAACTGACGTCGCGCTATCTCTGAGGGTTCGATCCCCGGTCGAGTCAATATGGGAAATGAATTTTTTTATACTGTCTCGGGTCTGGGTGTTGTGGTACCGTCATTGATTCTGATTTATGTAACACAAGTGCTTAAGCTACTTACCATAGGATCAGAGCAATGTGTGTGATGTTGTCAAATATTAATTTATTATTATTTAATCAACTCCAATGTAACAAAGTCACAGCTTCACTGCCAATTGTATACACTGTGTCAGGGCCACGCGAGTTTAAACCGCTCGTAGCAGAATTCCGCGCGAAAATTGAAAAACTTAGAACACCGCAAAATGAAAATGGCGGAGCTTATTTCGTGCTACAACGGACGGCCGCGAACGTTCATTAAGTTACTTACAGCTCCGTTATCATTTTTGTTGTGTGTTCGGCTTCTTCGGCGAGAGCCGGCAGATAAAGGGTTTCGCTTTATTTTGTTACCGTGCAATTATGATCAAGTTTAGTGGAGTAAAGCTTGCTGTATATATAATACAACCTACGTTATATATCTTTAATTCTGAACTTCGTAATAGGGTAGATGACTAACATACTAAGAAGGTGAAATTCTGACAGTCTGATTACTGAAATATAAGATACTTATGATTTTTATTGGGTTTCATATTACAATTTCATCAATAACGAATTTGTATCATATACATAACTCTGTATTGAACTTTCTTGCGTTTATTGTACATGCGGGATAGTGAATGTTTCTGATCGAGTAACAAGTGCGAGAGAACGACTGAGATAGATATATTATGACAGAGATTTGAATTTGAATCATTTAGGAATGATCAGACGAAATTATATTGAACGACGACGGTGCATTTAAAGAAGAACTAGCTGTGCCCACGACTTCGTTCGCGTGGACTACATCCTTTCATGGTCCGTTTTACCCCTATCTCCCCTAATATTCGAAACAACAAAAAGTAGTCTATATTTTAATAGAGCTATATTTGTGCCAACTTTCATCTCTCTAACTTAAAAATAAATATTTTCCCATATAAACCTTCAAAGGTGGCATTACCCCCCCCCCCCCTCTTTTACTTTTTAAAAAAGTACCCTTTGCCTATTCTTGAGGTTCAAAGTATACCTATGCCAAATTTCATCAAAATTGGTTGAGAGGTTTAAGCGGGAAAGCGTAACAGACAGACAGACAGACAGAGTTACTTTCGCATTTATAATATTAGTAGGGGATAAACGAACTTATTACTGGGAAACCTGTTTGATTTACTACCTCGATCTCACACAAATTTTTATTTATTTGTTGAATCAAGAAACAGGTTAACATTTTAAATCTTACTGGCGAACTAAGTAGGATCATTGATTTTTTTACTTTGACTTTATTTAATGAATTGTCTTGGTTTAAATGATATACTCCAACTAAAGAATTACATGTGGTAATTTGGAAATATTTTTTTCTAGAACAGAATGGGAACCAATGTATACTGCTATTAATAACACAAGTCTAACTGATCAGTCAATACTGCAGATTCAAACAATTAAATTTAAAAATATTTTATTTTAACTTTTTAAATAGGTTAACAGGTCAAAACACGACACCATTCTTAATAGTTAATACGAACTATTTACTGTCCTACGTTGCAGTTAGGTTGCACCAACCGCGGTCACTAGCTGACTGGTCTAGCTCGTCATTGTCTGTACGGGGGAGCTTGCAAATCTTCATCCACCTTCAAAATCCTATATTTAAATAAATTACCAGCTTAATTTGTTCTCAACAGCTTCATCATCAAATCAAGCTATACTTGTATGTTACTGTCATCTGATTTACACTTACGCACAAGATTTTAGTTCAATCGGTCTAAAAATATCTGCGGAATCTCGCAACTTCCGCCTGAAGAAAAATGCAAGAAAACGCTTGTAAAATCATTCCAAGTACAATGACGTACAAACTTAAACATACATAAATACCTACTGTATACATTTATTAAAAGTATGGTCAAAATCAAGTACAGAGTACTCGGATTAAGGGTGAACGACCGAACGAACTTCAGCGCTTGTAGTACAAGCTCCCGGGAGCTGTCGTGCACCGCTCCGAGTGTCGTAGCGGCCGCAGACCGTAGCCGCTACGACGTAGCACTCCTCGCCCTCTACGAGCACGCGTCGTAGCCGAGAGTGTGCATGTTGTGTTGTAGATCGTTATGTTGGGCGTAGTGATATCCTACTAACATGGAACGGGGAAAATGGTTTTATATAACGTTAAATGTAGTTTGATGAAGATAAAATATAAAAAATATATATTAAAAACATCACATACATTGCTTAAATTCTGTAGTAAGTAGCTTGAGCACTTGTGTTACAGAAATCAGAAACAACGACGGCACTACAACACCCAGATCCGAGATATTATGGAAACGTTCATTACAATATTGTACCCAACCGGGGATCGAACCCGGGACCTCGGAGATAGTGCAAAGCTAAAGTCCGGCCCGCTCGCCTCTCGGCTGCGGAGATTGTTCAAGCTTGCGTTACGCCTGCTTAATTCCAAATGTTAGAGGGACCCCACACTAGCGTCTTTCGAGCGTCAGCGTCTTGCCGGCGACCTCCCCATACTAGCGTTGGTTGGGCGTTCAGCGTCGACGCGGCGCCCGCACAACGTCGGCGCGGCGTTTGAGCAGCGCTTGCGCTGGGCGTCCTCTTCACATCGCGTTCGAGCGTCGCGCCGCGCTGATGTCATGTACAGTTGTTTCGAAAATGGAAATGTAAGATTTGAATAACGCACAATATAATGTTTTATATTGCAGTGATAAATTAATGCTTTCAAGTTGTAAAGGAAAAAATATATTTTACCTATTTGACGCATGGCCCGAATAGGCAACTTTAGCATTTATTTTCTGGAAAACTAAAAGTACTTAATTGAAAATGGGTGTCCCTGAATGGGACCTCTTTTTTATGTCGTTTTTTATACTTTTTTATACATTCTGTTTTTTGATACGTTTTGTTTTTGTCGTTTTGAATACGTCATTATAGCACGTCACAGAAAACAACCGGGTTTTATTTAATAATTATTTAAATACGATAAACCCAGGTACGTTCGACAATAAGTGGTCCTTCTCCCTGTGATTAACCAGCACACGAATTATAATGGTGATTACGCGATCGCTAACCAAACTTGGACGAAGTAACTCCAATGGACATGCAATCAGTGGTGAGGCCGTTCCGTTACCCTCTGTATCTCAGCTTGATAGCGACGAACCCCAGGTACAAACCACGCAAATGGGGCCGAGCTCGCGTGCTGACTCGACAGCGTCTACGCGCGCTAGCCGCTCCTCCGCGACGGTTACAGCGAGGAAACTCGCAGCGGAGGCGCGACACGCGCAACATCTAGCACAATTGAAGCACGCACAACTTGAGTTCGAGCGCGAAGCAGCAGAGGCCGCACATCGGGCCGAGCTAGCTGCCATTGAGGCAGAGCACAGCGATTGCGGATCACATCGCACTGAGCGGAGCCGCGCCAGCGTTGAAAGTTGGTTGCACGATGCAGCTCCCCCGGCCGTAACGTCTATTTCGCGACCTAACGATGTCTTTTTCCAATCTTCGAATGTTGCAGTTTCGAGTCCTACGCCGTTGCCTCGGCCCGATTTTAGCAGAGGTGACAGGGCTACTGCCGTTGACGTTCAAAGGAAGGAGGACGGCGCCGTTAGTCAACTAATTCAAGCTCTACAATGTTTTCATAATAAAAGCGACACATTTAATAAAAATATAATCCATCTTCCATGTTTTGACGGTAAATCGCCACTCGAGTGGCTCATGTTCAAACGTAGTTTCCAGGATACTGCAAGATCGTTTTCTGAAACGGAAAATCTTGCGCGCCTAAATCAGGCTTTGAAAGGCGCAGCGCGCGAGGCGGTGAGCATGCTCCTCGTGATGGCGCGCCAGGCCAGCGACGTTATGGACGTGCTTGACCGACGATTTGGCCGGCCCGAACAGATTGTACTGCAGGAAGTTAACGCAGTGCGATCCCTACCGAAGCTTGGGCCTGAGGTAAAAGATTTAAATATCTTTGCCACTCGTGTGCGAAATTGTGTGGAGGTTGCCAAACTTTTAGAACATACGGATTATTTACATTCGCCAGAGTTGTTTGGTACGCTGCTTGGCAAACTTTCCCCACTATTGCGCGCACGATGGTTGGATTTTGCAGCAGGTCACGATGGGGCGGGTCAGTCCAGAGTTGAAATGTTTTCACATTTTCTCAATCGTGAGGTGGACCTAGTGATGAAGTTTGGTGCCGCAACTGACATTAATGCAGCCACAGTTCATCACCCCAGGATCCATACGATTGAGAAAACGGGTTTAGGAGTAATTTCTAAAACATTTCGGCCACAACATTCCAAATTTCCTGTGAAAAAATTATCATGTTTATTTTGTAAACACAAGCATAGTTTGACAGATTGTCAAAAATTTTCATCTCTGACAATTGATGACAGGTGGCAGTTTGGAAAGGAAAATAAAATTTGTTATCGCTGCCTGCAAAAAGTTCCGCATAGTTTTAAGTTTTGCAATAAAAATAAAGACAACTGCACAATAGCCGATTGCCATCGTAGGCATCATACTCTGCTGCACGATTCGAATTTGGTGTTATCAGTACACATTAACGAACAACCGGAGCCCGTGCCTTCAACATCGAGTGGTACTGAGCAAGTTGCTATCAACACTGCAGCGACTCTGCTTGATCCGTCACGGCGTCCTTTGTTGAAAGTAGTAGCAGTCACCGTTTCTGGACCCTCTGGAAGCGTTGACACGTTTGCTCTACTGGACGACGGGTCAACAGCGACGTTTATAGACTCCGAAATAGCCTCACAGATTGGTGCAGTCGGCCCTAAGGGGTGCGTACATTTAGATTGTATAGGAGGTTTGTCTAAAGATAGCGAGGTTCAGTATGTTGATTTTGACATTAAAGGCAGGACTTCGACGCAACGATTTTCGATACGTAAGGCACGTTCTATCAAAAATTTAGGGTTGCAGAGTCAAGCTGCTTCTCGTGATAGCCTACGTTCGTTGCCATATTTATCAGACTTGATCAATGTTTTGAGTTACGATGAGGCTAAGCCTACACTCATAATAGGTATAGATAATTGGCACCTTATAACCGCGACCGAAATTAGGAAGGGTACTAAATCACAGCCTGTCGCTATATGTACTCCGCTCGGATGGGTTTTGTTTGGGTTCACGAGTTCTAGAACTAAACCAATGCATTCTTTTTACCATGTGCGTTTGCGCGAAAGTGAAAATCCACATCACAACCTGGAAGCTCTCATTAATGATCAGTATAGGTTAGACTCTAACGTCATTACTAAGCGCGAGCCACGGAGCGCGGACGATCATCGCGCCCTCGAAATTTTAGAGCGAACAACACGACTGTCTGATGGACGCTTCCAAGTTGGCTTGTTTTGGAAGTCCGATAATCCTAAGGTTCCGAATAGCTATCTTTTGGCATTTTCCAGGTCTAAAAGTCTCGAGAGGGTAATGCTAAAGGACCCCGAGTATGGCAAGCGTTTTTGTTTGAATATACACGATATGATTGGAAAGGGTTATGCCAAAGTATACGAGGGGCCGGCACCGAAGTCTTTTTGTTGGTATCTACCACATTTAGGTGTGGTAAATCCCAACAAACCCGCGAAAATTCTTTTTGAAGCAGACGCAACGATCGACGGCCTAGCGCTTACCTCTCAGCGAGTTCTTACGGGGCTTGACATCCCAATTACTATATACGTGGATGATTTTATTGGTAGTCTAGGTGATGTTGAACACACAACTCAGTTGGCGGCTGATATTTTGAATGCACATAAGCGCGGCTTCTTTGAAATTTGTAGATGGTTTTTTAACAACCCTATAGCCTTAAGTCAGCTACCAAATGAGCTTGTTTTCGATGTGTCAGTAGTAGATTTGGGTAGTTTGGACTGGTGTAGATTTGTTTGCTTTTTAGGACTCATATTACACATCATCCTAGGTACACTAGATTCCATCATAGGTTCGAAAAATCATTTGCCGAAACTAAAGCCACAATTTCCTCATTCTGTTGATCAAGCATCGTCAATTGTAGAGTTCATTAAATTTTCAGACCCACATCAGTTGCTCTTACCGGAAGAAGTAGATGTCAACCATTTTAGCTTATGGATTAAATCGGTAAGGGCTACTGCAAGACTTCACCAATTTAGCTCGTCCATTATAATAGAATGGGGGCGCGATTTTCAAAATTATTGGGTATGGGACATTAGTACAAATCCGAATGGGGCTGAACATTTTTCATGGTCTGTTATCGCCTCTGCCTCGGCTCCTGCACGACTAATCGCTGATGACATCATGCGCGCGGAGCGGCACGTTTTGGGGTGGAACCAACTCAGCACCTTTGGAGAAGAACATTTGGTACACGAGCGTCCCTTGCTTAGAAGACCCTAAGAAGAGTCGCCAGATTACGCTATCCCTCTGCTCTATGATGGACTGCTGCACCTCGCCAACCGAACAACTTCCGTGATTCCAGAGCAGCCGATTATATTGGATGGCAAAGAGGCAGCAACTTGAGTCGTGATACGGCATTGCCACCTTTAAGTATGCACAACCGAAGACCGGAACTGTTATTCACTAGCTACATCCACGGTACTAGATATATGAAACTCAGTACGCTCGATTGTTCATGGCTGCCAGATGTGTTCCGAATCCGTGAAGCCTCCTCGTTGCGGCCGCCGATGGAAGCCCTTCTGACGGAGTTTGTGGGAACCAACGGAGAGCTACGAACCCTATTTAGTACTTCAAGGAGAGAATGCCCTTCATATAGAAACCTAACATGGCGCTTTATTCCACCATCTGTCTGCAAGTTTCATGGAAGGAGCCTGAGGAAGATAAATGAGGAGAATAAGAGAACGCGCTCTACGGGAGGCAGTTTTCGTCACGTTGTGAGCAAAAGCAGAGGCGATAGTACATTTGCGACCACTAAAATATGGCCATTCTTTTGTCTTAAAAAAGGGGAGCATGTCCCTGAATGGGACCTCTTTTTTATGTCGTTTTTTATACTTTTTTATACATTCTGTTTTTTGATACGTTTTGTTTTTGTCGTTTTGAATACGTCATTATAGCACGTCACAGAAAACAACCGGGTTTTATTTAATAATTATTTAAATACGATAAACCCAGGTACGTTCGAGAATAATGGGTTTCTTCGGCAATATGAGTTAGTATTTTAAGCTACATCCATATTTGCTATTAGCTAAAAGTCTTCTACCTACTGATTCTAAAACACGGGCGGGCCGAAACAATTGTGTTGATCATTGTACTGTTGTCAAAATAAACGCTGCGCAGGCGTCGGGCCGGCGCGGCGCCTGTGGAGCGCAGTCCTGGCGTTCGTTATTTCGACCGCGCCGCTGCGCAAGCGTTGCGTCGGCGTTGCGTCGACGTTGCGTCGACGTTGCGTCGACGTCGCGTCGGCGTCGCGTCGGCGTTGCGTGGGCGTCGACGCTCAAAGAACGCTAGTGTGGGGTTACGCTTACTGGCAACTACATTGTTTACTCTGCGCTACTATATACTAGCTGTTGCCTGCAACTTCGCCTAAGTTATTTCACTATAAAAAGTACCCTTAATTGAAATATAGAATCTCTTTTTTTTTCTCTCAAATATGATTATTCTTTGCGTTAAATAGTGACAACGTACATCTAGACAGCGACACCCTGATTCCATGTGTTACATGTGACGTTCGAGTTATTAAACTCAGAAGGAAATGATATTTAATCTGACAGCCGTTACATTTTTAATTTTGTATAGGTAAAACTTTAACATATAAAATATCAAGGTTTGTATGTTTGTTTTTTATTTTATAAAGCCAAAAGGATTGAAAAAACTTGGATTGAATTTGTCAGGAACAGGCACTTAAATAATACGTAAGATACATTTTATCCTGAACTATCATGAAGGAAGGAACGAAGTTCGCATTCTGGCCTAATTCTGAACCAGGAGACCACCGTAATTGTTAACGGGTACAGTCAATGTAAAATGTCCAACATGAATGTGAAATGTAAACACAGCAGCTTACGAGATAGTTTAATTCCTAAATCGTCGTCCGCCAACTGGCGCTGCTCACGGCGTGTTCTAAACTCGGCAACAGACGAAATTACATAATTTATTCGCTAACTTGCGCCGCGGCGCCGTCTGTGAGAGGTGCAAAAAGTTTAATAGTTACTAGACACAGTGAAGTGGGGGACAGTAAGGAAATCTCCTTCTGAATTCGGAAATTATTTTATTTTTAGATGAAATTATTGATACAAAGATAATTGATTTATTAATTAATTTAAATAGTTATTTTACTTGTCTCTTCACTACCTTCAAACTCACAGCAGTCTTATTTTTTTTAATTATTATTTCACTTAACTTTACTGCACGTTCTTATTTAAAGGTAAAAAGGATGGAGTACCTAGTGGCATTCTGATCCAATAAATTTAGAAATAAACAGAATGTTTTCAAGCCGTTTTTTAATAAGTTATGTTCAATATAAATAAACAATACCTAAAGTGACATAACTTATTAAAGTTTACTGCACATGTGAAACCTAATTTTCTACGGACGCGCTTACCGCGCAACATGGCGTTCTTTTGTATACTAGTTCTCGTAAATACCGCGGGCCGCTCCCGCGCTGGCGTGCGTCCCCCCGCGCACCCCCGACGTCGTCGGTTTCGTTTCCACGCGTTAACACACACATTATTTAATGAAATATTATAAACATTAACAATAAAAGTACGAGTAATAATACCGATGACCTCCCAAATGTCCAAATGTTATTCTAACATTCAGGTAATAAATCTGAAAATACCCCATCCAAACTGGTGACCACACACAATGTTTCTCTTGTGGGAGTCGAATACACCATATCTTTGTCACGTGCCTAAACTTACAATAAAGCCGAAGATCACCATAAAAGCAAAACCTCAAACATGTTTAACGTAAGGTTATCTTTTGCTGGTTTATCTACAAATGCACCACTGGCTTTTCTTTTGCACTGTGCGCGCGTCCTTTTAGCTAAATTAGCTCGATTTACTCCTGACTGCTCACACGAGGCTCCGAGCTTTTTGTTTTAGGCAAATGGGTGCATACTTGCAGTTTAAACGTAGCGGTAACTGCACATGCATTTAGAATGAATGCCATTTTACTTTCATGTTAACTAGTTTCTACTTACGGCTCCGTCTGCGTATTTGTTACTGTAGCATTTATTGAGGGCTTAACAGAAAATGTTATAAGTAAGGACAGTATTTTACCAACATAAACTTTTACTGCAGACCTATAAGCACCTATAGAAATCATTTTACAAATCAAAAATTAAAAGAACACCGAAATTAAGTCAAAACAAAAATATACACATAAGGGCACAACAGTAATAATTTTATATATAAAATTCTCGTGTCACAATGTTCGTTCCCGTACTCTTCCGAAACGGCTCTACCAATTCTCGTGAAATTTTGTGAGCATATTGAATAGGTCTGAGAATCGGCCAACGTTTATTTTTCATACCTCTTAGTGATAAGGGTTGTCCACCCTTAACATTTTTCTTACTTAAAAATTATTTATATGGCAAAACAACGTTGGCCGGGTCAGCTAGTAAATAAATAAAAGTGTTGATAGTTTGTAAAAACACGCATATAATATAAGAACATATACGCCAAAAATGTATAAGTGCAAACCTGTGTGAAACCGGAATGTGTTGCTGTATAAAATAAAATTAACGCAATATAAAAATAGTCTCCGTATAGTTAAGCAGTTTATCCAATAAAATCTCGGCTTAAAAATATTTCAACTGCATATGCATGATCTCATAGGATCGCAATAATCCGAACCAAACTCCAAAAAGATCATCTAAAACACGACAGTTTGACGCGTGTACGTGACACTGTCGGCTCCCGACGCGACGCGTGACGCGCGACCGACGGTGAACACGCCGCGCTGTTATCGGCCGCTGCGGGCCGCTCGCTCAGCGGGAATAATTGGCGACGAGGGGAAAATGGTTTACTATCCCTGTTTTAACTTCATTTTTTGCGTAGACTCGTTGAATTAAGCTTTAGGGGTCGGTACGTTTTATACTTTGTTTTGTGACTGTTTCACTGTCGCACCTCGACGAATACTTTTTTACTGCCCAGTAGAGCAATGGTTAGTGCTCCTGTTAGCAAACTGAAAGTTTTTATTCTGTGACTGTAGTCCGTATAAATGTTTTGAAGCCCATATATTAAATAGACGGGTTAGAAAAATGTAAGGAATTGAAGTGTCTGAATTTCATAAGAATAAATGAAAAAAAAAAAAGAATAAATATCAGATAAAATTACATACAAGGACCATTTCTGTCATCAATATCCTATGTTGTGCTTGGGTGCGGCCCACGCGTCAGTTTTATTACACCTTCGGTATACATAAAATTTGAAATAAATAGTAATAACAATAATTTATCAACAGAAAAGTACAGAAGCATATTAAAAAAAACATTACTCGACCCCTGCACTAGGCTAAACCTGTCCATTCAAACTCAAATATTTCTTTATTCAAGTAGGTTACATGTAACACTTTTGAATCGTCATTGAATACAATGCAAAGTAATTCTACTTCCGGTTCGGAACATATAGGTATCTACCGAGAAGACACCGGTAAGAAACTCAGCCGATTAGTTACATTAGCAGTAGGTATCTAACTTATAGCTATGTGTAGAACACTTTGAACCAAGTTATATAGTTTTATTTTGATGAGTGAAAAAACCATTAAGTATTATTTTATTTTAAGAGGTAAGCTGGAGCAGACCAGTCCCCAAAGGTGGCACCTGTTCACAAGCATGACGCATGTGCCAGCCATCGCTTCACTCAAAGATATTGAAGGGAATGTAACGACCAGCCACATTTAAAATATATTGTGAAGAGTATATATATTTGATATTTTTCGTAGCCGAGAGGAGAGCGCACCGGACTTTGGCGTCTTCAATCCCGGTCGGATCAATAAGGCAAACGAATTTTCTATATTGTCTCGAGTCTGGATGTTGTGGTACCGTCGTTGATTCTGATTTCTGTAACACAAGTGCTAAAGCTATTTACCAGAAGCAGAGCAGTGTATGTGATGCTGTTCGATATTTAGTAGTTATAGGTTCCAAACCGAAGGTAGCTTCATTTGCTTTCTATAATAAACGTTTCATAAGTATTACTTTTGTAATCTATATGAATAAAAAGATTTGATTTTTTTTATTATTCAGATAATGTTTCTGGTCACACATTGCTTAAATGTCTCATTTTCGTTTTACTTTCAAAGCGTACAAGAAAGGCACCATCAGGCGGAGTGTCAGCCGTCAAATAACAATCAGTACAGGGCATCAGGCCGAGCCGCGCCGATTACTGCCAAATGGCTTTGAAGGTAATTCGATTTCATTCTGAGCTGTTAAGGGCTCACTTTAGAGTCGCATTAACGTAGAGCCCTTGAGCTTGCGCCGTCTTAGATGGTGAAAGTTTCTAATACGGGGAGGAACGTCACAATTGGTTTTTGACATTAGAAAATCTATGATATGTGTAGTGGACTGTAGTTTCATTCTGAAAAAGAAGTGGATCATGCTTTTAAAATTAGTTAACGGGTCAAAACGCGACACCATTTTTATTTAGTAATTAATACGAACTGCCCGACGTTTCGGTTAGGTTGCACCAACCGTGGTCACGAGCCGCCTTCGTCTGTTCGGGGGAGCTTGCAAATCTTCATCCACCTTCATATTCTCGCATAACAAAAGATTATTGAAGTCACTTCGACACACTATACTGACAGTATCCGGAATTGTTTTTGATTGTTTTAACCGCGGTTAACATTTGTTAATCACTGAATTCTAGAATGTCTTAAAGTGAAACAAGCTCTCACAGTAACAGAAGACTTTATTTATTTTCTTACTCATATTCTAGCATTCATACCCCCTCTGCGAGACTGTTGGATCTGGATAGCTATTGAGTTTCTTGCCGGATTCTTCTCGGTAGGATTAGGTTCCGAACCGGCTATAGCTTCAATTTTGGTTTGTATTCATTCTGACGATGCATAAGTGTTACTTGTAACCTACATGAATAAATGAATTGACTTTGACTTTGACTTTATTATTTATGCAAAAATTGTTCAGTTGTCAAAATTTTGACATCTCAAAAAATTATGATACTCAAACGGATGAAAAAGAAAGTGCAGGTTTTAAAGTCTATGCGTAGAAAGCTGTGATCGACCGTGTTATTCTTTCACTAGGCGCCTCGGAATTTGCCTCGAATATTTTAATGACCCTTAAAAGTCAGTAACTTGTACCTAATTTGTGGATAAGACAGAAGCTATTACCAGGCGACAGAGTGTCCGTCCAGTCACCCTCCAAAAATCCCGACAGTTTCAGGAGCACTGTTTAATTAATTTTTGGCCAAATTGAAATATTGTTTTTCCGGTCAAAGAGTCAAAGCTTCAACAAGCTTATATTAATTTTGCTTTAAGCAATAACTTTGACAAGAAATTAATAACAATTTAGATTTTGAACGAGCCCTGTCTTCGTTGTTAAGTTTTAATCTGATTTGAAGGAATTGAATATACGGCTTAAAACGTTTCAAATATAAATACTCGTAGTTGTTAAAAGTGCAGTTTAATTATCAATAAGTTTGACAGCCGGGAAAAATTGACCAAAATTATTAAAATAATTATTCGTCAGCGTCACTTGTGTTATATAAATTTCAGGTATAATGGCGATGAGGAGTCCCACGTAAACTCTCCGTTCCTCCAAGAAGTCCGTATGGTCAAAGCAGTTCTTTATTTTTTACACACATTGCACTTCAAGATTGACCTCATTCCACCTGATGTTAAGTGGTATTGAGGTTACTAACTGAAGGGACAAGTACAACATAATTAATCTGTTACTGGACGTGTCGCCTTTACCTTGAAAGCTTGACCCCTGCTACTAATGTAACACTACCAGGAGCTCTGGAAACCTTACGCTTACGCAGAAACACCACAACAACGAAGTGATTGTTATTTGGCTGTGGTCTCATGTAAGGTATTTCACCAGTCAGACTGCTCGAGTTCGAGCGACAGATCACTATGCCCTACCTCTCTTAAAAAATTAATAAATATCTTCATAAAGGACTAGTCCTATATGTGTTTTTATAAGCCCAAAAGTAAACAATTCCATTATCATTGTTTGTAATAGGGCTGTGGTCTCTATAAGGTCACTAGTCGGGCTGCTCCAGCTCAAGCGATTAATCGCTATACACTACACCTCTTTTAAGTTCCACGTAATGGCTCCGTTCCGCCGAGCAGGCCGGTATAATCAAAGCATTTCTCCACTTAAAAAAAGGTTACAGGTAAATAAGTACCAAAAGTCTCTTTTCACATTTTGCTGGATGGGCACCTAAATGTAGGCAGGCATGTGCATTAGTGATTCCAGCGCCGCTTCAGTATGCATGAGCCTCGCTGTTTGCACTTTCCTCCGCGACGAATGCACTCTAAAACTGCAGCCGGCTCTCACTGGTGTAACTACTAACAGTTACCTAAACGTAGAATAAGTGAGACGAGGTTTTCAGCACTGATGCTACACAAACAAGCTAATATGCAATGTTATTTTTTTATGAGAGTTTAGTGAGTTGTCCATATAAAATCCAAAATCAGAAGGCTCAAATGGCAGTGGGCAGGGCATATGATAAGAGAAATGGAGCAAAATTGTCACACGATGGTACCCTAGAGAAGGTAAGGGTAAAAGAGGTAAACCAGAGAAAAAATGGGAAGATGACATCCGACAAGTAGCAGGAATAACTTGGAATAGGGTGGCCCAAGATAGACGAGAATGGAGGAGGACTTTGCCGACTGGGAAACAGACCTACAAAAGGTTATCAAATATTAAAAAACAGATTAAGATTAGTTACCTTGTAAATAAATATTAAGTTGGTCTGAATAAAGGGCTAATTATTATAATAGCCGTGCCCGCGACTTCGTTCGCGTGGACTACATCCTTTCATGGTTGGTTTTACCCTTATATCCCCTCATATTCGAAACAAAAAGTAGTATACATTTTAATCCAAGTTTTGAGCTATATTTGTGCCAATTACTTTCTAACAAAAAGTAGCCTATGTCCGTTCTTGAGGTTCAACGTATACCTATACCAAATTTCATCAAAATCGGTTGAGAGGTTTAAGCGGGAATGCGTAACAGACAGACAGAGTTACTTTTGCATTTATAATATTAGTAGGGATAAGTTGGTTGTCCTTTATAAATAAATAAATAAATTGAACGAGACCATGCTCATGTGCACCCTCAGGATACCACTGGTATCGGAGTAAATTAAACACTATCACATTGACTTTTTGAAGAGCTTATTCATTATTATTATTTTTTTTCCTAACTGACTATAGATGATGGCCGCAGATGGCCTTTTCATCTTCACCGGGCTTGCGGGGGAGCGGAACTTATTCATTAATTGTCAGGCGAGACCTATGTACAAACGGCGGAAAATCTTATCACCGCGATGTAAAATGGGATAGCGACATCTGTTAGTACAAAACGATAATTCATATGACATCAACTATCAAAAACGCCATATTGGCCTGTACATTAATAAAAGGGATGACAATAGGAAACTTTTTTATTCGTATAAACTACATCTATACTAATATTATAAAGCTGAATAGTTTGTTTGTTTGTTTGTTTGAACGCGCTACACTCCGGGAATACTGGTTCGTATTGAAAAATGCTTTTTGGATAGTCTATTTATCGAAAAAGGCTGTTGGCGATATAACTTTACGCTACGACCAAAAGAAAAGGAAAATGTGTAAAAAGCAGGGAGCCTACATAAAACAAACGAAGCTACATCCGTTTAGAAACCTGTAACCAATGAGAAAAAATTCTGCATATTTTTATTAAAAAAAACTGAACTTCAGACTAATTTAAATTTCCCACACGCACCACCTATTCCCGTTTTTTTCCCCATTATTTGCTCCTTTTATTCACAGCGTGATCTTACGTAACATTAAGCTTTCCTCGTTAAATGGACTACACGAGAAATTGATTCGATCTAGTGGTGAAAAAAATCTCAGGATTTGCGCGTTTAAACAAATGAACTTTTCAGCTTCATAATATTAGTACAGATTTATTGTAGTTACACGAGTAGCTTTCTCAGAGCGCTTGAAAGGTATTTTTCTAAAAGAAATCCCGGCAGTGTTTAGAGGCAGTAGTTCCACAAACGGGCCGCAATCGCGCCGGGTCAGATGTAACATCAGCGCAATATTCATAAAAAGAGATTGTCTCGGGGGACGCTGCAGCGAGCGCACGGCCGCGCATCCACGAACACTACGCGCTGGGTCATTGTAGGACTCTTCTGTCACATCTATTATAATAAATAAGATTGAAAATTGTTTTTTTCTAAAAACATTTAAAATAAGGTAACGGGTCAAAACGCGACACCAGTTTTGTCAGCTCGTGACCACAGTTGGTGCATCCTAATCAAAACAATAAGTAGTTCGTATTGACTAGTTAAAAAAAAGATGTCGATTTTGACCAATTAACTTATTGTAAATGTTTAAAATGAAACGCGAATAAACTAAAATTAAAATAACAGTTTTTTACTAAATGCATATGGACGGTACATACTCTACAATAATATATTTTACAGTTTTTGCTTGCCTGTCTGCCTGCTTGTTCCATCAAATTTCTGAAACGGCTAGATATAACCGTATAGAAACCAACGGTTGACTGTTAGAGAATGCTCCTAGCATTAAGTCCACCTTTTGTACTTTTTTGTGCAATAAAGTTTTTAAATAAATAAAAATATAGTGCATGTAGCCGTACCAGCTTATAAAGGGGAAGGGGGAAAAGGGAAGGGTGGGGGAGTAACTGAGTTCCGCTTTCCATAGTAGCAGCAAGTTTAACTACTATCATTTACTAAATGTTGTACATATTTGATATTATTGAGCATTACCCGCTGAGATTCGAACCTTACTTTTAATTATAGCTTATAACTGATTTACCAGTTAATTAAGTGATTCACCAGTTAGTTTTTTTGCTATTAAAATCCTTTTGGATATTATTTGCCATATTTTGGTATCCAAACAAATTCCGTGTAGTAAGCCACCGATTGGCCCAAAGAATAAAGGACTCTAAGAAGGCCTTCGCCCTAATTATCTTTCTCTCACTAATTATTTTAATAAAAACTATAATTTAAAAGAACCAATCGTGTTATAGAGTTAGAACTTACGCGTATGATATCAAAGAGCGGCTGCAGCTACCCGCGCAGAAGTCCTCATCTGCTAATATTGTCTCGTCGTTGTATTTGTTTTTGTTATTGACACTTTTGTATTAAGTTTGACATAACTGCATCGTGCTCATTAAAATAATGTTAACAAATACTAAGCGAACATTTATAGCACAAATTACGAAAAAATATAAAACTATTAAAATAACTAGATACATATTTTAGTTTGGCAAAAATAGGTATGAGGATCAGTTTGGGAAATTAAGTTACGTTCATCAATATCATTTTCTAAATGAATCTGTGAATGTTTGAAATATGGTATAAAAACTCTTGCGCCTGTTACCATGCAACCAGGTTGCTGGTCAATAACTGATAATTTTATATCAATGAAACAACCTACAATCAATAACATAAATTTCGCTATTAAAAATCTTTCACCTTTGATTTTTTAATGAACATCCAAAGCAATTTTTTAAGCGGTCCTACCACACCAGCTCTCTCTGCGGGGAACAGAAAGTGGTCGGGCTCACACCGACTGAACCCCCGTTGTCAGGATCCTTTGTGAATCCATCTCACCACGCAAAACGCATCTAGAGCGTGGCAGGCCACCTGACACGCCTCACCCCCTCGGGCCGGGACGCCAGGCTTACCCCACGCCTGGTATCTTCGTTTCCAGCAGCGGATTTGTTGTGCGACTCTGCTTTCCTCCACTTCCTCCGCGATCCATCAATATCAATGCACTAGACCACAGGTATACTGAGCCCTCTCACCCCCGAATCCAGCGGGGGGGGGGGGGGGCGGATACAAAGAGATATATTAACATCTCTTAATATAGAATATTGACAGTAAAGATGCCTATTAAAGGTTTTGACTAAACTGTTAAAATGTTAGTAAACGGTAGTTAGTCCTCTGTCGATTAACGAATAGTTACACTCTCGTTACGCTTCAAAGGATTTCCAAGATAATTTCTAATACTGGACATATGTATGTAAAGTAACTTACGCCGCAATCTCGTATAAGGAGACCACTTCAAAACTAGTCGACAGCTGAAAATGCACTAAAACGGCCCGGGTCGAGCGTATTAACGAGGAGTGTTGTAACAAGAGCATGATACTCGGCCCGCATGTATATGTGGCGCGTTGTGACACGGCAGCGATACTCCGCCCGCGTGTAAACGTGGCCGGTTGTGACACGGCGCGCGGCGGCCATACAACGTGCGCACGTGGACGTGAGGCGTCGTGACACGGCGCCGCGATACGTCGCCTGCACGCGACATGAATAATGCACATGCGACAAACTGGCGCCACCTGCTTGCAGCTCACTTGTGCTCAGGTAGAACTGAGCATCGAATAGGCTTACGCTTTTTTAAGCCGGAAAACTGACTCAATTTTCATAAATGGTGGCATTTGATGTGTTATAAATACAAAAAATGTTGAATCAATATTCAGTGCATATAATGCTATATTCAATTCCGTACAATATTGAAAAAAAGACTTAATTCTAGAGAAACGAAAAAATATATTAAATTGGTCAAATATTAATGGATAGTAATAAATTATACGAGGCGTAAGCTAAAAACGAGCGACGGGCGACTGATGACAGCTGATATGTAAAGTAAATTATTAAAACAGATAGTTATTTTTGACACATAACGAATCATAAAATATTGGATCCGGGCACTAGTCAAATTAAAATTGATAGACGCTAATATGAGTTACATACTACATTGTATGTAGAATACTTTTTACTTCGAAATAATGCTAGCTAATTTCAATAATATACAAAAACACCAGTATGTATTACAAACAAAATATATTACATTCCTACGTCAAGTGACTAAACATCAAGATAATGTGGGAATAAACATATTGCTTACTTAGAACAAACATTTTGTCCATTTGAGTGTGTTTTGTGATTGAGTGAAATCGTGATAAGCAGATTTTTTGCCGAATTACATTACTTTTACCAAAACAATATTTATCTTCGGAATCAGGCTAGGGGTCACAAATATCAGAAACTATTCTAAATCAGAATATTTATGTTTTGTCTTTGTCCAATCCTTTGGGTAAGAAAAAGATAAAATATACATAGTTTACGTATTCGAATTAGATTCCGATGTTTGGTATGTTAACTATGATAGGTACTATTGCTCGCGACACACAGACACAGACATCCTCTACATTATATCAAGATAAAATTTAAAGAATATGCTATTTTAGTAACTAATTTGCTCACTTATCAAATTTTGTCCAAATCCGATCATTAATTTTACATTAAAAAAAATCTATACAATTTAAACAATATTAGGATAAAATTCATATCACAATCTATTCCTTTACCTGAAGATTGTCTGGGAGAAATAGCTTTTTAGTGATTAGACCGCCTAAACTGTATTAAAATCTTTAAAAATAATAGACAAATAAGATATTATCTGTATAATATTAATTGACATAACCATGGCAGCGTCACAGGCGATAAGAGGTACTTTCCGCTCTTTTCGGGGCGGGGAGGATCCTTGACGTGCATTATTAGGAAGTAAGCGAATTATGACTTACAGATAACCGTTCGTGGTTTATCGTGTCAATCACTTCGTGTAGACAGATTAAAAAGTGAAATACTTGCAGCGTTTTAATTACATTGTTTTATAACCCACAATTTTATTCATTCAATATAAGATACATGAGTCAAAACAATTTTCTCTTTTAACAAAAAAATCATCCTTTTCCATTGGACTACAGTTAAATGTGCCGCAACGAAACCTTAAAACGGTTAGAGTAATAACGCAATGGATCTTCACATAAGACGATTCATCAAAAGGAATGGTAATAAGCTCGTAAATCAGACGTGCAGCGTCGGAGCAATGCCATTCACCGTCTTCGCATCAGATAAAATTCAACGACAATAAGTTATGATGGGATTCACGTGGGAAGAGCCAGGAAATGGTGTGATCCGGGTTTTATGTTACTGATAACGACATGAGGACGATCGCCTGGAATTAAGTATCTTGTTAGTGGCTCGATCGAGAGCCAATATAATCAAGTTTACATTCCAGTCAGTTACGTAACACTTTTGAATTGCCATTGAATACATTACACAGTGAATGCCAGTGGTTCAAGCATTATTTTACTAAGAAGATACTGGCAAGAAATTCAGTACATTTTTTTTTATTGTAGCTCAGTATATTGGCTCCTCCCAGCCTGATGGTAAGCAAGAGTGGAACCCACATCGCGATGACAACGGATTTGATATCAAAATATCCTATCCGTTAGCATCGCCATGCTGGCCCGCAATATGTTTCTTCACGCTCCTTTTGAAGGAATCCATGTCAAAGGAAGGAAGAAACACATGAGCCGGCATCGAGTTCCACTTCTTTATGGTCTGGCAAAGATAAGAGTTACCGAACTTTTTTGTTCGTGATGGAATATTTTGCACGGTGAAGCGATGACATCGTTGACCAGCTCTTGTGGTTCTGTGTAGGAAAGGAGAGGGTGGGATATGGGAAACCAGTTCCTCGGATTTGTTACAGCGGTAGAATCTATCTTAAAACAATATTTATTTTAATGTTTATGTTAACCCTTATCCCGCAGACAAACTATAGGAGTAGCCGAGAGGCGAGCGGACTTTGGTGTCGCGCTATCTCTGAGGTCCCGGGTTCAATTCCCGGTCGAGTCAATATGGCAAACTAAATTGTCTGTATTTCCTTGGGTTTTGGTGTTATGATACCGTCATTGTTTTTTATTTATGTAGTTATAAAACACAAAATGCAATGAATGTGATGTTGTCCAATTAATTTATGCTTCAACAAATATATAAAAATTGATAATGAGTCAGCGCATAAAAGATCAGAAGACGTGTATTTTTACGTGACTGATCCATAAAAAGTAAGAAGTGACGTCGCGTTAAATATTAATGCAATTTACCTTAGTAAATGTTTAATTACCAGATTAAAGGAAAAAATTGTTTTATTTTTCTTTGAAATTTTTGTAAGATTTTTACAATTTTTAACAATGCTTTGAATATTTAGTGAAACAGAATAAATTGATCTCCCTTTCAATTTCAGTTAAAAGACCAGCACGCGTGATACGTGGAGGTCGTGGGTTCGCACACCGCAAAGGGAGGTGTCAAATTTTTAGTCATCTACCTTGTATAATCAATCATACTAGCTGTGCCCGCGACTTCGTTCGCGTGGACTACATCCTTTCATGGTCGGTTGTACCCCTTACTTCCCTAATTTTCGAAACAAAAAGTAGTATTTATTTTAATCCAAGTTTCGAGCTATATTTGTGCCAAATTTCATATCTCTAACTTCAAAAATAAAAAATTTTCCATATAAACTTTCAAAGGTGGTGTTACCCCCATCCCCCTTTATTTTCTTATAAAAAGTAGCCTATGTCCGTTCTTGAGATTCAACGTATACCTATACCAAATTTCATCAAAATCCGTTCAGCCGTTTAGGCGTGAAAGAGTAACAGACGGACAGACAGACAGACAGACAGAGTTACTTTCGCATTTATAATATTAGTATGGATTGTTATTACAACCATGTGTGGTTTGTTTACAGTTTACGGATACGATCGGATCATACTTTACTTTATTCGACTTTCATTTGTTTTCAAAGTTGAAAACTCAACAACGGTCTGCCCTATCTTATCGAGTCATATAATCTGATGGGACTGCAATCGAGTCGAGGTAGCAGCCACCGATGAAGTCGTACAAGCGATTCCGAGATATTGTTATTGCAAATTGAGCGGCGAGCACTGTGGGGTCAACGTATGCGAATGCATTGTTTCTAGGAGTGCAACAGTTGTTGCAGAAATGATACCGAGTTCCTTTGTTATAAATAAATAAGTAATAGAAAAATAACTTTGTTTTCATGAACGTAAACTAAACAAATAGTCATACGTACCAACAAGTTAAAGTGAAACTACTGCCGTGTTCGAAACGTTATATCGAGAAGAACTGGGAAGATACGTGATTGTTACTCTTCCATAACATTTTATAAACTTTCACGTTTATATTAATGGTTGTGTTTATAGGAGCTTTATAAGAATAATTAATATTTTAGTTAGTATTGTGCAAAGGGCTAGTAACGCTTTTTTGTTATGATAACAAAAAGTAGTTACAGATGTTTTTTTCATTAAACACTGCGGGATCATTTCAAAATAATTTTAGAGTTGTAGGCAGATTTGCTTTCCGAAGTTGGGCATTGTTTGTTTTCGTAGGTTATTATTATTTGTAAGTTAATGTTTATTTATAAGTATATGTCGCATCCGGTCATGAGTACGGACACTAAACGAAACGCAAGCGCGCCACCAAGCGGTTCGTCCGCACAACTATGATTTCCGGTGCGCGCTTCAACAGAGTCGTGACGATGGATTCGGACTGGACGGAGCTCACTTTCAATCGAGCAGCCGAGGAGTGAAGAGTCGCCACGGAACTGTTCCACGTTTCGCCTAGTGCCTTGGTTTTGTAACTTTGTGAATAGTTGTGATTAACTTCAGTACTACACTACCAAGATTCCTCATTGCACGATACCCACAATGTCACATTTTACACCCGATCCTACATCAGAAGTGGGATCAAATCGTGCAAGTGACCTTGGTGGTGGTGAAGTAAATGGAAATAATTGTCGGTTACTTTTTGAAATGCAAAATCAACAAATGCGTGAACTGATTCAAGCAGTGATAACTCCGGGTGTGAACAACAATGTGGTATTGCCGGAATTCAACCCCAATAAGCAAAATTCGGATGCGCGAGCATGGTGCGCAACGGCTGATTTGTGTTTGGACAGAAATGCAGTGTAAGGGAGTCAGCTTGCAATGATAATTAGTAAGGCGCTTAAAGGGTCGGCATCAACATGGTTGTCGTAAATAACTTATCCAGGAATGACTTGTACCAAGTTCAAGGAATTATTCGCGGCCAGATTCGTCAGTGTGAACTATGCAGCATACCAGAGTCGTCTTGTTACGTCATTAATTAGCCGATGGAAAAATACAAGCATTGAACAAATTACAGTGTCGACGGTTGTAGATCATTTGGCCCAAATGGATACTCGCCTGCAAAGACTAGCTTTTACAACGGAGCTCACAACACGTCATCAGCTGCAACAAGAACTTCAAGCTTTTTCGTACCTAAAGCGGAAGATCCCAATGGAAATACTAATGATGCTACAAGTGAAAAACGGTCGAAGTTTTCGTCACCCTCGCAAATATAGTGTCATGCCTGCGGCAAGCTCAAGCAAGCGGATTGTTACACAAGGAAGACCGAAGCGAAAAACTACAGCTCAACGCCAGCAACCAAGCGACATTGTCTCCTGCTACAAGTGTGGTGTCAGAGGTCATATCGCCAACCGCTGCACAGCCGGTGGATCCAGTGTTGCAGTTCCAGTGGTGAAACGAGTTGACCTGTGCCAGGTTGAGGCGCCATCCGGAACCTTTACCCACCTGGGTGAGTCTTTTCAATTTGACTTTGATTCGGGATTTGAGTGTTCATTAATGAAAGAGTGTCGCGAGTAAATTTAGAGGCAAACGATTGAATAATTTGATTTCATTAATTGGTATTTGTAATAAAAATGTACACAGTACTTTACAAATTTTATGTCGGGTAGAAATTAATAATTTTAACACAGAGATTTTATTTCATGTTTTGCCAAATGCTTATTTGCGAAGTATCATATTATAGGTCGTGAGATTTTAAAGAACGGGTTTTCTGTTAGGTAATGTCGGTAAATGAATTCACGTTAGTGAGAGATAGGGTTGTAAACGCGTGTAATGCGAGTGATTCATGTGTACCCACGGATAATTTTTATTTTATTGTCACAAATATCCCGACCGAAAGGTCAAACTAGCTTGTGAATACTTTAAAACAATACTCCGACTTTTTGATTAACGGTTTTCCAAGTACTCGCGTAAATACGGGGGAATTGGTGATTAGGATGGTAGACCCTAGTCGTACGGTTTAAAGACGTCCGAATAGGCTATCTCCGGAGGAACGTCACGTTATGCAAAATAGAGTTGACGAACTGTTGCACGCCAATATAATTAGGCCCAGTAGTTCCCCTTATGCTAGCCCTGCTCAAAAGAGTAAACAAAAGGTAAAAAAACAGGACGGGTCAGACCGTATGTGCATAGACTAAAGAGAATTGAAGGTGTTCGTTTGGTGAATTTGTTTTAATTGAAAATGAGGAACGTAACCAAACAAAATTAGATACAAAGTTTAGAGGTCCGTTTCAAATTGTAGAAATTTTAGATGGTGACAGGTATGTTCAGAGGTCATTGACCAACAAGCGTACTTACAAGTATGCACATGATAGTGTCAGGAAGATGCCTGAGAGCCAGATACCAATTGAGATTGTAAATGATGATGAGGTAGATGACGAGGAGCCATCTATGAGTGGTTAGTTACATGCACAGGTTCTCGATTCGTTGGGTCGGAGACTGTACCAGAATGCCGTAGCCGTAGCCTAGTAGAAATCGGCATCTGCATTATGTAGTCCGTGGGTAGGCGGTGGGCGGTAGTTCTGGGCGGTACAGTCGGATCTTGCCTTGTAGCGAAGATCATAGAGTCGAGAGATGACTCGGGCTTCCCGTGGGGAAGGATGATTGTAACAGATGTGGACCGCGAATGTGATACCTGGTGCTTATTCTAATTATGATGAGTTTAATTGTGATTTTCCTGTGTGGAAAATGATGCTCAAATGGTACATGGTCTCGGTGATCTTCAGGTTTTTGAAAAATGATTGAGTTGTCTTAGATACGGTTTAGTTAAAGAATTAGAAGCTGTGATTGCTAATATATCAGTGTAAATAGATCTCTTAACAGTCTTAGATTAATTATGAAGCTTGTGCTAGAAAAACAAAGTCACTAGAAGTGACCATAGTTTTCAGTTTTGTTTCTGTCTTACTACCGAGTATGAAGTTGTTACGGCAGGATTGGCCGAACGGAAATGTTGCGGTTTTCTTTTGTTTGCAGACTAACATACGAGGACGTGTGTCGCTCAGGATGGCCGTGTCGCATCCGGTCATGAGTACGGACACTAAACGAAACGCAAGCGCGCCACCAAGCGGTTCGTCCGCACAACTATGATTTCCGGTGCGCGCTTCAACAGAGTCGTGACGATGGATTCGGACTGGACGGAGCTCACTTTCAATCGAGCAGCCGAGGAGTGAAGAGTCGCCACGGAACTGTTCCACGTTTCGCCTAGTGCCTTGGTTTTGTAACTTTGTGAATAGTTGTGATTAACTTCAGTACTACACTACCAAGATTCCTCATTGCACGATACCCACAATGTCACATTTTACACCCGATCCTACATATATTTATTTCTTAAAAATTTGTTTACTTATGTTCATTATTACCAACTCAACTATTGATTGTTAGCTTTCTATTATAGCTCTAAATTTCATGCCACCGCCACTATAATATATACCGATCAGATGTGTGAGGTTCACTGACAATGAATGTCACTAGGCATACGTCACCCTTTTGTAGGTACCTTTTTTACGTGTAATACCTACATAAAAACAATTTTATTATACTTTAAAAAACTAAGCTGCAAAAGGGTTATTCTGAAATGACGAGTACCACCGACCGCTTCTTCTAATTGGACGTCAGTGAGGGCATGACATCTGTGACGGCTCTGCCACAGATATTCAATTACACGATCGGAACTGGCCGCGGGCTGCGATAAATCACTCGCCCAATCATACGGACACAGCGCATACACAACTTAATAACAAAGACAGTAACGAACATTTTCGACAACTGTATGCGCATGGAAGCCTATGTAATAGTCCATCAATATTGATCACAAAAATATAAGTAAAGATTTTCCATTCTATGAACCGACTTTTTTCCAACAATATATTTTAATTTTATTTTTTTATTACCAAACCTAGCAACTGTACCCGTATAGTAACAATATGAGAACTAGGGGCACCCATTCATAAAATGTATTTATTCATGTAAATTTTAAAAAAGTATTAATTTTTCTTCAAAATGAGGTAAAACTACATTACTTACGTATTCAGAAGGCTTTTTCCTTTAAATGGAGATTATTTCCAAAAACAAATGCCTCATAATATAAACAGCAAACATTTTTGAGGCAATCAAAATATCTTAGCCGCTACCTCGCTACACAATCAGTATATAATACTTTACTGTATATTTTTACACTGTGTCTCGCGCAACTGATTAATCTCACGTCAAGCATGACGTCACACCGCGTGACGTCACCAACGCGCCTTAATTGGTTGCCTCGGTATGGTCGCACCAATCGCGAATGAGTCATCGGTTGCGTCTTACTGTCGCGCGCTCTATTGTGACATGAGCGCGTTTTCATTGACATATCATTGTTTGTACTTCAATCATCTCCTTTAAATTTGTAGATATATGGGGGTGCACTTAAGATTTCGTTACTTTTTAGAGTTCCGTAGCCGAATAGCAAAAAGCAGAACAGTCTGTACGTCCGTCTGTCAGTCCATATGTCACAGCCACTTTTTTCAGTAACTATAAGAGCTATAGGTACTGTGGAAACTTGGTAAGTAGCTGTATTCGGTGAACGATGGCCGCAAAGTATACTAAATGTACCTACCTTTTCGTTGGCATCCTGTTACATAAAAATAGTTGTAAGAATAAATCAAAGTGCCGGAGCTCCGATGTGTTGGTTGAATCGCTCGACCCGGACAGCTGCGCGCGCGACTCGCATCACTCACCACCGATTGAACGTAGACTGGGCGGTAGACGTAAGGCTTTGGGCGGATAAACAGATGTTTAAATCTATTCTTTTACTATATGTGTACTACCTTTTTCATTTAAACACTTTGCTTCGCTTGTCGGGACGGAAAAAGCCATAACATAGTAAGGCCGATTGTCCCTTTCATAGCCAGAAGAAAGAAAAGTGTAATATATATTTACTTTTCACAATCTTTATTTTTAATTACCAGCATTGCACTTAATTTTTATATTATTATAATATAATTACATTTACTTATTTCTGATAATTGAAACCACTTATGCTGTATTAAAATTTGGTCCATCACCAATTCATTGCAGTTTCTCAACTATTGACAATTAATTTATATTTATTAAATCAATGCCACTTTTTGGTGTTTAATCACGTGTCTATCTATCAAATCTATCAATTAATGAAGTAATTAAAAATCGATAGTGTCTGGTTATTAAGGGTAAGGCCGAATGTCGGCCTTACCATGTTAAGGCTTTCTAACAAGTAAAGCAAACACTTTTGATATATAAAGCACACCGGGACTGTTTGTAAATAGTTGGACAATAAACAAAATAGAAAAAAAAACATATAAACTTACTTGTACTTTTTCTTTAATATCCATGCTCTATCAATTTATTGTGTTACTTGAATTTACAAAAACCCCCAGTTGTAGACGACTGCCGCTTTGCCTAACACGGGACCAGGTGAGACATTTTACCTGTTGTGACGAAACAGGAAGCTTTCAATTTGATCAAATCAACATTTATACTTTGTTTAGACCTGCGTAGTCGAAAGGTGAGGCGACCTTTAGCATCGGGCCATCTTCGAGGTCTCGGGTTTGGTCTGCCTTTGGTTAAGACAGAAAACGAAATCGTTCTATATTTTTTTCGGTCTGTGTGTTGTGGTAATGTTGTTTCTGATTTCTGTTACACAAGTGATTTAGCTACTTACCACAAAATTAAAGTAATTAATGTGATACTGTCCAATTTACCTATTATTTTCTTTGAATACTGATCAGCCAAGAAAAACCTGCTGAAAATAATATATTAATATTGAATATAAACAACTCACAATGATATTTTAAATATCACCACACCCACGATATTTGGGACCCGATCCCAAGCTCGTTATCACCACTACACCTATTCAGAAAAGGTGATTACCCCCACTACGGACACCTAGGTCTCTCACTCCAGGTCTCCCTCCTAGAGCCAAATGGAGTCCCAAGCCTCAACGGCCGCGGAGGTACCGGTTAACCGGCAAACGCAATACCGCATCCTCCTTTTCGCGGCCACACCACGGCACGATTCGCGCCCCGGCCCACTGTCGGGTCGCGGAGGACAGGGAGACCGGCAACGACACACTGAAGTCCTCTTCTTCTCCGCAATCCACCTCTACCCTTGCGGGTTTGCCGCAAAGAGCCACCTGCTCTCCGCGGCCCGTCTTCGCTTCACTCTGTGCGGTATCTAAAGCCGGGTGGCAAGGCCAGCCTCAATACACTGAACCATAGGATTACTGAGCCCCTGCATCGCGACAAGATTATTACGAGTACCTATATAGATAGAGATTATTCTAGTAACCATAGCACAAACTATCGCTCAGAATTGATATCTGAAGTGTTATTTTAGAATTATGACAGATTTATTTTATATTTTCCCAGACAGTAATTAATACTAAGAAATCATAATACTATTAATCCATATGATTGAATTATATATCGTATTCATAAAGTTCATTGTTAGTTCCAATGAAATTACGGGCTCAAAGAATACGTGCTGGGCTTATTATCACAAACTCTCAGAAAATAAATGAAAGCAGTATTATATGAGAGCATAACAATTATGAGAGGTGACCAGGCACATTTAAGCATTTCAATTTTATTATGTATAAAATCTATACAAACATTATGAAGTTGAAGAGTTTTGTTTGTTAAAACCCGCCAATCTCAAGAACTACTGCTTCGAATTGAAAATTTATTTGGTATTTGGTTAGTCCATTAATCAAGGACGGCTTTAGAATCACAGTGCAATTAAAAGAAGCGAAGAATCAGTATAAAATGGAAAAAACGGGAATAATATATACGCGCGCGTATTTAAATTGCGTAGTTTTAAAGATCTAAGAATACAGACAGGCAGGGTAAACTGCTTTGTGTTATACTATGTTGTAGGGATTCTAATTCAAATTTAAACATAAGAAATACAAATATGGGCATCGGACCGCAAATAAAATGAAAGTAATTAAAAACAAACAAACGTGATAGATCCCAAAGGTGAAGAGTTTAGGCGAGCCGGTTTGAAACGAAACCTATATTGATATTTCGATTCCATACGAGGGCTCTGTCAACGCACTTGTGGAATTTATTTTTAATAACTGTTCCAATATTTGACACGTATGAAAAAATGTTGCAGAATAAAATTGTAGTTCAAGTAGTTTATACATTTCAGCCTAAAAAGTGTTTAATTTTTGAGAACTTACTATTTATTGAAACAAATCTGTGAAATATTACAAACTGCCCGCGACTTCATTTGTATAATTTCGGAATAAAAAAGACGCTATATGTTTATCTTGTATCTGCTTTCTGCCCAATTTTATCCGAATTGATTCAGTAGTTTGAAGGTTAAGAGAAACAAACAAAATATCAAAGACTTTTACGCTTTTATAGTATTAGCAGCTCATCTTTACAATTGGCTTTTTCCAATTGTAAAAATGAGCCAAGTTTTCTACAAGATTAGAACTCCATGATGCTACGGAGTAAGTAAAAAAGAGTATATTTGTTGCGTTTAATGAAATATTGGAAATAATTAGCGATTTGGAAACAGTTCTATTATTTTTTTATTAATCACCAGTCTTTGACACTGGACAATATATATAAACCAATTCGAAACCCAAGTTAATGCAAGGAAAGCTTCTTGGTTTCATTCCTTCTATTCAAGCGATGTCGGCTCATTTTCTGCGCTAGGTGTGTTAACTTGGCATAACTCCGCCGTGCGCGTATTATAATATTTGATTTTGAATTCAATAACGGCAGATATTAAGTCGCGACTACATCCCGAACTCAATAATACCGGAGGGGCGAAGTGAGGGTTATTAGGTGCCGCGTGTGAAGGGCCGCTAATATGCGAAAAATGAACTGGAGTACGTTGGAGCAAATGTTGGGAATGCTATGGGATTCCGATCCCTCGTCTAGGTGATTTGTAAGCTATAATCTGGTGTTGATGAGGCCAAATATCTGAAATACTATAGTCAATAGTCAAACCTTTCTATTCATGTAGATGGGTCAATATGGGAAACGAACTTTTCTATATCGACTCGGGTCTGGGTGTTGTGGTACCGTCTTTGTTTCTGAGTCCCGTAACACAAGTACTTAATTTAAGCTACTTGCCACAAAATCAGAGCAATGTATGTGACGTTGTCCAATTTTTATTCATTTTTTGCATCAGTAACACTTATGAATTTCTATATAAATTAAACGATTACCTCTGGTATTTGATCAATCATCCACAGACCTTTCACCTAAAGTGTTATTGTCATACAATAACACTCAGTCAAAAGTAGTATTAACTTTTTTACCTTTTCGTTATAAAATGTACTTTCGACAGACCTTCACAACACACTTCAGTAACATAAACAGCTTAGGTAAGTGTAATTCAAACTCACTTTGAGGAGGTCGCAGCCTTCGACTAGGTTTAGCGTACAAAATACCAGATCGCGAGAATTCGATAAAATCGAGGATTTACAAGACTACTTGAGGCACGAAACAGTAACTCATCCCGGATAAAGCTCGATCACAACCATCTAGGAGACTTGGATTCGTATTTTTATGGATTAGACGGTGGAATAAAAGCTATTACGGTTTATTTTTAAATGTGATCCATATATGATTTCAACGAATCGATCTCAGATGACAGACACACAATTACACATATTAAAAACACATATACGTTTTATACTATTCAAAATCGCAACAAGACTTCTTCAGCAAAGTCCGATTTGGCTAATATTACAAAAAAAAGTATGAGATATGATGATGATAGAACACAGATGTTTGGAATTCTACTTCCATAGCCGAAAGGCGAGCGGTTAAGACTTTTGATTCGCGCCATCCTAGCTCTTACCTGTATTCTTATAGTACTTGCTGTGTATTTAGATTGTGGTGAGAAATAAACGCTTTTTATTATTTACAAAAAAACGAACTTTTTGAAATTGTATCGGATTTAGGTATTGTGGCGACGGCGTAATACAACTTAGATATTCAGCATATACGCAAGTGAAAATTTTATTAATAAATACCAGCCAACATCACGCACTCTGCTCTGATTCTGTTGTAATATCTACTTGGCAATTTGGCTAAAGCACTAGCTAAGGATCGATACTACGATAGTACCGATCACAAAACTACGATAGTACCGATCACAAAACTACGATAGTACTGATCATAAAACTACGATAGTACTGATCACAAAACCTACACCTAAAACATAATATATGCTGCGAGCCAGGACAAAAGGTATGTTGTTTTAGCCATATTTACTTATCTTATAACTTTACAAGTATTCTGAGGACGCCAATGATCCAGTGTTTCGTTGGTCTAAGACAAAATAAATCCTAAAGTAAGAATATTGACAGCGTTAGACCTAGAGTCCTACAATTTAAGCACCTTAAATAAAGAAAATTGAAGTTTTACAATGTGTAAGGGGAACCGGCATTGGACGATAAATTGGAACACGATTTATCTACGAAATTTACATTGACTAATAATTGCTTGGCTACATTCTGATAATTGAGAAGGAAGAGTTAAGAGTTTTTCGCATCTTGTTCAATGATACAAGTCACTTACCTCTATATTGAACTGCCCCTGTTTCTCACCTTTTTTTTAATGAAGTCATAATAATGTTTCCATAACAATCCCTACTAATATTATAAATGCGAAAGTGACTATGTCTGTCTGTTACGCTTTCCCGCTTAAACCTCTCAACCGATTTTGATAAAATTTGGCATAGGTATACGTTGAACCTCAAGAATGGATATAGGCTACTTTTTGTTAGAAAGTAAGGGAGGGTGGGGGGGTGTAATGCCACCTTTGAAAGTTTATATGGGTTAATGTTTATTTTTAAGTTAGAGATATGGAAGTTGGCACAAATATAGCTCTATTAAAATAGACTACTTTTTGTTTCGTATATTAGGGGAGATAGGGGTAAAACCGACCATGAAAGGATGTAGTCCACGCGAACGAAGTCGCGGGCACATCTAGTTATAAATATTTACGTCTGCTAAACTGCTCAGCAGTTTCTCAGTAGTGGTCCTCGTGTTACATTTTAAAAACAAAATTATTCTTTTAAAACAATCAAAGAGAGTACTTTGTAGGGTTAACAATACTGTCGAGTACTCATCTTACAATATTTTGATTTAAATTTACACAACATGTTGGTTTTTGAAGGTTATATTTGTAGCTGTTGTTTCAAACAATAACAAAATGGCGGATAGAAAGTAAGCCACAAATTCCCCATTTCATGTGCCAAGATACTCATAATTTATAATGCAAAGTCTTCGCCTATTGCAACAGCGAAAAGACATGAGTAGGTACCTAAGCTGAAAAGTTTGTTTTGAGATTAATTATTAGCGAACCAAACACTTACATAATTACATAAGCTTTTAACCACAATTACGAAAGCGTAGCGTTTAGAACGAGTTTCTATTCAGTTCTAAATTAAATGTTTTTTTATTTTATTCAAACGCAGATCAAAATTGAAATTCATTAATTCAATGCTAATTTGAGAGCGTTTTTTAAACATTTTTTTATCAAAATAAATATTATGGCTTTTAGTTTTAAAGTCGTTTTGTGTTTTAATTATTTATGACGCATAAGCATATTTGTCTACTTTGTATATTCTTCATATTATGTCACACAGTTGAGTCTTTAATATAAACAGTGCAATAGCCAGCATTCAACTACAGTAAATACCAATGAAAATGACTAGTGTTATTTCCTTTTAAACAACATAGTGTACAATATTGTACCAGTAAATCCCTATTCCACATCATTACATTTTGTTAAAGTAAACTACAAAAGTAGTTGAATTCATCTTTGTATTGTTAGAGACTGGACAACATCAACATCACATACATTGGGTGAAAATTTAATTTTACCTTTGTATACACTATTTGAATTTGGTTGGTAAACTTTAACTTTTTCATTCATCAAAATAAAACTATATGACTTGGTCCAAAGTGTTCTACACATAGCTATAAGTTAGATACTGCTACTGTAACTTATCTGCTGAGTTTCTTACCGGTGTCTTGTCGGAAGATATAGGTTCCGAACCGGAAGTAGAATCACTGTATTAAATGACGATTCAAAAGTGTTACATGTAACCTACTTGGATAAAGAAATATTTAAGTTTGATTATTAGAAACAGAAAAATTTTATCTCCCCTTGCGATGCGGGAATCGAACCCACGACCTTCAGGTATCGCGCGTGCTGCTCTTCCAACTGAGCTAGTACGGCGTTTAGTACTATAAAAATAATAAAATCAATTTGAGTTTGAGTTTGAGTTAAACAAAAACGTAATTATAAGCCTTTTTGGTAATTATCAAGTACAAACTACCTGAGTGTAATTTGGATATACATTTACTAGTGCATCGCGTAGCACTAAAACAATAAAACGTATTTTCTTAACAGATATGCTTTTGATTTAGCAAGTCAATTTTCATCGTGTACCTAAAACGAGTACAACTTATTAAAAACAGTACAACATGGCAGATATATCTCCAAAAATAAAATCTGAGTTAGCAAATCTAAGGATACTTAAGAATGCTGAAATAACGAACAAATGTTTCCTCTTTTCAATTCAATTATATTATTTAATATTATTTTACTATTGTAAATTACGTCAGTAATACTTTATGAAACATCTACATAATTCAAATGACGCCACCTCCGGCTTGGAATTCGGTTATATAATCTGAAATCCAGATCAGAGCACTAAGTACGTACCCAGAGCAAATTTGATTTTGAGAAATTCATTCGTCAAATCGCCCGTCCAAAAATCTTAAATCCTTTCACGATTAGAACAACCTTAGCAACTGCCACACCGAGGTCAGAAATATTAAATTGACATGTTCTAGCTATTATATTTCGGGAAGGTAAATAAAAACAACCATTTTAAAATTACCACTGAAAACGATTCCAGTAATCCGATTACTGGATTATCATTATAACCATGGTAATAACGATTATAAATAAATAAATAAATATTTGACATCTAATTTTGTTGTTAGTAGATTAAGCACTTGTGTTATGTACATAAATCAAAATTAACGACAGTACCAAAACACCCTCCCATACCCGAGACAATATAGAAAAGTTCGTTTCCCGACCGGGGATCGAACCCGGGATCTCAGGTATGGCGCGACGCCTAAGTCCAACCCTCACCTCTCGGTTACGGAAGTCGTCAGCAAAATAAAACACGTTTACTTTCTCCTGTTTGTACTATGCATCAAATCCAGTTTGCATAGCGCGTGTATCCGCGGAGCCGGTCCATTACGTGCGCGCTGCAGCGGCCGCGCGTAAGCCGCTTGCGATCGCGCGCGTTAGGTGACGTCATGACTTCGTTCGTGCGGAGTGTGTTCGTCAGCGTTCATTAGTAAACGTACTATTGCACTGAAACTAAAATGCCAAAATAATAAATAATAATAATAAGTGTGGGATTTTAACCCATGACCTTCACGTATTGCGCGCTTTCCTTTTTAAACTGAGTTAGCCGCAAATTATGGGTAGGTCATGATTTTTAATGTTGTATTCGTATCTGAGCCTTCGGTAAATACCCTCTATCGTATGCGTTTAGAACAGTTAAAAGAACAGCACGCGATACGTGAAAGTCCTGGATTCGAATCTCACACCGCAAAGAGAGAATTCTTGTGTTTCTTTAAAATATTTAAAGTTCGCCAGGGCGGCGTGAAGCACTACTCGTATATAAATAAATAAAAAAATAATACCCTTAGACCCTGGCCAAGCCGGTGCAGCCGCTATTCTATAATACCATAATGGTGGCTCTCATCTCATAAGGCGGTGAGCACAGAAGTGGCACAGCGCGTGGTGGATCACACGTCACCGTTTGTGTCGCGCGCGATGCGTCTGCCGCGGCTGCGCTAATGGCGCCATCTTTTATACTTGCCGCTGATGTATGAGCTATAAGGGAAGCTAAATTATATGAAGTATGTTCGAAGTGATGTATTTACTTTACACAATAATCAAAACGAGGTTACAGACGTCGTACGTGTTAAATATATATTTACTAGCAATGAGGAAAGAAACGAAAATAAACCTAAATGATAAAATTATTAAAATATTATGATATTATAATTATTATATTTTGTTTCATCATGTAAACATTATTTTACTGAAACAAATTGCGTTAAAGTTTAGCGTGACGTTTCGAATTAGCACAGTTTTTACGAATGACGTAAACTCGCAAATACCTCCACTGAACTTTGAACTCATTGTATCACCATCAATTAACTTACTTGTTAATGTAAAAAATACGATTTTATTTTATTTTGAAAACTGTACTGACAGACGAAATAGAATCGTATCTTTTTTGCCCAATTATCATCCCCCCCTTGCAATGTGTAAAAGCGAGAGTATTCCAACGATGCAGCGACAAAGTAAAAAAAGAAAAATGTGAAAAACTATGTAAATTCTTTAAGCGAAATATAATATGAACTCTAAAAAGTGTTCACTATAATCTACAAAAATGCTTTCAGCAGGTCATTGCAAATGTAACGCGCTAAATAAAGCAGTGTTAAATAGACCAGAGGTCTCCCTCTGTAAGTAAGCCAGCCATTATAGCGGCTCAGACCGCGCAGAAACTGTTAGCGAATTTGTGATGTAACGGGATCCGATGGAAGCCGCTACAGACCGGACACAGTACCATTATTTGAGCACTCGTAATCCTTTTCACCTATATAAGGCATGTTGTATTAATTGTAGATGCAAAACCACATCAACCCACACATCTGTACTAATATTGTGTAAGGAACGTATGTTCTTTACTAAAAGTGGAAGAACTTCCGCCGAGCTAGGTGTTATCTGCTCGGGGACCAAGGCCCAACTACCATTCTTGGTTTGTTGTATATGACGGCACAGTGGTACGACAGCGTGACTCACGCCGGCAGCACGTGCACCAAGACGTCATCGCCTTCCCACTTCGCTTTAATCCCCACCACTTACCTATAAAAGGGCACGGCAGCGCTCAATCGGCACGCATTTCGAATGGATGCGTCTTGGTGTACGGACTGTGGTCTTTAGTACCCGGACTGTTACCAGCCACTCTGAACATAGGCTCGCCTACATACAGAGACTAGATATTACATAATCGTTGTAAATTATTAGATTATTAATTAGTTACTTTAAGTAAATAAGGTTACTGATATTATTTATTAACCTGTAAGTCTGCATTTACTTCTGATGTCTACCCCCTTTTTCCGACATCAGAAGTGGGATCTCACCCACCTCTAACTTTAAATCAACCACCCCCGCATTCTTTAAGCGAACAGATGTCGTTTTTTTCAAACAGTATGGAAACTATCTTTACTAAAATAGCTGAAAACCTGTCATCGGGATCCAAAGCACAGAATTTTACGCCATTAGTTAAATTTGATCCCGATGATCCAGATTCAGACATAGAAGGCTGGTGCAAACTATCTGAAGTTATAGTTTTGAACCGAAAACTAAAAGGCGTAGAGTTAATTATGGCTCTGACTCATTGCCTTAAAGGACGAGCAGCCACACTTTTGACTAAAATTGCCCCAGATCAATTCGAATGGCCAGCAGTAAAAGAATTAATGATATCCCAGTTCTCTCGCCCAATGCTTATGCAGGATTATTTTGACCAGATACTAAAATTCCAAATTAATTCTGGGGAGTCTCCAGCCCAGGCTTGCTTACGTTTGTGGCAGCTAATTGAGAAAATTCCAGATGCAAATTTGCCTGATAGTGTAATTACTGGATTTGCTATATCTGTAACTGTTGATGAAGGCTTAGACCGTCTAGATAAGTTGTTAAAGATATTGTGTGAAGCAGGATTTTCGTTTAACATAAAAAAATGTTCTTTTTTAAAAAATAAGAACTGAATACCTGGGTTATGTAATATCCGCTGGGGAAATAAGACCGAACCCAAAGAAAGTACAGGCTCTTGTTAACGTTCCTACCCCAAAAACAGTTACACAAGTTAGACAACTTATAGGTTTGGCAACTTATTTCCGTCAATTTATTCCAAATTTCTCTCAGGTAATACGACCTTTGTGCCCTTTAACAAAAGGTAAAGGTGCAGTTAGATGGACATCGGATCATGACTTAATTCATCAGAAAATAATTCAAATATTGACTTCAGAGCCAGTTCTTAAAGTTTTTGATCCTTTTTTGCCAAATAAATTGCATACGGATGCCAGCACTGAAGGATACGGGGTAGTTCTTATACAAAAATACGATGATGCACCTCATGTAGTTGCCTATTTTAGTCGAAAGACTTCAGATGCTGAGAGTCGTTATCACTCCTACGAGCTTGAGACCTTAGCTGTCGTTAGAGCAGTTGAACGTTTTCGTCATTGTTTGTATGGGCGCAAATTCACTATCTTTACTGATTGCAATTCCCTTAAAGCATCTCATTCCAAACGAGATCTAACTCCGAGAGTCCATAGGTGGTGGGCAATGCTTCAGGCTTTTGATTTTGAGATTTCGTATAGGGAGGGTCGTAAAATGGGTCATGCAGATTTTCTATCCCGAAACTTATCCAATACTAGCGCAAAACCTATAAATGTAAATTTTCTGGAATTTAATAAAGGATGGCTTATTGTTGAGCAAGAACGTAATTCCGAGCTTTCTGATTTAATAACAAAATTACGCAATGCCCAATTGCCGGATGATGTATCTCACACTTATGATTTACGACAGGGCATTTTATATAGAAAAATCCAGCGCGGAGGAGTTTCTAGTTGGCTACCTATTATGCCACGCTCTCTTGTCTAGTCTTTAATTAGTCACGTTCATAAATTAGTCACGTTCATAATGAGTTGAAACATTTGGGTGTCGATAAGACCCTCGATAAATTATACGAACTGTACTGGTTTCCTACTATGTCAAAATTTGTCAAGAAGTTTATTAATAGTTGTGTTGTCTGTAAAACCTCAAAAGGCCCATCAGGAGCACAACAAGTGCAGTTACACTCTATCCCTAAAAATCCTATGCCCTGGCATACTATCCACTTAGACCTCACAGGAAAGTTAAGTGGCAAGAGCGAACGCAAAGAATATTGTTCAGTTTTGATAGATGCTTTTACGAAATTTGTGCTTTTGGAGTATGCCCCCAACCTTAGCTCTTCTCGTGCAATAAGAGCTATAAAAAAAAAAAGCTGTTGATCTCTTCGGCGCCCCAAAACGTATAATCGCAGACCGGGGACGTTGTTATGATTATAGCGAGTTTAAAAAAATTTTGCAAAGATAATAACATAGATCTTCACTTAATTGCTACTGGCACAAGTAGGGCCAATGGTCAGGTTGAAAGGGTCATGCGAACTTTGAAAAATATATTTACTGTAATAGAGTGCAATGCTTGGCAGGATCAACTGGGTGAAATTCAACTGGCTCTTAATTGCACAAGGTCTAGAGTTACGGGATTTACACCCATAGAACTCATGTTTGGCGTTAAAGCCAATTCATTAAATCTTGCCAAAATTTCACCTTGTTCCTCTGAAACAGACAGAATTGATGTCGAAGCGGCCCGTTTATCTGCATCCGCGAATATTGAACAGGTAGCAAATTATGACGCCATACGATTTAATAAAGGTAAAGCAAAGGTAAAGCCATTTTCGGTAGGAGATTTTGTGTTTTTGAGATGTGAAGAAAGACATCAAACTAAATTAGATAAAAAGTTTAAAGGTCCTTTCAAAATTGTAACTGTTCTAAATAACGACCGCTATGAGCTTAAGCATATTAATGGTACAGATAGAATATACAAGTATGCTCACGAAAACTTAAGAGCAGTACCTAAAGGACAGAATGGGTTTCTTGAAATATCGGAAAACTATAGTAGTGATGATGGTGATGATGATTGGTATACTGTTGTTTTATGGATCTCTTTTCGGTGACTATCTTGATATGTTGTGACTTTATTATGCGATTATAGTTGTAGAGATCTCATTTACACAATGGATGACGATCTAGACCAACTTTGGTATGTTGTAAACTAATTGAGTCATTATAGTTGTAGGGGTCTCATCTACGTGGTGGATGATGATCTAGGCCAACTCTGGCATGCTGAAGGGATCTACCTTAAACAAAGGGTAATGATCTAGTCCAGCAGTTTCTTTTGCTGTAGGGGCTATCTCGATAAGATAACCTAGACCAGTTTTATTTGCTGTAGGGACCTCATCTGCTTCTGTGGATGACGGTTTAGTCCAGCACTGATAGTGATGCTAATGGGGTTTAGCCCAGTCCAACGCATTCGGCTGTAGGGACCTCATCTGCTTCTGTGGATGACGGTTTAGTCCAGCACTGATAGAGTGAAGGATCTTGCCTGCTTTTGTGGGTAACGATCTTGTTCAAGATAATAGCCTGGCTAAAGGGATCTTATCTACTTCAGTGGATAACGATTTAGACTAGCATTTTTTTAAGTGGTTTTCTGTCTCACAGATACTCTCGAGGACGAGTGATCGTCAGAATGGCCGTGACGGCACAGTGGTACGACAGCGTGACTCACGCCGGCAGCACGTGCACCAAGACGTCATCGCCTTCCCACTTCGCTTTAATCGCCACCACTTACCTATAAAAGGGCACGGCAGCGCTCAATCGGCACGCATTTCGAATGGATGCGTCTTGGTGTACGGACTGTGGTCTTTAGTACCCGGACTGTTACCAGCCACTCTGAACATAGGCTCGCCTACATACAGAGACTAGATATTACATAATCGTTGTAAATTATTAGATTATTAATTAGTTACTTTAAGTAAATAAGGTTACTGATATTATTTATTAACCTGTAAGTCTGCATTTACTTCTGATGTCTACCCCCTTTTTCCGACATATATATACTTAGTGGCGACGGAAACTCTGATATCGCGATGTAGGATATCGATGTCACGCATTACGTATGGAGCGTTGTTTACTACGCCAATTCTGCTGACGCTGTATTTGTGTCGACTTGTAGGTAATGTCGTAGGTCAGCACAATTGTAAAGCTGAAGAGTATGTTATTTGAATTAGTGCGTTCGAACAAACAAACTCGTGATCTTAATCAAATTTAAGTTTACTATCCAACACAATAATTATTATGAAATCTCAGAAATTACTCGATTTGAGGTCGATTTGAAAAAATATTTTTATATTGGATAGTCCTTTTATTGAGTGATTGGTGATTTAGAATTGTCTGCGACCAATAGAAATAACAAAACAGAGGAAAATGTGAAAAATACGAAGATATGAATTTATAATATTAGTAGGGATAGGGCTCTAATTTTTCTATATATTTCCATCGCGATACGGGTCAGCATGCCGCCCGGGTAACGCTCACGATAAACCCCGCAACTTTGTTCACTTTATTTCAGGATACGACTTCCATAGCTGAAAGGCGATTAAGCTGGACTTTGGCATCATGTTATAGTATGACGTATGTCGGTTTGGTTTGTGTTAATAGTTACAATTTTCATTATTTTGTTTTAGGATACGCAACGTTAAAAGTCTCGTAGTATTAAATGTAATGACTACGCGTTGCTTGGCTACGAGGTCCGTAGCAGCTACGATGAAGTTGCTTCGTCATAAGTGCACTTGATTGGCTGCTACACTGCACTGGCGCGCCGGCTTGGATTTATTAACAAGGAACAATACGAAGATAGTAAGGGTGTGAAGCCGCGGCGTATCGCTAGTAAATGTTTGAAGATCCAGTCAAATTGTTTCTAAGCCCCGAGTTACATTAAATATTTTTAAGAAAAAGAAAACTGTCAATTCAGGTATGGGATTCGAACCCACGGCTTTGAACTATCGCGCGTGCTGCAAGTTACCGTAGACGATGAATTATTCTGATAAATAGCCTCTTACGCAATGGTAAGTACCTTCTACCGTATATGTTTAGAACTACATACTTAGCGCCCGCGGCACATTCGTAGCAGAAATGTTTGTTTCTTTAAAAATATTAAAAGTTCGCTAATGCGGCGTGAATCACTATAAAAATAAAAAATTCTCGGGTTATATTATTCGAGTCTAAGCAATTTATAAAATCTTTGACACCCTGGAATAACGAAGACACAAATAATCAATTCCTTCATCTTTATAATATTAATAAGCACAGATAAGTTTAACTGGTTGAATGACCTCTACACGTTTTAGCAAAGAAGGAAAGATCGAATTACTCTAACCAGTACGTAAGTTTAGTACATTGAGAGCTGCATTTGCTGATTATATTTTTTAATTCAACTACACATTTAATCATTCTAGTGAACCTGTTACAATGGTGTTAGCACACGTGACTAGAAAATGATTTGTTAACTGAGGCAAATAGCTCCGAGAGCTAAGGATGCGGCGGACTTGAAACCACTAGCGTTATTTTTAATTAAATTGTATTAGATTATTTTAACTACACACACATTTACACTTCACATTTGTATATAAGAGAAAATGTGATGATTTATAGTGTTTTATGTTAAATAGTGAGTGACAAATATAATAGAATTAATAAAATACGAGCTGTGCCCGCGACTGAGTTTGCGTCGAATACATAATGCTTTGGTTGGTTGTACCCCTATCTCCCTTAATATTTGAAATAAAAAAAAATTGTCTTTATTTTAACCCAAGTTTTGAACTATATTTGTGACAAATTTCATATCTCTAACTTAAAAAACCCAATATTTTCTTTTAAAAAAATTTTCAAGGGAATTAAAGTGTGCACCTGCTTTAGATAATAATCGACTACATGGATTTATAAATCAACCGTAAGTTTGAAATAATTTAACGGGTAAAAACGCGACACTATTTTTATTTACTGCCTAACGTTTCGGTTAGGTTGCACCAACCGTGGTCACGAGTGACTGAGCGTTTTGGGTTAGTAGTCGATTGGCACGAAATAAATTCACCCGAACGTGCGAATCGTCCCCTTTAGCTTCTAATTCTTGAAAGAGTCGATTTGAATGCTATTGAATCTTGAAAGAGTCGATTTGCACGCGTTAAAATACATTCGTGCGAAACGCCCAACGAAAAAATATTTTATTGAAAGGGGACGATACGCACGTTCGGGTGAATTAATTTCGTGCCAATCGACTACTAACCCAGCGTTGGGTTTGACCCGTTAAATTATTTTGAATGGTTAAAATGGAACGCGAAAGTCTTAAAATGTATATCAACCGCAAGTTGCGTCGCGGCCGCAAGACTGAAGCCTGAGCCCGCGATGTGGCGCGAAGTAATCACCTCACGATTAGAGCGTGCTTTAAATTCTAAGCAGCCTCCATAATAAACGCTGAACCGAGCTCAGTGGGCTCATACTTGTAGCATATGCACTTATTTACTAGGTAGAGTCATACGAGCCTAAAATATGTGAAAACGGTAGTTATTTCTTTTTTATATTGCAATTTAAGCCTAAATTATACTTTAATATTTCAGTAAATTTTCTGTGCAATAAAGTGTATCTATCTATCTATTGACCTCATCCCACCAGATGTTAAATGAGATCCTAGCATGAGGGCCACAGGTACAGCATAACAAAGCTGTTACTGGAATTATCGCCCTTACCTTGAAAGGCTTGACCTGCTACTGATGTAGCACCCCCAGGAGCTCTAGAAACCTTCCTCACACGCAGTAACACAACAACACTGAAGTAGTTGTTATCTTCTGTAAAGTGAGGGGTTTTCACAAATCCGGCTGCTCCAGTTCGAGGGATGAATCGCTATGCCTTACGTCTCTTCACTAATAATAACTATGTGAGTATTCGTTTACTCTATTAAGATTAGCGTCAATGGAGGTTTCCATGTAGCAGTAGCTAAGGTGATGCCCACAGCGCGAAAGATATCGTGAAAGTGTGACTTCCGGTCAGTTCAATATGGGAAATAAACGTTTCTTAATTGAATTGGGTCTGTGTGTTGTGGTAATGCAAATATGCGTGGTATACTTGCGCGACAAAAAACTTCTTTCTTTTAATTGAAATAATTTTGAGCGACCGCACATCACGGTAGACACGAGTATTTAGTCAGACGTACATTGGAATAAAATATTTCCTTAAAATTATGAATTTAAAATTAAAAAATATCTGCCGGTTCTTCAAGTATATGGCTGCATAAGGACTGAAGTGGTAACTGTACCAGCTGTATAATTACGCCATTGTGATGGCCGACCTCCTGGATTTGAAATTATCTGCTTTAGGCCTTATTGGTTGGTATGGTAAATTTTGTATGGTAAAGTTAGTACTTCGGCTGCGATAACACATGTGGCGGACCTCCTTCGTTTCATACTTTTTAACTCGTTTAATTTTCCTGATAAAAACAAACATTTGACAGAAACTGTCACTGACCTAATTCTGGTTGTCTAACGAGAACACGGACTTAGTATAATAAACTATATTAGGTCCATGAACTAGAATTACACGGACTACACAGATAAAAATAATATTATATCTCTGCGGAAGTTACCCACACACACGCTAAAATACTCGTACTGGCTGTATTTGCATGAGAACTCAGCTTCTATAAACAAAATCCACCCCAATTGGCTACGTTGACCGAAAATGGTTTAAAAGACCTATTAGACTGCAACTCCAATAGATTTAGTTTGACAGTATACGTAACAAATGGCGACATCGTTCACAAAGAGAATAATATCGGCTCAGTGTAAGCGGCGCTTGCACTCGGCCGCCGAGCGCCGGGCTGCGTCGGCTTAGCGAACGCGCCTGCAAAATAGTGCGAACACAAATCCGCTAATACTCGCAGATTGATAAGACGGAGGGGGATTATCGGAGAACATGGAGATTAGGGTAGAGGAGTTGGCGAAGTACTTCATTTAAAACAGAGCCAACTAACCAGAGATTTGTTAGTGTGGATTATATCAAGCCTAAATGCTATTTTTTTAATATAAATCAGAGGACATTGCTCACATGGATCCAATCTCACAACAGGGCAGTAGCTTAAGCTCTTGTGGTCCACAGATTCGAAAGTACTACTAAAAGATATACTTAAATACATAATATATATATATGTATCTACAAATATAGAAAATCGTGAAGACACACCCACTTTATTTTTAGAAAAAGAAGAAAAAAATATCTTTATTCATGTAACCTTTACAGAAGCACTTTTATATCTGTGTACACGAAGTCGGCCATTCAATAAACATAAGAGACAGCTTTTTTTACGGTCTCTATCCAGACAGCTTTTCATCCATATTTATATGAAAAATAATAAGTTTTTATACAAAATGACGCGATATTAATAAACGTCATACTAATTGTGTCAAAATAATTTAATTTGAACATAAGTACTAAATTGTTCTATTTGAATTTTTTCCTTCCTACAGCTTATCGTGCCCTCTAAAGCACCATGCTTGTACCAAAAGTCACTTAATACGGCTAGAATGGCCACCCATCCCATATCGGACCGCAGCGTGCAAAGCTTAAATTTCCGAACCGTTATTGCTAACGGTTCGCGAGCAACTCGCAAGGAATTCAATAATTTTGAATATCTTAGGAGATAGTTCCTTGCTTCTCATCGAGCCGAGCGTGCTTGCTAATCGGTATAAGCGCGTTAATGGTGTTGGCGACAAATCCGTTGATGCCGAGAGATTGATAGCAACATCACGTTGGAGTGGGTACACTCGGATCTCGTGATAGATAGTACCTACTATCGAGTTGAGCTAATTCTGATAAAGATTATAAAATAATTTAATCTGCAGTTAAATCGCATACCTTTAACAACAAAAGCGTTACTCCAAAACGCCAACATTAAAGAACGTAAACCATAAAAATAAAAAATGACTTCATCAGTAGTTGCGGTGCTACGGACAGACAGACACGTCTAACTTATAACACTCCGACGTTTTTGCGACGGAGATTAATCTGAACTAAAAAAAATAAAAAATTATCAGACAAAATCATAAATATCGACCTGATCCCAAAGTTAGTAGCTTCCCCATCGTGTAACTGAAACCAAAATTACAATATTACAACAACATACATTTTAGTATATAGTATATTTATAAGCCCTCAGACACATAACAAACACAAATGTTTCTCAAACTAAAATGTGTTCTGAGCGGGGATCGAACCCATGACCCTTAGTTCAACACTGCTTCACTGTAGAATAATATAGAAATTATCTTTATTTATGTAAGCTCTACAAAAGCACTTATTAACGGTCAGTAGAAGTTCGGCATTCTACCGCCGTGTTCGGAATGTTGATCATGCCGAGAAGAACCGGAGAGAATCTTAACACTTACTCTTTTCAAAATAACTATGATTCTTTAAACTAGGTACATACTTAAAGATAAATACAATGTTATATTTATATGAAAATTGACATTACATAGGTATTTTACATCCATACAATTTACTTTTCCACTGAGCCAGTCAAAAGTTCAATAGGATTATACTATTTAGATTTTTAAGGTAAGCTGGAGTAGATCTGGCTTCAATGATGGCACCTGTTCACAAGCATGACGCATGTGCCAGCCATCGCTCACTCAACCGTATCTCAAGGAATGTTACGAACCGAAACAAACAGAAAGGATCGATTGTTTCAAAGCAAACCTTTAGGTTCTGAAGTCCACTTATTCCTTACTCAGTTCTATATTAAAACTATTCATTCACTGATGTAAGTGTTCATTCGTGTCGGGTCGGCGCGTGAGGGACAAGAGACTGTAATTGATCGGCGGTTACTTCGATCACCACTGGACACATCAGACAGAGCGAACAGAACAAGCCGGCTAATGTTTAAACGGATTAATTTAGATGGATTAATGTTTATCAAAAATAAGTTAAAAGATAGAAAGATGGAATACAGATATACTTTATTGCACAAAAACTTTACAGAAATAGGTTGGGTAGTAAGTAGTTTGTATTAACTACTAAATAAAAATGGTGTCGCGTTTTGACCCGTTAAATTATTTTTAATGTTAACAGAAATAGGTTTTACAGATTGATTATAAATAGTACTATTTAGGCGGTCTTGCCGCTAGAAAACGATCTCTTCCAGACAACCTTAAGGTAAAGATTTGGATGCATTATAGCAGATACTAGATTATTTATTTATTTATTTATTTATTTTATTGGATCACCAACATAAGTTACAGTAACTAAGTATACATAATTATCTTAAGATAAAACAAAAATCTAACTGTACTTATAATAATAGGTAATCGCAGCATTCGTAAAATACAAGAATTGTTACAATAATAAATTGTTAATAGAATATACAAAACAAAGAAGAAAAAATAAAGAATTAAAACCTTTCTGTACGTCACTAATTTTTGAGGAGACATAAAAATTTGGAATTTAATTAAAGCATAAAATAATACAAACTTACTTAGTTCTCATTTCGCGGGTAACAGCTAATGATAAACAAAAATAAACGTAAAGATTTTAATAAATACCACAATTCCATCTAATCCAAAGCGACATGTTTTCAAGGTTCTAAAGTGGGGTTTTTATACTGAGTGTCGTAAATGCAACATAGAACGATTACTACAAGATCAAGATGGACAAACAACTTGTCTCCGAGGTAAGGTGGCGAAGAAGCGAAGCTCGGAGTTGTAAAAGTCTTGGACTAAAATAACGATTTCATTCCATACTAAGTATAACGTTTATTTTATTTGCTAGGTAACGGATAAACATTATCTTGTGTGTTATTCTTGATCGGCGGTCGCCGACCTCGTGCGCGGTACCCAACGTAGATGGATCGTTGTTTTGTTATTTACCTAAAGGGTTGATGAAAAAGTGTTGTAGAGTTTTATATCCTTTCATGCGTTGTAAAGTTTTTTTTATACATGCCTATTTGAGTTTCCAAAAAAAATATCTGAAAGTGCTGTGTCAAAATCATGTTCTACAAAGTAACTTCGATTTTTTTTAAATATGTAATACAAACTGGTAACAAACAGAGCATCCAATTGAAAAAAGTTTGACACCTTGTTGGCACTTTACTGCGTGCGCTTTTGCAATCATGGCCGACAATCATAGCTATCTTGCTGTATATTATATTGTGCCTGCTAGTCAAACATATTTTGTCATATAGGCCGCTTTTGAAGCAATATTTCAACAAGTTTAATAAAGTTTAATTTATTTTAATATATTGGCCTTAGTACTTTCCTTTAACTTATCTAAGTAAATTAAGTTTTGACATCATTTGTTCCTGTAGTAATATTTACATCGCGCTTCGCGGTAAAATATTAAACAATGGGGCTTCCGCCAGGGCTGGCTAAGTGCCATATTACTATTTTATTACGCAAAAATACCAAGATCTCATTTGGTATTCACCGATATTTACAAAGGGCCAGTGTGGGCGTGAGGTGATTTACTGCACAAGTTTGCGAGTACAAACTTGTACTGTTCAATAATTTGCTTAATAAAAGAAATCGCAGAAATCAGTATGGCTGTTCAGTGCCAAACATACATTGATTGATAACTATCGAACTGCCCAAAATGTGTAATGTATAGCATACATAATGTATCATTGCCTAATATCATAGTTGGTATGTTTAACGTATAATCTGATCGTCTTAAGAGCGTGCTACTCGTAAGAAAAGGAACATACTAATAAATTTTTCAACGAAATAAATTATCATTTCTTCTGGGTTTTTCAGGGCATTAAGAATACCCAATACAAATTTACTCCAACACGTAGAGATAACAATTTGTTTTACAGTCTGAAGTTTAATTTGTCTAGTATTCTCGGCTAACTAAATCCTTTACAATATTATTGAAGTCATCCTGCCCCATTTCAAAACACGTAAAAAGTCACTTTAATTATGAAAGGACTTTTATCCCATTTCAAAGTTCACCATGGAAATAGTCGGATCATGTCGATAAGTCAAATTAAATGTTTGAGTTATTAATCTAATACACACCCAAATAAACATACACTTACATTCCATCGGGAAATTTTGAATTAAACGCAGAATAAAGTAGAAAAATAAAATAGTGACGCAGTTGTTTTTCCTAAGTTTAATATCGGACATTTGCAAGTAAAATACTGCAATGAGCTGAATCAACATCACCGCTGCTGCATATTTTATTTTAAGTTTCTTTCACAAGCCGCCGCGACACAAGCCCCAAGACGGCGACAAAGCGAGCACATTATTCTACACTAGTGTTGCTATATAGTCGATGTTTAAATGTCGATAGAATGACCACAGACAGACAATGATATCGTCCGGAGTGTTACTATGCTCAGTGGTGCAGAGTTACGGATATCGCCCAAAGCGCAAAAAGTCCCGGATTCGATTATCGATTTAGCCCCCATACCTAATCAAAATATGTCGGATCTGGATTTAAATGCTGAAACTAATCAATGTTTTTTATTCATATTAACTATTGGTCAGCAACGAAATTCAGGTATTCCGTTGCAAAATTATTTCTGAAAAATTTGTATCTTATCAATTTTTTCTACCAATTCTAATTTCTAATGATAAATCCAAATCCTTTTTGATGTTTTTGCGTTATACGTAAAAAAGTAATAAACATACATCAAGAGATCACACATTCTTCAAAAATGTGGCATGCAAAGTAATTTACTGGCACATTTTGGAAACTTACTTTTCTTAAAGTAAGTTTCCAAAATGGCTTTTCTGGCTTTTATATTTAATAAATGTATTGATGAAGGTCGGTTTCCAAATTTAATGAAACTTAGTAAAGTCATACCTTTATTTAAAACCGGCGATAAAAGTGACCCATCGAATTTTAGACCTATATCCATTTTACCTACATTCAGTAAAATTTTCGAAAAAATTATATTTAATCAAATAATGTGTCATTTCTCAGTTAATAAATTATTTCATGAAAATCAATACGGATTTACTAAAGGCAAATCCACAACTGATGCGGGAGTAGCGCTCATCAGGCATGTGTTTGATGCATGTGAAAATAAACAGGATGTCATCGGAGTTTTTTGTGATTTATCAAAAGCGTTTGATTGTGTAGATCATCAAACCTTGATATTGAAACTGCGGCATTATGGTGTCTCGAACAACTCACTAAGTCTAATTCAGTCATATCTATCTGAAAGAATTCAAAAAGTTACTATAAATGGAACGAATTCTTCTGGTGCTTCTTTATTCATGGGAGTACCGCAAGGCTCGATATTAGGACCTTTGCTTTTTTTTAATTACATAAATGATCTACCTTATTTTACAAAGAACTTATGTGACATATTATTATTTGCTGACGATACGTCCTTAATATTCAAAATTAATAGGCAGAGTGAAAATTTTAATGAAATTAATAATACACTCAACAAAGTACATCATTGGTTTACATCTAACAATCTTGTACTAAATGTTAAGTTTTGTTAAGTTTTCAATGCCTAACGTAAAACAGGTCCACTCAATAATTAAAATGAATAATGAGCGTATTGAACTTATAAATTCTACAATATTTCTTGGCATAACTTTAGATTCGAAATTGCAATGGTCTCCCCATTTAGATAATCTAGCTGGAAGATTGAGTTCAGCTGCCTATGCAGTTAGAAAGATAAGATTTCTGACCGACGCGTGGAAACGGCAAGATTGGTTTATTTTAGCTATTTTCACAGCATCATGTCGTATGGCCTGTTGTTATGGGGAACTGCGGCCGATATTCAAACTATTTTTGTGTTACAAAAAAGGGCCATCCGAGCCATTTACAAGCTAGGACCACGCGACTCGCTGAAAGAGTTATTTAAGGAAATTAACATCCTAACAGTCGCATCGCAATATATTCTCGACTGTTTAATGCATGTTTACAAAAACTTGCATACTTTTCCTAAAAAATCAGACACTCATAGCATTAACACCAGAAATAAAAACAAGCTTGCTGTTCCTAAACGTAGACTTCATAAAATAGGTAATTCATTTGTTGCTTTAAGAATAAAAATGTTCAATAAACTTCCTGAAGTAATTACTGAGTTACCTTTGTATAAATTTAAGACATATGTTAAAAGTTGTCTCTTGAAAAAAGGCTATTACAAAGTAGAAGAGTATATTAATGATAAGAACGCGTGGATCACTAACTAGTCTGCTCGCCTGTACTTACGCGTTGTATATTATTTTAATAAGTTTTCTCAATCAATGTCAGATTAAGACCACACAGAAGCATGTAGGTCAAAATGTATAAAAATGATGTATTTGAATATCACACATGAAGCCCTACAGCTATTTTTATTTAAATGTTTTTATTTTATTTATATCAATAATTATATACTTTTTTTGGTTTTTTTTTTCGAACTGACAAACTAACTGTATGTCTTGGTGCAAAATTAGTAATAAGTATAGCTTTTTAATTGTAAAAAAAACTACTGAGTTTCTTGTCGGTATCTTCTCGGTAGTTATAGGTTCCGAACCGGAGGTAGCTTCATTTGCATTGTATAGAGACGATTCATAAGTATTACAAATGTAATCTACATGAATAAAAAATATTGACTTTGACTTTGACTTTAATCAGCTTGGGTCTGGGTGTACCGGTTTGATGCCCCAATCTGTGGTTGTCGTCTGGAACTTATAACACACCCTAGTTTGAGACCAGTTAATTGGCGTGATCACAAGGGCGATTGTCTGGCGCATTTTAATTTTAATGTCCGTTGGCGCATAATTGGCACAACAAACGATTGCATCCCACAATTGAACTCATAATTTGATAGACTGAAACGACCAGATATATTTCAGGAAAAAATGTTCTATTTTCACTTGCCTTTCTCAAGAAATACCTAATCAAATATTAAATTAACTGTCAACTGACTACGATCATAGACTATAAGATGCTTCTATAGCAAGTTACGTTATGTATAAAGCCCCTCTCGATATTTGTGTTTCACAGCACTAAAGTATCTTTTAATTTGAACTAGTATTTCCTACGAATAGATTATTTAAGTGGTCCAACTATTCTATCGTAATAGTTATTAAGAAAAATATGCCGTATATTACATGTTATAGAGATTAAGCTAATCTATCTATAGGTATTAATTAAAGACTTTAATGAATGCACCCAGCTAATTTGACTTTTCTGATTTTCATTAAATGAAGTGGAATTTTCACAAAATTTTATACACTTTAACTTTTCTCTCTATTTATTGGCGAAGACCATTTCAAAATCCCTTCAAGTGGATTTATTGCGCGCAGCATCCGCTATCTACATTCATGATTTAATAAAATATAAATTTACAATAGGTACAAAGGTAACTATGCTAAGACACTCGATTATCCACCAACACTATTCTAAGCTGCAAGTTGTCGGCTAGTTCCTCCCCCCCCCCCCCCTTCCATCCTCCACAAGACGAGCCAAATTAAATAAGTTGGTTCATAAATATTTATCGACGAGTCGGTTCGATGACGATGACGGGCCGCTCTTGAAGCCACCAGCCCCCGGAACAAACAAATTGAGCGGTACTGGCTTTATCACCAAATGATGAATTGAAAACAATCCTGAACTATGATCAAACAACAGTAACCCAAATGTTTATGTGGCCAGTCGCTACATTCCCTTCAATATGGTTGAGTGAAGCGATGGCTGGCACGTACGTCATGCTTGTGAACAGGTGCCACCTTTGGGGACTGGTGTGCTCCAGCTTACCTCTTAAAATAAAATAATACTTAATGCTTTTTTCACTCATCAAAATAAAACTATATGACTTGGTCCAAAGTGTTCTACACATAATAGCTATAAGTTAGATACCTACTACTACTATAACTAATCTGCTGAGTTTCTTACCGGTGTCTTCTCGGTAGATATAGGTTCCGAAGCGGAAGTAGAATTACTTTGCATTGTATTCAATAAAGATTCAAAAGTGTTATATGTAACCCACTTGAATAAAGAAATATTTGAGTTTCAGTTTGATAGATAGATACACATTACTGCACAAAAATTTTTACAGAAATTGACTTTACAGCAATATTCAAGTACAATTTAGGCGGTCTAACTGCTAGAGAGCAATCTCTTCCAGACAACCTTTAGGTAGAGGAAATAGTAAATATCAAGAAACGGGTACAAAATTGTAACTGATGTTAATGATGAGACAAGGGTTGTAATGGGTCGTCTGCTGGGTTTATGGTATTATATGGGGATATCTACTTTGTAGGATAGATTAAACAAAATATACTGCGAAAGTAATAAAACTGTTGAGAGAGGTGGCATCGAACTGGAGCAGCCGAACTGGTGAAGTAACCCCACCTTACAGAAGACCGCAGCCAAATAACAATTATTTCTGTGCTGTTGTGTTCCTGCTTATGAGTAAGATTTCCAGAGCTCCTGGGGGGTGCTACATTACTAGCAGGGGTCAAGCCTTCAAGGTAAGGGTGACAAGTCCAGTAACAGATTAATTATGCTATACTTCCCACCGTTAAGCTTGTACCTCATTTCCACTTAATATCAGTTGGGATGAGGTTTTAAAAAAAGTGATGAACTTCGAATATGTGTACCCGTTTCAAATGTCTTTGAGTCTCGAGGACAGACAAATCAAGTGAGTATATGTAAATCTGAAATCATAATTAATTAGTTAAGTTTGTATGAAGTCCGCAATGTTTTCGCAATGGTAAAAATAACCAACCAAAATCGGTTCGTTCGGAGCTACTATGCCACGGACGGACACGTAGACTCTTCATACTTAAAACACCCCTGTTTTTCGTTCAGGGATTACATAGTTCCAACTTCGAGGAACGCCCTCGTAAAAGGTTGAACTCAGTATGACATAACTCACAAGGCTTTGCTCCTAAGCCTCAGAGGCTCGCTTAGTCTCTAATTTGATATTATAATTAAGTTAAAGTTAAGTGCTAAAAGGCCGAACTTTATTAGTTCCCGCTGTTTTAAGCACAGAATATATTTATTCATTAAACGCTGGGATTTTGGGGCGACCGACCTCTGTTTTGTGGAACGCGATGTTAGAAACGAATGCCTAGTTAGTTATCCCTACTAATATTATAAATGCGAAAGTAACTCTGTCTGTCTGTCTGTCTGTTACGCTTTCCCGCTTAAACCTCTCAACCGATTTTGATGAAATTTGGCATAGGTATACGTTGAACCTCAAGAACGGACATAGGCTACATTTTGTTAGAAAGTAAGGGGGGGGGGGGGGGAATGCCAATGTTTATTTTTAACCGACGAAAAACGGAGGAGGTTCTCAAGTCAACACGTATATATTTTTTTTTTATTTAAGTTAGATATATGAAAGTTGGCACAAATATAGCTCTATTAAAATATAGACTACTTTTTGTTTCGAATATTAGGGGAGATAGGTAAAACCGACCATGAAAGGATGTAGTCCACGCGAACGAAGTCCCAAGCACAGCTAGTATTTAATAAATAGCGCCCTGCTCCGGCATACCACGTGTTTAATGTAGATACAATTTTGTGTTTTTGCTTTTTATGCTAAATATATAATATAGCTTTTTATGCATATACACCTTCTTCATTTAATAAAAAAGCATTTAAATCCGTTGCTTAGTTTACATAATTGAAGTATACATGTAGACAGGAGCGGGATCGGACAATGGCTATGTAATGATGTGACACTAATTGTTGAAAAGTTTAATTTTCTCTAAAATATCAAAGTTACTTCTAAGATAACATTTAATAGCAATCTTGTCGATGAGTAGAACAGCCGTAGTACATACGTAATAAGAGGAACAATTAACTATTATCACGGTAAGAACACGTCATTCAATCACTCCTTGGTGCCAACATTACACAACCTGTGAGTGGAATTTAACTGGAAACAAAGAATTGCAAGGAATCAGGTAGATAGCACATCGCATTTATTATACAAAACATTTACAGTAATTGGTTTTACCAAACTAAAACTTGTTCTAATTGAACTTGCACAAATGATTGATGCTGCTTTATAAAGAAACACTTAAAAGAACTACTTAATTAATGAAAACAGAAAATTACGCAAACAAAACTGTATGTGCTGGCTACGCCATTAAATTCTTTCCCTTCCGGTCTTATGTTCAACAAATAGTTTTAATATACAAGAAATTTAGTTATGCATTTCTAATTAAGTTTTTACTTGGAAAAACGCTGCTTTAGTCCTAGGTAAGCGAGTACTCCAGAGCGAAGCAGAGTGAAATATTTACCATAGTAATAGAAAATTAAAGTTGAAAGCTTTAGATGTAATTAGCATCCCACAGATTTCTTGCAGTAACGAGAAAATGTTTTGTAGATGATTTTAATGAATAACTTGTAGGGTGTTTACAGTTATGAGATGAGTGCGATGACTAGGATGGGAAATGTACGAGCCCAAAGATAGTAGATCTAACACTGATTTATTTCATAAGAAATTACAAATATATACACATAAGCAGAACGTACGTTTACAATCATGTGTGTGTTTGTTATTGTTTCTAGGTGCCCTAAATTTACACGTCATTGCCATTATACCTATCGTGCGGTAACCCGTACATCCTGCCCGCCAAAAAGGGTGGAAATAATAATAATAGTAAAATATAAACAAGTAACTAACTTTACAAATGTAAAATAAAATATGAAATGTAAAAGATGCTTCATAATAACAATAAAACTTTTATAAACTTAAATATTTCATCACTGATCATCACTTATATTAGGAATGTCCAGCCGAACGCATCGAAGTGGAGTCCTCGGGGGCATAGGTGTCGTTTGGTCGCCGCTCGCTGTCGCTGCAGTCCTTGTTACTGGTGGGGAGGCGTTCGCAGTTCTCATGTCGAGGGCTCCCTTGCGCCTGCGCCATCGTATGAATAAGTAGACGATTCCAGCAATGACGATTATTCCCAGTATCGTATAAAGGACGGAATACTGATGCACGTCATGTATGCTTAGTGGTACACTTTCTTGTATCTTCAGGGTCTCGATCTGAGCCTTCATATGTTTGAATTCATTTTTATGATCTTCTGGTACAAATAGTGGCATTTTTGATGGACTCGATATGGAGTTTAGAATTGAAGTTTCAGCGACTATCGAAATATCGTTTTGTACGTTGGTCCGACTCAAATATTTGTTGTGTCCCAGGATTGAGAAAGTGTCACCTTTTATATTGCAGCCTTGTCCAATATCTAAGAGGCCATTACCATTTAATGTTTTCATGGTCATTGCCGTATCAGCGCAAAATATGCGTATGGAGCATTTCCCACAACATGAGAATAGCCACCTGTTATTGCGGTGCAACTTGATCCACCGCTCGTGACACGGCACGCTCTTTGTATTGCACATTGTATTGTTTTGAATACTCAAGTTACAAATTGACTGCGTTATCTTTATTTCATATATTGGACTATCTATAGTGCAGAGTATCTTATTTGTTTGTGTATGTATGCAGCCTTCAACTTCTGCCTCTGTTAGAGTAAGGAGTAGATCCTTTTGCAGATTGAATGCGATGTATGGCGCGATGACTTCCACGATGTATGACTCCTGAGGAAGGCTTATCATTTTGTCCAATTCAAAAGGCTCCTTATCCACAAGAGGAATCTTAACTTCGATTATCAAGTATGAGGGGCCAACATCGCCACAAATCTTCATTAGCTTATACAATTCTTTGAAGTCGTCCTTGTCAGCGGGTAAAGTCAGATGATTTGGTATGTGACTATATATAACGTTCAACTGCTCTTCCAATTGTTCTGGCGGTAAGAAATGTGCATCCATATGCCCTTGTGCGAGGTCTGTCACAGTACTAATTACATTTTCTTGCATATTCCTGATATTAGAAATGATAATCATAGCCGAAATGGACGCTGATAAAATGTGTAGTTCGTTAGTGCTCATTGTTTGCATGCGATTAGCCGAAAGCGTAATATTCTTCAGATAACTTTGTACCATTCCAAACTGCTTATTCATGATGGCTTCATTTCTTTGAAGAATGTTGTGTTGAGCTTCAATGACACTTGTTTGATTTTTCAACAGGAGCTGTAAGTGATTTTCATTAAGTAGGAGTTTTTGTATATCCTTCTCATATTTCTTCGCGAAGCGTTCATCCAGGACTCCAAATAACGAATTTGCTATATAGCCAACGCCGTTGATCAATCCTCTTTTTTGTCTCTTATTAGCGTGACTTTTGATAATCCGGTTGTGGTGTTCTATTTCCGACAGCTCATGTTGTAATTGATATATGATACTCTGGTATTGAGTCGGAAGTGAGGTAGTGTGTAGGTATTCCTCTAAGTGGCTGACGTAACTTTGCACATGGTGTAATCCAGACCAATATGTACTCATATTATAGTACACAATTAACTTCCATTCATCTCGAATAAGATTAACGTCATACATCTTGTCGAAATAGATATATTGTCCGTCACTAAATGTTGATATATTGTATGAGGTTTCTCCCGGAGTGAACAACAGTAGGAATAACAACGTTGCCATAGAAATGAATGTTCCCAGGGGCTTCCGTGTCATGCGCTTTGGGCTTTGTCTTTTTAATGGCATGTCGGCCTTTATGACGTCATCATTTGTCGATGGTTTGACGTCATTCGTTGATTGTAGTGAGTGTTCATTATTTACGAGTAGAGGAGAGAGCTTTAAGATCGGCCTCTTTAATATACCATTCTTGGTTTTTAGAGACACCACTCGAACGTATCCATCCTTTCCAGGATGTACGTCTATGACTCTCCCCATAGCCCACTTGCCAGGAGGTAGATTTTCATCTTTAATAAGGACGATGTCATCTACTTCAATATTTTTTGCAGGTGTTTTCCACTTAGTGCGTATCTGCAGCTGTTGTAAATAATCAGATGACCACTTCTTCCAAAACTTCTTATTTATAGCTTGAATTAACTGCCATTTTGTAGTCAAATTTGCGTGACTGGGGTCTGTTTGTGGCCGTGATATTAGTGATCCTCCTACCAGAAAGTGTCCTGGAGTTAAATATTCATCATCAAGGCTTTCGCTCAAAGCAACCAGAGGTCGTGAATTTAGGCATGCCTCAATTTGGTGAAGTAGGGTGATGAACTCTTCATACGTAAGTTTCTGTTGGCCGATCACCCTTCGTAAGTGGTATTTCATACTTTTCACGGCAGCCTCCCACAGGCCGCCTGCTGAGGGATAAGCTGGGGCGTTGAAATGCCATTGTATCTTATAGTCGTCAAACTTGTTTAGCAGCTCTTTATCAAAGGTTCGAAGAATCTCTGTATATTCTTTTTTCAGGACTCTATTTGCCCTAATAAAGTTGGTTCCTTGATCGCTGTACACATGTTTAGGGACTGATCTTCTAGCGCAAAAGCGTCGAAATGCAGCTAGAAATCCCGGTGTGCTCAGATCCGAAACCAATTCAAGGTGAACTGCCTTTGTCGCCAAGCATACGAATACTGCAACGTATCCTTTGTGAGTTCGTACGCCGCGACCCTTGTTTGCTTTGATATCAAAGTGTCCGGTAAAATCGACTCCAGTGTGGTTAAATGGACGTGAGGGGGTCACACGAGGCGATGGTAAATCTGCCATAATCTGTGTCATTTTCTCCTGTTTAAAACGTCGACAAGTTACACACTTGCGTAACTCTCTTTTCACAGTACGGAGTCCACTGAGTATCCAATACTTCTCGCGGATATATGACAGCGTCAAGCTTGGTCCACCGTGTAACGTGGCGGCGTGAGCTTGACGTATGATAAGCTCAGTGAGTTTATTGTGACTCGGTAAGATGACAGGCTGCTTAGCTGATTGGCTGAGCAGCGAATTATTCAATCTTCCGCCAACTTTTAACAGTCCGTCACGAGTATCGATATAAGCGTTAAGACTGGATAGCTTGCTGCAATTTCTCAGTATATTACGTTTCTCCAATTGGTGTATGTCATCTTCAAAATCCATTAACTGTACATTTTTAATAACTAAATCTAGGGCATGTTGTAATTCTGATGCTGATAGGTAGTTTTGTTGAGGCGCATGTTTATTGCGTAACCACTGTATGAAACGTGACAGCCAGCCAATTGTTGTTGTTATGCGCCGTGTCGAGCTGCATTCATTTAGTAGTTTTATAATAAAATCATTTCTATGATATAGGGCGGCATTTAGATTGTTCCTTTTCGCTTCTAGAATAGATGGTTCATATAATGTATTTTTGATAGTGTCTGGATCGAATGTAGACAACCACTGTGGGCCTTGCCACCACAAACTGTGTTCAGATAGGTGCTTAGATGATAGGCCTCTTGTAGCGCAGTCTGCTGCGTTGTCTTCAGATCTGACGTGGTGCCAAGATGACGATGGAATAATGCTAATTATTGTGCGAACTCTGTTGGCTACAAACTGTTTCCATCTATTGACGTCTCCGTGAAGCCAACCAAGTACCACCATGGAATCAGTCCATGCATATATCGGTACGTCTTTCGATAGTGTCTCATAGACCTTCTTCATAAGTCGCGACAACAGAAGAGCACCACAAAGTTCAAGTTTTGGTAGTGATAACTTATTCTTTAGTGGCGCTAGTTTTGTTTTAGCGGTCACAAGCGTCGATGTGTATTCGCCTTTAGAACATTGTGTGACGACGTAAATAGCGCAAGCGTATGCTTTTTCTGACGCGTCACAAAATCCATGAATTACGTAGTGATTTTTATCGCCCATATATCTCGGGATTTCCAACTTTTCTATATTCTGTAAGTCTGTTCTAAGTTGTATCCACTCGTCCTTTATTTTTTCTGTCAATAGTATATCCCAATCAGCCGTTTCTTCAGACCAAGTTCGTTGAAATAGCAGTTTTGCTCTTATGGTGAGCGGAGATAGCCATCCCAGTGGGTCGAAGATTTTTGAGATGTTAGATAATAACTGTCGCTTTGTTATCCTTTCATCACTCGATTCATCTTGAAATTTGTTTTGAAAGGTAAAATTATCAGATATGGGATTCCAACGCAAACCCAAAGTTTTCCTGTTTTCTGAACATTTAAAATCAAGTGGTTTGTCCAGTTGATCTGTAGACAAATCCTTAGTAAGCTCATTCGAATTGCTGGACCATTTACGAATATTCATTCCTGCGCCCCGTAATATCTGTATTATCTCTTGTTGCAACTGTTTTGCTTGAGATATACTGTCGCAGCCTTCTAGCAGATCATCCATGTAGAATGACGACCTCAGTGCAGCAGCAGCCAAGGGGAACATGTGCGCGTCGTCCATAGCTAACTGCTTCAAGGTACGCATGGCGAGGTATGGAGCCGCCTTTGTGCCGTAAGTGACGGTGGTGAGTTGGTACTCTTGTAGACACTCTCCCGGTGATCTCCTCCAAATGATACGTTGTAAGGCTTGATCTGTTTCTCTAACGAGTATCTGGCGGAACATCTTTTCGATGTCGGCAGTTATGACGTATTTGTGTTGACGCCATACTAGTATGAGATGTGGCAAATCCTGTTGCAGATTCGGGCCGCGCTCCATCAAATCGTTAAGACTATATCCAGATGTAGTTTTTGATGACGCATTGAAAACGGTTCGCAGCTTTGTCGTAGTGGAATCTGATTTCAATACGCCATGGTGAGGTAGATAACATGAATTTTCATGGTGTCTTGTAACTGCTTCCATATGTCCTTGTTGCTCATAATCCCGCATAAAATCTTTGTAGCTTTTGGAAAATTCAGAGTTTTTTCTCATCTTGTTTTCTAAGGTACGGAATTGTGCGATCGCCTTGGTTTTTGATTGACCCAGATATTGTTCGAACCCGGGCTTCATAGGGATGGCAACTTCGTATTTTCCTGATGCTAAGCGTTTTGTGGTAGCCTGATATGTATCTTCACAATACTGCTCATCTTGTGTTAACTCAGGGGGCCGGTCATTGACTTCTTCGAGCTCCCAGTATTTTGCTATGTCCGGCAATTCATTCAGAACGACGTGACACTTGAATGTTTTGACGTCGCCCGAGAGTATCCAACCCAATTTGGTTTGTTGGGCGATGGGTGATTTGTTTGGACCTTTTATTAGGCCTTTCATGATAATATCTGAGTATATGCTCGCGTCTAATAGCAGATCAATAGGACTTGATATGTTATACTCCGGGTCAGCTAGTTGTAAATGCTGAAGATGTGGCCAGGATTGCTTGCTGAATGACAGGTTTGGCAAATTGTTAATGACATGCCTTATCACCAATGCTTGGGTTGTAAATGTGTAATCATTGTAAATCGATTCGCACTCGAGGGTAATAACCCCTTTGCCCTGTTTTGACCCATTTCCGATGCCAGACACAGATGCGTGGTACCGCTGTCGGGGCAAGCCTAACATCTGGGCAGCGTTTTCGGATATTAGGGATATCTGAGAACCTTGATCTAATAAGGCTTTCAAGGTGAAGAGAGTTCCATCAGCTGCCCTGACCTTAATTGACAAGGTCGTTAATAAAATCTCCTCATCATCGGTGGCGACATAATTTACACTATGTTGTCTGTCGTCTTGTCTCGTAGAAAATTGATATTTCTGCGTAACCGGACGTGTAGACAAGGTTGATGACCCAGCGACCTCGATTGGTCTCGCGCTCAATGTGTTTTGCGCGAGGTTGACATTTTCATACGCTCCATGTAGTATCGAGTTATGACCTTTTTGACAAATTCTGCATTTTCTGGTTGAAGTGCATTGATCTTTATTATGTGCGTAGAGACAATTCGAACACACATTCAATTTCATGACGGTTATTAACCTTTCGTCCGGTGTCAGTTTCATGAATTTGTTGCATTTGTACAAATAATGATTGTTGTTGCATAGTGGACAGTTTGTGGAGCATGTTGCAATGGCTTCAAACTCTTTGTTCGGGAATTTTCCATAACGTTGCCCGCCAATATTTTGGAAATGCGCCTTTGTGGCCTTGCTCATGACTGTTTTTTGCTGATTTACTTCTCTTTCCTTCCTGTTTATGGGTTCTAGTGCGTGGAATTTGTTTTCTAGAATTTCCATCAGTTCAGATAGCGTAGGCAAATCTCGTGGTGCTTTTCGTGCCTCCTTGTAGTCAGTGTAAGTCTGGATATCCAACTTCTTTGCGATCAAATGAACTAGTAACGGATCCCAGGTACTAGTATCGATGCCCAGGTTTTGTATGGCATGAATGCACTCCATAGATGTATCATAGAGGCGTCTAATCTCGTATGCTGACTGTTTGTGGACAGGAGGTTGGTTAATAAATATCTCGATTTGCTTCGTGAACAGCAGTTGATGGTTGTTGTATCTATGTGTTAGTAGTTGCCATGCCGTTTCGTAGTTATCATCCGAAATATGCAGGTGTTGAATTAGCCTCTCAGCATCTCCTCGCAGCTTCCCTTTTAAGTGCTGCATCTTCTGTGCGTTGCTTAACAATTTATTGTTGTGGATACTCTGTTGGTAAAGATCGTAAAAAGTAGGCCATTGGGTGTATTTGCCTGTAAATGTTGGTATGTCGAGTTTTGGCGTCGTTTGTTGGAGATGCGAGCTAGACGATAGCTTTTGATTCAACGCTTTTTTGATCCTTTTGTATGCATCTTCGATTCCAAAAAAATCCTCGTCATACTGTGTGTCAGATCCTTGCAGAATATTATCAATTTGTAAATGCAAAGCGTCGATTGCTTTCCAACGTTTCTGAATACTGCGTAACTCATCTTCCAACTCCCACTGGTCTGTTATGTCTGCGATCTGTAGGTTGTTAATTTGTCGGTGAAACGCCCGGAAGTTGGTTCGTTGTAGGGACATTATATCCGCTGCCTGTGATAGAACTGAAGTTAGGGGCGTCGTGGATGTAGACGGTATTGTACGCCTGGGGTGTAGATATGTAGGTGTAGCCAGGGTTGGTACATCTGGCACCACTGGTTTCGGCAGCGGTGCTTCTGTTAATTGTTTACTTGGTAGAACGATGTCACTTGCAGGAGGGAATGACGCAATCTTGTTGCGCACAGAATCGAAATAATTTCTTGATTGTTGGAATTGATTTTCTACGAAATAAGGATCATAGTCATTGTCATGTGCGGACAATTTATGATTGTTGACCTGGAACTCTGCCCATAACTTGTCTAGGCCGTCTAATCGTTCATCCAGATATTTGCGCGTCTTACGGCTTGCAGAATCTTTGTTGAAGTTTCGTTCCAACTTCTTGATATCTTCGACAATGTCATGTTGACGCTGCAGTAAGCTTTCCATATTGTAGGTGTCTTCTTCCCCGAAGGTCGACGAAAAGTTGATGATTCAACTGTATGGCAGAGATTTTGTGGACCAGGCAACTCGATGTCTATGCAAACCTCGCGCGACTTTATGCAACTTCTCAATCTAACTGGTGAATCCCGCTTGTGGGAAGCCAGCTAAACCGATTCGCAGTCGTACAAAATTTACAATAAACAATAAGTGCTAATAGCGTAGGGCCACAAATCACTGCTGTGTGTCTCAAACGTCGATGAAACTTCACAGAAAATACTTTATTCTCCCGAACGTCGACGAGAGATGTGATCTCAGTTGCTGGTAATAGTTTTATCTCGAAGGACCAAAAACTGTAGGGTGTTTACAGTTATGAGATGAGTGCGATGACTAGGATGGGAAATGTACGAGCCCAAAGATAGTAGATCTAACACTGATTTATTTCATAAGAAATTACAAATATATACACATAAGCAGAACGTACGTTTACAATCATGTGTGTGTTTGTTATTGTTTCTAGGTGCCCTAAATTTACACGTCATCGCCATTATACCTATCGTGCGGTAACCCGTACATAACTAATTCCGCTCTTCGCTGCACAAGATCTTATGAGATCACTTTTTTGTTTAATCACGCCGTAAATGCAAAGTTCATTTGCGCTTGTGAAAAGCCACTTTGATGTTTCAGTTTCCAAATAGCAATTTCCTAATAAAAGCAGGGATATATCTTAAGATATGTTTACGTTTATAATACGCGACTCATTCTGCTTATAATAATGACAAATTAAGCTGTATATACATCCATACTTATATTATAAATAGGAAAATGTACGTGTATGTCTATGATTGTGTCTTTCACGGCAAAACTGAGGGATGAATTGACGTACCTATTATTTTTACTGGAGACTGATATAGACTACATTTTTATATATGTTGTGAGGTAGAAAGCTAAAAATTGGTACGCGGACTATATCTGACTAAAAAAATCGTGCGTATATTTTTTTTAAATCTACCCCCCTTCATCCGAGCCATTACGTTTATTAATTCGTATCGCGGCTTAGAAATACAACACCAATAAACGAACAGACGGAGATGTAGTGATATTCTATTACTGTTAGATTGTTAAGAGGTGTTGTTCTACCTTAGTACATGTTCTCATTTCTTGCAATTTTATAATAACAATTTTGCGGGTAGGTGCAAGCACTTCCAAGGACATTTCCTTAATGCGATGTTTGCTACCCTACTTAAACAGTTTAAAGTGTGTCCGTGTGATCTGTCACTTTGGCTTCTGATTTTGTGCGTACCGGACAGTTAATGAACGTACCTAAGACTTATTAATGTGCTAAGTTGCGATCCGACTACATTTTGTGTGATTGCCTTGCATGCAAGTATTGTGCGGGGGTGGTGGTGGACAACTGCTGGGAGTTGGTGTCATGGGTAAGTGCAAATATTTCTCGCCATTTTCCTTTACCACAAACACCTCGTTCATTGTATACAAAATTAAAAGTTATAAACTTGCAATACAATCCAATTCCGAAATCTATTAAAGTATTAAGAGTAATCATTTATTCTATTAAAAACGTTGTAGAAACAAAAATTAGCATTTCCACGGCAACAAAAAAATATCAACATAGCTCTTAAGATAACGTACAGTAAGGGCCATGTTTTCCATTCTCTAGCATTTTCAATTAAATGTGCACGCCTGACAATTTCTCGGCTAAACTTCATATTACAGAAGTATACTTTGTAACCCACGGGACGAGACAAATGATATAGACTTAGACTTTCAAATAAATTTCATCAAAGAGTCTGGACAAAGAATAGAAGGATTTATACGAAACGATTTCAGTGCTCTCGGTTTATGAATCGATGGAGATTGGTGAAGGCAAAAAACAAGGTCGATCTCATTTATTGATTTTTATTAAACATTTACTAAATTAGTGTGTAAACTTTGTGTTGATTTATTCCGTTACGTTAAGAATATAACGTGTGTTGATGTTTTATACGAATTTACCGACATTTCGGTTACGTTGCACCAACCGTTGTCACGAGCTGACCGAGTTAGTTCGTGTTCACAGTTGAGGCCCTTCTAAGGCCTTTTAGCTTATTTATTTTTCTGTAACGGTCCGTGAGGGAAAATAACATAACCTAAAAGTAGACTACCTCCAAATGCGCATCGAATGACAAGCGATTTATACAATGTGATTTTAATCCGATTGTGCCTTGAACAAGCTTGAACTACATGTATCATTGGCGTCCACGTGATTCTTGGAAAGTAAAAGAGCCTCGTATACCCGTGGTTCATATTAAACATTGACATTTTTCAGTGTCGTTGGCCAAAGACGTTTAGTGGTCATATAATATAAAAAAGTTATGTCTGGCCATACGAATACTTAATTCTGATAGATGTAAAGAGCACTTTGCGGCGACAAACAGCCTTCTAGGGGCTCTTGAAACTCTCTAAAGACACATTACAATGTTGGATGTTCTTGGGAACGTCTTGCGTCTAACTAATGTGTGTTCAGAACCGCGCCTCTGGGAATATTACCCTGTAAACATATGACTGGAATTGTTAACTCTAATAATTTATTTGTTGCCTACTTAATACTCGTACAAGATAAACGATATTTATCGGTAAAAGTGTAGACAAAAGCTCGTCAGACTGCTCACTTTGGACATTGCACCGCCCCTATGTCGTACGCATAAGATCGAATATTGACTGCAAGTGTTTACCTTGACGGGCTGTTGACCATACATAGACCTCCCGGCTACTAAACCAAGGGCTGTAAGTTCAATTCCCGTCCAGGACGAGGATTCGTGTGACGAACACTTATGTTTGTTATGTGTATGGGTGTTAAACGTATTTAAATTTAAATCGTGGGACCACTGTTTCTTCTAGTTACCCAAAAAACTAGTACTTAAGTTACTCACCTTCTTTGCAAGAGTGCCCGAGCAGATGAAGACGAGCGAAACAAGCGAGTTCAAGTCCACGGATGAAACGCCCAACCAAAAGGTCGGGCAGTAAGAACGTTACAGTTAACTTCTTTTTTCATCGTATTATCCGCCAAGATTGAAAATTCCGTGTTTCAGGCACGTTTAGCCATAGTCCTGACTATGATCTAAATAGGTCTGGTTTTCTTCATACCTACGAGTGGTCAAGTCTAGAAGACAACCGCTCCAATATTTCAGGCAGCCAAATCAAGCTCATAGTCGCGGCATCCTCTTACATACACAATTTCAAAGTCATAAGCTTTTGCCATCAAATTACAATCCACTAATTAAGCTTAGACAAAACGCAATTCATCATAAATAAATGTTTATGGTTTAGTCCATCTAAGGCCTTTTAAAACCTTGCTAAAAGGATGTAGAAAAATGGTGCAAAGTTTAATTTTGTTAAAATGATGTAGTAGAAGTAGAGTAGAAGATGAAAGAGTAATTTGTGGAAACGGAAGGATCAAAGACAAAAAGCGTAATATTTCAAAGTAGTTAGTATAAGTTCAAGTTGGTATTAATTCTGCACATTACAAGAGCGCGCCTCTAGTTGCACAACTGCACTTCGGCTCATAACACAGCGCGCTAAGTAATTGAACTTCTCTAATTGGTGTTTTTCAAGCGGTAAGTGCATTTCGAGAAAAAATATTGCTCGATAATTCATTTCTTTTGTAGTCATTACTTTTGTTTCCTTTGCAGTTGTTTGTGACTATGAACGTACTGAATTTGGGAACGAATTTAGCCAGTACTAATATTATAAGTGCGAAAGCACCTTCACCTGTCTGTAGGTACCTAATGACACATTTTCACGCGAGTGGAGAATTTAATATTAGATATAATTAATGAGCGCACATTAAACTGACCTAAAATAGAGCCATAAAATTGTTTTCAGTGGAGAAATCGATTTAGATACAGACTTTAAGACTTTCGCGCTCCATTTTAAACATTTGAATAAGTTAACGGGTTAAAACGCGACAACATTATTTCACTTTGCTCATGACCACGGTTGATGCAAGCTAACCGAAAAGTCTGGCAGTAATTAGTTTGTGTTAACTGCAAAAAAATGGTGTCGCGTTTTGACTTATTTTAAATCGATTTAGTGTTTTAAGAAAAGATCGCGGACGGCCATTGGTTGACCAGGACTCCTAAACCATAGATGCTTTACCTAAATAAACAGAACAGTTATTAAATGTTGGCTCGGCTCGACAAGTTTGTGATGACCGTACAATCTTGTCTCGATGAATATGAGCATGGCTCGCCCCCGCCGTAGTGTGTAGGTCAGTGCGCGTGACTCGGCTCCTCGGTGCGCGGACCAATTTGTCGACTACGTGCTCTCGCACTCCAGGAAATGACAACATTGTCACTAAACACAGTAGGGAAACTATGTTCAAAACGGACCTGCACAAACCTTGACATATCACCATAGGTAGTTATCCTGAACATTGGACAAGATCACATAACGCTCTAAGTGCTCAGTGATAAGTAGCTTAATATATTGTGTTACGGAAAATCTAACTCTCACTCTCTCTATTCGGATATTCATACGTGTTTATTCTCACACTTGCTACGTTCGGATACATCCGCTATCCCCCAAAGATTACAATTATAAAGTAGCTATATATTGTAGACGACTTCCGTAGCCGAGAGGAAAGCGGGCCGGACATTAGTGTCGCGACTACTCTGAGGTCCCGGGTTCGACGGTCGTTGTTTTCGTTTCATTTATTTATTTATTTAAAAACTTTATGAACTTATTGCTAAAAGTGTTATCTACCAGTCAACCGTCATGCAGAAAGTTCGTTTATGGGTGCGGTAACAGTAAAAATGTGAGTATGGATTACAACAAAATTAATAATAATAAATAGCAGAAAATTAAACACGAGAATAGAATATTCATACATAGGTTCATCATAAGTAAATATAATAATTAAACAAAATAATGTATATAAATATAAGCAAACAAGTGAATAAACAAAGCTATAAAAAAATCAGTTAAGCAAACGAAATTTTATGTAGAGGGGGAGGAATAAATAAAAATTCCCTTTTCCTGTAACAAAAGTGCCTTAGCTACTTACCACAGAATCAGGGCAATGCATGTGATGCTCTCCAATATATTTCTTTAATTTATTTATCAGTCCAAGCCGAATCCGAGCTCGGGCTCACTGTGCCGTAGCGCGTTGTGCCCCGGCCGCTAACGACGCGCGGCGTGTTCTAGGAGCGAGCCTCGATTGATTCCTCCAGCTCATACGTGTCGGCTCCGCTCTCACAATGGGCTGGTCGACTTGAGTGCCGGCTTCGTCGGCGGAATACTGAGTGGCTTCTTCGGCGGTTTCGTTATAACGTTTAACTGTTTATTAATTGCCATTATAGTTCACTGATTGTCTGTGGATAGATACGAGTATTTTAAGACGTGGGCCAAAAATTGTTTTGAGAAAAATGATAAATAATTTACATGACAACATTCACCAGAGTATAACACCAATCAACTGGTCTCAAACCGTGATTTTTCCCTAATACATATATCAGAGAAGTACCACACGAGTACTAAACGATGGATTCTATTCTAACTGAGAAGGTCAACCCAACACACCCAGACCCAAGTCAATTTAGTTGAATGTGTTTTCTGAATCCGCTCGAATTGAACCCGGGACTTTTCGCGCTTTAGGAGTATACCTCAGCCACCACGCCACCGAGGCCATCAAAATGGCACAAAAGTACAAATTTCATCAAATAATAGGGAAGCAGACTAAACATTTTTTTTAGTCCAAAAAATAAGACACTATTTTTGCATTTTCCACCTACTCAAAAAATTAATGCGATACATTCAATAAAGGTCATGTCATCATGTCGCATGATGTCATTAGTGGGTACATTTTTACCCACCAGTGACGTATCGAGCCAAACCCACAACCAGGCATTATTTCATCCCCCAATACATTTAAAAAAAAATTCAAATACCTTTTTAACGAGCTAACAACAAACTGATACTTCTGACCCAGTCCTCTTCCTTGAGTGAAGCGATGGCTGGCACATACGTCATGCTTGTGAACAGGTGCCACCGCCGGGGACTGATCTGCTCCAGCTTACCTCTCGAAAGTAAAAACTTGCTTCAGTACTTAATTGTTTCATCACTCATCAAAACAAAACATTATGACTTAGTCCAAAGTGAGCTACACATAGCAATAAGTTAGATACTGCTACTGTAACTGATCTGCTGAGTTTCTTACCGGTGTCTTCTCGTTAGATATAGGTTCCGAACCGGAAGTAGAATCACTTGCATTGTATTCAATGACGATTCAAAACTATTTTATGTAACCTACTTGAAAAAAGAAATAGTTAAGTTCGGGTTTGACTTCCCTATTGTAACAAATCATATTAGATGAGTGTGTCCTCGCGCCGTGAGGGCGGCCACTGTCCTTCCCTGCTCCAATTCAATTGCCATTCCTGTTTCCCCGACACATCGACTCCCGTTAAGGTCGCACGTTTGACACAAATTAGAAGCTCACTGGGTATGATTGCTAATCGTTACGCGAGTTCCATAATGGATCTAGACACCAAACAGATCTCTGTGTAGATACCAACTCTTTATTACGTCGTTTGTAATACTTCAGATCTTGGACTGAATATGATGATATTATCATGTACGACAAAAACATCAACATCACATACATTGCTCTGATTCTGTGGTAAGTAGATTAAGCATGTTTGTTACAGAAATCAGAAACAACGACGGTATTACAACACCCAGACCCGACGTATTCAACGTATGTATACCCATACCAAATTTTATTTAAAGCGGTTCAGTGGTTTAGGCGTGAAAGCTAGACAGACAGACAAACAGACAAGCAGAGTTACTTTCGCATTTATAATATTAGTATGGTTATATTTATTTATATCGGTCGGTCTACGCGTTCTCGTCGCGTGCCGTCCGCTGCAGCCAGGACGCGTCGGGGGCTAAATCTCTCAGATTTACAGCCAACGGATATATCGACTTCGCGATATTTACGATCCACTAGCTTTGTACTGGAACTGTCTACATTTTTAACACTAACTAAGCTTACGACAAAGTACTAGCTGCAGTGACTAGTTTCTAAAGGAATATAGATAAATATCATACAACATCACATACATGACCTGACTATAAGAAATCAGAATAAGCACTTTTGTTTATTTATTTGTAAACTTTATTGCTCAAAGAAATACAAATTGTGGACATAACGCTAGGAGTATTCTCCACCACTTAACCCTTGGATCATGTAGATAGTTAGTTCATGGGTGCGGTAACAGTAAGAATGTATGTATAAATTACAAGTAATAATAATATTAATCATTACCAAGAAATGAAAAACAAGAGAAAGGTATTTAAAAATATATATATGAAAAATCACTAGTGGATATGAATTCAAAAATTAACTAAGTCTTGTCTTACATCTATAAGTATACATGGGAAAGAAGAGTGATGGAAATTAAGTAAAACCAAAGATTTAATTACTAATTCAGTTTATAACTTTATTAGGAAACTTTCACACACACACGTAACACAGTAAATGCTACAGACCAGAGTTTCGAGAGAGATAAATGTATTGACAGTGCTGCCACACTTAAAACTACCAATTGCTAAAGTAAAACAAAGAGAGACAAAGAGTCATTTAAAAATAACTCACGAAGTTTAATTTAAAAACTTCTTTTATGCCCAATGCCAATATTTTACGATTCCTAATGTGTCAAAAATGACAATCCGTTTTTCTCCAACTGACCACGAGCCTGGAAAGGTTTTAGCTTACGCCTCGTATAAATTATTACTATCCGTAACAATATTAAATATTGAAACCGGACATTAGTCAGCGGTTGTTGAGTATCAGCGGGCAGAGCGGTCCAAGGCGAGATGGCTTGCACAATGAAGAAAAGCTTTGTGGAAGAACTTACTATACTGAGGATAAAAAGACAGGTCGTGACGTGAGAATGACAAAATTATTGATATTGTTGTTTGAACTATATGTATATCAAAAATTGATTGTATAAACCAGCAACGAAAGTGGTAGAACAATACAAACTTAAATACCAGATACAGAATAAACGTGAATATTTTCATAACGTGAATGAAAATCTTAAGTGGAGAATTATGTGACACATGAATCTTGGTTCCATTTAGTTCAGCCTGGAGCGTTTACCATCGTTCCACTCATGTCGAGTGACCAGGGCCACAGCAGAACAGTCTTATAAAATTCATGAAAAAGTTCGACTCTCGCACAAAGCAGAATTACTTTCACGGAGTCGCCTCAAAAATCCTGATTCATTGTTGGGACCAAGATTTATTAACATTTTATGCCCCGAACACAAATACGCAGGTCGTGTGCCGCCCTCTTGCCGACTCATGCAAAAATTTTAATTTCCTCCAAACCCCACGCCGCCCCCTTCGGTTTTGGCGCTGGCCAGAGTAAAAGGCTAAAAACTAAACTAACAATTTACTGTCCGCGATTTCGTCCAAATAGAAACCTTAAATAAACTTACAAAAACCGCGTTTTAACTTTGTTTTTCAAAAGCAAAGCATTCCAAGCAGGCAAGCCATTTTCAACTGTTAAAAGTCAAATTAAAACAACGATAGTGTATCATGCAAAGTAAAGTAACTGCATGACAAACGCATCCATCTTTAAAATTAAGGCTCTTTAACACACAAAATATGTTTGGTTAATCCGTAGATAAATGTTTGGCTCGATGCGTCAACCGACCTAAAACCCCGAGCTCACAAGGCAGTATTTAAACCACTTATCCATCGACGCTTTGATTAAACTAGTTCAAAAAAAAATATGAATGAATGAACATTTTAAGGTTTCTTGCAAATGAATCTCAGTCGATAACAACAACATTGACACCATTCACACAAAAATATTCAAGGATTGATTATTATAAATTTAAATACTAATTGTAAGTCACAGGAATAAAATAAGAATCAAATACAATTAAAATCCGTATATTTGCTGACACTGTGACACTTTTTAATGACAAGTAAATATATTTCAAAATCAAAAAGAATATCTAAAAGAATTAAAAATAAATACTAACAAAATATATAAAAAGGTTTGCATCGGCAACACAGCCGCCCCCGGTGTCGAAGACACAAAATAATTTTAGGCCGACTGTACAAAAGGGCAGCTTTGTTGCCTAGGCTAAGTTAAAAAAACTAATCGCCGTACTGGGCGCTTCAGCGTTCCGGTACTCGTACGAATCTCCACTGAACGGACAACTCCATCTTTACCCGGAAACGTTCTGAGTACGCGTCCCCTGGGCCAGGTTCCACGAGGTAAGTTCCCATCCGCTACGAGTACCAGATCGCCTTCGCTAACTGGACGCGCTGGGCCAACATTTGCCCTAGGAACGAGAGTCGGCAGATATTCCTTGACCCAACGTGACCAGAAGTGGTCTGCAAGCCGGAGTCCTTTTTTCCAACTCGCCCGCCGAATCAAATCGTCATCGGTTACGTCAGCAACCCGAGAATAAGGAGAGGAGGCACCTAATAAAAAATGGAACGGCGTTATTGCTGCAGGTGCCTCCGGGTCGACAGCGACGTGAGTCAGCGGGCGAGAATTTACGAGACTCTCCGCTTCCGCCAACAACGTGGTAAGGACTTCTTCTTTGGGGGCACGCTGCTTAAGTGTGGCTGCAAGAGCAGTTTTAATAGTTCGGACTAGGCGCTCCCACGCTCCACCCATAAAGGGAGACGCTGGGGTTATGAATTTCCATCGTATGCCGCGCTCCGTGGTGAATTCTGTTAAGGCAGCCGTCAGAAGTCGATTGGCTTCCACGAAGGCCGTCCCGTTGTCGCTAAAGATTGTGCTTGGAACCCCTCACTTCCTGATACATCACTAACACCGCGTGCAACAGCCGATACGCCTATTGTAGTCGCTCATAACTGGTCACCTTGTGCTAGAAGACCACTTTTGAAGGTAGTTCCGGTAACGCTCTCTGGACCCAATGGTGATTTTGACACGTATGCTCTGCTTGATGACGGGTCTACAGCTACCCTTTTAGATGCATCCGTCGCCAAGACTCTAAGTTGGGAGCGGAGAAGTAGAAGTCGTTCGGCTTTTTCTAGGTTTTCCGGAGACAGTTGCGGGAGGGCCAAAGGATCGAAAGGAGACAGGAAACGAGGACCACGGCTTGGAGATAAATCTCTAAAACTCGATATAAAAATTTGAGCGCACAGTTGTGTACGTGCTGTAGCTCGTAAAAGGCGTAACCAGCTGCTAAAACGAGTCACATCGGCGACTAGTGGAGTAGGTAGATCCCGAGATAACAAACTGGTACACGCCACGGATTCCAGGTGAGAGGTAGGTTTCACGCGCTTTATCTCCTCTGGAACGGAAAAAACAGTGGTCGATGGTTCTCGAGGCCAGTTAGCTGAGGACAATTCTAAGAAAGTTGGACCCGAGAACCATCGAGAGGCACCTGTAATTATATTTGTAACCCGTGTCGCGTCGTCAGCGACATTTAGCGCGGAGGGCACATACCTCCAGTCCGTAACGTTTGTGATCTCCGAAATCTCACCTAAACGATGCGCAACAAATGTTTTGTACGAGCGTGCGTCGCTTCGAAGCCATTTTAACACCGTAAGGCTGTCAGACCAAAAAAATATTTTATCAGGCTTTCGGACATGTGCTTCAACGATGTATGATGCAAAACGAGCCGCTATCAATGCGGCTTGTAACTCGAGCCTAGGAATTGATAGGGGCTTCAGAGGAGCGAGCCGGGCCTTTCCACCTATGAGACTTAGTATCACGTCCCCACCTTCGCATTCAAACCGCCAGTATGCGACACATGCATATGACAATTCACTTGCGTCAGCGAAGACGTGAAGCTGTGTATGGAGCCCACGCGAAGTTACATATGCTCTTATGCTGGAAAAAGTCCAAAAAGCCTTCTTGAGGGCTCTTTACAAGCGGCGCTTTGGATACTACCCTTACATGTATCCGACAAAATTCTTGCTGGGTCGCCTCGGTTACAACTCCCTTGAGGTTCGGCGAGCATTTGTCCAGTTGATGATGGCGTGTAAGGTATTCCGAGGCTTAATAGATGTTCAAGGCTTGAGTAATCTGCTTTGCCGTTTCTTTGTACCGGACAATTATCGACGTGCACGCAAGCACAACCTGTTCGTCGTGCCGCGGTGCCGCACCGTGGCGCGCGCGCAATCCACAATTCCTCGGGTAATCGCTGCACTCAACGCACTCTTGAATGCCAACCCTCAGTGTGATCTGTTCGCGGACGCATGGACGAGATTGTCAGCTGAATGTCTGAGATTTTGTGAGCGAGACGTATGAGAGTGCCTGTCCTTTGTAAAGTAACTAATTGTAATTTTGTATTTTTATGTATCTAATTCAATTAATGTAACTGGCATTTGCCGTTTTATTTGAACTCAAATAAATAAATAAATAAATCAATAAATGATGATATAATAATAATAAATAATTTATTTCGGACGAGTTTAAATCCATAGTGGGTTAGTAACAATTTCTTATCGTCTATTGTTAGTAAACGTAAGGGTGCGTATAAAATGTTTCATTAGTGGAGAACTGTAATTTTCCGCTACTGTTTTCAGGATGCTGTTGTGACTATCCCTCACCCTTCTCAGTAGTGACGCCGTTTTCTTTCTTAATATCGCGTGAAAACCGTCTGTACGGGCTTGCGCGAACATTTCCGACGCGGAACAATACCGAGGCAATCCCAGCAGCATCCTAAAACCATTATTATATTGGACTCGTAGGACATCCAGTGACTTCCTGGTGTAGTTGACCCAGAGACTGCTCGTGTACATACTTTGGCAGTACGCCTTAAATAATGTGATTTTGACTTGTTCCGTACATCGTGCAAATCTCCGTGTCAACATGTTGCTCCTGACTGCCAGAGCCCTACGCTCCCTTTCAATATCTATATGATCTCTAAGGTCATCGGCAAGAAAGTGACCTAGGTATTTAAAGGAGGACACTTTTTTAATTTTTGCACTATTTAAAAACAGCTCAGGTCCATCTTCGCGACTTTTTCCTCTGACCCCGAAGATCATATATTCACATTTATTGACATTGTAAGTCAAGCCATGAGTGGCGGCATATGATTCACACACCTTCAGGAGCTCTCTGACAGCTCCCACGGATGGCCCCAGCAACACCATGTCATCTGCGTAGCTGATGTTGTTAATGCTAACCCCACCAACACTGCATCCGACGCGCCTGTCACTGAGCTCAGCTATGAGAGCGTCTACGTAGAGGTTAAAAAGCCTGGGAGACGTTAATCCCCCCTGTCTTACCCCGCACTCCAGCCTGTACGGCTCACGCAACGTACCATCCCATCTGACGTGATTAGTTTGATTGCCGTACCAATACTTCAGCACACCACATATTTCAGAGGGTACCCCCTTCTCCCCTAATTTTTCCCATAGCACTTTGTACGATACAAGATCAAAGGCTTTAGAGAGGTCGAGGAAACAAGCGTACACTGGTGTACTGCGATCCACGTAGTATTGAACGGTGTGCTTAAGACTTACTATAGCACTTTCAGTTGATAGTCCTGGTCGAAAACCGAACTGCGCTTCATGAAGATGTATATGGTCTTTTAATATAGTATCAAGCACACCATCCAACACCTTTGCCATAACCGTCGCTAGGGAAATGGGACGGTAGTTATTTTTATCGGAGGTGTCTCCGGTCCTGTTCTTCACAACGGGAATAACAATGGTCTTCATTAGGTTTGCCGGTAAGTAACAGTGGCTAACACACATTGTAAAGAAAATGGACAGAACCCGCGGCAGGTGGACTCCGGCGTACTTCAGGTGCTCAATGCTGAGCCCGTCGTGACCCGGAGACTTACCTCGGCTCATATTTTGTATTATGCTACCAATTTGTTTGGCTGAGAAATGTATAAGAGACTTCGTTTCTTGACACGCTGGCCCAGCATCATTCACCCAGGTCGAGGGACCTAGTGGGGATTTAACTCTAAAATGTTCCATGAACATACTAGCGATTGCACTGCGTTCACTACTCCCCCCCACGTTCGCCGCAAGACCAGGCCTGGCATCAAGTTTACTAGTTGACTTCCAGAACTTTGCAAAGTCTTTTTCAGCTCGCTGCTCAGCTAACTTGTCCATTTTAATTTGTTCGGCATTATTCTGACAATATTTAAGCCTACGTTTAAATTTATTTCGCTTTTCCCTCATATTATCGAAAACGGGTCCCGAATTAGGACGATTATTAAGCACCCAGGCGTTAAAACTATGTCTGGCCTCCCGGTGAGCACTTTTGACATGATCGTTCCACCCACAAATGTGCCTGCCCCGTACTGCCCCCCTGCCACGGGTCTCTCTAGATTTTCCTGCCGCCCCACATAGTATACCCACAACTAACTCATACAAATTGTCTAGTACAGCCCTATGCTCTATCAAGCCACAGTAGCCATGAGCACAGTCAGTAAATTCATGTGGAAAGTCAATATCCCTCAATTTCGAATGACAGAGGCTGTGGTAGTGCTGTATTTCTGTCTTAGTTCTTTCACCCCATAAAACTGTATTTCTAAGAGTACTCCTCACCACCTGCTTAGGTCTTATCACTTCTTGGTCACATTCCAGAAATATTGGTAAGTGATCAGAAACATATATCTCCTCAGAGACACCCACATTTTTAATTGTATTCCAGGCAGACTCAGACACTAAACAGTGATCTAACCACCTCCTACTACCGTGAGCGTCGCTTATAAAAGTATAAGTATTACTATCTATCCCCAATATTTCTATATCCGCACAAATCCACGACTGATCACTGCAGAAATTATTTAGTTCTTTGAAAAACAGTTCATGAGGGTGCGCATTGAAATCTCCTAATATGAAGACATTTTCTATTTCCCTACTTACTATAATAGCGCTAATTTCACTTAATACATCCGTGAATAATGGTAGGTTGTCCGTACAATTTGTAGGCATATAGACAGAAAAAACAATAATACTTCGTCCCCTTGCCGAGGCCGTAATGGCCACTAATCGAGGACTGCTACACTTCACCACTGTAACAGAATCAAATATATTCTTCCTCCAGAGAATAGCCACCCCCCATGAGATCGTCTTTTCAATAAGCCCGTAGAGGTATCTACTGCAGATTTACCCGTGTATTCGAAATCCGTACTTATCGAATTAAGGACTGGAATATCATGAGGAAGTAACCAAGTTTCCTGAAGAGCCACCACATCCGACCAATCACACATATCCTTTAGATTATTTATAGATCTCTTAGCTGACTTACAATTAAAGCTTGTAAATTTTAAATACTTTCTTTGGGTTTTACTTATCATAAACAAACATAGAAGTATATACTATAACTAAGTACCTCGATTAGGTTGCCTTTCTTTTGTTCTGTACATAAATTGCACTAAACGCATAAATATTATTCCATCTGGCCAAAGTTGATCGTTTAAAAACATCTCAACTTTGTGTTTCGCTACATATAGTTTAAAAGCGTTGTATTTTCTAAAGGTCTTAATATTTATCTTTTTTAACAATACACTTTCACTCGTTCTGTCTTTGATATATTTAATAATATCGTCTTCACTTGTTTCTGTACTTACATTCGATATTAATAAGGGCACTTTAATATCCGCGGCCTTAAATTTAACATCCGGGTCTGTCATAATAGCCCTACCTTTTCGACTAACTAATTTATTTTGTTTAGGCCGTTTATTCTGCACTACCTTCCATTCTGAATTCGTGTTATTTGCATCCTTTACTTCATGATCACTATTCACTTTCACTTCACATAAACTCGCACGCTGTTTCACCGTATCAGAGGCCCAAGACTCATTCGCACTCGATCCTAATGTAGCTCGCACCACACGTTGTTCGTTGGTAGGGGATTGTAAAGACTTCACATCGGTTTGCTCAACTACTAGTTTCACACAGCTTGTCCCACTCGCACTCCGGGAATCCGACGTCTTCTCGTTTCTCTTTTTCCTGCGCATGTATGCTATTTCAACTTGTGGTTCCTGTGAGACAGGGACAGCACTGTAGTCATCAGCATAATCATCTGTTTTCGATAGGTGTTCTATCTGCTGGCCGTTGACCTTTGAATCAGCTGTTTGTTGCGCTTGTGATATAGGGACATATTGTAGGCCTATGGGTCCACTATCATAGTCAAAACTTGTTCGCCGGCATGCTCCTCTTTCTTTGTTTACATTATTTATCTTCTGAGACGTATCAATTAGCGATGCATATTTCATATCATGAACTTCTTGCTTTAATAATTCAAATTGATCCGTTGTGACTGTTCCTTTTTCGAATTCACTAACCTTGTATTGTAGCTTAGAAATGTCCTTGAGAAGGCGGGTGACATCTATGTGGTCAAAAGTGACCGGGGGAAGTTTGTGTAATGCCTTAGCTACAAAGACCGGGAACAAATCAGGATCCGTTTTCTTCATCAGGCCAATTATATCCTCCAGATCCCTGGACACTTTTTTCTTGCTATCTTTACGTCGGACAGGCATCTTTTTTGCGGTTGGTATCGACTCATACAGCAGATTCTTGGCCATCACAAGGTCTTCTGGGGTAAACGAAGACGTACACAGTTGATGCATACTAACTTCATCCATCACATTCATAACGTTTTTTATAAACGCTAACACTTCGTTAATTACTATATTACAGTTATTGCACTTTACGGTAGTCGGTGCCATCGTATACAGATAGTGAGTCACCTATACCGGCACTGTCGTACGCACTCGCACTCCGTCGCGCGCGCGACAAGACTGACTGATGAGCATGGTGAGCTGGGTTTAAGCGTAAATAGTGACGTGGGACTGTAATATTGGTCACATCTAATAGTTCCCGGGACCAGCTCTCCCACTCAGAGTTGAAACGGGGCGGAAGCTCCTCGTCCCAGTCAATCCCCAACTTCCAAGTTCGCTGGAAAATTACTCTACCTTTAACTACAACCGGGGTTAACAAACCGAGAGGGTCATAAATCTTCATGAGGTATGCCAAAACTGATCGTTTTGTCAACTTTTTTGGAAGCTCCAATATATTTTCACGGGAAAATTGGAGTGAATCAGTGTTGACATTCCAAACGACTCCCAGTATACGGACGAGAACTGAAGAGTTGATAGGGACGCGCAATTCTGCTGGAATATTAGAAAGGACCTCCTTGGAGTTAGAGATCCAGGACCGTATCTCCAAAGAGGCTTGCGCGTGGACGTGTATAATGTCGGCTGCTAGACGTGCTGCCTCTTCGGGAGAATCAAGACTCCCCAAGTAATCGTCCATATAGTGGTTCTTTTTAAGTAAATAGCTGTAAAAGGGCTAGAGGTAGCACCGAACATCATTGAACTCATTCGGTATTCCCGAATACGTTCGGAAGGATCGCACCGCCAAAGAAATCGTTGAGCGTCACGATCCTGTAAACGAATTTTCGTTTGAGGGAACATCTCTCGGATGTCCGCGTTTAAAGCGATTCGTCCTTCTCTAAACCTCATTAGAATCGCCAACAGAGGTTGGAGTAGGTCCGGACCAGGTAAAAGCAATGAGTTAAGACTCACACCTGATGATTTTGCAGCTGCGTCATGAACAACCCTGAGCTTCTTCTTTTGCGGATGAACGACACCAAAGTGGGGCAGGTACCAGACTAAACCGGTGCACACCGGCTTTTCAGTGCAGATTTCTGCGTAACCCTTATCAATCATGGCAGTTATATTGTTCCGGTAAGCCTCGGCATATGCCTGGTCTCTGCTCATCTTCTTTTCGAGACTAGAAAATCTAAAGTAAGCTAGACCATAGCTGTCGGGAACAAAACTAACATTGGGTTTCCAAATTAGGCCGGTTTCGAATCTGCCAGAGGGAAGTCGTCGAGTCGTATTTTCTAAAGTTCGTATCGCCAATTCTTCCAAAGGAGAATAATATGCTTTTTTTGAAATGCCAATTGAGTCCACCTGAAAATATTCGCGAAGCTGGGCGTCCAAAGAACTATCTTCGACTAAACAATGATTTACAAATGCTGTTGGAGACGATTTACCTTTCAGGGAGCCATAGAGAACCCAGCCTAAAGATGTTAATGCCGCTATGGTCTGAGTGCGCGCTCCTCGTCTAATAGTGAACGGTACTGTCAACTCCCAATTATCTACGCCAATCAGTATTGTAGGACGCGCATCCTCGTAGCAAACAACATCACATATATCATTCAGGTAATCTAGCTGTTGGATTTCGAATCGCGTGATGGACTGAGTCTTCAAACCGAGATTAGGAATCGTCCTCACACCTTTAAGATTATAAGAGTCAGAGACATGTTGACCCTTGACCTTGATGTCCACAAAGCTTACTTCCACCTCCGTTGTCATCCCTCCTACACCTTCTACCTTTATTTTACTTCTATGACCCTCCAAACCTAGAGTCTTGGCGACGGATGCATCTAAAAGGGTAGCTGCAGACCCGTCATCAAGCAGAGCATACGTGTCAAAATCACCATTGGGTCCAGAGAGCGTTACCGGAACTACCTTCAAAAATGGTCTTCTAGCACAAGGTGACCAGTTATGAGCGACTACAATAGGCGTATCGGCTGTTGCACGCGGTGTTGGTGATGTATCAGGAAGTGCTTCATTCTCCATAACGTGGGTCACTTCTACTCGAGGGACCCTATGCAAAAGAGTGTGGTGGGAGTACGGATATTGACAAGGCTTTTCTTTGCACGAGAACTTTCTACACTTTTTGTATAAGTGAGAACCCTTTTCTAAGCACTTGTGACATACTTTGTTCTGATAAACCCAATCGCTTCTCTCATTTACTGAAAGAGCCCGAAATGCACTACACTCTCTTACGTAGTGTCCCTTCGAGCAGAAAAGACAGTAGGAAATGGTTGCCTTTCCTTGAACAGTTGAACGGGAAATCGAAGGGACAGTGGCAGTGGCTATCGCAGTATGGCATGATACCTTCGGTACCGCCTTTGGAGACTCGAATCCTATTATACCGTACTTAACTCGTTGATTAGCTGCACGCAGAAGAAAGTCAGCTAACTTCTCCAACTTGTACTTGTCTAGATGGCTCTGCTGTTCTGCAAAATATCCCCAGAAAGTTCGAAGCAACGGAGTCATCTTGAGCAAAATTTCATTGCAGAGCTCGGGTGAGGCTAGATACTCTGGACAGTTCAACAATCTGACGACCTGTAAACAGTTTGAAACCTTCAACGCGAAAGAATTTAACTCGTTAGCGCTCTCCGAGTTAGACAGCTTTGGTAATGTGCGTAGTTTTGACAGTTCGGCCCAGATAATCTGCTCCGGTCGAGCAAACGCGGTCTCCAAATTACAAATAACGTCCTGGGGGTCTCTGGTGGCCGCGAGTATGACCACGACCGCATCGCGTGCAGCTCCTCGCAGGGCTGCGTTCAGACGCGATAGATTTTCTGATGGCTGGAATGACGGACTTGTCTCGTCATACATTCTCTTAAAAATAAGCCAGTCAGTAGGATGGCCGTCAAAAAATGGTAATGGACTTACTTTTGGGTTTTTGGCGGCCTTGGTTGCCGCAGTCGCAGCGATTTCAGCGACGGCCTCCGCCAAGAGAAGAGTATCAGTTTTTGAGTTAACTTTATTATCTTTGTTACAGAAATTTGTGTGGTGAGTGCCTAATGTGTGATGTGTAATGCAGGATGGGGCCATCGCTGAGGGCACCGGCTGAATAGTAGCGGCAGCTGTATGATGCGCGCAGCTATCGACGACCGTCCGTTGTGCAGATTCATTAGTAACGCCACTGGGTTCAGGGAGATGCGAAGTGTGCAAAGCCGGTTGCGTAGCTGTGGCAGCTAAATGGCGATGACTATAAACGCCCTCTCCCGAAGAAGTGATGTCTTGCGTAGTTCTGCACAAAAACATCGATAAATTAGGCCCATCGTTAAAATTTGTAAAGGTTTTGCGTTCCATATTGTGAATTTGCCTAGATGGTTGGTTGCCCTCAGATCCAAGGTAGGCATGCGTTTCGACTGGACAGTTTCGCGCTGTTGAAACGACCTGGCTGAAATTCGGTGCAGCGTAAAGAGTACCTTTGTGCCCCGTTTTTGGAGGCAAGGGTGGTAATAAAACCTGCACTGAAGGAGATCCAATAGTTTGTTCTATCGAACGTAAGTCAGCCTGGGTTTGTTCAAGCCTAGATGAGTTGGATATTTCTGGAGGGGGGAAAACGGGGGGCACCTCGTGTGCCTCTGTGGCCACGGAGAATGGTGCCGCGTCACCAACCTGTAAAATAGGTAAATTTGAGTATTCTTCAGTAGTACAGCCGGTATGAGGGAGGAGAGGATCAGCTATGGTGGTGTTCTCTTGATTACCGGTAACTATTGTAGCATCTAGCCATTTATCAATCGATGAGCGACGACGGCTGGATTGGGAACCATGGCTGGAGAGAGCGGCTAACTGTGCTTCCCGTTCTTTTTCTGAAGCTGCGCGCTCCGCGGCGGCAACTTTATGCTCAATTTCTGCCAGCCGTCTAGCATGTTCTGCTTATATCGCCAGCCTCTGGGCGGCACGGCTAGATGAAGTTGTTGATCCTCCCTCAGTACCGACTTTTGCCATTGAGCGTGTTATCATTTTAATAAATTGGAATACTCACTGTTACAGCAGGTAGGTACTTACTGGATTCTTCTGACACCAACTTGTAAGTCACAGGAATAAAATAAGAATCAAATACAATTAAAATCCGTATATTTGCTGACACTGTGACACTTTTTAATGACAAGTAAATATATTTCAAAATCAAAAAGAATATCTAAAAGAATTAAAAATAAATACTAACAAAATATATAAAAAGGTTTGCATCGGCAACACTAATTAACACTTTATTGTTAATCTAAAGAAAATAATTATACACAATTGACCATAACTATATCTTTTGACAACGGTCCAACCTATGCATTTCAATTAGAAATAATGACCAATTCGTATACATTAATCAAATAAATTTAAAATGCCTTTAATATAACAGTATTAGTTTACTGTTGTCAAAAATGAAACTCTCAGACAAATAATCACCATATGAAAAAATATCAAACCAACTTCACCTACTTCACCTCCGTTTACTTCGACCTTCTCTCGTTACTATGTACATACAGAATGTGGACATGTCGGTCCAGTGACGTCATACGGAGATATAAGTAATATGTTACAATGTCCGCTACGAAAATGAGTTAGATATTCGACGGAATCGAGCCGTAACGATATTGAAATATTTAGCCGAACGCTCGCCGACCGCTCCGGTGGGCAAGTCATCCAGCTCTCTTATTATACATATTTATATCGCATGGCTTGACTGACTGGACATTCGACGTTGTAGATTATTGTGTAGGTAGGTTTACGGCTAAATAGACTCAAAGGTAAGGTTTGAAAATCGTAAATCGACTGTTACAAAATTATTCAACTCTATCCCAATCCCAACTATTAGCTACTTAAGCTATTTAATATAAAGATATGAAGTATCTCATAATATCATTTCATCTCAGGAAAAAAAATCTAAAGGCTTTAACAAATTCCGAAAAGTGAAACGCAAGCCACAACCATATTAAAAGGTCAAAGAGACTTACATTCGTTTAGTATATGTATTTTAATTAAAACTCAGAGGAAATTAGATACCATTACCATTAGATACCATTATATAAATCTACGTAAATAAACTTACATTCGTTTTAGAATTACATTATTACGATCAAACAAACGTTTTTTATTTAATGCATTTCAGTTGTTGCGGCTGTTGAAGTTTTTGTTTATAAATTATTAAACCGAAATAAATAAATACTAAATAAATAATTAAATACTATATATATACTATACTATATATATATAGTTTATAGTATTTTGACGACCTCCGTAGCCTCTTGGCTACGAGTTGTGAGGCGAGCGGGCCGCACTTTGTCGTCGCGCCATCTCTAAGGTTCCGGGTTCGATCCCCGGTTGGATCAATATGGGAAATGAACTTTTCTATATTGTCTCGGGTCTGGGTGTTGTCGTACCGTCGTTGTTTCTAATTTCTGTAACACCAGTGCTTTAACTACTTACCATAGAATTAGAGCAATGTATGTGATGTTGTCTAATATTTATTTATTATTTTATTATTTATCTCACAATACTCTCACCAACCTCATATATAACTATGCTCACCGAAGTCAAAGTTGCGGAAAGACGTTAAATAATAATAGCTTCCAATAGCAAGGAAAACCAACGTATATAAAAAAAATGTGATTGTAAGGTATTCCTTACAATCTCTTTTGATATAAGTTGGTTGATTTATACATACAGGAATATTATTTGGTAGTAAGGTAATCAAGATAGATGCGAATCTGTTGGCTACATTGATGCAGAGTACAAAGGCTAACTTGTAACGTCTGAGTAATCTCGAGTGTGTGAGGTCCTGGTGACAAAGTATTGTCTGCAAATCTATCTTCGGCAGATGCGAATTTAATATGCGATTTTTTGCCTCTATCTGTGCACTAAACATAGTGGGTTAAATTATATAAACCAAAACCTTCTTTATTTCGAGACCAGTTGTTTTTTCCCAAGAAAAGTATAAATCATCGGAGTTGAATAACAAAAAAATATGTACGCTAGTGTAGCGTGAAACAATGTAAAATAAATCCAGGTACAAATTGTCACTCATTATTAGGTTTGTATGAAAAGTACTTAAGAAATAATAAGAACTTATTTTAAAGTAATAAATATTTCCGGTAACCAAATTGTACCTTTTAAATGTACCTCCACATTACAAAAGACTACCAATCCAACCAGCCAACTAACAATCACTTCGGTGTTGTTGTGTTCCTGTGTTTAAAACAATATTACAATGCATTTTGCCCTGGATTTAAGTTTTCTTTTTCTTCACAGTTCACACTCGTGTATAGTATTCCTTAAACCAGAGTGGCAAATAAAATTACACCGCCAGTAATGCGCTCACGCCGCCACAGTACACGAGAGACAACGACTTGATCTAATTAACTACTTCAGTTTGCTTCGTCGCAAGATGTTCGACGATCTAGTAGTTATGACGGAATTCACAAATGTATACTAATGAATAAAATATCTTAAATATAAGTAGGCTAAGTTACTTCTTATTTTATCAACTATCTGACAGAGAAAGTCCCGTCAAAAGCGGTACAGCCGTTTTAGAAAGCTGGAACAGACAGAACTAAAAACCATTATTTTGGTATTTGAACCGTGAATTTATATGTATGAATATTAAAAAACTGACTATTTGTCATTCTAATTATGTAGGTATTTGATATATTTTTACTTATAAAAGTGTTATGATACTTCCAAGTGGAGTAATCGTACTTTCCATTATTTTACTATGCATGTGGCAGGATACGGCGCAATGTTGCTATGTGATAATTACTGCCGATCTCATTAAGGGGGCGCTGATTATACGTTATCTTTGAAGACGCGAGCCGAGTCGCGCGCCTAAGAGCCGACACGCCCTCTTCAAAGAAACGCAAAGGTTCTGCTACCAGGAACCTCTAATTTGTTTACAGTTCACGGCAAAACATACAAACTATATACTGTACTAATATACGTTGAAATGCGTATGTTTGTTTGTCTGTTACGGCAAAACGGCGCTAAAAGTTGAAGAAATGGAATGTGACATGAGCTACAATTTATCTCTGTGTAAGGCCTAAATTTCCTGAGAGGTTTTAAATAACAGCCACATAAAACTCTTCATTTCAATTAAATTTCAAATAATTTTTTTCAGGCCCATTTAATCTTAGTAGTAGAATGCTTAAAGCTATCTAAGCAATACAAAGTTGACAACCAATTTTTATTTCAAGCTAAAATGTTTTTTTTTGTGACGGCAGGACTGCTTGACGCACTGTACCGTCATTCACCCAAAAGAGGGGACAGCGTGTGTGGGTCCTTGCCACGCAAAAGGCAGGACTACTCACTAAAACCCCCGATAGGACCTCATCGAAACTTAGTCCAGGTTAGCCACGACACCGGTGCGCTGCACTTTGCTACCTGTGATTAGCAGGCTGTTAGTTCTAACTGCGTTCCATCCGCCGGTGCAGTCGGCACGCTGCGACGCTGTAATACGATTTGGCGGAGGGCGCCGCCTCGGAGATTACGACTGCACTGATTGACTTAACCGGCCTCCGTCTACGGCCTCGAGTCGAGCGTACTTGTGCCTCGTAATTGGTACATTAGGAACAGTTTAATAACTGATCAAAATGGCTCGATCTAGCAATAGGTACAGTCAGTTGCACCAAAATATTCGTAAATAAATATTGGACATCAAATGTATTGCTCTTATTCTCAATTTATGTACACTGCCGTACACATTTCTTGACATCTTTTTTGTTCTCTACCTTAAGTGTCTGGAAGAGATCGCTTCCTAGTGTTAACCTGTAAACGCATTTTCTGTAAAATTTCTGTGCAATATAGTATATCTATTTTATGGTACACTTATGTTACTGAAATAAGGATCAGCGACGGTATCACAACACCCAGACCCGAAACAATAAAGAAAGTTTATTGCCCATGTTGACGATACCGAAAATCGAACCTGTGACGTCAGAATAGCGCGACGCCAAATTCAGCCCGTTCGTGTGTCGGCTGCGATGGTTGGCAAATTTTGTTTATCTTGTTGTTTTGATATTTTTTTTTTCTTTGATTTCATACGCACTTTTTATGCAGATTTGTAGAGAATGCTCCTTGCACTAAGTCAACCTGTTCTACTTTTTTGTGCAATAAAGTTTCTAAATAAAAAAATCTTGTGTCATCTAGGACATAAGTAGCTAAAACACTTAAGTTAGTAAACCAAAAACCACATCTGGCACCACGTCAAGCAATATAGAAGAGTTAGTTTTCCGCATTGACTGGGAATTGAACCCAGGGCCTCACGAGATATGCCGCAACGATAAAGTCCTTACTAGTCTTTCAGCTATGGAGATCGTACACCAACATGACGCGAACAAAGTAGCGAGTAGGCGATAGCAAGCATTTAAAGGTGGAAGTTCGTTTTTCTGTATGTTTGTTACTCCTCAATGCAAATACTACTTACTTAATGGATTGAGATGTCATTTCGTAGCCAGACGGATAAGATACTAGGATAACATAGAAGATACTTGTTTAATGTTTTCTTGAAACATGGTAAACAAAGTCAAGGGAAGCGACTAGTTGACATTCATTTTGCAACGGTACATTTTGATACGTAAAGGGTTAACATAATAGAATATTAATAGACATAAGTACAGTCAGCATCATTAGTTTGTATCCACCTCAGTACCTTGTAACATTAAAGCTCGTAAGCAAATTGTACGTCATCGCGTCGGTTAACTTAAAGTGACAAGGTACTGAGTTGTATACAAACTAATGATGCTGACTGTACATACAAGGTACTCGCCTTTATGATTATGTTTTTGTTGGTGGTTCAAATAATTAAAAAAGGGGTTATATTTAATCAAGCATCAAAAATATACTAATTTAACCTAAATAATAGGTTAGTTTAATGTGTGAGCCACTTGAACATGGACGACTGGCTCAGTCAGTATTCATGTCGCCTATTATTTCCTTCCAGCTTGGACGAACACGGAAGGTGATCCACACACCCGCGCTCATTCGTGCATTCCTCATTCATAAAATCTAAGTCTGAATTCCAGACGTGATGGGTGCCACGTGCCACATTGTACTCCTCCTCCCCCCCCCCCTACGACCCCGCACCCCGCCTCTAAGTAAAATCTGTGTAATTAATAGCCCAGCGTTGGCTGAGCTGCCGGGAATTTTAGTTTTTAGGGTCCCGCCCGCGTGGAATAAAAACACTACGTTTGGCAAATTACTAACTCGTGCCAAATGTGAAAAAACTTAGCAAAATGAGGATATTATTTTAATGTTAGTTTGTTAAATTTGCTGGATATCAAGCACAAACTTTAACTGTTTTATCTTAAAAGGGGTGTGATTTTGATGAATGCAACTATTAATTAAATAGCCCATATTTGTACATAAGCTATTTTAGTATAAAAGACACGACATTTTCAAGAGCCGGTATATTTTTCATGACTTGTATTCAATTGTCTTCCAAACTATGATAAGTCGTTCTTGGTATAAAATTCGTAGTGTGCTTGCTTGCAAAAAATAAGTACATCCTTACTTTGATATAAGTAAGAATGTTTTTATTTTTCATACTATATTAAAGTATAACTGGTTGTCTGGAAGAGATCGCTTTTTAGCGATAAGGCTGGTCTGGAAAATCTATTACAGTTTATATTTCAACAATATTGTACATGTATGTATATGTATCTAACAGGTGCACTTATTGCAAGGAGCATTTTTTACAAGTAAACCCTTGGGTCATGCAGATAATTTGTTGTTGCTTACTTACTACTTGTGGCATACAATGGGGCAAAATCGCACATTGCCCCGATTTCAAGGGAATTCGGAAATGTTATGTCCAATATATTTCCCCGGAACCGGCACGTTGCGTCACTCCGCTAGGTGAACCGGTTTTTTGCGTCAGATACACAATTCCAGATGAAAGGATTATCTCGAATGGTTAATTCCGACGTTTACAAAGTCTGTTAGCACAAGCGTCGCCGCTCCCAGAGAGTTAGTACAGAGGTTACAGCGCACTTGTCTCAAAGATCGCTCGATACGATTGCTTCGACAGATTCGTTTTATCGTTTGAATACAACTAATTAGTCAGGTGTGATTATATTTAAGAATATTTACGTCACATCCACGTTTAGCTCATTTGTAATAATATTTCATTAAAATGCCTGGTCTGGATGCCTATACGAGGCTATGTGTGAGACGAGAAAAGTATTTAAAGCGAAATTAAAAACATGCCAGGAAAATGAGGATCAAATAAAAATGGACATATTGGCCACCCAGTGCCAATCCAAAAACTTTTCTAAATTCTGGAAACAGACTAAAAGATTGAACCCTAAGCCGGCCGTTTCCGTAAGCGTGGAAGGGATCTGTGAACCGACGGAGATAGCAAACCTCTTTATGGATCATTTTAAAGTAAAATCTGTATTACAACGAAGAGCAGAGAGAGTGAACGATGGTGGGGCGGTCGTGACTGGTGATCCAATAAATATGTCCGTTAAAGATGTTAAGTTGTTTTTAAAGCATCTGACTAGAGGTAAATCACCAGGACACGACGGTCTCAGTGTTGAACACCTTAATAATGCAGGGCCGCATCTCCCAAGGGTCCTGTCAATGTTGTATACCTTTTGCATTAGGCATTCATATTTACCTGTAAATTTGATAAGAACTATTGTTGTTCCTATTGTTAAAAATAAAACTGGGGATACGTCTGTTAAGGACAATTACAGACCCATATCCTTAGCTACAGTATTAGCAAAAGTGTTTGACGGTTTGCTTGAGAGACAACTTAGTAATTACATACAACTCAGCGATGCTCAATTTGGCTTTCGATCGGGCTTGTCGACTGAAAGTGCTATATTGTCGTTGAAGCACACAGTGAAATACTACACCCAGAGGCAAACTCCAGTGTATGCTGCGTTTCTGGATCTCTCCAAGGCTTTTGACCTGGTTAATTATGATATACTATGGGCAAAACTACGTGAGGTAGCTGTTCCAGCCGAAATAATTACTACCTTAAAATATTGGTATGGTCATCAAGTTAACCAGGTCAGGTGGGCTGGAGCGCTATCCGCCGAATATATATTGGATTGCGGGGTTAGACAGGGGGGCTTGTCGTCGCCATTGTTATTCAGCCTTTACGTGGACGGGCTCATTGGTGCACTCAGCGACACCAGGATAGGCTGTTCTATTGATGGACATATGGTCAATAGTATAAGTTATGCTGATGACATGGTGTTGCTGAGTCCATCGGTGAGTGCGTTGCGCAGACTGCTGGCAATATGCGAGACATATGCAGCTGAGCATGGGCTCCTCTACAACACGAAAAAGAGTGAGTTGCTAGTGTTTCGTGTCAATAGCAAGAAACCCTCAGTAGTGCCTCCAGTAAGGCTCCTTGGTATGCCATTAAGTAGGGTGTCCCAATTTAAATACTTGGGGCACATTGTTAATGAAGATCTCACAGACAATTGTGATATGGAGAGAGAGCGGAGGGCATTGGCGGTCCGATGCAACATGGTTGCTCGCAGGTTTGCTAGATGTTCCAGAGACGTTAAGATCACCCTTTTTAAGGCGTACTGTCAAACCTTCTATACCTGCAGCCTGTGGTGTGACTATACGCAGAAGACCTACAATGCACTCCGCGTGCAATATAATAATGCATTCAGGATGCTGATGGGTCTTCCTAGATTCTGCAGCGCTTCAAGTATGTTCGCGGAAGCTGGTGTCGACGGTTTTCGCGCCATCATTAGGAAGCGCATTGCGTCAATGAAGTGCAGATTACGGGAGAACTCAAATGGCATCCTGGGTGTCATTAAAGACAAACTTGATTGTCCCATAATTATGCATTGGATGCGTATGCATGTGGGTGGGACGACGAAGTTTTTAAATTAAATAAGCATAAATAAATAAATACTAACATAGTTTTTAAGAACCCTACTAACCACTTTGTATGGATTTTAATCTGAAATAAACGTTATTATTATTATTATTATTATTAAAAAAATAAATCAGTAGGCAAGCAGTCCTGTCATCCATTACGTGTTTCATAGATAATTGAAACATTCGCACATTTTAAAACACCATTATATTGATAGTTAATGTTAAACATTTCATATTAGAAACAGAAAAAAATTATCTCCCCTTGCGGTGCGGGAATTGAACCCACGACCTTCACGTATCGCGCGTGCTGCTCTTACCAACTGAGCTAACCGCAACAGGCTAACGGTTAATACAGCAGAAAAATTTCATCGCCTACAATAACTTGCGGTTAGCTCAGTTGGTAAGAGCAGCACGCGCGATACGTGAAGGTCGTCGGTTCAATTCCCGCACCGCAAGGGGAGATAAAATTTTTCTGTTTCTAATATTTAAAGTTCGCTAGTACGGCGTATAGTACTATAAAAATAATAAAATCGATTAAACATTTCAATAATACTGTGCATCGGTTTTACAAAACTACATTCTATGAACACCTTAGCGTTTTTTATCTACACTAATATTATAAAGAGGAAAGATTTGTACCTATTTTTGTATGTTTGTAATGAATAGGCGCAAAAAGTACTGGGCCGATTTAAAAAATTCTTTCACCAATAGAATGCTACATTCTTCCAATTTGACATAGGCTACAAAATTAGGGATCCTTGGTAAAATTTGGAAAATTTCAACAGAAAAGCGGGAAAAAATCTCTAAGGCGAAACGCCGGGACCGCTATACTTTATAAAGCTATACTACAATTTACTGTAGCATTATATAGATGGCGTGTGGATCGTCAATCAAATGTTCAGGTAAAATATGTAGTAACACGTGAATATACATTTTAATTTCGGAATTTTAGTAACTAGTTTCCGTTTCTGAAATAACAACGTCGTTTGTAAACGGCGGAATCATATAAAATGCTTGTGACATATACCAATAACAATAGAACGGATTGGCGTTTTTTGGAGTTGGGGCCAACATTGGGTTTGCTGAGTCAGCGTAGTAAGTATAAAGTTTCACAATAACACCTCGATGGTCTAGTCACCTAAGTACCACATTTTGGGGTCTTACGTTCGATCCTCGATTAGTCAGTATCGGTTCTTGTAACGATGACCTGGGTTCAGTCATTGAGTGAGACAATCAACTTTAGGACAATATTTTATTTTTCTATTTGTTTACAATTATTGTTTCCTCTTGACTTCAAGTTGAACTGTGGTACGGTCAGCATCTTTTATTTATAAACAACATAAACAAAAAATATTTTGTCCATAAACAAGATTTTATCAAATTAAGTTAACTGAGTATCTCACTACCATTTAATTTGACGGGTTTAATGTGACAAGGTACTGGACAATCTGTGCATACAAGCTAATGACACTGTCCATACGCTTTTGAATGTATTTATTTTATTATTTTACATATACCACAGAAACCCAAAAGAAAATACTCCTTTATGATTTGTGGTCACCGATATTAAGTTTCAACGTGTGGTGACAATAGCGTCGGTGATTAGCGTTGCGCGACGTGACGTCACACGTGCGCGAGACACTGCCCGCGCCATATGACGTCATGAGGCACTAATATCTGGCCATCAATGATTAAGCAATCAGATGGCAGGAGCTTACACATTTAAAAAAGCATCCTATGCTCCTTAGCAATATGAATCAGATTGTCAAGTGGTATGTGTGGTATACATACAATATACAACGAAGTTATCTAACTAAAAATGCCTATTTTAACTTTTTTATATTTAATTGCTTGCTTCAGAAAATCTGATTTGCTACACTTTTCATAGACCGTTCGTACTTTGAGATCCCGCGGCGAAGTCCAAAAACCAACGCTGAAATAAAATAAACAAGGGTCGAGCCAATGACCCGCTCATCTAACTAAGGTTAAATTGAGTTTCGACCTCAAATTGGAACATTATGCTTTTCAGACCCTCAACATGCATACAGCCATCCACTTTAGCCTGTATTTCACGTCACTAAGGTCTAGTTTCCCCTGTGAGGGCAGCAGGCTCGCCTAATGCGCGTTAGTTTGGTGCCGATCCGTTATCCGCGAACTGTCGCAAACAACAATTAAGCCGCTAGGTGGCGCTGGGTGTAATCACACGATTTGCATATGGCCACGTGTTTAGTCGTAGGGCTGCTCCAAGGTGGTCACCGTATTATAGTAAAGAACTAAGCTTACTAATTTTGAGAAAAAAGTATTGAGATAACCTTACTAATCATATGAATATTTTTATGAGAGTCATTCATTAGCATCTTATGTGTTTGCGCGTCTGTATCTATTTTTCCTCTGCCTAAAAACGTATTAGGAGAGATTGCTTTGTAACGACAAGACCGCCTAAATTATATTATTACTTGTTTGTAAAACCAATTTCTGTATTTTTTTACGCAATAAAGTATATCTATATCTATGTCTAAGTGTAGTATCTAATCTGCCCAGATACCAAATTTCATCTAAATTCATTCAGTATTTTTACGTGAAAGAGTATAGATAACCTTATATACAGACTAGCGGTCCCGGCGAACTTCGTTTCGCCTTAGAGAATTTTTCCCGCTTTTCTGTTGAAATTTTTCAAATTTTACCAAGGATCCCTAATTTTGTAGCCTAGGTATGTCAAATTGGAAGAATGTAGCATTCTATTGGTGAAAGAATTTTTTAAACCGGCCCAGTACTTTTTGAGCCTATTCATTACAAACATACAAAAATAGGTACAAATATTTCCTCTTTATAATATTATGTAGTAGCATCATGATCTCCGTTCATCCAAGCTTATCCGTTTTTTATGCAGGGTTTTGTGCAGGACTACCACCACTAATTCTCGATGAGTGTACAGTTCTCAGTTATTTATTTAATTATTATTATAAAACAATCAAACCCTTTTCTGGTGACCGGAATGCTGGCAACTACCTCGGCCAACACATTAGTCTCGCTATCCAAAGAGGTAACGTTGCCAGCATCCTGGGCACCCTTGATACCGGAGCGGACAACCCTTTGTAAATATTCTGTACATTTTCTTTTGATTATTTTTATTATTATAATTTTATTAATAAGTTAGTTTAAGAGTTTTTTGCTAATTGACGCTGCACTCAACATAATACAACATTTTCTCTAGATACGTATCTGTTAAGTATAAAGTACCAAACCCTTTTATATTACAAGAATGCCTCGCAAACCACTCTTAAGTGGTTGTTTTAAATCGCATTCATCAAAGACTTTATGCAAACAGTGAGATATAGCTACAAATATCTGCTGTCGAGGCGAGCGTGCCCGACTTTGGCGTCGCGTCATCTCTGAGGTTCCGGGTTCCGGGTTCGATAAGAGCTAACTTTTCTGTATTGTCTCGGGTCTGGGTGTTGTGGTACCGTCGCTGTTTCCGATTTCTGTAACACAAGTGCTCTAGCTACTTGCCGCAGAATCAGAGCAATGTATGTGATGTTGTCCAATATCCAATATCAGTCGTCCGTCAGTCGTTTTTAGCTTACGCCTCGTATTATTTATTACTATTCGTAACTAGAACAGATCGTATTTCAAATATTGGGACGAGGCATAATTCAAGATTTTTATAGAACCAAGCCGCATCTTACCATCGGAGTATCAGAAAGAATAGTTCAACACGCCCTTTTAATAAAACTGATTAGTCGCTTTGAGCGCCCGCCTATAATCTGGGTTGTTCTTGCAACTAGTAATCGAGAACTAATTAGAGCCGTAATTAAGAGACGATGCCGAGGCTCCAGGCGGTACAGTTAACAGCACATCAGGTGAACCCGGGCACTTCGATATTGATTCATATGCATACGATATAAGGGTGGTATGAAGCCTAAAGTGGATAGTCAGAGGTGCCTTTGACAACTGTACAAACAGATAGCAAGTATATTTAGTTTAGCCAAGAGTACTTGAGGGCTACAATACCTATCAATAGTTGAGATATAATTATAAAACTACATATTTTAGCTCTTTTTGTACTAATACTACTATGAATTCTCAATTAGAGAGCGGACGTGGTGCGTTCCAATATAAAATAGTTTTCAGTGACGTAATACATTTAATATTTGATAAATGGGAATAATACTGGGACGGTTTTGGTAGTAGAAAATTAAAATTGCCTAATTTCCTGTCAATCATCTTTTTTTCTTTTGTATTATTTTAAACAGTAAATTCAAAATGTGAAGCATAGCGCACAATACGCCTACAACGTTTTCATTCAGCACTTCAATGCACAGCACAATTTCTCAATCAATGTCAGAATTGGGCCTCGATGACGCATGTGAGTCATACAGTTAATTTAATTTACAAATACCTTTGCTTTATTATTATTATTATTTTTAATAATTGATTTAAAATTTTTATTTTACAATTGACAAACTAACTGTGTGTCTTAGTGCAAAATTAGTAATAAGTGTAGCTTTCATTTGTAAAAAAACTACTGAGTTTCTTGCCGGTATCTTCTCTTTAGTTATAGGTTCCGAACCGGAGGTAGCTTCATTTGCTTTATATAGAGACTATTCATAAGTATTACTAATGTAATCTATGTGAATAAAAAAATATTGACTTTGACTTTGACAGCGCCCTTGAGCAACCTCGTATCTAGGTGAGTAGGGCACAACCAGGCCCCTGCTTCAGAGCCACCAATGGAAGGGTCTCTTTACTTTAACTCATGTTTACCAGCCCTACCGCGAAGTTGTTTGTTTTCCCGCAAATTGTGCGTGGCGCCCTAATCAACACCTGCCGGAACCGCCGCGAGGATCCATATTTAAGTGAGCGGAGCGAGCTGAGCGAGCGCCCGCGGTCACTCCGCTTCGCTCATCTCGGTACGCGCCCGTTACTTATTAACAAGAGGTCAGCTTTGATCAAGGCGCACACGGAAATTAAATTATTTATTGAAAAATTAAGTTACGCGCTTCCTCGTTAAAATAAAAGAAAAACAAAGTTAACAAGTCGCATCATTACCAATTTTGCTGTTTAAGTATTTTATGTTTGAGATAATAATACATTTGTTGCATCTGACAAAGTATGAAACAATAAACTATTACAAAATAGTCGTTGGTGAATAATAAAAGTTTATGAGAGGTAGGGAGGGCATAGCGAATTATTGCTCGAACTGGAGCAGCTTGACTGGTAAAACACCTCCTCCTCACAGAAAACCCCAGTCAAATAACAATCACTGCGGTGTGTTGTGTTCTTGCGTGTGAGTAAAGGTTCCAGAGCTCTTGGGAGGTGCTATATTAGTAGCAGGGGTCAAGCCTTTAAGGCAAGGGCGATAAGTCCAGTAACAGTTTATTATGCTATACTTGTTACCCTTAAGCTAAGACCTCATTACCACTTAACATCAGGTGGGATGAGGTCAATGTGCAATATAAAAAAACTGTAGCGGCAGCATATATTTTGTACGGTAAGTTACAGCAGATGCATATTTACATTTAATTGATTAGTATATCATTAAGATTGTGACAACAAATAATACTTGCTACTTTTGCTTACACATCAAACTGGCCGTCTGACTGAAGATCAGGCAACCATGACGTGATTTTTCGAGACTGCACAATTTAAATTGTCCTTCCACTAGCGGATTGAACTACTATATTCTTGAGTTAACATATCGAGCGAAATGCGTAACAACAATTACCAAAGTTGTCTTGCGGCTAATCTAAGCTGATCCGAATTCCCCGATACTCGGCTACAAAGCGGTTGTTTTAAGCACTAATTGCGTCATTAGTTAGCGAGTGAGCCGCGAGCGCGGGCGCTCCGCTAGTGCGCCGAGGATCAGTCGCGGCTCTGACTCGCTCATTGTGTGCTTTATTCGCCTACATTTACTAGTTACTAAATACATGTGCGCTCGACAGCACGTCAAGGTAATCATTTGCAATTCAATAGTACTCGTAGTTCTTATGCCCGCTACATAACTGCGTTACAAAGTCAAAACTGTATAGTCTAAGTATGATACGTAGGTACATATTCTTACTTAAACAGACTCAAGAGAAAAAAAATGCCATAGAATATTTACTCGTAATAAGAGTACTCGTAGTAAGAACCCTAACAAAAACACCTGTAAGGGCACTTTTTCCTAGACCGCAAAGGCAACAGACTTCTTCGACAAACAGTTTGCCTACAATACAATTTTGTATTTCGCAAGAACACGCACAATTACCGCAGTTAGCAGCGACCCGACTGCGGTGCATTAAGGCCCAATACGAAGAGAATTAGCGAAACTTCATGTATTTCTGTTCACTACAACGATGACCTCAAGTAATTCTAAGCATTAAATCACTTTTTGTACGTTTATTCAGATATTTTACAAGGTCGCCGCCTTCTTGAAATTTTAAAATAAATGAATATATAAAAATTATACCGTTTTTAAAAAATGTTAAAAAATGATTTCTTCAAATTATTTTTCTTCCAAAACTCTGTAAATATATACTTAGAAAAAAATATTTTTACTAAAAAATGTTAGGATTGTGATTCCAAAGGTCGCCGCCTTCTTCATTTTTTATATAATCTATTAGTTATTAAAATAATTCATTTTAAACACAAACGCCTGATTAAATTGCACTGAATTGCATAATTCTTAGATATGAAAGTTTGCCGTTCAGGTGCTTCGATGTGTAGTGTTGACAGGTGACGGCAGTTAGTTGTCTGTTTTGAAAATAGTAAATAAATTGGTTTACACGCGTAGTCTTTACTATGTGAAATAATGTTAGGAAAAGAAATAAATATTACCTAAGGGCTAAAATAAAAAGAGTTTATTACAACAACGCAGCTCGAATTGCGAAAATTCCATTTTGAGATTATATTTTTTGTAAAATACTTTTTTGTTGGGAGGCTGCTTAGGCTGCATTTTTAGGGTTCCGTAGTCGACTAGGAACCCTTATAGTTTCGCCATGTCTGTCTATCTGTCTGTCCGTCCGAGGATAATCTCAGAAACCGTTTGCAATAGAAAGATGAAATTTGGTACAAATATGTATATTAATCACGTCAACAAAGTGCAAAAATAAAAAAAATAAAAAATTTTTTTTTAGGGTACCCGCTCTGCCGGTGATGTTGTGGTGGTTCTTAAGAATTTTCCCACAGCATTACCATTAAGGCGATGAGGTACCCCGGGGGGTTTTAGTGGGTAGGCCTATCCTTTTTAGGGCAGGAGAGTCCCACACACGCCGTCACCTCCCTCGGGTGACGGTACGGTGCGCCAAGCATTTCCCCCCGCACAAAAAAAAAGGGTACCCCCTCTACACGTAAATTGGAGTGTGTTTTTTTTTTTATTTCAATCCCAACATGTGATGTATCGTTGGATAGGTATTTAAAAATGAACAGGGGTTTACTAAGATCATTTTTTTATATTGTTAATATTTTGGGAAATAATCGCTGCAAAAGAAAATAAAATTGTGCCCCCCCCCCCCCTCTAACTTTTGAACCATAAGTCAAAAAGTATGAAAAAAATCTGGAATATAGAACTCCATAAAGGCTTTCTAGGAAAATTATTTTGAACCTGATGGGTTTAATCGTTTTTGAAATTTTTGAAAAAATATTTTTTTAACTAAAGTTGTAATTTAAGGATACTTAAGTATTGTGATGCTTTGAAAACTACGGAACCCTACACTGAGCGTGGACCGACACACTTTTGGCCGGTTTTACTTATTTACAATAGCCAAACTGATCATTTATACGTTTCTAGGCAAGTGAGAAACTCAAAAATGCAAATCGTCGACGCGCGTGCAATACCGCGTATGTAGCATTTGCCATAAAGATTAAATTTGTCTGTTATTTCATATTATTTCAATCCAAATTAGAACTTACGGGTAAATGTCATTACACGGTATTGCACAAATAATGTCATATATTGTCATAGGGGTATGATTGACTGCTTGGAATTGTCTAGTAAGAATTAACACACTCAGGACCTAACCCCCACTATGGAGAAAACAGAATGAAGTTTTTAATTTTTTATTTTTGCAATTTTTACAACGACATTTTGTAAGACTCACAAGAACAATAATTTCAAAGTACGTAAAGTTATTTTTCGTACGTAAGAGCTCTTGCCCAAAAATTTTTTTTTCGTTTTTTTCGTTTTAATGGCCTATGATACGCCTACACATTTTTTTTTTGTAAATTTTGGACTTTTATAGCACAAAATTCGTTTATTGTAGGTAAATTAAATACCTTCATATCACATGATTAACAAAACACGCGTCTATTGAACATAGCTGGGCACCGTTAATCAAATAGTTAACTTCGTTAATCGTTAATCCGTTAATAAAAAAGTTAGCTTCGTGAATCGTTAAAACGTTACATTTCTGAAGAATTAACGCAAGTTTACGTTAATCGTTAATCCGTTAAAATATAATCCAAATAGATGAATGAATGGTTATCGATTCTCACCAGGACCTGGAATCCGATTCCATGTCTTTGATTATCCGAGTCCATGGGGTTTGATCACTGCACTGCTCAGTACATTTTTTCAATTTACCTAATAGGTACTAGCTGTTACGACTACGTTCGCGTGGACTACAGGGTTTTCCATATATATGTCGCAGTCATCTGGTTGAAACAGCTATTTGATTGAATCACTAGCGTGTTTATTAAATGACGACATTTAATTGAATGACTAGGCCGAACGTTGAATGAATAAGACTCACTGAACGTCTAACAAGTTAGCGGATTGTAACATAGCCCTTTGAACATAGCGGACGTAATCAGTCAGGTGATTGTAATTTAGTTTATTTTTTTTCCACTGCGGCGTTAGTGCTCATCAAAACAAAGATGGCGTCAAACAGCTGGTACAGATATAATCGAATAGCACTGTGTTGATAATTTTTAGAGTGAAATTGAGATATAAAGTGATTTATTCGTAAAAAATATTTTTTTAGCCTAATTGTCTTAAGACTTAAAATTGTTAAAACATTAAAAATCTTATTAGGGTGTGTTATGTCATGTCTTCATTTTTTTTTATCTAAATTTAGTTATCTTTTAAGTGGTGAACTTATGGTCACCTTAATCAAACATTAAAAAGTCAGCTATGTCCCATTCAACGACTATGCTAAATGACGTTCAGTCAAGAAGTTGAACGTTATATTAAACAATTTGACGAGTTGTCCTTTAGTCATTCAATTAAACGTCGTCATTCAATGCACGCGCTAGTGATCCAATCAAATAGCTGATTAAACCAGATGACTGCGACATATATATATCTATTTTCATGTTCGCTGTTAGCCCTCCCCGTCTCCCCTAATATTCAAAACCAAAGTAGTCCATATTTAAGCCAAGTTTTGAGCTATGTTTTGAATGTTGAGTTTTGTGCCAAATTTCATATCCCTAATTTAAAAAGTAATTATTTTTCCATATTAACTTTTACGGGCGGTATTACCTCTTTCCCCCTCATTTTCAAAACAAAAAGTAGCCTATATCCGTTCTAGAGGTTCAACGGTTACCTACCCATACCAAAAATCATCAAAATCTGTTCAGTGGTTTAGGCGTCAAAGCCGGACAGACAAACAGACAGACTGAGTTACTTTCTCATTTATAATATTAGTCTAGATTTTAACTTGGTAAGTATAGTGATTTTTAATTAAAGGATTTGTTGTTTATCTCATAAACATTCTGCATTAATATAATAAAACTTTGAAAATGCATTACTTCCTATTTCATCTCTTTTTCTTTACTTTAAATGTTATTACATACTTTTTCCTTCTTTTCCATACACTTTTCCATAAATCTACAATTAATTAGAACATTTTATGGTTCTTTTATAGTTTAGGTAGCGAAATAAGTAACTTTTCTGGTTGATTTTTTCCACCTTGTCTCCGAAAAACCCAAATACTTTATGAAACCAAATTTTTTCAAAAATAAAATTTAGCCTATATTACTCTTGAATAATGTCGCTTTTGAATGGTGAAAGAATTTTTAAAAACGGTCCAGTAGTTTTTGAGCCTATTCATTACAAACAAACAAAGTTTTCATCTTTACAATATTAGTCTAGATTATCCACACGCAAATGATCACTGTCAGTAATTTATGGAGCGTTCGAGTATTACGTAACGTAATTTGGGGGGGGGGGGAGGGGGGACTATGTAAAACGTTATGAAGCGGTCCAATAAAAACTTAAGCCAAACCGTACGGTTTCCGGAGAACCCTTCCCGATCCGACATGTTGAAATCAAATTAACAAAATGAATCTATTCGCAGCTTTCTCACTCGCACTCGCTGCCATGCAGTGAATAGTAGGCATTGGATGAACGATTAACGGACTTCCTGATTATTAACGGAAGTTAATGAGTCCGTTAACGGTTTTTAAAGTTAACTTAAAAGTTAATCCATTACTGAAAATGTTAACTTCGTTAATTAACGATTAACGGATTAACGAGTTAATGCCCAGCTATACTATTGAATATATTTGTTTCTTTGAGTACACCAAAATAAACGTGTTAAATCAATCTGCCGCTTGTGTCTAACCTTTCCTCTGGGTAATAACTCCTTTAAAAAAAAAGACACGATTATTCGTGTAAAAATGGAAGCTACTTTTATTAGTTATGCTTCATTGCAGACCGCAAAAATTTTAATACAGCTATCCTAATATAGAATTATTATCTTTTACTAATCTGTAGAATAACCGTGCACCGTTTTACTACACTTGTTTATGCTTCATTTATAAATAAATAATAAATAAATAAATGCGCCAGACAATCACACCAATCACCTGGTCTCAAACTAAGGTTTTCCCTTGTAATATGAGTACCAGACGACGGATACTAACTGGGGGCGTCATCCCAGCACACCCAGACCCAAGTCAAATGCGAAAAGTTCGTTTTCCAAATTGACCTGACCGGGAATCGAACCCGGGACCTTACGCGCTTTGGGCGCCTACCTTAGCCACTGCGCCACCGAGGTCGTCAATACGAATAAACGTGCAGTGATACATTTCTGTTAACAAGTCACAAATTTTTCACTAGAATAATAAAATTATATGTTTTTTCTTGAATACTGAGAAAATCGATAGATTTATTTTCTTAAAAAATATATGAGCTGAAATATGTTTAACCTTTAATATAATTTATACATTAAATATATCTATTCATTACGTTATTAAAGTAATGTGATTTCAAACGTTTTTATGGTTTCCTGAAAAGTTGTAGTTTTTCGTTTGCACGTTTATTCGTTGGAGCCATCGATATGTTTGTATGTATGTAACGAATAAAGTACAAAATTGATAATCTATTGGTACTTACTAATATTACAAAGAAGTAAGATTTAATAAATTAATACGTACGCAATGCTGTCTCTATTGTATTAGTACTACATGGCATTCGCTCGTACTAGCACCGCACACTCGTGCTGCGCTAGCACGAGCTAATGCCAAATGCGTTCAATAGATGGCGCGCGGTTCGCCGCGAAACGGGTAATGTCAATTGCTTCGTATTGGGCCTTAAGGGCCACAGTTGACACGCTACTTTTACTCGGACTTCCGCGATTTTGCCACTGTTTAAATCAGTTTAGATGCTACGTCGCATTTTGCAATATATTGCTGTATTAAAAGCGCTTTTTCGCGACATCGTGCGTTCGAACGTGATATTTAATGTAATGAGTGCGAAGTTAAGGTGCTGTATCGTGTTTCTTATAAATAAAATGCCGCGCTTGGCTTTTGTAAATTTACTGTGAAAACAGTATGCTTATGGATAATCCGCGAACACACAAAAAAAAATATAAAAAAAATAATTAAAAGCAGCTGCCTGCGACTTCATGGCCGGTAGTAATTGCCTGACCTGGCCAGACCTGGATCCCACCATTCCATGTTCTTACCCCAAAGGGGTGTCGATTTGTACTTTCTTATTAGTACACCTCCACATCATCAACAGACTTCACATTTTAAATGTCAAGTCTCTTGCTTCATAAGACTTTCAAACTAATGGGGCTGACATATCCCTGTGGATAAAAGGCCCAAATTGAACGAAGAATAAAAAAAAAGACTTTCAAACAAATTTTAAAGCGCCGTTTAAGCCCCCTTTAAAATTGTAGATGTTTGTTTATAGTGTCAGATATTTTGCGATTGGCCATTCAAGTCAGTCAGTGAGCAGTATATTCCACATCTACGGTAGGCTTAAAAACCTCCTTCTATTTTAGAAGTTGTAAATAGCAAGTCTGCCGTGGCCCTTAAATAGTAGCTTCGCGACTGGCTCGTTAAAATATTAAAAAGTAATGGCGTCGGCGGCGACAATGTCTGCTTGCTCCCAGCCTCGCTTTAATCATTTTAAGAGAATCTTTGCCGCGGTAAGTAGAGTGGAACTACTGAGATTCTGTTTTACGTCAGTGTTTTACAACGAATCAAATAACTAGGTACTACTTTTAGTTGCCTTATTCACATAGTACATCAACAGCTAGCAGTTGCCCGCGACTTTAGAGCTAAAAAGGTAACAACATAAAGTTGTTATCTTTTAATTTTTTTATTCAGCTTTACTCGTTCTTTAATTTTGAAAGGGCGCGGTGGTATTTGGTCTCTTAATTTACATAGGGATAGGATATTTTGGCTGTGTAAAGGAAGTTTTGATCTACTAGCTATGTTATTCTAGTATCTAATGCCCGGTTCCAATGTTGAAAAACGAATCGTTCTCGTTACTGATAGTAATAAGTTGTACGAGGCGTAAGTCAAAAACGACCGAATGACGACTGATGACAGCTGATATGGAAAGTAAAACTGAAATTAGAATAACAACTCGTAGAAAAACGGATTTTGTTTTTTTTTATTGCACTTCAAGATTGACCTCATCCCACCTGATGTTAAGTGGTAATGAGGGCCTAGCACAGCATAATAAATATGTTACTGGACTTGTGGCCCTTACCTTGAAGGCTTGACTCTTGCTACTAACGTAGCACCCCCCAGGAGCTCTGTAAAACTTACTCACACGCAGAAACACAACAACACAGAAGTGAATATTATTTGGCTGCGGTCTTCTGTAAGGATGAAGATGATAAGAAGGTAAGATACTCATTTTTGACACATTACGAATCGTAAAATATTGGAACGGGGCATAAGCTATCAAATTTCACTAATATTCAATCAAATGTTTTGGCGACAAAGATTTGACAGCTTTAAATTTTGTCAGTGTCTAAATATTAGGAAGCTTAAGATTATAATTATTTAAATCGTAGGTTCTATATTAACTTGAAAATGAACTAAACACACTACATAATGAAACAAGTACTCCTATTTCAATTATTCGATTAATAACGACAAACATATTATGATTTAAAAATATAAGAACAAGTTTATTGAAAGGCACTTGTACTGAAGCCTCAGTATCTTTAATTTTAATGTTCAAGTAACTAAAAGAATACTTCGTTTTGTTGATTTTCTTATTTTTTAGATTCAGACTGGATTTCATAGTGATTTATACTGGGAATTATTTTAAAAAGTCTCTGTCACTTTGAACAAGGAATATTCAACCAGCAAAGTATACACTTTATAATTTGCACACACATAACACAAGCATACTTTGTACAACATTTTGGTTCCAATAAAAGTTGATTAAGAATACAAATGGTGTGATTAAAATTCTGAGTAACAGAATAAACGATCAAATGAAATCGCTCCTGTCAATCAGTAAACGGTAGATGGGGCAATCATTTTTCATAATTTACGTTTGTATGTGAAAATTCGAGTAAGTGATCAAAGCAGTTTTATATTTAGATTAGATATCACAACGTAGGTATATTGTTTCTAGGCCGCTGTGGGATACCAAATTGGAGTGGAACGTAGCAGATAATATAATAAATCCAAAAGGAATTAAAACTTAATTAAATGAACAAAGTGTATGTCGAAAATTGTGCATTGTGCTAATTAATTTTGCGTACTTGCTTGTTTCTGTATGTTCAAGTAAAGAATAGGTACACAAAAAAATGTCCGCAATGCCCTCGCATGTATAAAACTTCCGCGGGCCCGCGCGAGTCCGAATAAAATTTCATTTCAGAAGTTGTGTCGAACCGGTGATACATCACGCTGGTGTCGGAGGGGGAGGGGGTAGGTGGTGAGGTCTCACAGGTGCCATCCGTCAGAGGTTAATTACGCTTTTTTTGCGCTCACGCTCGACGGCGAGTTTAAAATGAGCCTTGTTGTGAGGCTAATTAATGTGTGAGGGAATGAGGAGGACCGTCAGGAGCCAGCTCCCGAGATGGTGATGCGACGGGTAGCTCCACTTATGACTGTTCTTCTTGGACAAATTATTGCAATTAAGAATGGAAACATATATAACCGTTCTTTGGCCCAATTTTGAAGTAAAAAGTCTAGTACAAATAAAATCACAATAAGTATTATTCAAGCTGTTCCTTCAAGAGGGTTATAACATACAGCTGTATTAGCATTGTGCCATCAACGTTACAGCCCCCGGCTCCCCGCTCACTATAGAGCGGGACAGTCCCATACTCGCGCTGAGGCAGCGGCACATTGCACAAAATGCATTCCCCCTCCTCCTTCAAAAGAGGGGTTGTGGAATTTAAATAAAATATTAGAGTAACTGCAGAGCTACAGTGTTACATCAAGTCATCATTACAAAAATTTATATTGGTTTAATCAGACGCTAGCCAAATGCAAATAACAAACCCGATACAAAGTCAAAGTCAAATATTTCTTAATTAATGTAAGTTACTTTTGAATTGTCATTGAATAAAGCAAAATGATTTAATCGCCAGATCAGAACCTGTATAGTTAGGTATACCAAGAGGACACCCGTTAGAAACTCAGCATATTAGTTACAGTGGCAGTTTCTAATTTATTGCTATTTGTGGATATAATCGATAGGGTTTGCGACAGTACAATAAATAGCCACACTTTAATTATTTTTGATGCTATACCCACTGGCCAATAGTATTACAGGAGCTCATCGTGCAGTTTAAAATTCTTTTGATAAGTAATAGCAGTCCACCGATTAAAAATGTAAGGTCTTCATCAGCAATTTTGTAGTCGACGTCAGCATTTTTGCCACCGACGTGGGCCCTAAGTTGGCAGAGGGCCAGCGAGTAGTGAGGATGTGAGGCACCGGCGCGGCCCCGGCGGACCAGAGCCGCTGAAATATGCTTTCTAATTATTGGCCGCTAATTAATTCGCTAGCCCTGGGCGTTGGCTGCGACCGACTTCTTTATTTTCCTCGTAAATGCTTCCAAACTTAATTCGTTTTTATTCCGAATTACTTAGGTTAGTGAGGTTGTTGCCACCGACAGTATCCATGCGGTACTTCAGGATCTTTCTTATTCTATTATTTTATATAATCGGTCCCGCTTACAAAACGTTCAGCTTTTGCTTAAAGAAAAATATGCACATACCTACATATGTACATTCAAATTTTCACGATTAATATTAGTGATTTAAATTAGCCAAGTAAAGGTAATCAGTTAAAAGTTTAATCGCATCTTATTATCAGAAAATTCATTTTGATCGCAGGTTATACATACAGTTTAGAATAAACAGAAAACATAGAAGTCAATATATTCTTTTTAGCGCTGAATTTGTTATATTTATTCAAAATCTTTATTGCTCAAAATGTACAACAGGTGGACTTAGATGGACTAGGAGCATTTTCTAACAGTAAAACCAGCAGAGAATTGGTTTATTTGTGCAGTAATAGTAAGAATGTGTATATGGATTAAAAAAAGATAACAATATTGACAACAATAAACTAAATACCAGAAATGTTATGGAATGACGACAGCGCACCGATAAACGCAGCTAAGGAGGTCCCCCAAAAGATGGACAGACGAATTTGGTACGATGCTGGTAGGGAGGCGATGGATACAGGTGACGCAAAGCCGAGAATGTTGGTAGTCTTGGGCGAGGTTTGTATTCAGCAGTGAATACCTTGGTTAAAATGATAATGACCGCTCTAGTCAGCAAAACCTGTTATGGGTATTTCTGTCTATCTCTTTCTGTGTAACAAGTAGTTCTTCTTTTCGGACGTCATGATCTCTTTAAGAAGATCTTGATCATAACATCTTTAACAAAAGTCTGCCATTTGTTGCACTTTTGCGTACATGACAAGACAAATATAAATATATTGGAATGGATTATCTTCTTCTTATATTTGAGCTCACCTAATTAGGGTAGTCTATCGTGCCGACCTACGACATTACCTACAATTCGACACAAATACAGGGTCAGCAGAATTGGCATAGTCAATAACGCTCCATACGTAATGCATGATTAGCCAATTAATAAGTCGATCCTACATCGCGATGTGAAAGTTATCGTCGCCACAAACTATATATATCAGTCATCTGGTTTAATCAGCTATTTGATTGGATCACTAGCGCGTTCATTAAATGACGACGTTTAATTGAATGACTAAAGGACAACTCGTCAAATTGTTTAATATAACGTTCAACTTCTTGACTGAACGTCATTTAGCATAGTCGTTGAATGGGATATAGCCGACAGACATGACATAACACACCTTAATAAGATTTTTTAATATGTTTTAACAATTTTAAGTCTTATGACAATTAGGCGAAAAAAATATTATTTTACGAATAAGTCACTTTATATCTCAATTTCACTCTAAAAATTATCAACACAGTGCTATTCGATTATATCTGTACCAGCTGTTCGACGCCATCTTTGTTTTAATGAGCACTAACGCCGCAGTGAAAAAAAAATGAACTAAATTACAATCACCTGACTGATTACGTCCGCTATGTTCAAAGGGCTATGTTACAATCCGCTAACTTGTTGGACGTTCAGTGAGTCTTATTCATTCAACGTTCGGCCTAGTCATTCAATTAAACGTCGTCATTTAATAAACACGCTAGTGATTCAATCAAATAGCTGTTTCAACCAGATGACTGCGACATATATAACAAACCAAGGTTGGTAGTTGGACTTGATCCTCGAGCAGATAACACATAGCTAGGCGGAAGTACATTCATTTCTAGTAAACGAACATACGTTCCTTGCATATATCAAGAAGATACGGCAAAATACACAATACAAGAAATGTTGGGTTAACTACGTAAATGTACAGTCCCATAAGTAAACCATTGTGTGAGTATTTTAAACACGGTCCATTGTTAACCAGCGGAAGCGCGTCCAGAGCGGAGGCGTCGGCGGGCGCCGCCCTTCCGCCCAGGGCTGCCGCCGCGACCTTCGCTGGACCTTTTTGTGTGTAACTAATTTAGGGGCTTTTATCCACATAACTATACCTGTTCCAATGTATCTTCTCGCATATTTATAGTCAAAAACACGTCAGAATTTACATTTAGAATTTGTACATCTTTATGTCGATTTATTTATTTAAACAACTTTATTGCAAAAACAAGTATAAAAGGCGGACTTAATACTAGGAGCATTCTCTGCCAGTCACGGTTGGGTCATGCAGATTATTCGTTTATGGGTGCGGTAACAGTGAAAATGTGAGTATAGATTACAACAAAAAGAATATTATTAAATAGTAATAAATTAAATACAAGAATAGGGTATTCATACAAAGGTACATGATAAAAAAGTAAATTATATATATATCTAAAATTAGCAAACGATCGCGTAAAAAGTACGAGTAATATAGAAATGCTGAAGAAGTGTTTACCTTGAAGTGGTGTTCGATCATGTTTTACAAGCAGTATGCTAGTAATAAAAGGAAATAGCAATTACATCACTATTCGATTATTTTTTTAAGCTTTTACGAGTAAGTACTCCTTTTCGATTTTTGTTTATTTTTACAGTTTTACGCCGCACTAGCGAACTTTAAATAGTTTAAAGAACAAGAAAAATTTTATCTTTTTTTGAGGTGCGGGAATCGAATCCACGACTTACCAAAGGCTAACGAGTTGATACATGATATGAGATACCCATGCAATTAAAATTTTCATCGCCTACGATAACTTACGGTTAGTTCAGTTGGAAGAGCACCACGATATCATGAAGGTCGTGGCAAGGGGAAATGAAATTTTTCTGTTTCTTTAAAGTATTTAAGCACTTTTTTCTCAAATCTGAGATAGGTTTTGTCGGACGCTTATCAAAAGTTTAAAAGGGAACTTGGGTACTTTTAATTCTATTATCCGGCTTTCAGCGCAAAATATCAGATGTATTCAAGCGTTTAATCTAATTTTTCAATCCAAAGATTGGCAGCCCTATTTCCCGCGGATCAGCGCTAAAAGGCCGGAATCGCGTTACATCTGCCTGCAGCACGAACCTTATCGACTTACTCGCGGGCCGTGAGTGTTTTATTACAAGCTCTCGCAGCCTCCCGGCGCGGGAAACTCGATACCTGGCAGCTCTAGAGATCGTCACAATTGGTGCGACAAAAAATAATTGTAACCCATCAGTGACTTCGCTGCCACCAAATTTACAAAACGGCAGTAACGTTGCCTCTTTACGGGACTACCGAATAAAGGAGAGTAACGTTTTTCGAGAGTATGTATGATTTGACACGCCCTACAGCCTAAACAACTTGATGGATTCCAACATGTAGGGAATCATTTATTCTATTGTTATAGTGTATATGCGAACGTCAATTAAAAAAAATCAAAATGGCGGAATGTTATTGCCGAAATGACCTTGAAAATATTTATTGGGACCCCCTACAGCCTGCTCAGTTGGACCGATTTTGATTCTGATATAAGAGATGTTACTAATTGATCGACATTGTGAAAGTGACATTTCTTCCATATCAACTTAGATGGTTGGTGCCAAAATGAACAGCTGATGGATTTTAACATTTGATTCATCGGGATTTCTTAACTATCAACTTTGCAGTAAATTACGCAAAGTCTAATAACAGACAATAATATCGCTCGTGTCTGCATTCGTACAATTTTAATAATATCCCAAACTTTTCAATCCCAAATATGTTAGCATCTGCTAATGCGATGTGGACGCCAAACGCCGATGCCGGCGCGCTCGGGTGCTAACGACGGGTTTAGTGCCGCGGGTATAAGGGGATCAGTGAGACAACCCTGGAAAAATACAAAAATCCATAGCCTACTTCGTGCACTAGACTAAAGCATAAATGATTAACTTGAGGAATATTGCAATTTGCATTTCAATTGGTGAATATATTAGTCTATCAATATTCTTGCCGGTTTTAACTTTTTTTTTGTATTGCACTTTGATAAATTGATTTCATCCCTCCTGATGTCAAGTGGTAATAAGGTCCTAGCTTTACCTTCAAAGGCATGACCCCTGCTACTAAAGTAGCACACCCCAGGAGCTCCGGAAACCTTACTCACACGCAGGAACACAACAACACGGAGGACAGGTTAAACATTTCAAAGATCGCCGGCTTCTGAAAAAAAACAGACAATATTTGAGGTGTTTATAATATATATTTTTCGTCTTTACTGAGCAAAATAAGAAAACTGTTTACCATTCGAAACTAAAATAATTTTGGATCCGGCAAATATAGGTTGGCGCGCGGCCAGCCGCGAGCCGCCGCCCTCCACCGAGTGCGCGCGGCCCTCACTGGCATACGATACACTATGACTACTACCGCTGAACCCACTAACTGGGTCTCGGGCTGACAACGAGATAGCCATATCACTGAGGAGCTATATGACGTGATACTATTTTAATGATGAACAGTTTGATCAAAAAAACAAATGCAACGCAATCCCATATCACTGTTGATACATTTAATTGGAATGCATGTACTTGAAAGTATACATAATATAAAACATGTATTTATGACAACATGTCATCTAGATATATAAAAGAAGAAACTGACTGACTGGCTGACTGACATATCAACGCAGAGCCTAAACGGCTAAACGTAGGCACTTGAAATTTGGAAGGAACGTAGCTTAGGTACTGTAAAGATGCACTAAGAAAGGAATTCCCGAAATTCCCAAGGAAATTCCACGGGAACGGGAATAGGCCGGGAAATGAAAAAATCTAAACCTCGTAAAATAGATGTTTTCAATAGTCTCCACCGAGCGTATTTTCCTAAATTTATATCAAACCAAATTATCATAAACTAATAGTCTAAAAATTAATTACAATTCATTATTCAACTGAGCTACTTATGGGTACTATAACCTCATTTAAAAATAATATAATTCACACAAAGATCTCTCTTTTATAACACGCCACGCGGACGGAGTCGCGGCCAAAAACTATTATTATAAATAAAGCTATTTAACAAATAATGAATAATCTCTAATAAAATAATGTTAGATTAAAGTACGTACAGTACACCAGCTAGTACATTATAAATTGTAATAATACATGAAAAAGTAAATACATAATATGTACATTTATAAGGGCAATTTATTAATGTATACGCTACCCCATACCTATGTACAGATAAAGAATAATATATGCACAATCAAGGGCTCATTACAAAAAAAAATATTGAAATGTCTTTCTCTGATATTATTTTTAGGAAAAGCTCATTTCCACATCTTATAAGGCAATATAAAATAACTTCTCGGAAGTGGAACCTCGGGAAGGGCCGCATTATGATAAAATTGCTTTTGCAGATATTTAATTACCGCTGTTCTTTATAACAATGTTTTCATTTGACGCACGTTTACTTGATTAAAAGTAGAAATACTTGCTTTTTTAATGATTTTAAACTGTGTAATTAATTTTCAAAATTTTTTATTCATAATTTGTCCGACTTGACTGCTTACACAATCATGTGCAATATACAAGGTGCTTATTTACCGACTAAAGTTATATAATAATAATAATAATAATAATAATCAGTTTATTGCTCAGACACATTAAAAAACAAATACAGAATGCAATTATTTAAAAGTAAAAAATTTGAGCAAAAGGCAATGGCTCAGCTTGTGCTGACGCAGGACAGAGATCCTGCGCAGCGCTGATTTTCAGCCATGCCTTCCTCTCGAGGTGGTAGGTGAGAGGCATGCGGGTATGAGGGCCACTAAAAGCTATTGTTATAATAATAGAGATGATAAAGCAAAAGAAACAAAAAGAAGAGAAAAAAAAAAAATCAAATGCAACTGCCAAAAAGAAATAAAAAAAAAAAGTGTATTGCGCGTGTGATTGTTCGTGTGTGTTTGTGTGTATGTGTGTGTGTGTGTGTGTGTGTGTGTGTGTGTGTGTGTGTGTATGTACGTGAGTGCCATCGATAGATTGTGTGGATTTTAGTCTACTTAGGCCGTACGTCTGTATCCCTCTAAAAGAAATCTTTCAGACTCAGGACCTTCCAGTGCTCCTTTCTAAGATCTTCCGCAGCCAGCTGCTTCTTTAGTAAGGCAGTTTTGAACTTATTTTTGAAGCATCCTATTGTCATCGGCTTTCTCATAGGGGGAGGTAAGTTATTCCAAATGCTGGCTGCGTAATATTTGAACGATCCTCGATAACGGGTGGATTTATGCTTAGGTACCTTTAACAAATTTTGTATTGCAGTGCGACGACTCCTGAGGCAATTATCATTAGCCCATTGGAGCTTTTCAAACAAGTACTCAGGTTTTTTGTTCCAAATTATCCTGTGGACTGTACTTGCATAATTGAGTTCTCTTCTGGCCTTCATGTTAAGAATACCTTTTCTATTTAGGTAAGGTGTTATATATTCTCTCTTTGGCACATTATAGCAAAATCGAATGCAAGCATTTTGTACTCGTTGGATGGCTTTCTCTGTGCGTGTGTTTAAATTAGGTCCTATAACGGGGCTACAATAATTGAAGGGAGACAGGACAAGTGAGTCCACCAATATAAGTCGCAGCTTTTCCTTCAGGTAAGGTCTAATTTTATAGAGGGTTTTCAGTTTGAAAAAAGCGTTTTTAATTTGCCTGTTCACATGTTGCTCATATTTTTGCGCGCTGTCCAGAATCAATCCTAGATTTCGTGCTGATTTAACTTTTTCCACAATGACACCATTAATTGAGATTTCCTCTTTGTATTTCTGTACTTTTTCCACTTGCTGTTTGGTGCCCAACAGCAACACTTGTGACTTAGAGGGGTTTAACACAAGGGAGTTTCTTTCAGACCAATCATACACACCACGCAGATCAGCATTTATTTTCTTGATTGCATCACTAGTATCTCCCGGCTTAAAAGAGTAATAAATTTGGGTGTCATCGGCGTACAAATGATACTTACAGGTGTCAATACTGTATGGAAGGTCCGCTGTGAAGATTGAAAATAATACTGGACTTAATATTGAGCCTTGAGGTACACCGCGAGTCAATGTTTTTGTGGATGAGCTCATCTTCTCGCCCCTGATCTTATATGTCACTACCGTTTGTTCTCTTTCTGTCAAAAAGGTTTCAAACCATTTGCACGTGTTGTATGAGAAACCATAGTGACTCATCTTTGCCAGGAGTAGTTGTGGGTGCAAGCAATCGAACGCTCTTGTGTAATCCAACAGTATCATGACGGTAGCCAGGCCCCTATCCGACGCCTCCGCTATATCATCAGTCACATGGAGTAAGGCTGTCTCTGTGCCGTGGCCACGACGGAAACCAGACTGAAACTTAGGGATAATATCATTGCTATCTAAATATGCGATTACTTGATTCAAAACCACCCTCTCCAGTACCTTAGATAATATAGGTAGCAATGAGATGGGACGCAGGTCTTTCAGTTGGTCTGCACAACCCTTTTTAGGAATAGGTCTTATGATTGCTTTTTTCCATTGATCTGGGAATGTGTGAGTTTCAATTGACCTGTTAACGATAGCAGTAATAATTGGAAGTGTTCTTTGCAGCGTTAGTTTTATCATTTTGTTGCATATGCCATCTTGCCCTGCAGAACTGGTCGTGATGCTGTTTATGATTTTCAAAACGTCAATTTCTGTGGTGGGTTTTAAATCAAAATTATGTTGTAGTCTAGGTTTCTTAATATCATTAGCCACATTATTCAGATTAATATCTTTACAAGGAGGCAAGGCCACAAAATGGTTATTTATTTTATTCGGATCATTTATGTGGTCTGGAATGCAGTTTGCGTGAGCATTGTTAAAAAGTGTAGTGTTTTTTATATTCTTCCACAGAATATTAGGTTTATTAATATTGTTGTTTATAAAAGTATTGAAATATGCTCTTTTCTCGTGTTTAATAGCGGCAGTCACGTAATTTTTAAGACTACAGTAATATTGCTTTGCAGAATCGGTTTTAATCTTGTGGAATCTCGTTAGTGATTTGTCTCTTAAGTCCATCATTAGTTTAATCGTGTCTGTTATCCATGGTTTGCTTTTATCTTTGATAATTATTCTTTTAATAGGGGCATGCAAATCAAAAAGTTTCACTATGTAGTTATTAAATGTTGTGATCATTTCTTCAACGCTGTCAATTTCCGTAACAGAGTTCCAGGGAATAGAATTAAGATCTACGTGGAAAAGGTCTGACTGGATAGTGTTGAATGCCCGTTTATATATCACTTGTTTTATATACTTTGGCTTCTTAATGTCAAAATCTACAATTATTGCTGCGTGATCACTTAGACAGCGATTATGTATTACTTTAACTTCTTTACAGAGGGTTGAGTCATCGACGAAGACTAAATCTATGGTTGTTTCCGTGTGATCTGTGATTCTGGTCGGTTCTTTCACCAGCTGTGCGAGGTTATGTTGTTCACAGAATGCCGCCAGTTCCTTCGCCTGTACGGCGTCTACTTGATCGACATTGATATTTAGGTCACCCATCAGGCAAATATAATCACATGTAGACATAATATTCACCGATTCACTAAGAGAATCTAAAGTTTCTCTAACACTAACACTTTCAGGTCTGTAAGCTGTACCAATCGCCATGGTGACTCCATGCAGTCTAACCTCCAGCCATAGTTGTTCCAGTGAAGATTGAGGGTGTTGTCGAACTTTGGTAATAATTTCTTTTCTAACGTAAAAGCCGACACCTCCGCCTTTTTGGTTCTTACGCGCTCTGTGAGTAAATTTATAGTGTGGAATGACTGGTGCGAGTGCTTCCTGTCCGTCCTGAATCCAGGTTTCATTTATAGCCAATATGTCAAATTGATGCTTTAGAACTGTAACTAAAAATTCATCCTGCCCAGTATTCAGCGATCTCACATTCAACAAGCCAAGTTTCAAACGCCCTTCTTTTCCTTTAGCCATTGCATCTAAAAATAAGTTTCAATATGATGAAAGTGGAAATAACACCAGCATAATAAAATAAGTGTGCTTTGTTATGACTTAGGTTGAATGTGTGATAAAGGCTGTGTGTTGGCTCGTTTATACTCATGCGTTGTGTGGATGACTGTACCAAAATTAATGCATAAATAATTTGTAGTTGAAAATAATGTGAGTGAATGTATGTGTAAGTATAGCGAATGTGTACAGACATATGATGGAAGTATTTAAATTTTAGTTTAATGTGGCAAGACTCATTGTCAAACAAGATATATAATATACGATAAATTTTACAGGAACGAGAATAACAGTAAAAACACTTAAAAGTCTGATCAAATATGGGATTCACCAAAAACCCTTTTAATGTCCTCCTCGGTGCGCAGCCTGTGGCGCGGTTTGCCGTCATTTTGTCGAGTAAATATTTTACCTTCTCGCGTCCAGACGTACTTAAATTCGCAGTTACGAGCCATCTCTCGAGCTCTATAAAACAGCTGGCGGAAGTGCTGGGTCAGTCTCTCGTTTATGTAGCAGGAGCGCGCCGGGCCCGGCAGCTGCAGGCCCTCCGTCGTGAGAGTGCGCCGCACTCGCGCGGCCCGCAGCAGCGCGTCGCGGGTGGCGCGGCGCGCGAGGCGCACCACCAGAGGTCGTGGGCGCGCGACCGCGCCGGCCCTACCCTCTCAGCATTCACCACGTCTCGTTCATCGAGCTCGACCCCGATCCTAGTCGCGAGAGTTTTGACGATGTGTATGCTATTTTCGTTACTCTCCTCAGGGTATCCAGCTATTTCCAGATCGTTCCGTAGTAAATCCTGATCCCGTATACGTAGTTCGGTTTTGAGGTCTGATATCGTATTCTCGAGTGATGTAATATTGGGAGTTGTATTTTCCAGTTTCTCCAATTCCTGCACCTTAGCCTCTAATTGCCCGATACGGTCGTGCTGCGCTCGGATGGTATCCAGAAGCTCCGTAACAGTCACGCGTAGACGGTCCACCTCGCCTCTGATCAATTGTCCCATATAGGTTTTCAACTCAGTAACCATCTCTAGTTGTATATAGGTTTGAGCCTCTGTCTGTCGGCTAGTCATATCCTTGTCTTTGGGTGAGGTGTTATCAGTCGACCGTGAGGGCTTTGCCCGGTGTGTGACATTACAATCCCCATCTGGTGTTTCTATACAGTCTAACGCTGTCGCTGCTGCAGGGCGGACCGGTGTATTTACATTTCCCGTTTTTGGTTTTTTACTCTTGCATGCTGGACAGCTCCATGCCTCTTTCTTTGTCATGAGTTTAAAGAAAGTGAATGAGATGTTCACACAGTCTATGTCGTAAAACGCCTTACAGGCCGTGCATTTCAGAAATGTGCTTTTAGGTAGGGCTTTCTGACAGCCAGCGCATACTTGTGATGTACTCATTATGCTCGATGTTACTTAACGATGTTAACAAAAATCGATATACTTAGGTGACGCTTAACTCCATCTGTTAGGATTTAGTAAAGCTGTGATAGCGACAGATACTTAGCGCCCTCTATGGAGATCTGTAGGTAAATAAGTTTGTATTGAAGATCGAGCTTGATTTACGCTTACTGGTTTTGTAGAAGGTGGATAGATGGCGCTGACGTAAATTTCTGAATTTGCAAGTTGTTACAATTATATTTTTGAGGTTATGAAATGTTCAATAATAATAAAAATGGTGATATTTGTAACGTAGATGATACACCAGTTCTTCAGCAGACCAAGCAAGCTCAGTCCAGACGCAAACGCTATAGTTGCAGTACGTTGAAACTTTAAATTGAGTCCAGTTAGTGCCGGTATTAATTTCACTTTTTATACGATTTTACAGTTTTAAACATTACACCTTCACTTGTGCTGATTTATTGAATGGTAACAGTTCTGATAATTATATTTTAGGGACGATTTATCACTTTTAACACTTAAAAACAATTTTGCTTCTTATACGGAATGTTTACACTTGCGCTCACTAGCGCCCTCCACGCGAATTTCTAATATATCCGTGTTTTAATTTTTTAAATGAAATCACAAATCCAATAAGAGTAACAGTACTCTTTCAAGCAAATTCTGCTGTATGGATTTATATAAAATTTGGTAGGTAGACAGATAAGATGCTAAATTTACTAGTGATTTATTTATTTATTTAAAAACTTGATTGCACAATAAGAAGTAAAAAAGGTGGACTTAATGCTAGGAGCATTCTTTACCAGTCAACCATTTGGTCATGCAGATAGTTTATGGATGCGGTAGCAGTAAAAATGTGTGTATGGATTACAATAAATAAAAAATAGCAATAAACTAAACACCAAAGTATAATATTCATACGAACATGATAAAATAATATAATAATATCTGATCTTTATACCAAAATAACACAAATTCATGGGCAACTAGTAAAAGTCGCGGGTACTACCTCGTAAAGCAAAACATCCTTCATAGAGCCCAGAACATTTTCAGATTTCGAAAAGCGATAATAGTAACAGATGTTTGCCGCTTAGTTAACTTCATTTTTTACTAGCTTTTATTCGATTGCAACCTTTGTATCGCATCGTATTGAAAGCATGTTTTAAAACATATTTTTTTAGAATTACAAGCCTGAATCACTTAAGTAGCACTTCCTAAGAACAAATATACTTTAATTTATCTATGACGTCTGGTTTTCTAGATCTTACGATCTTAAAATTTCAGTTCCATTCAGTAGTTTTAGTATAGGTATGTACCTATGTATGTACATAATATATCCAAACTGTCAGGATAATAATGTTGGTATCAGTATGAGATGTAAATATATTACGGCTCATTCAACTCGCGATTTATCAGCAAATATCGATCACAAAATATTTTCCTGTCGCATCTCACGATCGCGACAAGCCGGAGCCGTACTATGGCATTTGGACAGACGTTGCCGCATGTTTTACATTCACCTTTATGTAAGTGCCCTTAAGGTGCCTTACGCCGAAGGTATTACTGTCACAGTCGCGTGTAAGCCCGCTGGGTGACTCCTGACACGCTGTCCCGGCCCGCTCCTGAGCCGACGTGCTCCCGACGCTAAGCCTTCACAGATGACTCCCCGCCAGCTCGACGGCTCCCGGGGGACGCGGGAGACGCAATATGCAACATAACGAATACGGAAGTTATTTATTGGCCATTTGCGCCGTCGAATTTCCCACACACATCTTGTTTTCTCTCTTATTTATTTTTTACTATCTATTTTCTGACTTAATCCGTGTGGAATAGGGACGATGAGTAGGTAAAAAACAATGTTCTGATTATTCCGTCACTTAGATATACACAATATAATTCATTAATATGTATGGATTATACATATAAACCTTCGTCATACATCACTCTATCTATAAAAAAAACGCGTACAAACCCGTAGCGTAGTTTTAAAGATCAAAGCATACATAGGGACATACAGAAAAAGCGACTTTGTTTTATAATATGAACCTAGTGATTATATACCCTTATATAACCTTCTTATATAGTTGCCCGAAGTGCGATAGGTCCCGGGTTTGATTATCAGTCAAGTTAATTTAAAAACTGTAATATTTTTAATCGGTCTAGTATGTGCATGTGCTAATTGGATTGATTCGGCGAAAATGCCAAATAAATGATAATAATTAAGTTTTGTCTTGCGTCGCTTGCGGAGATGTCAACGACCGGTGTGTAAAAAGGAATTTCTAAATTATATTTAGGTAGCTACTCGTAGACAATGACCGATGGACACGTTAAAGTTCGGTCGACAGCACTATACGTCAAATTCATTCATTATTGACCTTGTGTTAGCTTTGTTAAAAAGTGAGCGTCCTCTCTCTAATCGCAGTGCCCTTACAGGGTATTTAGTGATCTAATTTTAAGTTACCACCTTGTAAACACTAAAGATGCAATAAAAATATTAAGTATTGAGTATTCGCGACTTCGATCACGTTATTTCGAGATCAAAACCGTGATAATGCATCGTATGTATAATTTTAGCAGACAATATACGTACTTTAATTATGTCCGACGTGTCTATGACTATAATATATATAGAATGTCAATTGTTCTGCACATTCGAGTACCTATACTGTAAGCATTGGTAATCCCATTCTACACTACTCGGAATTTTAAAGGCATGTCTAATTAAATGTCAAGTGTATTTACTACTTTTATTTGACCAAAATAAATGTAAAGACAAAGTCGTATAATTCATTTTAACTTCAAAGGGAAATGCTCAAGACATCTTCTAAAATGCAATAAAATGCTCATTAGACATACAATTGTTTGTGACGACTTGATGCAATTAATCATTCGATGCAAAATTTAGCATAAAGCTGCCTGTCTACCAAAGCGGATGAGGGTGCGGAGCGAAAAACCGGGGTATGGCGAAGCGGAGTTGCGTACTGTGTCTGTCCACCAAAGCGAAGCGAGGCAGTGGACCGGAGTGAGCGGAGTTCCTGGCTTTATCAGTTTGAGGGGCTAGGCAGCGAGTACGCGATGGGTTATTCCGAGTTTCCAGCAGCCTTAATATCTTACATTGCTTGAAGAAGAAGAGTTGGGAGTCAGAGTCAGTCTTCGCCGCTCAGCGTCCCCGCTCCGTTTCCCAACTCCGCTTACCAGTTTTGTATTAATTTTAAACTAGTTCGCAACTCCCTGTCCACTGAAAAGGAGAGGAGAATTTATGCAATCCTATTGGTTAATATTTCTCCGTTTCTCCGCTCCGCGGCCGCTCCAGCGTAAAACTGATGAATCTACTGTACTCGAACGAAATTTATTGCTATTTCCACCTGTTAAATCAAAGCTTGTAGGCTCGACCTCCATCCAGAACAAACATTTGTGATGAAAGTCAGTGTTAATTTTGCATCTGGGTGTTTCCAGTAGTGTTAAAAGTGTGTATTGTGAACAGCCATTGATATTGGTTGCCATTACACAATCCAAACATTTTTCATATCATTCATCGAATTTTGACATTATTTTGACATGTTTAACATTATGTGATTGACTTTTTAAGATCATTCGATTACTGCCACTTAGCTATGCCTCTAGTTCAGTACACTATGTGATAATATGACGTGATCTTAATTTAAATTTTCGTCAATAAACCTCTGAGCACAGTCTAAGTACCTAAGACAACGTAACACTATTTTATTAGAGCAGTGTGCCAGTCTAGTCATGCAACGTGCTAGGCTGATTTTAAACATTGAAAATAATTTAACGGGTCAAAACGCGACACCATTTTTATTAAGTAGTTAATACGAACTACTTAATGTGAGGATGGATGAAGATTTGCAAGCTCCCCCGAACAGACGAAGGCGAGCAAGACCAGTCAGCTCGTGACCACGGTTGGTGCAACCTAACCGAAACGTTGGGCAGTAAGTAGTTCGTATTAACTACTAAATAAAAATGGTGTCGCGTTTTGACCCGTTAAATTATTTTAAATGTGTAAAATGGAACGCGAAAGTCTTAATGATTTTTCATTTATTTTTTTATAGTGCTTCACGCCGCACAAGCGAACTTTAAACATTTAACACACCGCAAGGGGAGATTAAATTTTTCAGGCTGGTTTGTTCTCAATTTGGTTACGTCTTAATCTGTATTTTGTTTCATAGTTACAGTCTTGTGCACCGACCAACAATAATGACTTTCTTTATCAAATCGGAGTTGTAAACAATGCAGCCTATTGGGCGGGCGCGGTCGCCTCAGCCGCGGCCTCTCGCGCTGATGAAGTGAAATAAATCCAAAGACTTCATTATAGGTCCGGGCTGCACGCTCAAAGTGAACTTTTCGGATCCGTTCTGAGTTTATTGAACGAAATCTTTTACAAGACATGATTAACAAAAGTTTGGCTTCATTTATAATTTAAGTTATTATTACAAAAAGAAATGGAAAAAAACTAACTTCATAACTTATGACTGTGATCGCGTTCTAAAACCAATTTAAATAATATAATATTACTAACTCGATTAGGAAACCAAGTACTGTTACCTGGTTTCAGAATTACGTGGTTACACAACCTTGGTCAACCAATTTTTGTCGTAATAGGATTGGTTTTCTATTAAAATAATAAGTTAATTCCAAGACACGTAACTAGGCGATATTACGGCCGAATGAGATTAATAACAGTTACCTAATTAGTTTATTAGTTTATTTTTCAATTTACAAATTTATTTTTTTCTTTCCTCAATATAATCCTAACTATTTGGTAAATAAAGTAACCTCAGAGACATCAAAAGTAGGAGCAACGTATTATGCCCGGACGGTACTAGTTCGCAAGATTGAGGTTAGTTTAAAGGCGAGTTTACCGAGCAGAGCTAGTTTGGAGCGAGATTGAACGAAAGGCGGACACTAGCCTCTTCATTACCGAATTTACGAGGCCATAAAGCGGCGATGATGGCGCCTCAAACTCGAACACTCGCCCCACTTAATAAAGGGACTGATTTTTATCCGGACCCATTTATTTTCTTCATTTTATTGTCAGTGACGGATGTACTAACTTTATTTGGCGGCTTACACGAAGTTCAGCGAATGTTATTTCACTTATCGGCCGCGCAAAATAATCAGTTTTCATTTATTTAGCTCGCGTTGATTAATGCGAAATAAAAAGTTTAGGTCCTTTTTAATTTTGCTAGACAATACATATTATGTCTTTTTACATGACAATCTAGAAAATAGTGAACCTAAACACAGTCACCGATTAATCGCGAAATCTTTTAATTTGTATGAAACTCCTATGTATTTGAAGTACCTAATAGATTTGATAATTAACAATTTTATTAAATAGATGGTGTGGAGGTGTACATATGATTGTTTTATGTTCCTTTTCTTTTTCCTTTTTATGTGCGGAAAGAGCTAGGGTTTTTTTATAAAGTACGCGTAAGTAAGGATTTTCGACTGCCTCTATTGATTGAAAAAATGACTGGCAATCCAAGGGTGTGATGAATGGACTTGCTGTGTTTGAGTATTTATAAATGTTATTTCTTGTGCTACCATCGTTGTTTCTGATTTCCATAACACAATGCTTAAGCTACCCTCTTTAGATGATTTTGGCTATCCACATATTTTGGCAAAGATGTTAAGTTTATAATTTTGAAGTAAAAGATGCTTGTAGATATGGGATCGTGGTTAGTTATAGTAAGCTTAGCTCTGGATAACATCTGATAACTTTTTGACACTGCACGCCACATGGTCTCGCTCTTGTCTTACATTTAACATAATAATGATTTTGGGGGAATATTTATTTTAAAAATAATGCAACTCTTTAATAATAAAATCTGTATTTTAGAACAAAGAAATCGAATCCATGTACAATCTAGAAGTGTCCAGTAGCTCGAATCTCGACATCAAAGCTATTAAATCAGTGGTCGAGAAAAGAGAGAATTGTGCGGGCCAAGATGCGAACTTTGCTGTCCATGTAAATGTGTTATGCAAGTTCTTGTCTGAACTAAATTGGAGTTACAATTTACGAGTTGTTCTTCAGTTGAACCTTTTTAACCGTTCACTGGGAACGATTGGGTCGCGTGGACCGAATGTGGTTCTTTTGACGACCGCCGTAGCCGAGAGGCGAGCGGGCCGGCGTCGTGCCATCTCTGAGGTCCCGGGTTCGATCCCCGGTTGGGTCAATATGGAAAACGAACTTTCTTATATTATATCGGGTCTGGGTGTAGTGATATCGTGATTGTTTCTGAATTCTGTAAAGCAAGTACTTAAACTACTTACAGAATTAGCGCAATGCGTGTGAGGTTGTCTAATATTTATTTATTTATTTTGCACACGGCTAGTCACAATACGAGTGGACTATTAATTATTGATATCACTGTACAATGTACTAATGTAACGGAAAAATCGTTGTTTGAGAATGCGCGCCATTTATTTATTACTTTAATGTTTTAAAACTATACGCTTCACATGTTCTCGTGTACAGTCCCGACCTTTGCATCAAAGTCCCAAATGTTCGGCATCAGGCTTGCGTGATGACGCGACACGTCAATGAAGAGGACGCCTGCGCCGAGCGTGCGCCGCGCCGACAATACGCGTGAGCCGAGCGCCGCTCCACGGTTAAGCTCGGATTTGCGAGTCACCGCAGACAGCAAGCCGGGCCATTGTGTTGTTGAAAGCGAGTTCATCAAGCTTGAACCTGCGTAGTTGAGTGATAAACAATGCCACTAGGCACTCGCTTTATTAAACTTAAATTACATTAACAACTCATTCAAACTTACAAAACCTTCGAGCTTAAAAAACCAGCTAAGTTTATGTTTTAGAAATTCATACTTGTTTTAATTATCGTTCCATTTAATGTATTCTAAGAGAGGTCGGGCATAGCGATTTATCGCTCGAATTGGAGCAGCCCGACTGGTGAAATACCTCCACCTTACAGAAGTTCAAATTCAAATCCAAATTCAATATTTGTTTATTCAAGTAGGTTACATATAATAACACTTTCGAATCGTCATTGTATATAATGCAAAGTGATTCTACTTCCGGTTCGGAACCTATATCTACCGAGAAGACACCGGTAAGAAACTCAGCAGATTAGTTACAGTGGCAGTATCTAACTTATAGCTTTGTGTAGAACACTTTGGACCAAGTCATATAGTTTTATTTTGATGAGTGAAAAAAGCATTAAGTATTATGTTATTTTAAGAGGTAAACTTTATTGCAAATAAAGCTACACTTCAAATATACAAAATATTTGAAGACCGCAGCCAAAAACAATCACTTCTCTGTTGTTGTGTGCCTGCGTGTGAGTAAGATTTCCAGAGCTCCTGGGGGGTGCTACATTAGTAGCAGGGGTCAAGCCTTCAAGGTAAGGGTGACAAGTCCAGTAACAGATTTATGATGCTGTACTTGTCGCCCTCAAGCTAGGACCTCATTACCACTTAACACCAGGTGGGATGAGGTCAATCTTGAAGTGTAATATGTAAAAAAAATCATCCAATCTAGCTAGCTAGTTAATAATAATAATAATTACATTAAATTACAAAAATCCGTGGGTCCGTGTCCCGGCGTGCGGCGGCGCTCGCCTGTGCGTGTTTGTTGCATACATAAGCTATCAGCTGTTGGCTTCGGGCACTCAAGTGTACACCGATGTCAACTACTTTGACCTTGCATTTTAGCGTAGTTGATGTAATTTATTAACTAAGCAATGATTAGTGTAACTGTTTGTTGAACCAAAGGTTGCGGATTGGATTCTTGAACAGTTTTAAAGTCTTTGACCTATTGATAGGTTTTTCCTGAGCGATACCAGACCATAAAAAAATGGCACATTCTAGAGCCATTTATAGTATACCATAGATTCGAAAACCAATGGACGATACCAAAGAAGTGTTTTAATAGCGGTTCCAAAAATGTTTCTAAGTAGTAAATGTGTGAATCTACATTTATTGAAATAATGACATAACATAAAAAGCCTATAATAAATCAATGTGTCATCCGGTATCACAAGATTTATATACATATATTGAACCGGTGTCTTCTCGGTAGATATATGTATATTCCGAACCGGGAGTGGAATCACTTTGCATTGTATTCAATGACGATTCAAAAGTGTTACATGTAACCTACTTGAATAAAGAAATATTTGAGTTTGAGTTTGAATGAAAACTAAAGATTCTGGAATAAAAATCTCGAAAACATGGCGCGCGCTACGCGCTCAAATTAAAAACCAGGAATATCCACATAATCATTGGTAATGCGGAATATAACCAACGCTACATCTTTTTTTAATTAATAGTGTGTTAAACATTTCTTTTAAAAAAAATCTTATGTAATCGAACAAACGGCCATTCATACACCGGGCCAGTCAAACTACTGACTCCCCGAGCTACGAGCGCAGTGTACGTTTACGATTATGTCCTTTTGTTCGAGATTCGTTCTTTAATAATCAAGTGTCAAGTTTTACACTGATAAAAAATTCATTTTAGCTATTTGTTTGTTCTTGTCTATAAATATTTTGTTCCTGGGGCAATTAACAGCAACTGCCATTATTATGCAGTCAGTTAGCCAAAACAGCACTTTACAAATTAAAAAACTCCTAACTCTCTCAAATTTAGGACGGACCGCAAATATCTTTCTTACATAAAATTGTAAAAGTTTTAGATTGAAATATTTATTTCAAATTTAGTACCTACTCAATCTGTCGCCCGTTAACAAAATGAAAACGGATTCATTCTTAACATTTTTCACAAATGAAATGGTTTATTCTCGTCTCAATGATATTATGGAACCATCTCTTGTCACAAACAAGTAATAAACACTGGCGCGAGTCCGTGAAACAATATTGGAGCTTTATTTACGGCCCCCGGGGCCCGTGAAAAATTGCCAGGAGGAATATTGAAAATACAATAATTTGAATGGGACGAAACGGTCGCTAGAGTGAGGGCAACCAGTGAAGAAACTCTGATATACCGTACACTTACATTAAACATTATAAACTGTGTTGCTAAATAATAGTTCAGTCTTACCAAAACAAATATGGCAAATGAGAGGAATTATCATTTTTCACTCTGATGAACAGAACCAAAGAGAGTAGGTAGAAAGGTTTTCTTGTGATAACAAATAAAGTGACGTCACAATTACACTCATCTATCATTTCAATGATCAGTAACGTCTTCTGACTGGCTTGAAGGACACAACACTAACAATATACAGTATTGCTGCTGCTAATATATTTTGTTAGTAGTCACCCATCCAGCACTGGACCATGACATGTGTAGTGTGCTGACCTACGACATTAACGACAAGTCGACACAAATACAGCGTCAGCAGAATTGGCGTAGTAAACAACGCTCCATACGTAATGCGTGACATCGATCCTACATCGCGATGTCAGAGTTATCGTCGCCACTAACTATATATACAACGAACCAAGATTGGTAGTTGGGCCTTGGTCCCCAAGCAGATAACACCTTTTTTTTAAGGGGGAGAGAATGCCTTTTCGCACCATATCGCTGCGGACGACAGCGACGTGTGTGGGACTCCCTGCCCGCCCAGAAGGGGCGGGGGCTACCCAAACTAAAAACTCCCCCCACCTTCTTATCGCCTATTGACGGCGCTATGGGATACCGGGCGACCCATAACTGGCACAGCAAGCAGATAACACCTAGCTCGGCGGAAGTACTTCCACTGTTAGTAAAGAACACATGTTCCGTACATGTCGCACTACTTTCTGAACCGTAACCGCCATCACGACACGGACACCTCATGGGTATGTGAATTACTATCTGATACATAACGATATCGTATATTCTCACTAAGAGTGTGCCCTGAGTTGCCTCGCTGAGTGAGCCGCGGCGCCGCGGACGGCGGCCGAGCGAGTATTTGACGACACAATGACGTTATCGGATTCAATTGTGGCGCGGGCGCTTTGTCAAACTTTCGCCGGGAAGCTGCGGCCGGGATTTTATCGCCCTCGGATAAAATGTCCATTGTTAATCTTTTTATGAGCACACTATTTGTGATCAGTCTGTCCGCTATTTTTGGCTTCTAACCACTTACGTCATATCACGTACAGCTCAAATAACTTTTCAGAAGTTTCAAACTCTTTTACGACAATATCCTCTAAAGGACAGCCAAAAGCACATTGCGGTAAAGACTTGTAGTTCAATATTAGTCCTTATGCCAACATAAGGCCCGTAAAACACAAGTGTATAGTCTGATACGTTTCTAACTGTACAAAAATATGTATTGATAAGTTTGGTAGTAAATAGCATTAGTATTTATTATAACATAAATCCATCGTGGTCAGCAAAATCCCCGCAAAAACTAAAAACCTGTTACTATCGGAAATTCGAAGCATTTATGAATGCGGTAAACTCACACTTAAACAGGTCGTCATTGTGTTTTCATTTCAGTGTTACGTTAATTCTGCTAATTGTGAAAAGCTGATTAAATCATATAAAGCACGTTCAAATGAGGTCTCGTAAACATGACGCGCCGCCGGCCGCCGGCCGCAACGTTTGACTGGACCGTAGCACAAAGCGTTGGTTAGATTAACACGGTACATTACAGACGCGGTTCAACAAATTGGTTACCATAAAATACGCTATATGGTCAATGTGGTGTCGGGTAATAAATAATCTATGCGCCATTTAATTTATTTTAATTCAGAATGATGATTCAGACAAATTTTAGTTCCGATTTTTTTTAGCTTTCCTCTCAATACATATGCTTGAAGTTGAGAAAGTTTAAAAGTTACGCCTAAAAGTATTTAAAAGTATCACTGTAACAATTCCTGTAAACTTTTGCTAAATATTTTATACGTGTAACCTGTAAGTGAGCCAAACCACATATCAATAAATGGTGCACCGCGTCCCTACACTGCCGCTCGGAGCTACGCGTGCAGTCATTTTCAAATTTACCGAGACTCACTCTCGCGCCACCTACTTGCGCCAACACCGTCCGCGCGCGATCGTTCGCGGTTTGAATAAGAGCGCTTCTGTTTTGCATGTTATCAAGAACTCATTTTCCTATTGTGATAGATTATATTATTAGTATTTGCTAGTAACTACTTTACGAAGAGGGCTATCAACGCCTTGCTTGTCCAGTATCTGCAACAGATAGCAAGGCGCTTTTTAGATTTGTAGCTTTGGCTGCATCACTACGACAAATATACATGTGTCTGTCTGTCTCTACGTCTGGAAGGGAAGGTATTTTGTTACTGTTTCCCTTTAATATATAGAATGTTCGAGAGGAAGGATATGTAAGCCGAAATATTTTATTGACGCACATTTCACCCGGGCAGGTCAGTCTTGGTATCTCCTTAATTTTTAATACTGTTTGAGGTTTGTTTTGCAATTGTTCTGTAACTTGACATTGTCTGCAAAATACGTTAAGACTAATTGATTGATTTAAGTTACATAGTAACCAGTTGTTTTACAAATTTATTATATACATTGCTATGCTGATGACAGTACGGTCCATGGACGATACCTCGGTAAACCTTCAGCTGGCAGGGCAGTAACGGATGAGAAACGAGAGAATCTTGTCGTTGAGCTGGACCGGGTGTTGAGCCTTATTAGCCAATGGGGTTCACATAACCTGGTTGAGTTCAATGCCAAGAAAACCCAAGTGTGCGCGTTTTCGACAAAATTGTCCCAATTCCTTCCTCTCCCCATTCTTCAGGGCACTCCACTTTGCCTGCGTAACAGCCTAAGAATGCTCGGCATGGATATCTGCTGCAATCTTAATCAAGGTCAGTACATCGAGAGTCTCATCTCATTAGCATCCAAAAAACTGGGGATTCTGAACAGAGTGCGTCGGTTTTTCACGCCGGACCAGCTTTGCCTTTTATATAAGACTCAAGTCCGGTCTTGCCTGGAATAATGCTCGCATCTCTGGGACGGTTCCGCCAAATACCTCATGGATGCCCTTGATAGGTAGCAGCGACGGGCTGTGCGCATAATTAACGATGAAGAGATTACTGGGAACCTTGAACCTCTTCAACTACGTAGGGACGTTGGTTCATTAAGTGTCTTTTATCGGCTTTATCATGGGGAGTGTTCCGAGGAACTATTTTCCCTTATCCCACCCTCTCCTTTCCTACACAGAACCACAAGAGCCGGCCAACGATGTCATCGCTTCACCGTGGAAAATATTCCATCACGAACCAAAAAGTTCGGTAACTCTTATCTTTGCCAGACCATAAAGAAGTGGAACTCGTTGTCGGCTCATGTGTTTCCTCCTTCTTTTGACATGGATTCCTTCAAAAGGAGCGTGAAGAAACATCTTGCGGGCCAGTATGGCGATGCTAACGGATAGGATATTTTGATATCAAATCCGATGTCATCGCGATGTGGGTTCCTCTCTTGCTTACCATCAGGCTGGGAGGAGCCAATATACTGCGCTACTATAAAAAAATATATATATAAATTTGCACAACCAATAAAATTTAGTGCATATAATATTTTACTCACAATACATAAACATAGGCTGACATTCTGACGCGTACAAACAACGGTATCAATGTTCACCCCTTGCCCATGGGAAATGTTCGTCCAACTTTTATGTTGTTCTGTGTGAATGATCTAACAGCTAATTGCTTCATATCGGAAAACGAAACTGTCGACTGCAATCCACGCGTGTGTGGTGACGTATTAATTTCGCGGGGGCATCGGGACGCGAAATATTATTAGGTCCCGTCCGCAGGCAGTCACATGCAGCGGTTTCCGGCCCGATGAGTCCGAGCCGCGCATTGTTTATGGTTTAGTACACGCACGGAAGTAGGACCCGACGCCTGGAGTGCGCCTGCTTCCTTCTGTGATAAAACAGCAGCACATGAATGGCAAGTCATCGGCGTACGGTGAAACACCAAAGGAGGCTTCGTGCAAAGCGGCAATTCGACAGCTTCGAAAATTCTCATGGAGACTTGTATTGTATAGGGTATCAGAACCGGCATTGCACTTATTGTCTTTTGCAATTTTCTAAATCCATTCCATTTTATCCTATCTGAATGAGATACATTAATTAGAGGCAGGGCAAAGCGATTTATTGCTCGAACTGGAGCAGCCCGACTGGTGAAATACCTCCACCTTACAGAAGACCGCAGCCAAATAACAATCATTCCGGTGTTGTTGTGTTCCTGCATGTGAGTAAGGTTTCCAGGGCTCTTGGGGGGTGCTACATTAGTAGCAGGGGGTATTTGGCTGCGGTCTTTGGTAAGGTGGAGGTATTTCACCAGTCGGGCTGCTACAGTTCGAGCGATAAATCGCTATGCCCTGCTTCTCTTTCTTTTTTTAATGAATATAGAATGTTGTCGCTTAAATATGGTCCAAACAAAAATACGAAAGCTAAAAAGCTGGCTTACTTGACCGCAGTACACTTTGAGCGGCAGAATTGCTTTTACAGCGCGACCGCGCGTTCGGCTGCGATGCGAAATCGATGAATTGGTTTTACGCTCTTTGTGACAAATGGACGTTTATTTTATTTTACCATCTTTTTACTAACGAAGCTTTGAAAAATACTCGTAGAGAGAAGGTTAATAATAATTCTTTGAAATCTTACTATAGCTTTGTATACTTTATTTAAGTACCTAGTTTAAGGACGCATTGTTATATTTGAAAAGAGTAAGTGTCGAGTTTCTTGCCGGTTCTTCTCGACACGATCAACATTCCGAACACGGCGGTAGAATACTTTATTTGTACTGACTATTCATAAGTGCTTTTGTAAAGCTTACATGAATAAAGATATTTTCTATTCTATTCTAATATATTTTCACTGATTGACTATACCATTATTGATTCTTACCACATTACCACCACTGATAGCATACAATATATTTAATTTGATGATATCATGTTGCATTAGGTATTTATATTGCTAATAATGTTACTGCGGATTCTTAACTAGCAGTCAAGTTGTTTGATTCTACCAGTTAAGTTTTCCTAACAGGCACTCTAGCCTAGCCAAATGGAGTGTCCACTCGTCCCTAGTTATTGTTCAAGAACCACAGCGTCCATTGTAAGCGGTCCCAATTTCCATCGCAGCCGTAAATGTATCATAGCAACCATTTCCGGGACCGAGATCGGCATACAGATACCCTCTTAACTAGCGTAAGTTCGGTGAGAGCTGAGGATTTGCGGTTTAACAATTCACGGATCGCATTAGCTTCCGTCCAGGTGCCCAGGGGGCGGCGAGTAATGCCGGCGCCGGGCGTTCGATTGTGTTCGATAAACTAAAGAGGTCGCCTCCTTGGCAGAGCGATTGCATCGGGCCCCGGAGGACCAGGAGCGCATAGCCGGGCGGAGCAAGCGGCCGGCGACCGCGGAGTTCTTACTCCTCTCTACATTGCGCAAACATGCTCATCCTCTTATCTAACAGCGAGGCAAATATACATATTCTTTCGCATAAAAAATTAATCAAAACTTACTTGATAAATTAAGAGTTTAAAAAACCCCATACGCACAAATTGTAAATAGTTTAAAAGACAACCCTTAAATAATCACATGTGAAGCACTTAATAAGTATTTATACGCCAAACTTGCCTTACATAATTTTGATAAAGAGCTGATAAGGAGATCACACTGTTAGATTAATATTACCAAACTTAGCTCATAACCACAACAAGGAAACTGACTTTCACATGAAAAACACCGAATCAAAATCGGTTCAGGCATGGGTTTAAGAGTACCTACTTACTTTCTCTTTTAAAGAAGGAAATAAAAAAATTCGAATGGGTTGACATTTTGACCGAAACAACGAATTTAATTAAAAATAAAATACGAACAATTAACTTTGAATTTACGTCAAACTTTACGAAGAAGCCGTGGCATCTGGTGTTGTATGCCTAATGTACTTATGTCAGTATCCTGATGGCGATTCCTTCATCCATCATGTGTTTCATTTATTTTCCGCCTCTTCCCATGTTCTGTTCATTGGTAGATTAGAACATACGAGTATAAGTGTGGGGGGGCGAATGACTGATTATGTTTATATGATCGGTCTTACTTTTCCTTAAATACACTTAATACATTGTCCATTATAGTATCAGCCTATATAATCTTCTACGGCAGAGCTATGGCCTACATCACTGAAATAAAGTCATCTCTTACCCAACGCGGTCTGGTGAGTCATACTTTGTGTTCCGAAATATACTTTCCTTGAATAAGGTATCGAAATCAAGACCCGGAAAACATAACCCGGAATTGAAACCAGTTGACCAACGAGGTGTGTCCGTGATTAAGCCAAAACAACATTTTCAACAACAGCCGTGTGTTCAGCCAGTTTCTCCCATATCCATATATTTATTGCATGTTATCCATATATTAATACTTTCACGTTTATAATATTAGTTGGATACAAAAGGGTCGTTATTAGGTATTATTTTCTGTTAACTTTTTTAAACTCACCTCTATACGTTTGTACTTGTCGCCCTTAAGCTAGGACCTCATTACCACTTAACATCAGGTGGGATGAGGTCAATCTTTAAGTGTGATATAAAAATAATAATAAAATAAAGGACTTATTGACTATAATTTTATTCTTTACTCAGCCGTGACTCTAATGTCAACAATTTTTTTAATTCTTTTAAAACCATTTAAATACCATGACAAAATATACGATCGAATCCAGATACAAGTTTCTGAAGTTTGCACGAGATACAAAACATAATTCTGTGCTGAGTTTAATCTGCTTCTAACTAAACGTGAGACGGTAAACATCTCAATTGCGGTAATCCCTCTCGTATCAGTTACAGGACGAAGCTCTGCCAGCTGCAGCAACTTTTAACCGTAATGACGGTTTGACAGTTTTTTTTTATTGGACAACATCACATACATTGCTCTGATTGTGTGGTAAGTAGCTTAACCACTTGTGTTACGGAAATCAGAAACAACGACGGTTCAACATCACTCAGACTCGATACAATATAGAAAAGTTCGTTTGACCCGACCGGGGATCGAACCCGGGACCACAGAGATGGTGCGACTCCAAATTCCGGCCCGCTCGCCTCTCGCCTATGGATGGCGTCTGATTTATGTAAACAAAACGATTTCGACTTTGATTTGAAGTACTTTTTGTATTCAAAAACAACGTTTTCAATAAAAACAGTCCAGTCTGCTTTCGTGCAGCCCGCTGCCGCCCGTGGCTGCCGCCCGTGGCTGCCGCCCGGCACCAGTCCGCTCGCAGCCCGTCGACTCGAGATCTGAGATTAGCGTTGCATGAGGAGCGTGTGCACTCCTCCCAGGAGCCAGCTCCGGCTGCATAATTGCGACTCGAAATCTAATGGACAAGAAATGTAAGGCTCCGAACCTCGGTCCATTCTCTCCTCCCGGGGGACGAAAGTGAATGCAGAAATACAGCAAACGATAGATTATTATTTAGACTCTTGTTAATTTTAAGGTCACACTTATGGAATTTTCAGGTTCCGTACCTTTAGTACTGTAAACTGATCCCGTGATGTGACTACCATATAAAACCGTTGCGCTTGAAATTTAGGAAGTCGTGAGTTCTAATCACAGCAGCAACGGCTAAACTCTGTGAAGCTTTCCCGCACCACAAGGGGAGATACAATTTTTATGTTTCTTTAAATTTTGTAAAGTTCGCTAGTGTATTGTAAATACTATGGACAGTATGTGCCTATACATATGAATTAACCTAAAAAGCACATGAAAGCAAAACTAAAACACTTTATAATTTAAGCCTGAAATACCTGGAAGAAAAATACCATGGAAACAATGTAATTATTTAAAAATACATTTTCTTAGAAGCCCTAAAAACAATTTCCTTGTTTACAAGTAGGTACCTCTTTTTTACGAACCCTTTTATTCGAAATACAAACTCACAGATGTAGCTGCTAAAAAGTAGGTATTTCGTATTTACTTAGTCAACATAAAAGTGTTTTTCTGTGCCAGGGGTTTGTCGCACAAAGGTAAAAGTTACACAATATAAAATCTGTGTAACTTCTACCCGTATTGTACCAACAAGCTGCGGACGATTCAGTGAAACATTTTCGTTTTAATGTTCGTGTTGTCGCCACATTTCTCAAACCAACCATTCAGGCTAAATTGTACTATAATCAATCTGTATGTCTATCTATCTATCAGGTCTTAATTTCCACTAGTCCGTGTGCCAACTAAGAAAATAACTAGTATTTGAAATAAGACTAATTGTCTTGATCGCGCCTGCCATGTTGTCAAGTGAGTATACTGATGTATTTTGATTTGCTCTCATCATTTTCGGAAATGGAAATTTCGTGGAATTTATTGAAACGAACGCATTTGCAGCGAAGTATTTTATTGGTTTAATTTGTCGAGTGTCGTCACACTTTTGCGCTGTTCTGCGAACTGGGTGCGCGCCGCATCACAGCTGTCACTGAACTCATTATCGTGTTACAGATAAAACATTATTTATTCAAAACACGTTTTCCCAGTAAAATTGAATCGACCGTAGTTCAAAATCAGTAACAAATGAGATGTTGTAATCTTTTGTAAACAAAACAACATATGTGGCTTGGTCCAAAGTAGGTAGTATTAAAATAGAAGAGCAATTAGATGGATACTGCAACTGTAACTAATCTACTGAGTTTTTTACTGGTGTCTTCTAGGTTACTTCAAGGCCTAGATAGAAGAAATAGGTATTTGAGTTTGAGTTTCATTTATTGTTGGATGTAGACATTTTGTTACATTTTTTAGCTAGACATGCAATCGTTTACATGGACTGACGTCAGTTCTGTCTATAACGTTACGGCATTAAGGTTCTAAAATTCTATAAATTTTAAATGCTATCTATTACAATTCAAGAAAGGTATGGCTGTCCCGCGACGACACGAACAATCGGAAATTATTTTTAAAGAACCAGTTCTTTTAAAATAATTTAGGAGTGGAAATCAAAATACGGGCAAAACGAGTTTTAACTAAAAGAGTGATATTCCTCGAGCCCACACTTGTAGCAAATGGGGCCGTTTATAATCGCTGCATGCAAAACCGCGACAAGGCGAGCCTTCGCGTTTAAATATGGAGATGAGTCGATAAATATTTAAAAGGAATAATTAGCCTGATAGTACCAAATTAACATAAAATAGACAAGTAATTACAACTATCCAGTAAAATGAGAATTTACAGCTTGCGGTAACAATTTTCAGTGTATGATGGGTACCAGAGTATATTTAATCGAGTATTCTACTAACTTAATAGTATCTGATTCGATATAAGTAGGTACATACAATGTGTGTTGTATAATTGACGACATAAAATTGACTTACTACGGATTAGGTTTATCTATATTTATGTCTGTCACATTAAGCGTGACCATTGTTGACATATTGATGTTACGACCATTTTGTACAAAGGTATACATAATCGAAGCAGTGAGACTCGAGGTGATCAATAATAAGTTTATGTTTATCGACAAGATCACTTTTCAAATAAAGAATTTTATACCATAAATTTGTTTCTTAGTTTTATATGTACTTACTAACATCTACCCTTAAAATAAATAAAGCTAATAAATCTATAACCAAACAAAAACGACACTCTACTTCAAAACTCGTTGTGCGACCTACACATATGAGGTACTGTGATAAAGGTTTTTGTTTAATAAATGCATTTAATATGAAAATTCATTCGCTAGTTATTATTTCGATAAAACTAGCTCTTTTTCAAACCAATGTTTGATCGCGTCAATTATAAAACTTAAGTAGTCTAGTTCATGTTTATTATATTAGGTCCATGAGTTCATGATAAGATCTTATAAGCGAACATTTGAATAAGACTCGAGTACCTCCGTTACTGGCGCCAGCCTCGAGCGCGTTTACCTACTGAAGCCTTTTACCGTCACCGCGAGCCACAAGAGAGACGACAACGGGATGAAACATATGAACATTTCCTTAAGGGCGGGCGCGCGTTGCCTTGTCTAGGTTGGAATTTGTTAAATATGTTTATGTTTTAGTCTCTCGGCCACAATTTATAATCAACATTTAATTGACCATCTGTTACTGGAAATGATATCTATGCATTCATTCCACCTTATACCTCACCGACTATTTCCACAAAAAGGTAGGTAACGTCGTAGATTTTACTTTATCGATTAAAAACATTTTATTGAGTGCGAGCGAGTATATGTAAAATAAATGTTATATGCAACAATAATCTCTCTGTTTGTGCCCCCGCGTCCGGAGCGGCTAGCGGGCGGCTGCACGCGCCCTGCATTATGCAGGCGCGGGCTCGCAGCCAGAGTATAGGAGCTATCGACATTTCGAGGAACCGCACCTTGTCCGTCCGTGCGGGACAAGTACGGAACTACATGACTTTTAATGGAATTAAACTTAAATATGCTCTAAAATTTAAATTTATAATATTATTTATTCGAGTAAATTACAAGTAATCTAATATATCTACATCGACAAAATGAATACAAATCTAATTTAAAGCCAACTTGACGAGGAAATATATACTAAGTGGATTAGGCAAGAAGCATACTCTATCAGGAAACTTTAATGCCTTGCAAAAGTAGTATCTGAAGTTAAGCTTGTTCATGGATGCATTAAGCAGCTACTACCTACTCGTATGTAGAAATTTACTTCTTTCGGATCCGATTGTGAATGTTGGCACATTTTGGGTGTAATCGTAACTCTTAATTAAAAGAATTAAAATCAGAGATATTTTTATTAATGAAAATTAAGTATTTCAGTCATATTTATGTATCACCTGTACCTAAACCAAATGAAGCCACCATCGGTTCCGGGTGTATAAATGTTAACAAAAACTAATAAAATGTATCTCAATTAAGAGGAATTCGTATTTTTTCCAATACGCAAACACAACCTATTCTAAAGTTATATTATATGATCTATGTACACAAATATGCACGACTTTCATATGTTCCCGGCAGGACGCGCTCGTCGCGCCCCAGATGTCGACTAGCTCTTGATCTAACACAGATTAACCCTAAACAAGCTCGTTGCAGCGTTTTCTCTAATTAACGGTACTCCAGCTATTAGGGTTACCTGCAGCTGCAGCGCTCTAATAAGTAAGTTGGCATGTTGTAAACTAAGGTTACATGTAATTTTAAATGTATCTGTGTAACAATGGTCTCCTTGTTATACAGATATACGTAGTTCCTCTGAGCTACGTTTTTTTACAAGAATACGACTTCATAGAACAATGAGATCAGACCAGACTTGCTGTCTGGTCTGTTTTGGATAAAGGTTATTTTTCAGACGGTTACTGACCTACAGCTTCCGGTCTGTATTGATATACTATATATATATTAAAAAATGGACTAAAATACCAAGTATTGGATGACCTCAAACGATTTTCACAAGACTTTACGTTTGAGTGTTGTGGTCTTCGCTTAGTTAATCTTAGTAAATCGATCATCATATTATGCTTGTACAGAACTCCCACTTCTAATGTTGTTACGTTTTTGGCAACCCTAGACGAAGTCCTCTACAAATACACAAGGAATCCTAAAACGCATATAATTTTGACCGGTGATTTTAATATTGATACTCTAAAACTGTCAAATAGTAGTTCACAACTTTTAGATTTAGTCAAAAACTATAAATTAATCTTACACATTTCAGAACCTACTAGACAAAATGCTTGTATCGATCATATAATAAGTAGCTTAGAAGAAGCGAAAACAGATCTGCTTCACTTACATTTATCAGACCACAATACAGCCCAGTTAATTGAAATACCTGTTTCTGAAAAACCTATTGAACCGATGAAATACTGGATTTTTGTACGTCAATACAACGATACTAATTTACTGACATTTAAAAATCATTTAAAAAAATTATCATTTACTGAACTATTTTGTGAGACAGACTTAAACAAAGCTATGGAGTCATTTCATTATACTATAAAAACACTATATGATCTATGTTTCCCTTTAAAAAAGATAAAAATTATGAATACTTATATAAAACCTAAATGGATTACGAAAGGTATAGTGAAAAGTAGTAAGACAAAACGAATTCTAAGATATAAATACTTTAAAGAAAAGTCTATCGAAACGAAAGAGAACTACAGAATGTACTCTAAAATTTTACGTCGCTGTTTACATATTTCACAAAAACTACACAATCATAAACTTATCAAAAGTGCAAAAAATAAATGTAAAATGGCATGGGACATAATCAAAAATAAAAACTGTCACAAAGGGCATATTCAAGATTTCATTAAAGAAATAGAATCTAATGGTAAAATTATACGTAATCCAGAAAACATCGCTAATATATTTAATAACTTTTTAATAGATTTAACAAATTCAAATAATAACATATGTAAAAATACAAATAAAGTCAGTCTACCCAATTCATTATTTATTGAGCCATTTCATCCAAATGAAGTTAAATCTATTATTAATTCCCTTAACAACACAAATGCAACAGGATTTGATGACATATGTACTAAAGTAATAAAGAATTGTGTAGAAGAACTAGTTTCTCCCCTTACTCATTTAGTAAACCTGTCATTAAAAAAAGGGGAAATTCCGGAAGTTTTAAAAAAAACAATTGTAACACCATTGCATAAAAAGGGAAGTAAGACGTTAATTGAAAACTATCGGCCTATTACCCTGCCTCCTGTGTTATCTAAAATTTTTGAGAAAGCAATGAAGATAAGGCTTCTGAATTTTTGTAGCAAGTTTGATTTAATAAGAAAGAACCAATTTGGATTCCAAAGAAACAAATCGACTACATTGGCAATTCATCATCTTCTTAGGGAAATAGGAGAAAAAATAAATGCAAAAATACCATTAACTACCATATTTTTTGACATGACTCGCGCTTTCGATTTTGTGTCTCATGATATCCTACTTAAAAAATTACATGATCTTGGCATAAGAGGCATAGCTTTAGATTGGATTAAATCCTTTTTGACAGATAGAAAACAAGCAGTAGTAATAAAACATTTGAATAAAAAGTCTCACGTTATATCCAGTCAGTCACAATTTAGAGTAAATTAATCTGGTGTCCCACAAGGAAGTGTACTTGGGCCTATATTGTTTCTATTATATATAAACGACCTTCCTGAAATAACTCGCCATAAATGCACTTTATTTGCTGACGATGTTTCGATTGTTATACCCTTTGAAAATAGTATCCTAAATTACGAAACAGACATAAATGACACCATTCATAACGTAGTATCTTGGCTTTATAAAAATAATTTGACTGTTAATATAAACAAAACAAATTTTATCCAATTTGGAACCAATAGGCAAAGCAAGTTAAAACTAAATATACACTATAACAATCATAATTTAGACGAAGTAACGCAAACAAAATTTTTAGGTGTTACTTTGGATGATAAATGCTTTTGGAAACAACACATTGAAAACATCAGAGACAAAATAAACAGATATGTCTATGTTCTGAGTAGGCTTCGTAATACCTCTGCAATGTCCACTGCCCTTGCAGCCTATCATGGCTACATTTCATCTATACTTAATTACGGTTTGATAATCTGGGGTAACTCTGTTGATTTAGATAAACTTTTCATTGCCCAAAAAAAGTGCATTCGAGCCATATGTAGAAAAAGCCCTCGTGAAACTTGCAGACCATTATTTAAATCATTAGGCATTTTACCTCTTCCCTGCATGTACATTCTAGAAATAGCAAATTTTGTCAAATGTAATATTCATCTTTTTAAAAAGTCTTACAACAGTTCTAGATCTACACGAAACCATCACAAATTAGTTTATAACAGTAGTCCGAATCTTAGTCACTATCTTCGGCAGTGTGATTCAATGTGTGTAAAAGTTTTTAACAATTTGCCTACCGAGTTGAAATCCATTCCTACCAAATTATTTAAAAATAAATTAAGTGCTTGGCTAAGAGAGAATAATTTTTATTCATTAAGTGAATTCTTTAGTTATAAATAGGATATGTTAAATGTGTATATAAGGTAGGTGTGTACTGTGAAATATGTTTTTATGTCAATTTCGATTTTGCATGCCATAATAACTGGTAAAATATGCGTTCTTAGTATTTTAAATTTAAGACCTTTTGTAAATACCATATTTTATGCAAATAAATGTTATTATTATGTTTGTTTTTTCCAATATCTCGGGACTACAGAGTCCCGGACTTTTGGGAGGCGTGCATGGGGCCGAAGCCAACACGTAGAGGCCCTTTAAAAAACAAGTATAATCTAAATGTAATGTGACACCGCCCGACGATTATCCCTGTATACACTATAAAATGCAGCCAAGGACAACCCCCGGTCAGTGCAGGACTATGGAATGGAGTGGAAGAACAAGGAATCTGGGCTATTGGGTTGAGGTGCTAATGGACTGGGTAACCGGGACTATGGGAAGGACTATGGCACCTGCCCGATCTATGTTTAAAAACACGATTAAAATGGGCAGGTGGTGACTCGCCATCTCACTGTCATGGGCCCCCCATTGGTCGCCCACTCAAGGCACGAAGCAGGAGCGACGGGGGGCAACATTGTGTGAGCGGCTCAGGGTGTGGAGAGGTGTGCACCGCTTTCTACCCAGTGGCTTACGCCACTGTGCCAACTCGCGACTTAGGCATCTTTCACTTCCACCCTGCGAGCATATAGCTCTGACGCCCCACTCTGGACGGCCGGCTAAGGCAAGCCAGAGGTGAGAGTCCTGCGGCCCCTGTGGGGTCCACTCCCACCGGCCAACTAAGGCAAGCGGAGGAAGGGGCCTGGTCGGCTCTCAGGGGCACGGGTCCCAAGGGGTGTCAATCCCATTCAGCCCGCCACAAGCTGCCCTGGGGAGACTGACTGCACTGATAGAGAGTTGTCGCTCTTCATGGTGCGAAGATCATCAACTCTCACCAGCGGGCGATGGAAATGTTATATCGGGAAATGCACGGCCAGCTATTAAAAATAAATAGCTGACCTATCATCCTCATTTCCTATTGCATTGACGTCAATGCAATAGGAAACGCATATTGATTTGGGCACATTTTTAGTCAGTTAGAATTGGACCTCCGTCGCGCTTAGACTAATTAATTGCTAAGTTCTTATTTTAAATTCAAATAAAAGTGTTTGTGAATTAAAAACTTCTTTTTTAAAAACTTACTCCTGACCCGCCCCGTAACAGTGGTGTCAGAAGTGGGATTCCAGCACCATAATCGTGGTCGTTTGAATCGTTCTGCTGGTATTCCATAACGGGTCGCGCAACCTCAAAATCCAAACTAACTCCGGAACGTGAACTTTCGTTTCGACAAATTCGTGTGATCGTGCAATTTCAAGCTGGCCCCTGGTGAGAAGAACCGCTCCTCAACCGTAGTCCTGCCTAGCCGCCGCTGTCCTCACATCCTGCTACCGTGACGCTGGGTTGTCACCGTCTCTGAGTCTGAGACACTCGCCGTGGTTCTCCTGCCGCCGTGCCGCTAACACAAGCCGCTCCCGCTGCTCCTGTCGTCGTGCTGATCCTGTGCGCACGTCGCTGCTTCTGTCGTCGTGCTGATCCTGTGCGCACGTCGCTGCTCCTGTCGTCGTGCTGATCCTGTGCGCACGTCGCTGCTCCTGTCGTCGTGCTGATCCTGTGCATTCATCGCCGCTATCGTCGTACTCATCCTGTTTGCTCGTCACTGCTCCTGTTGTCGTCCTGTTCCTGTTCGTTCGACGTCCCAATCTTCAGCCGTGATGTCTTTCTATCCCGTAGTCCTGTTAATACTGTAAGTAAAGCATATGATTAATTGTTATCGCAACTTATCTTACGAGCTACCAAGTGATTCCGTTTTTAAATTTTACTTACCTCGGATTCATCTCTTTTAACTACACATTTTGTGTTTTTACAAAACAAAAAATTATACGTTAATTTTACCCTTCGATCATTTTTATAAAGTAAATTTTTTCTTAGCTTTTCTATACAACTATTTTTCATTTTATTGTGGAAATACTAAATTTTACTCATTTATTTTAATCTTTACTTAAATCTTACATTACACATTTGAATACTTAAAATGACTGATACAAAGAAAAATGTTAGTGAAACATTATCCCTAGAACCATTTCCAATTCAAGTGCTGTGTAATTTTATTAGTCCTTATAAGGGCGAACGCGAAACCCTTGCAGCTTTTATCACGAACTGCCATAATGCTCTGGACCTAGCATTACCTAACCAAAAAATTTTACTGTTTAAGTACATAATTGCCAAATTAGAAGGCAAAGCACAAATAGCATGTTCAAACAAGGTATTTGACAATTTCGATTCATTAAAATCTTTTTTGAAACAAAACTTTGGTGAAAGAAAGCACTATAACCATTTATTAATAGATTTGCAATCCTGTAAACAACAAAGTAACGAGACCGTAGCCGAATTCGCACTCCGCATCGAGAGTTGCCTCACGGACTTGCAATCTGAAATTCATAACTCGGATTCATTAAAAAAAGATTTATCCGGTCGTATCGCTATGACCGAAGATTTGGCCTTACACACTTTCAGTTTAGGCCTACACCCGCGTTTAGGTAACAATGTTAGGTGCAGAAGCCCTAAGTCACTAAATGATGCCATTAATATCGCACTTGAAGAGGAAAAGATTCAGAATTTGCTATATAAATCAGTCACTAAATCTAAGTGTAACACTTGCCGAAAGCCTGGACACACCGAGTCTGAATGTTCATTAAGATTCAGACGCCTAAATCAGCCTCGCGCATCTTTTGAATCTCAAGCACATCCTTCGACATCTCAACAACATTCGAATCAACAAGCTTTCTGCAGGTATTGCAAAAACAAGGGTCACGATATTTCACAATGCCGCAAGCGAAAATTTATTAATGAAAGATACAGAGGCTCTAATAACCAAAGTAATCCGCCGGTGCATCATGTATCAACCGAGCCGCCGCAGTCATCGGCACCGTCGCCGACTCCCGATCAAATTTCGTGCGATGCATGTGAAAATATCGGCGAACTTTGTTGTCATTTAAACTAACTAGTCGGATTACGAGAACGTGCCGTCGTCTTCCGAGTAATAATGGCACAGTAAAGAAAACACCTATTATGTGTAAACATATTCATAGTCCAATAAATTCCAGTAAGGAAACTACACCTCAACCGACTCCTTCGGGAGCCCCTAAATCGTTGAGTCCCTATAAAAATACATCTCAACCGACTCCTTCGGGAGCCCCTAAATCGTTGAGTCCATATAAAAATACATCTCAACCGACTCCTTCGGGAGCCCCTAAATCGTTGAGTCTTGATAACAATACATCTCAACCGACTCCTTCGGGAGCCCCTAAATCGTTGAGTCCATATAAAAATACATCTCAACCGACTCCTTCGGGAGCCCCTAAATCGTTGAGTCTTTTTAACAATACATCTCAACCGACTCCTCCGGGAGCCCCTAAATCGTTGAGTCCTAAGGAATATGCTATTCCAATACACGAGATCAACTCGTCATTCAACAAGATATCGTTACCTCATATATTTTTTAAAACGGAACATTCTAAAAAGCCTTTGTGTTTTTTAATCGATACTGGTTCCTCGGTCAGCATACTTAGATTCACTAATTTCGATACCAGACCTCCGCTAATCTCTGAGAAAATTAAACTCAAAGGTCTGAGTAATAATGACTCATGCCTAGAAACTCTAGGATCTTTACAATTACAGCTTCAACACCAACCAACTAGCTCATCTAGCCTAGTCTCGTTTACAATTAAATTTCACGTAGTTGAAGAAACTGTCAATCTTAAATACGATGGTATTTTAGGTAATGATATTTTAAAGGAATTAGATGCGGACATCCAATACTCACAAAATTGCCTTAATATCCAAGGTCACTCCTTGCGATTCTATTTCAACCAACCTGCATACGTCATTCCTCCCAGATCTGAGGCTGTCATTGAGTGTCCACTCTCAAATCCACCTTCGGAACTAATAAATGTTACTGACGGCCTTATCCTAGATCACAGCATCTCAGATGGCGTTATCTTAGCTAACTGTATAGTCAAAATAAAGCCAAACAAGAGAGTTAATATATCAGTTCTAAATACTACAGATTCGGAAGTAATTATCAAAGATTATAGCGTTTATCTCCTAGCTTTTGATAGTAATTTATCGACTCCAATTGAGCATTCTTATAACATTCAACATCAGACTTCATCTCTCGAAAGATCTCAGAGAGTTTTAAACCTCATAAGAACATCTCATTTAAATAACGAAGAAAAGCAAGCTCTTCTTGAGTGTTGTTCTAAATATACAGATATTTTTCATTTAGAAGGAGAAAAATTAAGTTGCACTAATGCTATTGAGCATTCTATTAATACTAAAGACACTGCGCCTATTCATGTTAAATCGTACCGTTTTCCGGAGTGTCATAAGAATGAAGTCGAAAATCAAATCAAACAGATGCTTGACCAAAACATTATTCGCCCTTCAATTTCACCCTGGAGCGCCCCGGTGTGGGTGGTCCCCAAAAAATCAGATGCCTCCGGTAAAAAAAAGTGGAGGATAGTAATAGACTACCGTAAACTTAATGACGCTACAGTTACTGAGATTTATCCCCTTCCTTTGATCACAGATATCCTTGACCAGCTGGGTCACTCTAAATATTTCACTACGTTAGATTTAGCATCAGGATTTCATCAGCTAAAGCTCAAGGTCGAAGATGCACCGAAAACTGGCTTCACTGTCATCACTAATGGTGACGCCTCAGGTCACTACGAATTCACCAGAATGCCCTTTGGTCTAAAAAATGCACCCTCCACCTTCCAAAAGTTGATGAATTCGGTTCTATCTGGCCTTCAAGGTCTCCACTGCTATGTTTATTTGGATGACTGTATTTTATATTCGCATGATATGAATTCTCACATTTCGAAGCTGAATTTAGTATTTGACAGACTCCGTAAATTCAATCTTAAACTACAGCCAGATAAATGTGAATTTCTACGGCGCGAAGTCGCTTATCTTGGGCACATTATAACTGACAAAGGTGTATCTCCTAATCCAGATAAAATCAAGGCCGTGACCCAGTTCCCTACTCCTAAAAACCCTAAAGACATCAAGTCATTTCTCGGGCTCGTCGGATATTATCGACGCTTCATAGAAAACTTTTCTAAGATAACAAAACCGCTAACATCGCTCCTTAAAAAGGACGCTACATTCAAATGGTCCTTTGAACAAGAACAATCTTTTAATATCTTAAAAAATAAACTCACCTCAGCACCGCTCCTCCAATATCCAGACTTCAGCCAATCATTCATACTAACCACTGATGCTTCAAATTACGCTGTTGGCGCTATTCTCTCTCAGGGCGAAATCGCTAAGGACAAACCCATAGCATACGCATCACGCACTTTAAATAAAGCTGAGGGTAATTATTCCACAATTGAAAAGGAACTCCTAGCCATCTTATTTGGTGTAAAAACTTTCCGTCCTTATCTATACGGCCGAAAATTCCGTATAGTTACAGATCACAGACCCTTAGTGTGGCTTTTCAATGTCAAAGACCCTGGATCTAGGTTAATCAGATGGCGCCTTAAACTAGAAGAATATGATTACGAAATCATATATAAACAAGGCAGATTAAATTCAAACGCTGACGCTTTATCTCGTTTTCCTGTAAATAACTTAAATGATAATACGCATTCAGATTCCATGTTATGTAACCCGACACAAGCTGTTGAGAGCGATGACGAATCTCACAATTTACCTTCATTATCTGAAACCTACGATCAGTTTCTCCAAATTTCAAAACAATCAGGTGTTTCCTATGACACCGTAATCGAAGAACATAACGAATCCCTGCTCAAGGCCAAATGTCGCCTTATAGCCTATCCTACGTCCATAGATTTAGATGAATCAGTTCCTTATTGCCATGAAATTATAGACGCTTCTACTACAGAACCCGATATCCGTGCCATTGAACGTGAACTCAATACCTTCTATTCAACATCTAACGATAAACACGTTTTTACGCACCTATTTTTGCGGGTTAATCATTACGATGAAATTTCTTACAAAGACATTTTCAACCTACTTAGAGATTACCGTGACATGGTCAAGTATTGGTACTTAGAAGAAAAAGAAATTGCAATTTCAGATTTCTCTGACCCTTTTTGCAAATTATCTTATACCAAAATCTTTAATATTCTAAGCTTTCTATTTCATAATACTAACATTAAAATACATATATATAAAAATTCCATTTTATATCCTACCCCAGACGAGATTAAACAAATCTTAAAAGATAACCACGACTTACCTTCAGCCGGTCACCCCGGCATTACTCGTATGTTTGACCGAATCAAATCTCAGTATTGGTGGAAAAACATGAGACAAACTATTGAAAATTATGTAAAAAATTGTCGCTCTTGTCAAATAAATAAGCCCTTAAGGCAAATAAACAAAGCTCCAATGATCATAACCTCGACCGCTACGCGTCCTAACGAAAAGGTTTATCTCGATCTCGTTGGTCCGCTTCCTGAAACACACGAACATAAATATAAATTTATACTTACATTACAAGATGACTTAACCAAATTTTCTCAGGCCTACCCTATGAAAACGTGCTCCGCCGAAGAGACCGCTAAAACATTCGTCCTTTTCATATCCCATATGGGCATTCCCAAAATGATTGTAACCGACCAAGGTACTAATTTCTCCTCTGAAGTCTTCCGACAACTAGAAAAACTATTCGGCATTAAACATATTTTCGCCTCACCTTATCATCCTCAAACCTGTGGCGCTCTTGAAAGAAGTCATTCCAGTCTCAAGGAGTATCTCAGGTCTTATGTTGATGAAAACCAACACACCTGGGACCTCTACCTGCCAAGCTCAATGATAGCTTACAATTCAAATGTTCACAGCACCACAGGATTTCCTCCCTTAGAGTTACTATTCGGTTTTAAGCCGTATATCCCATCCAGTATCGACAACCTCGACACCAACACGTACACGGACTATATACGTGCACTAAACCACCGGCTGTACTATAGTCGCCAAAAGGCATTTTCTAATATTCAATCCTCTAAAGAGCGTTCTAAGGCCTATTATGATTCCAAAACTAAGGCCGTAACATATAAAGCGGGCGATATGGTATATGTTCGGTGTCACCATAAACAAAATAAAGCCCTATCTCCAGTATGGAAAGGCCCTTTTAAGATAATTAAATTAAACGGTAACCATTCAGTCACTCTACAGGTAAACCGTAAACACATACGTCACCATTACGACGAAATAAAACTAGCAGCTGATCATGCGTCATGATGCCTACGTCATTAAAAACTAACCTACGATAAATTAATTACAGGTCAGCTCTATCGCGCGTCGGATGCGAATACGTCACACCGATTCGTGGAAGCTCAGGTCTATACTTTAATAAAAGGTTAGATGTAAAATTCACTAATGATAACTGGAATGTCGTCACGTATGTTGATATTAGTCACGTTACTCCGAATTTAGATAAAATAGACTTTCTTTTTGAGAAAATAACATTCATATGTAACTCATTAACTTCATCCAAAATTCAACAAGATTGCACAAACTCTCTAGCAGCGCTGCGTAAACAACATCTTAATAATATTAATAAATTCTCTTCTGTCTCATACTTACTCTCCGACGAAAAACTCAGCAAACGCTCAAAACGGGGACTCATAGATTTTGGTGGGTCATTATTAAAAACATTTTTTGGTACATTAGATGCTGAAGACGCAGTGAGATTCTCGAAAGCAATCAACGACGTACAGTCGGATGAAAAACAATTAGCTCACTTAATGAAAGACAATATCCATGTTATTAAATCTACTATCTCATCTTTTAACAACACAATGGCAAAGGTTAATGAAAATGAACATAATCTTTTAAAAAATATAGAAATTATACATAATATTTTAGAAACAGTTTCTAATACAAATGACAAGCTGGAAATAAAATCTCAACTCAGTTCGTTAATGAACGCATTAGAGTCAATAATAATTACTATCTCATTTGATGTAGATGATATTAACAATGCCATCCTATTCGCAAAGCTAAATGTTTTACATCCCACAGTATTAAATCCACACCAGCTATACAACGAATTAGACAAACATAGAAACAGATTACCAAAACACTATGAGCTCCCAACTTCACTTAGCCTATCAAACATTCATGAATTAATAGATATTTCTAAATTAGTTTGTTTTTACCACCTAAATAACATCATTATTGTAGTTAAAATACCTTTAGTATTACCACAAGTTTATAATCTCTTTAATGTAATCCCTTTGCCTGTTCCGTATGATATAACTAAACCAGATACATATGTTTTGATAGCTCCAACCAGCCCATTTGTAGCGATAACAATGGATCATATGTTTTACTCACTCATTCAGGACATCGACAAGTGCCGCGTAATCAGTGAAAAGTGCTACGTATGTGATCTTGTGAATGTATTCTCGTCTATAGCCAGCCCGATATGTGAGACGGAGTTAATTAGTGACGTAGTAAATAAGTTACCGGACTCGTGTTCAACGCGATTAATACACGGGTCAATAGATGTATTTCATAGGATAAGTAATAATAGATGGATCTTTGTCCAATCAGAGCCTGGCAAATGTCATCTGTCGTGTAGCAATGAAATTAATAATTTTGATCTCTTATTGTTCGGTACCGGCATCTTAACTATCCCTAAATCTTGTAAGGCCTTTTATAAAACTTTACAGTTCACACCGATTGGTGAAACCAGTATCACAAATATAACTACATCCGTATCAGATTTTAATATAATATTAGACGATTGTTGCGAGAGAACAAAATTAAATAAAACATTAAATAAATTGCCGTATACCAAGCTTAGTAACATAAATAACTTAGACTCCTTGCTACATGCCAGCATCCATTTAGACTCATTCGAGAAGGAATTAAATAGAATCGAAAGTCCTTCACATTTCGATACATATGGAATTCATTATATGTCTTTTACTTATATTATTGCACTTTTAATTTTGATATATATTTTTTATAAATACCGGAAATCGTTTTGCAATAAACGTTCATCCTGTTGCATTACGATATTTAATCAATGTCACAATAAAAAATCTATCCAACCATCCAATGTAACACTGCGAGATGTGAAAGACGAGCGAGACGCATCATCATGTGATGATGACATCAGTGATGATAAAGTTTCACCAACTCCTGCTCGAAGGAATATTATTGTAACCACGCATTATTAGCCATGCTCTGGGTCAAACAAATAGTTTATAATTTTTATAATTAAGTACATATTAAGTTACTCGCGAAGGCCTAATTTTAATAAGGGTAAATCATCTTAATTCATTCGTTATTTTTACAGATAAATCTCTCATCTCTTCAGATGTGATGAGAGATCTTAACGGGGGGGTTGTTATATCGGGAAATGCACGGCCAGCTATTAAAAATAAATAGCTGACCTATCATCCTCATTTCCTATTGCATTGACGTCAATGCAATAGGAAACGCATATTGATTTGGGCACATTTTTAGTCAGTTAGAATTGGACCTCCGTCGCGCTTAGACTAATTAATTGCTAAGTTCTTATTTTAAATTCAAATAAAAGTGTTTGTGAATTAAAAACTTCTTTTTTAAAAACTTACTCCTGACCCGCCCCGTAACAGCTCGTCACTTCCCTACGCCAGGTTATTATTATTATTATTATTTATTTATACATTAAGTAACTCGGTATTATAAAATACCGGTAATTCAGGAATATACGGGCCTAAGCCAAGTATTATCCCTACATTTGAAACTGAGGTTTACTAATCAAATATGCTGTTGTGTGGATGGGTGAGTGTGGCTGCTTGTTCAGTTCATGACGATGCAGGTGATTGCGAGAGGATGTTAGGTTGTATTTGAGTGCGGGGAGTTTGGGTAGTGCATTCGTCGTCAATCTGTAGGAAGTTTCTGACAATTCTACATGTATTTAATATGACAGCTTTTTGTAACAGAATATAAGTATATTGTGGCAGGTGAAGTGTGTTGAGTGATTTGTGTAGTTGGTGAGGGATGACTCCTGTAGTTGATAAGACTATGGGGACTATTGTTACTTTCTGTAACTTCCACATTCGCTTTACTTCGTCTTTGAGATCCGTGTATTTTGTTAGTTTTTCTGTAATGGTTGTCTGTAAGTTGTGTGTGTTTGGGATTGCAATATCAATTAAGAATGCACTTTTATTTATTTTATCGATTAGTACTATGTCAGGTCTGTTGTAATGTATGGTCTTGTCAGTTAATATTGCCCTATCAAAATATAATTTATAGTATCTGTTTTCTAGTATGGTCATCGGAGTGTACTTGTAATACGGAACGGGTGATTCAGTTAACAGATTAAACATGGACGCAAGTTTCTGATGAATGATATTGGCGACCTGATCGTGCCTGTGTTTGTAATGTGTTTGCACGATGGTTTTGCAGGCGCCTGTTATATGTTGGATTGTTTCGGAAGCACTATTACATTTTCTACAAGAGTCAGTGGTTAGATTTCGAGCTCGGATAATGTATTTTTGATAGTTTTTGGTCTCTATTACCTGGTCCTGTATCGCTAACATGAACCCTTCAGTCTCCGGAAACAGTTCCCCTCGACTAAGCCACTCGTTCGACGCACTTTATTATTATTATTATTACTATTTGTGGTTTGAAGCTGCGATAAAAAACGTTCTGGGTTTATAAATATTTTTAACAAACGCTTATTTTGAAAGGTTCACGTTGATCTCAGAGACGTTTTACTTCAGTCAGATTTAGTCCTCACCTTACCATCCAATTATGGAAAAACCCTGTCGTTGCGTCGCGAGAGAAACATTAAATATGACAAGACGAGCCGCGCCGGTTTAATTAAATTGTTGACTGCGCTGCAGGTGCCTAACGAAGGTCCTTCGGCGCCAGGCTCATTACCGCCCCGGAGTGGGGACGCCGAGCCGCAGCGAGACACTTTTGACACAAACCTACCTACTGCACAAGTCTCCAATATAACAAAAAATGGCGTGGCGTAGTTATATGTTGTATTATATATATGTTACAAATGTCCATTTCCCTAGACTCTTTTATTCTTAATTTAATATTTTTACAATAGAAAAATGATTGTACCATCGTTTTTGACTAATAGCTACCGTGAAAATAACTGCAAGAAAATTGGTAGTATTCATCACAAATGAAGCTTTGCCAAATAGCACTTATCGAACTTTGTTATCGTTTCGTTAAGTTTAAGATGTATGCGATTGACATTTCAAGATCACGTGACTTATAAGTGAAGTGTAATGTGCCCATACATTTGAAACTTGCCAGAATAATATCGAAGTTTGATAAGTGGTACTTCTTACTTGCACTTGCTGACTCCCTTTTTTTTTTTTTTTTTTTTTTTTTCCTACCTGACTTTCGATGATGGCTGCGAAGCCTTATCATCTTTACCGAGCTGTCGGGGGAGCGCTGATGGCTCTCACCCCTTTGCTGACTCCCTGAACTTACCTACTAGGTACTTGTTCTAAGTTCGCACCAAAACAAGCTTCTTTATTACTAATTTTTGTGCCTCCATAACATTAAGAATGCTGCCGCTCGTGGTTGATGTAAGTCTCTCAAAAGCTAATGCGATATCTAAACCACAATCCAAATTGACTTCTCTGTACCGCAGGCTGTATGAAACTGAGCTAATTGTCCGTTACGAATTTAGATCACGCGCGTCAAGAGACGTCGTTATCTGAGGAAAGTCACTCATCTTTTTGTAACTTATTTTCGTTATAGCCCAAATGAGTGTAGGACAAAAACACTGTCCCTCAAGTGACAATCCAAGACTTTCTCAAGTCGTCTATTATCTTTTTACGCTTTTATTACCGCAAATGTAAAGCCGTCCCAAGTTTTGAAATTATAAGTTTTTATTGCACACCCTCTCGACCTCCAACCGTTATCTCATTCGAAAAATAAAGAATGAAATGTCAACTCAAAAGGCGGCTCCATCGCGGCCGCGCGTTTTATATTCAGACTCTCTGATAGGATTGCTGAGATAGTAATTCACTTTAGCATTGTTTGAAGATAAACTTTTTGCCTAATTTTTTTTAGAAGAACGTAGTCGAATGGCCTCGTCCGTGCAATTTAATCTCTTGAGTAAACGTGTTGCATCTGAGGCTCCGGGAGGGCCTTCGCCCGTAAAGAAGCTGATTCATGCCCTGAGAATGTTACATGAACCTTTTGTTGTCCTTGCACTCAGTATCTTTACTACTCACTACCTAAAATTACTACTTATTTAGGTAGATATTCTCAATTTATTTATGAAACTTCCACAAATACCATTTTTTTAAAATCAACTAATCAAATATTTTCAAATTATCAATCAGCTGGACAGTATAATTACAGCGTTAGTAAAAAAAATTTCAAGCTACTTTGGTCCTAGCCAAGTGGCAGTTGAGGAACCTCGATATGTTGTCGATAAATTGCAAATAGGCGTGGCATTTCACTTATAAAAGTCATGTGATCTTGACATGTCAACCCCATACATTTTGAACTTGTTGAAACGATCACCAAGTTCGATAACTGCCACTCGGCTCCCAAGCCAACGAGGTCCTCCCCAGGTAGCTATAATAGGAAGTATCTATTTCCACACCGTAATTCTGTTTTACCCGAAGGCGTATAAAGAAGCCAAAGCACGTCCGCTTCCGAGCGGCTGATCAACTTGATGCGTCGCGCCTCCACGTGTACGGGACACCGCACAACAATGTTTTGTTCCACGAATTTATCTTGAAAATTGTCAATAACATAAAATTTCAATTTATAGGTACCTCGGAACGTGTTAAAGGAACATAATATCTACATACCTTCACGCAGCCCTACAAGATGTAGATTAATTATGATTAAAATATTTATTTGAACGAAACATTTATCTTCTCAGATAATTGCGATGCCTCATCATCAGCCTCCCAATAATTCAGATTGCTCAAAGCTGCAATCTGTAAACAGAATAAGTGAGTATTTAAATGAATTGGGTGTATGCTGAATTCCGACCAGTCCGTACAACAACGGGCCGGTATAATTACACCCGTTATTTCAATAACGCGTTTAACTACATTCGCAGTAGTTGAGCTGCTGATTAACAAAAATTACGTCGCGGGGGCCGCCGCTAATGGGCTGACGGTTAATAAATTACGTCCCCGAGTGGCACTCGGTACGCACAGTTTAAACATTCACTATTCATTAATATACTGGCGCTGTACATTACTAAACAACAACAAATTTAAAAGGCATTCATCCTTTTTGATTTAAAAATATTTCGTATGACCATGAGCTTCTGAAGCATGACGCTGGTTGTTCCCTACTGGATTTTTTTACTAAAAAAATCTGCAAGTAGTAGGAAGGTTTTTTTGAGGGCATAATCGTAAGGTAAGACAGTGGGTGTTGAAATTATATTAAAATGCACGTAAGTAACTACCGTTGGAGCAAAATAGAAAGAGTTTTAGTCAAAAAGTGTCTACATAGTATCTTTAACGCTATGTAAGGTATGTGCACCTCTGTGAAGATACTCGTATCTTATTAAGGTCAGGCCTCTAAACTTTGTGACAAATTCCGATACATAAATATATAAATAAAATAAATAAATATTGGACAACATCACATACATTGCTCTGATTCTGCGGTAAGTAGCTTAAGCACTTGTGTTACAGAAATCAGAAACAACGACGGTACCACAACACCCAGACCCGAGACAATATAGAAAAGTTCGTTTCCCATATTGACCCGACCGGGGATCGAACCCGGGACCTCGGCGCGACGCCGAACTCCGGCCTGCTCGCCTCTCGGCTACGGAGGTCGTCAAATAATAATAATAATATATAAGCAAAATTACACTACCTTTATAATAATATAGGTATAGATAAATTAATATAGATAAACTTACCTATTTACCTAACAAAACAGACATTATTTTTGTAATAATATTATGTACTTCAGAGAATAACGAGTACTTAAGACTACTTATTCAGAATCAGCTAAAATACGAATGGAACAATCTCAACACCCAATGACACAACAAGACTACGTGATCAACATTAAAACTTGCCACAAAGCATTGTCACTTCATATAATAACATATTATGTACACCTTTCTATGTTACCTCTTCAATAACATGTTATGTACACCTTCCTATGTTACCTCTTCAACATATTATGTACACCTTCCTATGTTACCTCTTCAACATATTATGCACACCTTCCTATGTTACATCTTGAATAACATATTATGTACACCTTCCTATGTTACCTCTTCAATAACATGTTATGTACACCTTCCTATGTTACCTCTTCAACATATTATGTACACCTTCCTATGGTACCTATTCAATAACATATTATGTACACCTTCCTATGTTACCTCTTCAACATATTATGTACACCTTCCTATGGTACCTATTCAATAACATATTATGTACACCTTCCTATGTTACCTCTTCAATAACATATTATGTACACCTTCCTATGTTACCTCTTCAATAACATATTATGATCACCTTTCTATGTTACCTCTTCAACATATTATGTACACCGTCCTATGCTACCTCTTCATCATATTATGTACACCGTCCTATGTTACCTCTTCAACATATTATGCACACCTTCCTATGTTACATCTTGAATAACATATTATGTACACCTTCCTATGTTACCAATTCAATAACATGTTATGTACACCTTCCTATGTTACCTCTTCAACATATTATGTACACCTTCCTATGGTACCTATTCAATAACATATTATGTACACCTTCCTATGTTACCTCTTCAATAACATATTATGTACACCTTCCTATGTTACCTCTTCAATAACATATTATGTACACCTTCCTATGTTACCTCTTCAATAACATATTATGTACACCTTCCTATGTTACCTCCTGAATTACCGCATGAAAGTTAGGCGTTGAATACCGTACAGTAGTAAAACACGTATATCAAAAGAAAACTTGCGGATCAATACAGAAGCCGACTACAAACAAATTGCGACCACTCGCAGCGGCCTGCGAGCTGCAATAATTGGCCAACACCGGATCTGATTGGAAGTTTTATTTACCCGTCAATAGCGTTGGATATAGTTTTGCAATTTATTATAAACTGTTCTGGGTAACTCTAGCGGGCTATGTAACATGTGACTACCTATAAATAAAATGTGTTTTGAAACTAAAGTATTGAAGTTACAATATTATAATGACATGCGTAGTTATTCACGCTACCAGTTATTTGTTTTGTCTCTTACCTACCTCTAGATGAAGACGTTTTTAACGTGCCGTAGAAGTTATATCTACCAACCCATAAATATTACCAACATAAGAATATTGTGTGGCAAAGATCCCATCCTCAACTTGAACTACGTTAGGTTTATAATGAAGAGATAAAATTGTGACGATCTTCTCCTAGCGTGCAGCACGGTATTCCATCCATATCGATGTCCGGCCCCACTAAGATAGATAGATAGATATACTTTATTGCACAAAACTTTACAGAAATAGGTTTTACAGATTGATTATAGTAGAATTTAGGCGGTCTTATTGCTAGAAAGCGATCTCTTCCAGACAACCTTAAGTTAGAGGAAATAGTAGGTAGAAGGCGAGAAATGGGTACGGCTGTGCAACATAAACATAACATAACATGATTAAGACTGTGACACTTATCAGACGAGACTAGTTGTTACATTGGAGCGATTGTTGAATGACCTCCGCAGTCCTTACAAGGGAACTGGACTTATTTGAATCATTGTTGGGACGAACAGCTGGAATGTCTGATATGTCATCATTCCGAGATTAGAACCCACGACCTCAGACTTATGGAGACTGGTACTAATCATCAGGGAGGCGATTTTTAATACAGGGACAGTCATTCAAGTCTTTTAAAAATATACTGAACTATCAGAATAACAAAACACTAATTTCATCCAACAGTGATCCTAACTCATATCACCAACCTATTCTCATCGACGTTGTGCAGGTATTTAATTGAACATTACCGATAAAACATTCTCGATTGCCCAAAATATACAATATTTCATTTTAAATTATTTGTTTTACTCGTGCACCGGCGGTGTTCGTTAGTGTTACCAAAATAAAGCTACGAGTTATTAATGGCCGCACCGTGCAGCGGTTAATGAAGTCATCTTTAATAAAGGCAATTACTGTTTTAACATTCGAATACACATAAAAACACGAGGAACTTGTGTTTGGGAACCATGCTACAAAAACGATCTCGTCCGATATAAAGTGATTGATCATTCACGCCGAATTTAGAAGTATGTCATTAAATAGATATATATATTTTTTTTATATTGCACTTCAAGATTGACCTCATCCCACCTGATGTTAAGTGGTAATGAGGTCCTTTTTTTTTTTTTGACGGGGAGAAATGCATTGACGCACCGTACCGCCACCCTGAGGGGGGTGACGGCGTGTGTGGGACTCCCTGCCCTGAAAAGGGCAGGACTACCCTAACTAAAACTCCCCGGTGGACCTCATCGCCTTAGTGGCGGCGTTGTGGGAGATTAGCTTAGCCTTTCCATCCACAGCACCGCCGGCGGAATGGCCGCTTTCGCAGCCCCGACACTTCCCCCCTGGGTGGTAGGGGGTGGTCAATCCACTTAACCATCCCCGCCTCGCACTGGAGACCGTGAGTGCAATGCCGACTGGGGTGCCCTCACACCACCAGCCAACTGGTCTCCGTGCGGAAGAACGGCGCGGTCGTAGCGCCGCCGCGCCCTGGCTCTTCTGCGCCTTCTTAGCGCTGGGGAGGACGGGTCGTCCTCCCTTTGGCGCTCTGCCTCCTCCTTCTGCGAGATGACGTTCTCGCAGAAGGAGGCTACCGCCGCCCAGGCGTCCTCGCCCCCGAGCATGGCTTGGACGATGCTCGGGAGGGAGAGATTGGCCCCTATTACGGCCGTTAGGGCGGCTCTCTGTTCTGTCCACGACGGGCACGAAACCAAGGTGTGCTCCGCCGTGTCATCTTCTAGCCCGCAGTGGGCGCAGTCGGGCGTCTCTTCCCGCCCTATTCGGTGCAGGTACCTCCGGAAACAACCGTGTCCGGACAGCACCTGCACCAACCGATATGAGAGGAAGCCGAACTTCCTCTCAAGCCAGCCCTCAAAAACAGGGCTGAGCGCCTCCAGAGTCCATTGGCCATACTGCGACTCTGCCAAACTCTGCGCCCATGCAATGCGGAGATTTTCCTTCGCCTCCCGCTTGACTCTGGCGAGGTCCTCAGGGTAAAATCGAACCCCTGCCCCTCTTCTTACAGCACGCCAGTGGTAGACGGTCGCCAAGGCATGGGCTTCCAGATCCCACGGAGGTGTCTCAGCCAGGGCGCACGCGGCCGCATGCCCGACTGTGCGGTACGCGCGGGACACCCTCTGTGCTATGGCCCTCTGGGGCCGTCTGAGGTTCCCTGCGTTCTCCCTTTTATTAAGGGAGTCAGCCCATATAGGGGCCCCGTAAAGGGCCATACTCTTTAGGATGCCGGCGTAAAGCCGCCTGCATTTAGCCCTTGGACCACCCAGGTTTGGGAGGAGCCATCCAAGGGCGCCCGCGGATTTCAGGAGACGCGACGACAACTCGCGAAAATGAGGAACGAAGTTCCATCGCGCGTCAAGGATTAGACCCAGATATTTTATCTGGGTCTTGACCTGCACACGGACGCCGCCAACTACGATGTGAGCGTCCAGAGATGATGGTGGACGCTGACGGGGCGCAGGAAAATAAATTGCCTCCGTCTTCTCTAGGGCCACTTTGAGGCCTAGGCGACCTATCCTGTTGGCGACTAGACTGCCCCCCGCAGAGGCCAAACAAGCGGCGGACCGAAAGTCCCTCCCCCGGCAGGTGACAAGGGTGTCGTCGGCATAACAAATGACACCCATGCCGTGGAGGAGGGAACCCCGCAACAGCCAGTCTTACCCGATGTTCCACAGGAGGGGCCCCAAAACAGAACCCTGTGGAACACCGGATTCGACGCCCCGACGACAGACCATTCCTTGTTTATTAACAAAAAGGACCTCCCTTCCCTGTAAGTAGTCTTTCAAAATTGCCCTAAGATAACTTGGCAGCCCGTGATGTTTAAGGGCCTCAAGGATAGTGGGATGGGGAATGGAGTTGAATGCGTTGGCTATATCGAATGATATGGCCAATACTCCACGCCCCTCCTCCCATGCTTGACGGACCGCGGTTTTGAGGCGAAACAGCGCGTCTATTGTGGACCGCCCTGCCCGAAAGCCGAACTGGTTGTCGGAGAGATCCGGCCCATTCTCCCGAAGGTGGTCGGTAATTCGTGCCGCGATTATTTTTTCAAATAATTTACCGACCTCGTCCAAGAGGACGATAGGTCGGTATGCCGAGGGTGAGTCGATTGGGCGTCCATACTTTCTAAGCAGGCAGAGTTGGCCCTGCTTCCAAGGCTTGGGGAACTTTTCGACGCTAAAACACGCGTCGAACAGTCCCCTAAGCCTTTCTCCCATTTGTATTGCAGCCAAGGCGACAATTTTTGCGGGCACCCCATCAGGGCCCGGTGCCGTTTTTTTCGCGCGTAGGCAGAGGGTCGCCACATCGAACTCCTCCTCGGAGATTTGTGGGGCGTGTACTTCGGGCAAAACAACTCCTCGCCGAACCATTGCCGGCGGAACGAACGCGGACGCGGCAGGAAACAACCCGCAAACAACCTCTCCCAACACAGCCGGCTCGAGAGTCTCTGTGAGTGGGGGACCAATAGGGCGCAGTTGGTTGCGCGCCGCCCTGTACGGTCTCCCCCACGGATCACTGTCCAAAGCCTCGAGCATTTCGGCGCGAGCCCGGCCTTTTGCTTCCCCGATGCTGGATTTGAGAACCCGCTTAGCCTCAACATAGGAGGCGTATAAGAGTGCCTCATTATTCGGGTCTCGACGAGCGCGGCGTCTGCTGCGGGTGTAGGCGCGGCGTGCTGCAGTGCAACTCGCTCTGAGGTCGGCGAGCTCCTCCGACCACCAATAGCACGCTCTGCGAGGAGGCGGACGGCGTGACCGCGGTAATGAGGTCCTAGCTTAAGGGTGACAAGTACTGCATAATAAATCTGTTACTGGACTTGTCGCCCTTACCTTGAAGGCTTGACCCCTGCTACTGATGTAGCACCCCCCAGGAGCTCTGGAAACCTTACTCACACGCAGGAACACAACAACACAGAAGTGATTGTTATTTGGCTGCGATCTTCTGTAAGGCGGAGGTATTTCACCAGTCGGGCTGCTCCAGTTCGAGCGATAAATCGTTATGCCCTACCTCTCTTGAATATACCAAAATGATGAGTCTCTCTGTTGAGGCGCATGGTCCGGGCTAAAATCTTGATATTAGTCATAAAGCCTTCTCAGAGGGCGCTCCTCCACCAAAGCTCGCTAGACACACGCCCTGAAGTTCAACCCATTGTACCGCATAGTTGCGACGAGGCCTGTGCGCAAAAATGGGAACTAAATATTTATCAGTTATTATCAAGTTATTTTATAATCACACAATCGAGTGAATGTTTCACTATATTGCAATGGGCGTAGCGTGGGTGAGCAAACGGAAATTACGCAATTACCTGCATCATTATGAGTTTAAAGTTTAAATAGGTATTTATTCTTCTTCGGCACAGGTCTAGAGACAGATCTTATTTAGATCTATAGCGCCTATTAGATCATGTAATAGAAGGTTGCGCTAACTAAAAGAAACGTAAGTACCTACCATCATTATCTTATTGCATTTTTCTATAGCGTATATGTCGCAGTACACCAGACAGCTCACCACTAAAGATCGCGGTTGAAGCGAGTTGCAATATTACTAAAGCATATTGCATCCAATTGTTGAAATTTATTATTGTCGGATATCGAGCTCCGAATCGAAACAATGTTTGCGTTGCTCTGTTTTCATTACAGCAAAATAGATAGCTCAGAAATATTTACGGATTCGTTTGGTTCAATATGAAATTTTAAAAGTAGGTATAACTAGTTACCTACCTACCTAATAGCCTTTGTTAAATTCTTCACTATTTTACAAAAAACAGGACAATAAGTTAAATTCGTCTCCACACCAATCCTCAAATACTATTTTTTGATTTAAGTTAATGCTTACCGAGCTTCATACTTGCATTTAATAACATAAATAAATATATTATAATAGTCGTTTTATCTCATTAGAGGTTTGACTCGCAGATCATTTATAGTATCTAGTTGTATTCAAAATAAAAGGCGGCTGATTTATTTTAAATTTCATTTATTTATATCTTAACCAACATAAAGCCTACATCGCATCACTGACTTACATACAATCCCTTTACTTCACAATTATGTACAATATACTTTCTTAAAACATTGTAAATGCCTCCTAAAATACAAGAAAACTCTTTTAACTTGTTCATAATTTTTATTTACATGCATGTAATGCTGCACTAGTATGAAGGTAAAGCAATCGTTTTAAAATATTTTATTTCCATATAAACATTAATTAATGTCAGTAATTCCTAGCGAAGCGGTCGGGAACAAAATTACAAAAACAGATTACGTCTTTTGTTTCAGCATCTTTGATACCTACTCGCGCAGTCACAATTATGAGTGGCTTATTGATTATTTGTTGAATAACAAGGTCACGCTAGGGAAATACTTAATAATATTCAAAAACATTATATTTTTGTGTTATTGCAAGGACCATGGTCCGTGTGTATACTAACAATAAATGTCGCATTGTGTCTTACATTATAAACATTCATTTTGGTTTCATACATTTATTATGGTTCTAAATACATTATTCACATTGAGTTGTCTCGACTGTGGCGTCTCTTTTGCCTCCACACTTGAGCTTATTATAAGAATAAGAAGTAAACGTATTTAATAACATTTGTTTAAACGTTTAATGAAACGGAATTATTTTTATAAACATTCGACACTAAAATAAGTTATTATAATGAATATTTGTCAAGTGGTCCCATGTGTATGACATTTACAATCACCTGCTCCTGCTGCATCTTTTTTTTGGCAACCAACTAAATACTGGTGAATGGTTCCCATCGTCATCATCTCATGCAAGTAATTCATGGTTTGAGTCTCATGCTTTGCAAGTTATACCTACGCTAGATGCCGCGAGTATGTATAAAATTTATACAAATAATTTACTATCAAAACTGGTAAATATGCAATATTTTTATTTTATTTTATCAACGCAATGAAATTCCGAGTTATATCTCATTAAAAGCCAATAAACAGTTCAAATTACAGTTCTTACTTCAAATATGACGAATTTCCGTAATATAAACGATTATACTCTTTTTAGGGTTCCGTAGTCAACTAGGAACCCTTATAGTTTCGCCATGTCTGTCTGTCTGTCTGTCCGTCCGTCCCAGGATAATCTCAGAAACCGATGGCACTAGAAAGCTGAAACTTGGTACAAATATGTATATTAATCACGTCAACAAAGTGCAAAAATAACGTAAAGTGGCTACACGTAAATTGGGGAGTAATTTTTTTTTGTCATTTCAATCCCAACATGTGATTTATATCGTTGGACAGGTATTTAAAAATGAACAGGGGTTTACAAAGATCATTTCTTGATAATTTTAATATTTTGGGAAATAATCGCTCCAAAAGAAAATAAAATTGTGTCCCTCTAACTTTTGAACCAAAAGTTCAAAAAGTATGAAAAAAATCTAGAATATAGAACTGCATAAAGGCTTTCTAGGAAAATTATTTTGAACCTGATGGGTCTAATAGTTTTTGAAATTTTTGAAAAAAATATTTTTTTAACCAAAGTTGTAATTTAAGCGTATATGGTAGCATTTTTTTTCGTACTTTACATATGATACATAAGTATTGTGATGCACTGAAAACTACGGAACCCTACACTGAGCGTGGCCCGATACGCTTTTGGCCGGTTTTTTACATTATCCCATCAGAGCAATAAATCGGGCAACGGGAAAATAGTTCCTGCCTCAACTAGAACCTTATCACCTTGACCGGAGAAAAGCAACGTAAAGTGTTGTTACTGCATGCTTCATTGAGGGTCAGGTGTGCCGCAGCGTCCGCCGGCCTGCAGCTGCAGCAGCAGGTCGCGCGCGCGGCCGCGGTGCGCCTTGCCGGTGTGCGTGCGCGGGATGCTCGACACGAATGTAAAGTGTTGTTACTGCATGCTTCATTGAGGGTCAGGTGTGCCGCAGCGTCCGCCGGCCTGCAGCTGCAGCAGCAGGTCGCGCGCGCGGCCGCGGTGCGCCTTGCCGGTGTGCGTGCGCGGGATGCTCGACACGAACGCCACGCCGCCGCGCAGCCGCTTGTGATCGCTCAGCGTCGCTGACGGTCGATCATGTTTTATTATTAAATACAATAAAATTTAAACAAACAATGAGGGTGTTCGCATACGAACCATCCGCTAGTTGATACTTAAGCGCGGGGTTCAATTGCTACGCGATTGGTTATGGTTTTTAAGACATTGACGGACATGTCACCGTGACATTTAAACTGGTTACTTGACAGTTTTAGAAAAACTATTGTAAAATCCGATCGTTTTATATCCCAAGCAATTCGATTTATTTGGAAAAATGTAAATTACCAGAGAAAAATAAGATTTTGTGTAACACATTTAAAAAGTGCGCGAAAACGCCAAGTCACGTGACTGTTGAAATTATGACGCCAACGTTCTATCCATCAAACGTCGAAAGACTTAATTTTATGGTTAAAGATACTTTATTTCTCATCAGAATACAATTCACTTACTGAGAAACAATAAAAATACAAAACAGGGTAGGTATAATGAGACATAAGCTACACAATTTAAAAATAAAAGTCGGTAGTAGTAAAATTTACCGAATAGCAGCCGTACCGGCAGCTATTCACAAGGCGATATAATAACGCGCTTAAAACATGGATGCATGAGGAGTGACCAAAACTAGATGTGGCATTTTTAATCATTAAGTTATTATGTTTTATTTTTGTTTTTTTTTTATGATATGTTAATTTACTACTTTACTAATATTATGCTACTAAAATAGCATAATATATTTTATATTTGCATTTTATTTATGTTTACATGTATTAATTTATTTTAAGTTTAGTATGGAGTGCAAAAGTTAGATATTATCTTGATTGACAACAAAAGATTTTAGTTTTCGTTTAAAACTGGCCATACATTTAGAGGATTTAACATGATCTGGTAATTTGTTATACATCTGTACACCTTCATAATTTTATGAAAATATCGAATATTTTAATCCATGGAAAATGTATAAATAAAATTCGCCGATAGCTGTCATTTGCGAATTGCAATGGTGGTTTTCATTTCGGTTCTTTTGTTCACACAAAAAAAAGTAAATTTTATTTTGCAAAAATATTATATATATACAACCTGTAACGGAAAGGGGGTAACAATGTAAAGTAGGTGGATACTATACCTTGTATAGATTCTATATACGAAATCCCGAGTTAAAATAAACACTTTATTGTTTTTATGAAATAAAAAATTATTAACTATAATGACTGACTAAAACGTAAACAAACGCATCACAACACTATTGAGGTCAGCGACCCCAAATCACGTTATCACTTCACGACAATCACTGCGATCCTGAATTTCTCCACCTCCTTCCTCGACATGCGCGCCTAGTACTTTCTTAAGGTGGATTTACATGAGACGAGCGAATGCTCATTCTATCCCCACTATGTCAAATTATTTTAGTGTAAACAGGCGTAGAGCATTCTTTCGTTGTTCTGAGTGCGTTCGCAAAGTTTCTATGGAATATTCTAAGAATGCTCGCTCGCTTGATGTAAACGCCGCTAGAGCGCGCGAACAGTTACTTAGAGCGTTCTTGCGTGTTCGAACGTGCTCGCGCCCCTGAGCGGTCTTTTCAAAGCGTTCTTGTGTTCTAGCGATTGTATCGATTAAATTATGGATTGGTCTCAAGAAAAATGTTTACTAATGATAGAAGCCTATCAAAATTTTAGATGTCTGTGGGATCCGACGTATGAACACTATAAAAATACAACTTACAAACAAGATGCTTGGCAAGAAATTGCAAAACTACTGAAATGTAATGTTGAAGAAGTAAAAAAGAAGATGGACTCGCTTCTTGCATCTTATCGCCGAGAAAGGCAAAAAACAATGAGTACGCCATCAGGCAGCGGTGCCGATTGTACTTATAATTCTAAATGGTTTGCATTTAAAAGTATGCACTTTTTGATGGACAAATATAAACCGAGGAAAACAATTGATTTCGACACTAACCAAATTAATAACACGGTGAGTATAGTCCATTTATTCAGAACTAGCTTTCGCCCGCGGCTCGGCCCGGCTTGTTAACAGTGATGTGAATCAAAACATGTGCTCGTCAACTGCTCGTCATTTGACCAAAGTTAAAAGTGACCGTCATTTCCCATCACTATCATAAATACAAGGACTGTAGGTAATTATGTTTATTTAATACTTATTTAATGGTAGGGTAAAAGCACTAGTCATGGAAATTGTTTAAATGCATTGTTTTATTACTTGCACGTTACATTATGTAAACAGAGATAATATATAAACTGAGACACTGTCCATGATTGGTGCTTTTACTTTAAGTAAGTAGGTAGTTACATTTATAACTATTTCGAAAACTTTTTGCCCTGAAACCCTAGTACACACTCCTGCAATTAAGCAATATTGTTTTGCCATGGCAAAATATCAGTAAAATTAAAATAGTCGGAAAATTCTTTCCGGATATTTTCACATTGGAAAGTGTGTCTTCGTCCAATGTTGGATAATGGGAGAAATGATGATAAATGGTCCATATTTCTCCACTGGCCTGGAATAACGACGTGATCTTCAATTCTGTCTAGCATGCCCGGTGAATTATATAGCTTCCTAGAAGCTTTTCTTTTCATCAAATAATTATGTAGGTATACGCAGGTCATTACGATGAGTGATGCTTTATCCGGTTGTAGTAACATAGGTTTTCTTAATACACGAAAAACTGCTGAAAGTATGCCAAACGCATTTTCAACTATTCGTCTTGCTCTAGACAAACGGTAGTTGTAAATTCGTTTTTCGGATCCCCTGGCGTGAGTACCAGGATACGGCTTCATGATGTGTCTTTCAAATGGGAATGCATCATCTGCTACAAGTATGAATGGCACATTCTGTTGTCTTCCTGGAAGGCTTTGGTCATTAGGCAAATTTAATTCATTACTTTGTAGTTTCTGATAGAAAGAAGTGTTTCTGAAAACTCCTCCATCTGATATTCTGCCCTGACAACCAATATTGGCGAATATAAAATTGTAGTTAGCGTCTACAATCGCCATTAACACCACACTGAATGTAGACTTATAATTAAAAAAGTCGCTTCCGCTATTCATTGGTGCTTGTATGACGCAGTGTTTCCCATCTACAGCACCAACACAGTTTGGGATATTCCACTTCTCATGGAATTCCTGAGCGATTGATAGCCATTCTGTTTCTGTTGACGGTGTCTGAAATGAATAAAAACTTATTTTAGAGTGTATATTAATTAAATTGGTTTTTTCTTTTTTACATAGGCTGATGAGCAGAAGAATGAGCGAAATGAACAAGAAACTGCGTTAGTGGTCCCAAATGCAGATACACAGTCAGATTCAACAACACATCCACAACCTGCAGCTTCAGTAGAATCAAGAAATACTACACCACAATCTCAACCTTCAACATCTCGGCGATCTGGCTACACGACAATACCACCTAAAAAATGTAAACTTGAAGACCCTCGAGTAGCCGAAGCCTACAGTATTTTAAAAGATACACATGAATCAAAAATAAGGGACAAGAGTCAAGCTTTTGGAAATCATGTTGCTTCAAAACATCGTGAATATTCAAAACGGACGAAAGCATATGTTGAACATTACATAAATAATATACTTTTCGACGCTGATTTGGGGAAATTTGATTTTGAGCCAAGTTATGCATCAACTCCGATGTCTTCACATTCAGACACTTCACAAAATACACACATTCGGCATTCTGAATCCACACATCAATCTCCTCCACCCAACCAGATGGAAAACAGTTCAGATAGCAATGTGAACATAGGCCAACAATTACACATTCCGGATACTGCAACTGAAGAAACCAGTCAATCTTTGCTGTATTTTATTAACAATTTTAAGTAACATTTCTTTTCTAGTTAGTTCTCTGAATTTTAAAAAAAAATAAATGTCTTAAAAATAAATTGTCTTAGTTTATCTACTTATTTTCACTAATAATTAAGGTCGTGATAATAGGTGTGTAGTAATGTATAAAAATAATAAGTATATTGGTTAACTTACCTTTGCATAGTCTTGCAATGCTTCATTTATCGCAGCACATACTTCAGATATAGTATTACATATTGTAGATTTAGACATTTTAGTAAAATACATCAAGCTTTCATAGGAATCTCCAGTTGCCAAAAATCTCAAAGTCACTGCTAGTCTGTCATAAGCAGGAATCGAGTCTCTAAAATTCGTACTTGATTTACGAATTTTGTCGCTGATCAGAGATAGTAAATGATCAAAATCCTCTGGCGCCATTCTACAAAAGTTTTTGAATTGACCACTTTCTTCTTGTTTTTGCATATCCGTCATTGTTTCACCTACGTTATCCAGTGTCCTTCGTTTCATTAAATTTGTAACCCACCAACGTCTCTTTCTTCTTTTATTTTTTAGTTTTTGCGACAAAATAATAAATGCAGCACTTGTAATTATGATATCGCTATCAGAGTCAGACATAATGAACTAACTACCAATATCAACCACAGAATTGACACGAATGAGCAAAAAAACATTCGTTCTTCAATGATCTAGCTCTGCACAAAATACGAAAGAATGCTCTTGTTCTAGCTCTAGCTCTTTGTTCGTTTGATATAAACGCTGAACACGAGTTTTTGTTTACACTAAAAGACCACGAAAGAATGCTCTTGTTCTAGCTCTAGCTCTATGTTCTTTTCATGTAAATCCACCTTTAGAAGATGCGCGAACATTATGCAACATTTGTGGTGTCACTGTACAGAACGCGGCCTTGATGCTTTCTATCATCTCTTCCCTTGACGAGCATGCTACAGCGTACACCTTCCTTTTAAATTAGTCCCACAAGAAGAAGTCCAACGGAGTGAGGTCTGGTGACCGAGCTGGCCATGTGATACGACCTCCTCGCCCAATCCACAGATGGAAACGAGCGTTTTGATGGTTTCGTAAATCTCTTTCTCTAGCTCTCGGTCGGCCATCACGCTGCCGTCGGTTGCTCCGACACAGAGAATCATCTCGAATATTCTTGATTGCTCAAAGACATCACGAAATATCACTAGGCTATCCGTAGTAAGTAGGTAATTCAGAAAGGCAAAAACACAAGATGTTGTCACGGCGACGACAACTCAATGACTTAACTGAATTGTCAAAATGAGAAATGCTAAACCAACAAATTTCAGATGTGATTCAGTAAACACTAAAAGATGAACCACCATTGTGATATTTAAATTAATAGCATAATAGGTAGGTACATCCAAGTCTTTCGACGATTCCAACAATACTGTGATAGTGTTGTGCAAGCGTGACTTAGTCAAAATTTTGACTTGTATTTGACTGATATTTCAAAAAAAATATTGAATCAATAAATGCGTGTACACAGCTACAGATGGTCCCATACAGTTTGTAACCGTTAACTGCTTTGGTATTTTTGATATTGTTATACCCTTTCCGTTACAACTATATAATACTAACGATGCTTTTAATAAAAACTTAAAAATTTTATATTATTACTTAACGAAACCCTACTAATATTATAAATGCGAAAGTAACGCTATCCGCCTGTCTGTTACGCTTTCCCGCTTAAACCTCTCAACCGATTTTTATGAAATTTGGTATTACCTAAGTCGACATAAATGTTTTAAAGAAACGGAAAATTTTATTTTCTCTTGCGGTGCGCGAGCAGCACGCGCGATACGTGAAGGCCGTGGGTCAGAGTCCCACACCGCTAGGAGAGATGAAGATTTTCTGTTTCTATAAAATATTGAAAGCCTTCTAGTGCGGCGTGAAGCACAAAAACAGTTGAAAAATCTATTAAATTCATAAATGGTCAGTGAGAGTTTTATGAATAAAGACATTATCTGTTATAATATTGTCGAGTGCGGTACGTACAGTCGACGAGGGCGTGCAGCAGGCGGCGCGCCTCGGCGGGCGCGGGCGCGTGGGCGCGCAGCACGGCGGCGGCGGCCGGCCCCGCCGCGGTCTCGCACACCACGCACTCCGCCACGAACGGCAGCCGCCCCACCACGCCCTCCACCTCCTCCGGGCTCACCTGCCGCACAACACACATCTCACTCCTTAGCGCCCACTCAACGAAAAAGGCATAGAGAAGCATTTCTGACGCTTGAAAATGGCACCACGAAAAGTAGGGCACGATGGGCGTGGTTTAAAAAAGTGAGCTAGCGCCGGTACGACCTTGTCCATCCCATTCTATGAGATGACGAAGCTAACGATCTCTTCAACAAACGTCTTTTGTCGACCTAAACGCATTTTCTTGAACGTTTTTTTTCAAGTGCCGATACTTTATTACTACATATACCTATATATTGCGTATCTATTGCTTGTGTGCTTTACATTTGTGTGTATTTTGGTGCCGATATTCAATTGAAGTTACGAGATGGGAATTCTTCCATGTTTTTTTCGTTAACTGTTGAACCAACACTCACAAAATATAGATAGCGGACTAAAAAATATATTTAGTCTGGTTGATAGATCATCTAACTACGGGACACGTATTTTTACATTGTCCACCTCATCAAAAAGTAACGGCGATAAATTGAATTGAATTGTCGCGTGATAGTACAGGATCCGTGGCCTATTTTTTCACTTGATTACTATCAAGCTAATTTTCCGTAAGTAGCTTCATTTTCATAAGACGCCCAACAATTTCCTATGTAAAAATTTTGATTGTGGTAGCTAACAGAGGTAGCAATGATAAAATATGTCGATTTAATGATTCTTCAATATTTATTACTAACTGAATTGTTTTTATTAAATCTTATGATAATTATCTAAATTATTTGAAAAAATATTTGTCCTACAAAATCTATGGTTTCATCAAAGAGTCCTCCCCCTCCAACATGTATTGATAACGAGATCACCAAAAATGATTACTAACCAGCTGATTTTTTTTTGTTACTTAGTTAATATATATATAATTTAACAGCTATATTGTCCTACAAATTTCGTGGTATGTTATCCCGGATCCTACGCTTAAAAGTAGTAGTACAGAACATTGATGTAAAAATAATTACCATCAAGCTGAATATTCGTGAATAGCATCGTTTTGATGAGACGCCCAACAATTTCCTGTGCGAAAATTCTCGATATTGGTAGCTAACAGAGGTATCAATAATAAAATATGTCGATTTGATGATTCTCAAATATTAATTACTAACTGGATTGTTTTTCATTAAATCTTAAGATAATTATCTAAATTATTTGAATAAATATTTGTCTTTTCTTTAGCTGATTTTTTTTTACTTAGTTAATATTTATATAATGTAACGGTCATATTGACCTACTAGTTCCGTGGTACGTTGTCCCGGTCCTACGGTCAAAAGTAGTAGTACAGATCCTTGATGTAAAAATAGCGTGGTACGCTATTGCGGTGCTCCAATTGAATATACAGGGTGGTCCAAAAAGTGACGTCCAAAATTTTTTTTTGGATTCCTGACATCTGTGGGTACCTGGAAATACCCCGTGTATGTTCCGCAATTTTTTGTAGTTTTCGAGTAATGTAACACACCATACAATAACTTGACAGCCGCACGCCCGCACTAGCGATGTTAGTTCCACAAGTTGTCAAGAGATGGCGCTGGGAGTAATTTACATCGCGGTATCATTGTGATTTTCCCGATCAATAAGGTCTCGCCATACTTTGATAATGGAAGAATTCTAACTCCTTACGCTACCGGGTTGCTTCTAATAGTTAGGACAACCACGGACGTTTGGAGTAGGAATTAACTGCCGATATCTACTTTTTGTATACCTGGCTACCGGCTAAGCGCTTTTACGAGCAAGTAAGACGCTCTGCACGGACCACCCCCTTCTGTTGTTAGAAGGATTGTATACGGAAATATATCTTTACTGCATCTTCTAAGCTGCTGTTTTGCTCATTCACCTTCAAAGCCTTCAACCTGTGGCTACAGTACTACAAACTGGCGCCCAACGTGGGGCCCGTAAAGGAAGCGGACCTAAGTACGTAGTTACAAGCTACGGAAGGAAGACGACGTACATTGAAGCAGCAAGCAAGAAGAACGTGAGCATGAGTGTTAACCTAACAGAAGACCAATTCAAACAACTGATGGATTCCGTAGGAGGAAGACGGCACCACACCCTCGCGTCCTGCAGAGCTTCGTACAACGGAACAAAGAGTGAAGAAGCCGTCGAGGCATTCATAGCCGCGGTTCGGGTTTTCAAGAGAATCGAACATATTTCCGACGAGGAGGCTCTAGAAGGCATACCACTACTACTGCACGATGACGCAGCGATTTGGTGGCAAGGGGCTAAGTCGAAAATCACGTCGTGGGAAGAGTTCGAAGAACGTCTCCGTTGCAATTTCGCGCCGAAAAAACCAGAGTACCTCTTATACACTGACATATTCAGCGAAAAACAAGATAAGCAGGACACTTCTACCTTTGTTGCTAGGAAAAGGATGCTATTCTCCCAGCTCCCAAAAACTGAACAGCCAACCGAGAAGCAACAAATGGATATGATCTATGGGCTACTTAAACTAACTATCCGAGACAAGATACCAAGGGACTCAGTGAAGAATTTCGAAGAGCTACGAAACTCACATGAAGTCGAACGGGTACAGAAAGAGAGAGAAGGAAGACCAATCCCAACGATTCCGATTCACGAGACCCCTGGGAAACCAAGGTGCGGTTTCTGTAGAAATGTGGGTCACACCTTCGAAGATTGTCGTAAAAGGGAAAATGCTCCTCCAACTAATGGAATACCAAGAGGCGAGAACTCAGGTGAGGCCGGACGATTAGGCACGAGACTTACGTGCTACGGCTGTGGTGCTCCAGGAGTTTTCCGGAGTAATTGTATAACATGCAAAACAAGCCAGCGACAGTAGACAGAAAACTCAAGTTATGCGCCATAAACGTCGAAGTGGTGATGCATTCTCGATCCACTGCGTTTGTCAAAATAGACGATGCGAGCGACTACACCATCGGAGCAGTTTTAGTACAGGGGGAGGAAGAAGAGGCGCACCCAGTTGAATATGCAAGCCCCTTAGAAGAAGAGGACAACCCAAGAAGTTAACGGAGGCAGCTGTCACTGGAACTATCCTAAAGAGAGGAGGGGTCGTCCCAAAAAGAGTTCCAACTAGATTACAACTACAAAAATAATATCTTCTGTCTCTTCGTCGGGACGCCTAACAGAGACAGAGGGGGAGACTGTAACACACCATACAATAACTTGACAGCCGCACGCCCGCACTAGCGATGTTAGTTCCACAAGTTGTCAAGAGATGGCGCTGGGAGTAATTTACATCGCGGTATCATTGTGATTTTCCCGATCAATAAGGTCTCGCCATACTATGATAATGTAAGAATTCTAACTCCTTACGCTACCGGGTTGCTTCTAATAGTTAGGACAACTACGGACGTTTAGAGAAGGAATACGGTCGATATCTACCTTTTTGTATACCTGGCTACCGGCTAAGCGCTTTTACGAGCAAGTAAGACGCTCTGCACGGACCACCCCCTTCTGTTGTTAGAAGGATTGTATACGGAAATATATCTTTACTGCTCTTCTAAGCTGCTGTTTTGCTCATTCACCTTCGAAGCCTTCAACCTGTGGCTACAGTACTACAGTAATGATTTATTTTTTATTTTTTTAACAATTTTCGACCGAACCGATTTAAACATTTTTGTTTTTGCAATTTTGCAACTTTTTTTTTTGTAGCATAATCCTCATGAGTTGTACTTTCATACATAAAATACTCAGCTTCTAACTATTAATATAACTTATAAAAATGTTGATCGAAAATAAATAATTTAGGTTAGAGTGAGTAAAGAGTTTAATTTAAATCTTTAAATTAAAAATTAAAAAACAAATTCATGACTTCTTAGTCATTTTAAAATCTTCGCAAGACCCTAAGCTTTAATTACTATACGAGAAAAGTGGTGCTTAATAGGCCTTTATTAGCCGAAATCTGCCTTCAAATGTACAAAGGTGAAAACGTCCTTAAATTTATTATTGATAATAGCGGTATTATCGATATCTAATTTATTTTGATTATTTCAAGGATAATAAATAAAACAATTACAAATTTTATAATTTTTTAAATAGGAAAACGAAAAAATGACAATTCTTGTCGGACTAGTGATACATACCTGTTTTTTTGTAGGACATTGTTTTATTTGGGCACTGAACACACTAACCTATTATGTAATATTTTTGTCCTACAGTTAGTAATGAGAAAAATGGTCTTATGGTATTAACAATTTCTGAGCGTAGGACCGGGATAACATACCACGGAATTTGTAGGACAATATGACCGTTACATTATATATATATTAACTAAGTAATACAAAAAAAATCAGCTGGTTAGTAATCATTTTTGGTGATCTCGTTATCAATACATGTTGGAGGGGAGGACTCTTTGATGAAACCATAGATTTTGTAGGACAAATATTTTTTCAAATAATTTAGATAATTATCATAAGATTTAATAAAAACAATTCAGTTAGTAATAAATATTGAAGAATCATCAAATCGACATATTTTATCATTGCTACCTCTGTTAGCTACCACAATCAAAATTTTTACATAGGAAATTGTTGGGCGTCTTATGAAAATAAAGCTACTCACGGAAAATTAGCTTGATAGTAATCAAGTGAAAAAATAGGCCACGGATCCTGTACTATCACGCGACAATTCAATTCAATTTATCGCCGTTACTTTTTGATGAGGTGGACAATGTAAAAATACGTGTCCCGTAGTTAGATGATCTATCAACCAGACTAAATATATTTTTTAGTCCGCTATCTATATTTTGTGAGTGTTGGTTCAACAGTTAACGAAAAAAACATGGAAGAATTCCCTCGGATCCTGTACTATGACGTCGTTGGTGGGTATATTTTTTTTACCCACGAGTGACGTACGAGCCCCAATTCAGCAACTTGGCATCGTTTTATTTCAGTTTTTTTTTATTTGGCAGATGAAAAATACATAATCATGTTTATTTATATAGTATCACAAGGGTAAATTAGTATTTTGATTTTTAAAATTGTAACTAAATATACGTCCGACCACAAACATTAACGCATGCAATTGCTTTACAAATCTTCGCTTCATCTATGTCAGCTTACCTCAAAACTATAATTATGTACTTACTTCACTGCCAATACACTCATCAAACCCAAGCTGTATGATTAAGTCCAAAGTAGTTGTTACTACAGTACAGTAGTAGTTAATACATTTAAGACACTCTATAAACATGTACATACTGAGTTTATTCTAATCCAGAGGCAGTCATTTTGCATTGTATTCAATGAAGATACAAAATTTAATAATGTATCTTACTTGAATAGCCAGACATAAGCCTCGAGCTCAACGATATATCGAATGTAAATTGCAAACTACATATTTTCATTCGTATAGACCTAAATTATTAGTTATTTGAAAAACGAACCAAAAGATATTTTGAATATGTTTACAGTAATTTACTCCCAAATTCAGTATAATAAATATGACATTAAGACCACTTCCAATATTAAAAGTGTTAAATGCGATGACTTCAAGTAATTTCAATGCACCGTTAAATTCTGTGTTGAATCCCGTGAAGTTGTAACAGCTGTAGCCAACAAAGTTAAGCGTAAGACGTCAATTTAAACTAACTAGTGCACTTGGGCCAATGGAGCAGTTCCATCTCGCAGATTACGTCAAAGGACGAGCGGGCACAAGTTTAAAGATAAATAAAACATGAACGACGAACGGTCACACTAAAGGCTCTTCACGTGTCTCTGTCGACTTGTGTGCGCGGCCTCAGTTAGACCGCAGCTACTGCTGTACCTACTGCTGACACTGACATGACGCAAAGAAGGCAACCACTCACGGCCCACTCGAACCGAACAGCTACAGAGACATCAAATCCAAAATGAAATCCAAAAAGACAAGAGAAGGGCAATATATTATTTTCAAACAACGATTGAATATCCAATATTGAATGATCAGATTCAACTAACACTCAGCTAAAAATAGCGTTCAAATCTATAGATGAGTTGAAATCATGTCACAGAACGAACAGACCGCTGATGCAATTTCATATTATAGAGGTACAATGTAAGTCATCTTAGCGGAGAGGCGAGCGGACCGAACATTAGTGATGCGCCATCTCTGAAGTCCCGGGGTCGATTCCAGTCGGGTCATTATGGAAAACGATCTTTTCTATATTGTCTCGGGTACGGGTGATGTGGTACCGACGTTGTTTATTTTTTCTGTAGTACATATGCTCTTACTATAGCATCAGAGCTATGCATGTCATGTCCAATGCACTGCTTAGGCAGTTTTAGTATAAAAATGTATTGTACCTAATAGCTTTTTTCATTGTTGCGCATTTGTGTGATATCACGAGAACTCACACATTATTTATTAAATACTAACATAGTTATAAGTTTTCATTGTTACTAACACTATGGATCTTGGTTATCTGATAATAAAACATTTTTATTTTTATTTATTTATAGCCATCAAAAGCAGGAAATTAATAAACTGATTTAAAAACCTCGTGTTTCGTAAAATTTGGTGATCAACCCATTGCTGTAACTACTTATTGATTTCAAAGATACACAGTGCATAGTTCTGTAGTGGGGCATCACATAGCCTGGTACTCTACTTAAAGTATTGTAGGCTACCTTTGCTGTTACTTTTAAAACATTATTAACTAACAATGCTGGCAGCAAGAGCGGCCGCCCGCTGTTATGAATCGCGCGCTCGCCCCAGCTCGTCGCTGCGACACATTTACGACGCGAACTATCTTGCGACACAAACTTGCCACTTAGCTCGAAAGATAATTCGCTCGCATCACTCCGGCTTCCGTCCAATTAAGAGAAGATCGCATTTTGCAACTCAATGTTCATGTCAGCTCAGGCGAGCAATTTTATTATATCTAAAAAAACATAATTCGTATCCGAATGCGGATTCGTAAGTTGTTATGTGCACTGAAACATGGATGCTCGCCGCCAGCTCCGAAGCGTTCTTGTGGTCCCCCTGCACTACACATGCATTACTACTGACCAGCTGGTTGTTGTACTTGAAGCTGAACTTGATGCGGCGCCGGTAGTAGACGCGGCCGGCGGCGTCGCGCACGAACGTGTCGCCAGTGCGCAGCCACGCGCCGCTCATGCTCGCCGCCAGCTCCGAAGCGTTCTTGTGGTCCCCCTGCACCACACATGCATTACTACTGACCAGCTGGTTGTTGTACTTGAAGCTGAACTTGATGCGGCGCCGGTAGTAGACGCGGCCGGCGGCGTCGCGCACGAACGTGTCGCCGGTGCGCAGCCACGCGCCGCTCATACTCGCCGCCAGCTCCGAAGCGTTCTTGTGGTCCCCCTGCACCACACATGCATTACTACTGACCAGCTGGTTGTTGTACTTGAAGCTGAACTTGATGCGGCGCCGGTAGTAGACGCGGCCGGCGGCGTCGCGCACGAACGTGTCGCCGGTGCGCAGCCACGCGCCGCTCATGCTCGCCGCCAGCTCCGAAGCGTTCTTGTGGTACCCCTGCACCACACATGCATTACTACTGACCAGCTGGTTGTTGTACTTGAAGCTGAACTTGATGCGGCGCCGGTAGTAGACGCGGCCGGCGGCGTCGCGCACGAACGTGTCGCCGGTGCGCAGCCACGCGCCGCTCATGCTCGCCGCCAGCTCCGAAGCGTTCTTGTGGTACCCCTGCACCAGACATGCGCATTACTACTCAATTAACAATTAAAAAGACGATATAGCATCGGAGTAGTACGGTTAAACAATTAAGCCTGTGTAAAATTTGTCAAATTCATCACATAAGATCACAAAAATGTAAATGAATTGTAAATTCACTCATAACATACCACCCTGGTATTTTCATCAGCAGTCGACCAAACGAGTATAATAAATAAATAATAGTTTAAAAAACTAAAAAAACACGCTTTTATAGCAAACCGGACCAAAAACTAAAAAAATAATTTGTAATAATAAAGAGTTTATATTACAGTAGCAGAAGGTAAAACGATCAATAAATTAGAGTGAAAAGCGTGGGGTGCAGTTCACAACATTCCCACAACTCTCCTTTCATAGTCAGTCGCCAATAGAATGATTAACCTTTAATATGTGAAGCACCTCACGGCTTTCACTCTAATTTATTGATCGTTTTACCTTCTGCTACTGTAATATAAACTTTTTATTATTAAAAAATATTATCTAGTTTTCAGTCCGGTTTGCTATAAAAGTGTGTTTTTTAGTTTTTTAAACTATTATTTATTTTATATTTTTTAGTATGAGACTGTGAGGCTCGATGTATAGCGTTATGTTCACGCATATGCTGTAATCGAGCTGCTCTGTCGTCTTCTGACTGTGAGGCGCTATATTGGTTCATATATAGTCGCCAACGCATGTATAAGGGTACAAATTTCGAGACATGTATACATAAATAGCATTCTATTAAAAATATATATATATACGGTCGAATTGAGAACCTCCTCCTTTTTTTGAGGTCGGTTAAAAATAAAAAAAATTAAGCTACTACAATACTACATAGTTTCTATCGCGCACCTTGAGCGTGGAGTCCGAATCCAGAAATTCCTTAACTTAAATAACCTAACACCCCTCACTGCGACCGGCACAGCGGTGCTACTTTTTAGTTTTGCCATCTATCGATGAATAGCAGAACTTTTATGACAGAATGGGAATATCACCCCTCGTCTCTTTAGTTCAGCAACTCGCCTCTAGGTAGCATTAGTTGTATCGGCGTTACTACGCATGCGTAAATGTTTCGTTTTTTTATTCCTGGCGGTTTTAAAAAGTATAATGGATTTTTTATCGAATTATTGTATTGTCATCGATCCTTGAGACGTATGCAAAGTTCCAAGTTGATTAGGTGTTTAGAAACCGTTGAAAATCGTGTTCAAAGATTTGGTTACATACATACATACATACATACATCCCGAGTTAATAAAAGCGTGTTAATATATGATACTTGAAGAGATTGATAAAACGTACACGCGTGGTGCGCCACCTCCTTGGAGGCGTCCAAGGCCTTGCAGGTTACTAAAGAAGTGATCAATCAAGCGCGTTTCTGTTTTGTTCTAGTAGGCAGCACGGACTACGTAGTAGAGAGCTCGCTCGAGGCACGGGGGCACTATGGGACCACAATATAGCACTGGTAATCCCAGAATAAAATATTGATTGAACTGAGTGAAGAAAATGTCGATTGGTTTTAATTCAACACATATATACAGTTTTTTTAAAGCTCACTCCATACTTTTGTTCACCTTTATCAATCTTAGTTGTTTGGGTAACTCGTAACTCTTCAACACTCTTACGTTTATCAAAATCAATTGATGTTAATAAGAATGTTTAGTGCTAAAATGCATTATGCAACATTTGCCATTAAAAATCTACAGGCGTTGAACAAAAAATATCTCGGATAGGAGTTTATAGCAGCGATCTGATTATGAAAAACGATTGTGTATCTGTTTTTAAAAGTATAAATATAATGCAAGTACCTTTATGATAACATCCTCTCCTTTAACATATAATTCGCCTTCTTCACCGACATCGGCCTCTTCGCCATTTTCTTTTACGATCTGCAAAATGGTTTATCAAATTACAAAATAATTATTTATCCAAACAAAGTCGCCAGGCAACAGCTAGATATTGAATAAAAACGCATACAGCATGCGTGAGACAGCATTCCTCGAGAATTTGGCACGAAAATCTCAATCGAACAGTTAAATTAATAAACACAAGATAAAAATGTATCAGACAACATCACCTACCTAGTTGATAGGTAGAAAGGTAAATGACATTTACAAAAAAAGGAACTAAATTATTTAAGTTTAACAATACCAGAATCACTTACGGTCACACATACAGTCAGAAGTAGAAATGGTTGACTGGTAGATAATGCTTCTAGCATTAAGTCCACCATTTGTGCTTTAGTGTAACAACATTTGTATATTTATGCCTTCGTGATTTTAGGTGGATATAACATGGAGAGAGAGTAAAATATTATAATACGGAAACCTCGATGCTCGCGTCTGCCTCGGAGAAAGAACCAACTTTTTTGAGCCTAAAAGATCTTTGGTATTTAAATTTACTTTTTTCAATGTTTTTAAGGAATCAGTTTGTGCCGTGAGCCCGAGCTACGTGTACCTGTCGGACACACCGTCGCCGCTGGCCCACGACGGGTTAATTATAAAGCTGTTTTTTTTAGCTCTTAGTTTGAACAATTTGACCACAAGTATATTTACTATTTCGTCAACGGACGAATTCACAATGCAAGCGAATGTAAACACGATAGTTTAATATTATGCGCCTTACAAAAAGATTGCCTTGCTGATTAATTTGGTGCCACCGCTTAGATAATCCATATGAATAATACATTACCATTGTAAAAGTATTGATAGATAAGATAATAAGATAAGCAGTTGACAACAGTGTACCTACCAGTTTATGTTTTTCGCGGTCGTCGACGCCTTCTGATTAGGATTGTCAGCTTTTGTTTGTAGTTCACGTGTACGTCCAAACAGCAAATTCTGACGTGCTACTGTATGATCAAAAGCACGTCAGCCTGTACAATTTGGACTTCTTATGGCTCTTATGTTGCGGGCATAAGAACTAACATCGAACCGCAAGTGTTTACCTTGACGTCTCGTTGACCGAATATGGATCACAAATACTCAGTAGTTAGGCAAAGTTTATATAATATTATTGTGTAGAGTCCCTCTACACTGCGTTTTCAATACGCGGTCCTCGGCCTGCCCATGATGGCATGTTGCAAGTGGTGCAAAGCCGAGGCTTGTGTAAGTGTTGGCAGGAGTCGTATGTGCAGCAGACACCGTGCTACGGTCGAAGGACGGTGACTGTGTGCGGGGTCACCTTGTAGTGCAGCACGTTGGTGACGGGCCCGCTGCAGCCGGGCGGCGCGCCGGGGTCGGTGACGGCGATGAACCCGTGCACCTCCGTCATGCCGTACCCGTCGCCCAGCTGGCACGACGCCGGCAGCTTCTCCTGGACGACGCAACACAGTAACGCTGTCAACAACCTTCATTAGCGGAACCACCACTATTATTATAGTCAATCAAAGTAACCCACCGAGTGCAAAAAATACACTTTAGACGTACTACAAACATTTGAACGGAGGACAACTATATGTCTACGTAAAGTCTACAAGACCGGTAAGCTGCAAATATCCAAAAAATCCACACACTACGGAATTACAAACACACAAAAAAAATTGTGTCTCGAAGTACCAATTGATCATTAAAATTTCAATTTTAAAATAAGGCCATCGCATAGCTTGGAAAGCACTCAACGCTGCCGAAGTCCTTCTGCAATCCGAGTGTAATCAGAGGTCGCTTGTTATGAAGGGCGAACCGCTTTAATATTTTTAATTACTAGTTTATTCCCTTTGCTGCGTTTTATTTCCTTTAAATCAATGTTGACCCCAGCCCCATTAAAATTTACTAGGTAGCAGCAGAGGCATACTAAACAGCGAGGCGGGGACCCCGAGACCTGATTAGTAAACTTAATTTGTTGAATCGAATAAAAATTCTACTTCAATAACATATAACATGTTTTTCATTCCGAAATTATGCGAATGAAATTGCGGACATCTGCTAGCAGGCGGTATCCTTTTAGGTACTACCTATTAGCTAAGCTGTTTGCTTGCACATTTTTTATTATACCATCATTATGAATCATTGTGTTAGCTTGATGGCTTTGTGTGCAGTGTGTGTGTTGGTAGGGCTGTATAAGCGTGCAGCACGTGCAGCTCGTGCAACACGTGCAGCTCGTGCAGCACGTGCAGGCGGGCTGCGTACCTGCAGGGCGGCGCGCACGTCGGGCGTGCAGTGCGAGCCGAGCGTGAGCACGGTGCGCAGCGACGACAGCTGCCGCGGCGACGCCTCGCGCGACAACTGCTTCGCGAACGCAGGACCGAAGAACGTCCACGTCGGCTGGCGCATACAACATAATAATAACATATTAATATCACAATTGACACACGTTAATAACGTACCTACACGATTACGGTTGATAGATGCGAGAACTCCACCTTGAATAATATGAGAAACATTTTCCGTCCTTGTCATCTTTCTATAAAACACTATTTTGATCTCCTTACACTATTTTGATTAACTCTTGGAAAACTGGACTAGCGCATGAAAAGCAGAATTGTTACCAAAAATATCCTTCATACTGAACGAATACAAATCAAGTTAACCGGTCGATTAACTAAATTCCGCTTCATCACACCCATACAAACTCTCTACATGACCCAACGGTTGACTAGTAGAGAATGTCCCTAGCATTAAGTCCACCAGTTGTAATTTATTTGTGCAATGTTGTTAAATAAACATAAAAAATGTAAACAGCGCCATCTAGAAGCAAATCTATGATAAGTTTCGTCTTGGTTGCTATCGTACAAGCATGCTTGTAAACTTGATTGAATCGACTCTGCGGAGGAGTCAGAGCGCACGGACCTTGTATGTGTCGATCATGTGCAGCACGTGGTCGGGGGCGGGCGGCGTGGGCGACAGCAGCAGCTCGACGCGGAAGGCGACGCTCGCCGTCACCATCATCGTGAAGGTGACCCACTGCGGCGTCGTCAGCACCATCACGCGCTCCGTCGGCGACGGGAACTGCGCGAAGTGCATCCTGCCGACACGCGCACATAAACACTTTGTACCGCACTTATGTCATACGCATAAGGACTAATATCAAATAGCAAGTGTTAGCCTAGACGTGCCTTCACCGTAAATACGACCCGATGAACTAGCGCACCGAACACTCCAACAAGATTGCTCGAGTAACAAGAACAGTGTTTTCTGTTAATATTTTCTCAATAAAACTTTTGCACGACCGCACCCGTTTCTCGATATCTACTATTTCCTCTACCTAAAGGTTATCTGGAAGAGATTGCAATAAGACCGCCTAAACTGTATTTGAATAAGTCTGTAAAACCAACTTCTGTATAATTTTCTGTGCAATAAAGTGTATCTAGATAGATATCTATCAGTCTCCACACAATATTCAAGTAAAACACCAAAATTGTATTGTTGTTGCCTACATAGGTACATTTGCATACTTTAGCTTTAATAATAATTTACTTTCACATGAAAAATGGTTAAAAATGAATTACAACATAAATACCCTTTCGAATTACATACGACTAACTTCTGTATGGTAAGTAAAGTTCGGAGGTGAAAGTGGTTATTAAAATAAATAAATAATAAGTTAAAATTAAACATTTATAGGCTATGCTATTTAATTTAGATATACCATGTATTTTTTAACTCTTGTTCTTTTCAACACGGTCCTGAATATGACATCTATCGGAATTCTACGTAACTACTAAGAAAAAACGAGAGACGCAGCCAGCTAGTGGACCTTAACAGAAAGTGTATGTAAAAATCCGATAGGTGAAGCCACAGACACAATACTCAGTAGTTATTGCAAATATTTATTGCAAATATTTTTGTAATGTTGTAATGATTACGCATATTCACATGCATAATAATCATAACAATTTACAACATTGCATAAGTGATTGCCAATCGTTCGTTTTCGAAAAACAAATTTTGTACTAACATTTCTACATGGTTAAAATAATGTTAATGAAAATAATAAAACTGTAATTTTCATATTAAGGTATTAAAAGTGTCAATGGAATTGTATAATATTATTTTGATGTAAGGTGTCCCCGCTCACGGTCGGGCCTACGCGTTCATCATTTTTAAATCTGCCGCGCACACTCGCGCGCCTTCTAATTTAGACAACGCGCAACGCGATCACTCGTGGATCGCCTTCGTAGACAAAGAAAACTACGTCTATGCTCGCGGTTTGTTTAATAAGTGTGCTTCGGTCCAACTTTAAACCTACTTACTAAAAGTCAGCTCATGGACGCGACGCAATGAGCAAACTATTTTAAGTGCCGAAATTGATTAGTTACCGTTTGCTTCTTAAATGTTTATTGCCAATTATTCCTTTTATAGTATCAACGGTAAGAACACATTTCTCTTATATCCATCACCCTATAGAACCACCAATAACATTTATTTATATCCATAAAATATTTTATTAATCCTCATGCGTAACAGTAGGTACCAAAACTGTGCTCATAGATGGCGCTGCTCCATTCCGCTACGTAAATGGTTCTAAATCGCGATGACGAGATTTTTCTGCGTTAAGTGATGGTCGCAATCATTTTAAAGGCAAAGTTTTGGTAAACACACAAACTTCGTTGAGGTATATAATATTGAGAGATAATAAATGATGTATTTGAATACACACACACATGAAGTCCTACAGTTATTTTAATTTAAATGTTTTTATTTTATTTATTTCAATAACTATATACTTTTTTTGTGTTTTTTTTTTCCAACTGACAAACTAACTGTATGGCTTGGTGCAAAATTAGTAATAAGTTTAGCTTTTTATTTGTAAAAAAAAACTACTGAGTTTCTTGCCGGTATCTTCTCGGTAGTTATAGGTTCCGAACCGGAGGTAGCTTCATTTGCATTGTATAGAGACGATTCATAAGTATTACAAATGTAATCTACATGAATAAAAAATATTGACTTTTGACTTTTGACGACACTCGTGATCTGCAACCGGCGCTCGCGTCTTGCAACCAAACTGATCGAACTATGTATTTCGTTGAATCGTCTTAGAAGAACACTCTAAATGACGTGCTTCGTCAATGGCGTAATTACATGCACCGTTCGAGGCATTTTTAATTTCTTATGTGAATGGGGTATGGTAACTAATAATAAAAACGCGTATTTCCGAAATTGATTAGGACTATTCTTTATAAAATATGAAAGTTGTAAAATTTTGATAACTATTTAACTAAGTAAGTTGGCAATTTAAATAAATCAAAAACATTATATATAACTATTTTTAGTAAATTATTATTTCGAATATTGGAAGTTTGAATACTGCACTGACCGGGTTCGCCTCTGAGGGCCCGAGGCATTTTGCCAACTTGCGTCTTTAGTTACGCCACTGATAAAGGTTGATCTTATTTTTTTTCAATGTTTCACACCTACGTAGGTATCTCAGAAAATGTTTTGAAAGCAAATAATCGATTCACTAATTGAATTAATATAGCCTGGTTGGTTTAACGCAGATGAAGTGTACCGTGCCTTATTATTAGGTATGTCTATCGAGGCAAAATGAAATTGTGATATGAGCGATGTAGCGAGATAAGCGAGGCCCGCGGTGGCGCCAGACATATTATTACCAACGCACCAAGCAAATAGTATCCAGTTCTTAAAATATATCAAAATCAAAAAATGCAACGCGTCAGGAACGCGAAAATATGAGTGCGCCAAGTCAATCAACAGTTTTGAAACTTTTGTCGTCTCCTTTGTCGTATTGCACATGCTATACGACCAGCTCCGTAGCCGAGACGCGAGCGGGCCGGAGTTTGGCGTCGCGCCAGCTTTGAGGTCCCGGGTTCGATCCTCGGTCGGGTCACTATGGGAAACGAACTTTTCCATATTGTCTCGGGTCTGGGTGTTGTGGTACCGTCGTTGTTTCTGATATCTGTAATACAAGTGCTTAAGCTACTTACCACAGAATCAGAGCAATGTATGCGATGTTGTCCAATATTAATAGGCAGTGTTTTGTTAATAAGTCAAATGAATGAACTGACCAGGGGGTGGCGAGCTGAGCGATCAGCCCGCGGTTGTTGAAGCACGCCGCCTTCGGCATGCCCGTCGACCCGCTCGTCGGCAGCAACAGCAAGGTCGTCTCCGGATCTGAGTCCGCCACCCTGCACACACATCACTAATAACGTCACCAACAAGCTGGACGCGACGACCGACAGACGACGGTGCGTTGTCAGTTTTTTTTGCTAAGCCAACATTTTCAGACTTTCTAAGAGAAAAAAGCGGAAATCGAAAGATAAGATGTCACGGTCGGGCGGCACAGATCCTCACTCATGAGCGCTTCTTAGCAAAACGGGACGTTCTATCAAAATCAGGATTTATGACTTTATGAGTAACTCTTGAAATCAATTTGAGTTCAATGTATGTGTAGAACGGTAAGAGGCCCACCTGTAATCGTCAATGTTCCCTTCGTGACCCGCGGCGTACTCCAGGAACTGGTCCGTGTGTATGGGCAGCAGGGCGGGCGCGGGGTCGCAGGCCACCGCCGCCGCCGCCGCCGCCGCCGCCGCCTCGTGCGTCGCCGCGTCGCAGAACACGATGCACGGCTCGATCAGCTCCATGTAGTACTGCAGCTCGACTGACGCACATCATTCAAACTACTTTATTCCATCGTCCAGTGGTCGATTTTCGATTAGTGTAACCGCTATACCTACAACCTACGTCTATTGATAGTTCCGATTAATCAAAACTGGGCAACGCTAAGGAATAAACTAGGTATACATAGTACCCGTCTATACAATACATAGTTGTTTATTATCGGTGGTAAAATACTACCGATTTTAATTCTTTCCCGCGTTATTATTGAAATATTGATTATTAGATTATTAATTATTTATATTAATGAAGAGAGGTAGGGCATAGCGATTTATCGCTCGAACTGGAGCAGCCCGACTGGTGAAATACCTCCGCCTTACAGAAGATCGCAGCCAAATAACAATCACTTCTGTGTTGTTGTGTTCCTGCGTGTGAGTGAGGTTTCCAGAGCTCCTGGGGGGTGCTACATCAGTAGCAGGGGTCAAGCCTTCAAGGTAAGGGCGACAAGTCCAGTAACAGATTTATTATGCTGTACTTGTCACCCTTAAGCTAGGACCTCATTACCACTTAACATCAGGTGGGATGAGGTCAATCTTGAAGTGCAATATAAAAAAAAAAATATATTATATTCTATTCTAAAGAAAAGAAAGAAAAACGCTAAGCTAAACTTTTTTTATTTTCTTTTTCTTTGTATAATTTCCAGTATAATCGGGCTGTTTATATTTTTTTTAATAATCAATCTGACTATCTGAATCTGAATACTGCACGTTAATTACTTATCAAGTTGTCATCGTGAAAAGATAACATGTCGTAGGTCGGCAGTTCGGCACAACGTTAATTGTAATCTGCCGTATTTGTCTGTTATGCTCACTGTTTTTATTTTATATTATTTTGATGTAATGCAATGTACTAAAAAAACAACTTGTATATGCGCCGCACTGTCTGGTAAAAATAACACATGATTTGTGTTGCGCAAGACGAAATGTAACATACTGGACTTGAGTTATTTTATACTTATATTCTCAAGCTTATCGCTTAAAATAATGTAACCAATTTTAGGTAACTATTGTATATTTACGCATTGCTGCCTCGACCATATCAGTTAAGTGAGATAACTGCCACCAGATAATAATAACAATCAACTAATAGTAGCGGCACAGAACACAAAAACTAACTTAAATCACTCTGTCAGTCAAATAAGCCATCCACATTGAATTGCACACTTACGTCAAACCATAAAACTGTTGGTTCCGTAGAAACCATAACTATACTTAGGAGGTTATCCATGTATTCTGAGTAGCTAATCAAGAATTTTGTCAATGGAGACAACAAGCAAACAATATCACTTGTTACAATAATGACGCCGAGATAATAACATAATGTGTTCGTTAATGTAGCCGCGATCAAAACACAAGGTTCAATAATACGTACAGGCACGAACTGCAACATGCCATACACTGAAGCTCTTATTACGTTGCTATAAGATTAACTTTAATAAGGTTGAATACAAATAAGTGCACATAATAATTACCACCATTATTATCATTAAATACCTTTAATGATGTAATTAAATGTACAACGCCTCGTATGAACAAAGTTTTATTATAAGATATCTCCTAGGTCTCTGGTTACACCTAACCTACCGAACAAACCATTTATCGTTCAATATTTAAACCTACATTATAATCTAATAATGTTTTTATAGCATACTATCCAATTCAATAGTGAAATTAAATAATTTGGTTTGATAACGTTTTTTGTGCTGAGTAATTGTACGTCGAAATTTCAATAGATAGGTAGTTATATTGATCGCCAGCAGATTACACTCGTGACAAACAACTTGTCATGAAAATAGTATGTAAATTGAGTATTATGTCAAACCAATCATCTCAGTGACTCCCAATTGAAATTGCCTACCGCAAGCAGAAATTAGCATTTGTATTAGATTATTATGTACCTACCTGCGAAATATTATGTACCTATGTACCTACCTAATTTGAATCCATATCTAACAGTACCTCTGCACTGAACTGCACATAGGGCATGCAAGACTGTAAAGACTGTCGAGAGTATGAGGTTGGGAAGGGAATCTCACTTGTTTTTTTCTTGCAGCGATTCAACTACGAAACAGCAAATGCGCAATCGCAGCGTCGCAAGGGTCGAAGAGAGACACAACGTAGTTACCTACCAGTTGTGCTCACGTTGTACTCGACCACCTCATTGGCTACAATAGGGAAGCGGACGGTGTCTAAAATTGTTGTTAAAAATATATTTGACGCGTCATTTTTCGTTCGCCAAATTAATAATAAATGTATGACATCATACGACAATTTTCAATGCGAAAAGAGTGTTGCTAAGAGTTAAACGGGGGGTTTAAAGTTTTGGATGCAAAACTATCTAGTCAATGGAGATACTTTTATGTATGTACATTACAAAACAAAATTTTGTGTGAAAACACGAAACAATAAGTGGTACTTATAACATACAAGTTTTGTGTGGTGCTGTGTGAAGGCAGTGTTGTGTCGGTGAGGGTGGGCACTGGGCACTCACAGGGCGTGGAGGCGGGGTCGGCCATGAAGGGCACGACGCCGGCGAACTGCAGCGCGAGGTAGAGCGCGACGGAGCGCTCGTGCGAGCGCACCGCGACCAGCGCCCGCCCCCCGCGCCCCGCCGCCGCCTGCAGCGCGCGCGCCAGCGGCACGCTCAGCGACAGCATCTGCTCGTTCGTCGTCCTCGCTCCCGTGCTGCCGTTCGTCTGGTGGAACCACTCATTACTTACGATCGTTGCCATCGTCTAGACGACCTGCGTAGCCGAGAGGCGAGCGGACCGAACTGTGGCGTTGCGCCATCTCTTACCTCTTGAGTTCGCTTCCCAGTCGACTCAATATGGAAAACGAACTTTATTGATAAACTGTATTGTCTCGGGTATGGGTGTTGTGGTACCGTATCAGAAACAATTCTGATTTTTGGAACACAAGTGCTTTATTTCAAATTTCAAAATTACTAAGCTTTGCATTGCTAAACTAAATAACAAAAAGTTATTGATACGACACAATTTCAATTACTATTTGTCTATTGAACAATCAACAAAAATAATTTTAATCATAATAAAATAATCAATTCATTTGTATCTAAAATGAGTCTAAAAACACATTTTATGGTTATTTTAGTCCACCACACATGTCATTAAAAAAATGAACGGTTTTCGATCATAATTATGTAAATGTGTCTATTCGGTTTCGGTGTGGGATGGGCCGTGGAGGGCGAGTAGAATGCGAGGAGTCACCATGAAGACGTGTCGCGGCTGGTCGCGCATGCAGTGGTGCAGCAGCTGCGGCAGGGAGACGGCGGCGGCGTCGAGGCCGAGCCGACGCGCCGCCGCCGCCAGCGCGCCGTCCACGTGCCGCTGCGCCGCCGTCGGCGAGCCGCGGACCACGCACAACGACATGCCGCCACCTGCTGCCCGCAAACACCGCACCACGTGCTCATTAGTTCACAATTATTGCCTCTTTATGACACTGAAACTCTTCAGATATGGCGAAAAGTGTGGAATTTTTGTAGCTACCGTTCTAGTATTAAGGAAGACTTACAATTACCATCCTATTATAAGAAAAACATATTAATAAGATACAATCAAAATAATAATAAAAAATTTAGTTACATCATTTAAGCGTCCTGGGACAGATGGTTTATTTCCGAGGTGGTCGAAGTAGACTAATAAAATCCGCTTTGTTTACCTTGATAATATCACCCGGGGGATCAAAGTGGAATAATCCCTACGTAGATAGTAGGCTAGGCTAGGTGGTAGTTACCCACAATTATCATGTCAGTTTCCGGACCGCTGCCGCTACTTTACTTAGCGAAATTTAGAAGTGGGTTTAATAAATAAAAAAAACTATTGTAAATTGATTCCACCCATATGGTAAGAAAACTTACCTTTAAATATAAATGTAGCATAATATTATAACCGTATTTATACTCAACATACCTAATTGCTTTTGCCGGAACTGGTATCGGATGGAAAAATATTTCCTTTGCGCACACTAAACCAAATACATCCTGACTTTAATGAACCTATGAATTTGTTTTATATTGATTGTCACAACACGATTCTTACTGTTTGATTTACCATATGAATAGACCGAACAGACAAGAGGCGCGCGCGTAGCTGATCGAGCGCGCGTGTACTGTGCGCGGGGCGGGCCTGGCGCGGCTCCAGCCGGCCCGACGCTCGCTACTCGTATCAAACTTAAATTACTAGCTGTGCCCGCGACTTCGTTCACGTGGACTACATCCTTTCATGGTCGGTTTTACCCCTATCTCCCCTAATATTCGATACAAAAAGTAGTCTATTTTAATATAGCTATATTTGTGCCAACTTTCGTATCTCTAACTTAAAAAATAAACATTTTCCCTTATAAACTTTCAAAGGTGGCATAATTATTAATGTAGATTTTTAGTCAAGTACAATCTTACACACACAAATACATATCTTTGCCTATTACAATATTAGTTTAGATTGATACGCAACCGTAATGGATCTAGAGCTACGCAGCTGACAGCGCAACCAAGGGCACTGTGTGCACGCGACGAACTTGTTTTTGTGGGAAAACCCCATACTTAGATATGTAACTGCTCTAGGAGTCTTAACTGAACACTAAAATTAGTAAAATATATTTTATTAATTTAATTAAATTCTCTCATTATTGTCTTTTTGTGTAAGGTGCTTGTGAAACGGTTACGATTTGAAAAAAGTAGCGTTTAGGAAGTATTTATCTCAAATGATGTTTACTCACGCAAAGACATAAATCGCCAGTAGATACCGTCACAACAAGATAACAGATTCCTATTATTTAATAAGTAATTATCTCAATCTCGTCGGTTATTTGCGCCGTAGTCACACCCGCCCCGCGCCGATGGTCGTGCACATATTTATTTGTGCACAGTGTACGTTACGTGTATTGAGTGAGGTAGAGGCTACTGTTGTACTCAAGATAACATTTTCACGTGCAATAGTTCAAACGAGAGGGCGCTTTGATTGGACGTGCATTCTCATGGTCAGTTGTATGCAGCCTGTTCTACAGTAAGTTCATCTGACATCCCACTAATATTTTAAACTAGATTGAGTGTTTGTCAGAATGTATGGATGTCTGAATGAATTAATATACTACTAGGTACTATATTATGTTAATTACTCTGTCACGCAAAAACTACTACAACTTGGATGAAATTTGGTAGAAACATTACATACATTACACAGAGACACTAGTTGAACATCTACAGGATTATTTATATCCCGAAATAACTCGATCGAAGTCGCGGGCAATAAGCTAACTTTATTACTTTATAGAGCGGTGGTCCCGCACACGCCACCGCCTACTTCGGGTGGGCGTCCGTTGTGTAACGCATTTCCTTTTCAAAAGAAAAAAGTTAGTTTGAAAACATACACATAAAAATATATTAACCACGGTTCCTGACCCGACCACAACCGTATCTAATAAAAAAGCATTAATTTGAAGATTGTGCGTTAATTGTGCATCAAACACATTTGCATAGGTACAGGTTTAAAGTCGTACGACAGCGCTGTGGATAAAATTGAGCTATCATACTTATCACAATTATGACTATGTAAGGATTCTTTTATCCACGAATGCAGATTTAAAATCTTGCAAAAGGTAATGTAATAACAACTTTGGAGTACTTAACACATATCGTTCGAATCGTCTTTTGAACAGTAAGTGCAATAAAATACTAAGTAACGTCGACAGTATTTATGTAGGTACTTTATATTGTGTAATAGTAATGTTACTCTATTTGTATCTTATCTTATCTTATGTTTAACAACTATTGCATGTGCCATTTTCATCAAATATGAATTTCAGTAATAAAAAATGAATATGTCTATAAGTAGTTATATGACTGTACGGTCTAGCTCTAGCGCGAGTGGCAGAGGTCAGCCGCGGCCGGGCGGCGAGCTCGAATAAACCCACTGGTGGATAAGGTGTAATACGACTCCGCTACCCGTTAGTATTATCGCCACGCACAAAGAGTAAAATGTTGTCGATATTTTATAGTACTTTACGCCGTACTAGCGAACTTTAAAAATTTTATCTCCCCCTGCGGTGCGGGAATCATTTCAGCAGAAAAATTTCATCGCATACCTACCATAACTTGCGTTGCGGTTAGCTCAGTTGGAAGAGCAGCACGCGCAATACGTGAAGGTCGTGGGTTCGATTCCCGCACCGCATAAAAATGTTCTGTTTCTAATATTATAAGTAAAATGTTGTGTTGTCTGGTTGTATGATATCTAATCTTGAGAGTTTTATCACTGTTTGTAAGTTTGTTTAAAGGTGTTTAGATCTCGTATGGTGTCATACTATTTTATGATATACAAGATATCGATTTATCGTTTTACATCAAAATAATCATAATCTCTAAAGTCGGTAACATGAGTATGACGTTTAATTAAGAAATAATAAATATTAGTTCTACAGTTACTATTCGTGCACTGATTAATAAATAGATATTGTATCTACATAATTATAGCTCATACATCAGAATAACACAGGCTACATTTTATAAAGGTTTTGTGTGAATGGTCTAAAATATGACGATCATAATAGTTAAGCGTTGACTAATGAGAGCGCGATACGTGGTGGCGGGTGAACAGGGCCAGGACGGGGCAAAATCTTGGCCGAAATCAACAGCGAAACATCAGTGTTTAAAATATACATAGAGCTATCCGGTGGTTCCATCACACGAGTTGGAATAAAAGAATACGAGAGGGGTAGGAGGGGAGTACGCGAAATACCCTTACATTGTGGAAGACATTGGGCGTGAGAGATAATGTTCGATGTGCCTTTAACTGACAGAAAAACAACAAAATGTACATATAGGTAGTTGTTAAAACAGGTGCCTACAACAAGGTCCAAATAGATTTGTATGTGTACAAGTTTATAAAGCAATTGTATTAATATACGTACCTATATATTATTACCTATACTTACATATAAGACGGAAACAAGCAGGGTTGTAACATCAACATCCAGTCCCAGGCGCGCCTTCGATTAAGGGGTTAGTTAGATAGTTAGTAATCAATCAAGCGAGCAATAATTAGCGGCCCTCACTAGTGGCGCGCTTACACGGCCTGCCGCCGAGCGGGGACGGGATGCCCGGAGTACCTATAATATTAGCGGCCCTCGCTAGTGGCGCGCTTACACTGATGCCGCCGAGCGGGGACGGGATGCCCGGAGTACCTATAATATTAGCGGCCCTCACTAGTGGCGCGCTTACACTGATGCCGCCGAGCGGGGACGGGATGCCCGGAGTACCTATAATATTAGCGGCCCTCACTAGTGGCGCGCTTACACTGATGCCGCCGAGCGGGGACGGGATGCCCGGAGTACCTGTAATATTAGCGGCCCTCACTAGTGGCGCGCTTACACTGATGCCGCCGAGCGGGGACGAGATGGCCGGAGTACCTATAATATTAGCGGCCCTCACTAGTGGCGCGCTTACACTGATGCCGCCGAGCGGGGACGGGATGCCCGGAGTACCTATAATATTAGCGGCCCTCACTAGTGGCGCGCTTACACTGATGCCGCCGAGCGGGGACGGGATGCCCGGAGTACCTATAATATTAGCGGCCCTCACTAGTGGCGCGCTTACACTGATGCCGCCGAGCGGGGACGGGATGCCCGGAGTACCTATAATATTAGCGGCCCTTACTAGTGGCGCGCTTACACTGATGCCGCCGAGCGGGGACGAGATGGCCGGAGTACCTATAATATTAGCGGCCCTCACTAGTGGCGCGCTTACACTGATGCCGCCGAGCGGGGACGGGATGCCCGGAGTACCTATAATATTAGCGGCCCTCACTAGTGGCGCGCTTACACTGATGCCGCCGAGCGGGGACGGGATGCCCGGAGTACCTATAATATTAGCGGCCCTCACTAGTGGCGCGCTTACACGGCATGCCGCCGAGCGGGGACGGGATGCCCGGAGTACCTATAATATTAGCGGCCCTCACTAGTGGCGCGCTTACACTGATGCCGCCGAGCGGGGACGGGATGCCCGGAGTACCTATAATATTAGCGGCCCTCACTAGTGGCGCGCTTACACTGATGCCGCCGAGCGGGGACGGGATGCCCGGAGTACCTATAATATTAGCGGCCCTCACTAGTGGCGCGCTTACACTGATGCCGCCGAGCGGGGACGGGATGCCCGGAGTACCTATAATATTAGCGGCCCTCACTAGTGGCGCGCTTACACTGATGCCGCCGAGCGGGGACGGGATGCCCGGAGTACCTATAATATTAGCGGCCCTCACTAGTGGCGCGCTTACACGGCATGCCGCCGAGCGGGGACGGGATGCCCGGAGTACCTATAATATTAGCGGCCCTCACTAGTGGCGCGCTTACACTGATGCCGCCGAGCGGGGACGGGATGCCCGGAGTACCTATAATATTAGCGGCCCTCACTAGTGGCGCGCTTACACTGATGCCGCCGAGCGGGGACGGGATGCCCGGAGTACCTATAATATTAGCGGCCCTCACTAGTGGCGCGCTTACACGGCATGCCGCCGAGCGGGGACGGGATGCCCGGAGTACCTATAATATTAGCGGCCCTCACTAGTGGCGCGCTTACACGGCATGCCGCCGAGCGGGGACGGGATGCCCGGAGTACCTATAATATTAGCGGCCCTCACTAGTGGCGCGCTTACACGGCATGCCGCCGAGCGGGGACGGGATGCCCGGAGTACCTATAATATTAGCGGCCCTCACTAGTGGCGCGCTTACACGGCATGCCGCCGAGCGGGGACGGGATGCCCGGAGTACCTATAATATTAGCGGCCCTCACTAGTGGCGCGCTTACACGGCATGCCGCCGAGCGGGGACGGGATGCCCGGAGTACCTATAATATTAGCGGCCCTCACTAGTGGCGCGCTTACACGGCATGCCGCCGAGCGGGGACGGGATGCCCGGAGTACCTATAATATTAGCGGCCCTCACTAGTGGCGCGCTTACACGGCATGCCGCCGAGCGGGGACGGGATGCCCGGAGTACCTATAATATTAGCGGCCCTCACTAGTGGCGCGCTTACACTGATGCCGCCGAGCGGGGACGAGATGGCCGGAGTACCTATAATATTAGCGGCCCTCACTAGTGGCGCGCTTACACGGCATGCCGCCGAGCGGGGACGGGATGCCCGGAGTACCTATAATATTAGCGGCCCTCACTAGTGGCGCGCTTACACTGATGCCGCCGAGCGGGGACGGGATGCCCGGAGTACCTATAATATTAGCGGCCCTCACTAGTGGCGCGCTTACACTGATGCCGCCGAGCGGGGACGGGATGCCCGGAGTACCTATAATATTAGCGGCCCTCACTAGTGGCGCGCTTACACTGATGCCGCCGAGCGGGGACGGGATGCCCGGAGTACCTATAATATTAGCGGCCCTCACTAGTGGCGCGCTTACACTGATGCCGCCGAGCGGGGACGGGATGCCCGGAGTACCTATAATATTAGCGGCCCTCACTAGTGGCGCGCTTACACTGATGCCGCCGAGCGGGGACGGGATGCCCGGAGTACCTATAATATTAGCGGCCCTCACTAGTGGCGCGCTTACACGGCATGCCGCCGAGCGGGGACGGGATGCCCGGAGTACCTATAATATTAGCGGCCCTCACTAGTGGCGCGCTTACACTGATGCCGCCGAGCGGGGACGGGATGCCCGGAGTACCTATAATATTAGCGGCCCTCACTAGTGGCGCGCTTACACTGATGCCGCCGAGCGGGGACGGGATGCCCGGAGTACCTATAATATTAGCGGCCCTCACTAGTGGCGCGCTTACACGGCATGCCGCCGAGCGGGGACGGGATGGCCGGAGTACCTGTAATTAGCGGCCCTCACTAGTGGCGCGCTTACACGGCATGCCGCCGAGCGGGGACGGGATGGCCGGAGTACCTGTAATTAGCGGCCCTCACTAGTGGCGCGCTTACACGGCATGCCGCCGAGCGGGGACGGGATGGCCGGAGTACCTGTAATTAGCGGCCCTCACTAGTGGCGCGCTTACACGGCATGCCGCCGAGCGGGGACGGGATGGCCGGAGTACCTGTAATTAGCGGCCCTCACTAGTGTCGCGCTTACACGGCATGCCGCCGAGCGGGGACGAGATGGCCGGAGTACCTATAATATTAATCACAATGCTTACGTTTTAAAATATAGCTAAATGTGAAGAATTAACCGCCACTGTTCAGTACTCTTTTCGTTTTGAACTACTTCTGTGGAAACGAAGTGAGTTTATGAAATATCTACTGAAACAATTAAATAGATATGGTTAAATCGTATACTTCCTATGTGAATCAGACGTAGATTTATTTATGTTCTTTAGTTTTCACAGATAACGTTTTCATCCGAAATTTTAACAACGAATAGATTTTTTAGCCATGCACTTAAGTTACGCGTAGCTTGAATTTTAAAGTTGTAATAAAATAAAATTAGAAATTTGTTACTTTCACAGTGTAGGTACCATTTAGCATAAAAATCTATGTCATCACGTCATATCATCTGACATTTATTTATATCACCATTAAATACCAGATAGGACAGCGAATTTAATAAAAGGGATCGTCTTACTGATTCCAAGTAGGTAGGTAGCGTGAGAGTACGCGCGGGTGCGTACGCGCCGTGACGTCACTGGGCGCGGCCCCGCCCGCCTGCTAATAGGCCGGGCGCGCGGCCGCCCTCCGCGGAACAAACCCGCCCACGACCTACGGGCAATTACGGTCTGATGATAGCGCGTGCAGTATATGGAGTACGCAGACCCACTACCTACTACTTACATCTATAAATTGTGGCCTAATAAAGGATTCCATACGGAACATTTTATCCAACATTAGGAAACCACCCATGCTTTTATTGTTACGTTTTGATATACTTTACGCCCTTTCGATTGTGTACAATGTTCACTTACTCAATCTATACTAATATTATAACTTGCAAAAGTTACTCTCAGTCTAGTCTGTTTGTCCGGCTTTCACGCCTGAACCAGTGAACCGATTTTGATTAAATTTGGTTTAGGCATACGTTTGATGTTTATGGAAAAGTTATACTACAAGTTAATCGTAGTCACTAACCATTACAGCAAGTGATATAGAAAACTAGCGAACGATCGTCGATTAGACTGTGCCCGATGCCGTTCATTTAATAGATTGCGCCTTTCAGCCTAAAGGTAAAAGAGGCGAACGAACAATAATTGGGCGCGGACAAAGAGGCGCCGGTGGAAGCTTTCAGCGCCGAACGGAGCCGGCGGGCGCCCTGCTGACGTCACTTGACAACCATGTTGCATCAGGCAGCACGGAACGGTCTTCATCAGAGATGTGCTAAGTTGCGCACTAAGAATGTTTACTATACTCATCGGACAGTTTCATTTCATAATTATTTGTAGAAATTTGATCCCGCCATAGCCTTGGGCCGTCTGTTGTCTAGTAGTACGAGTCCTAATTTAATTATATTACAGCCTTCTGATACTAAAATAAAAAACAATAACGAATCAGTAACTAGTGTAACATTAAAAAAAGATGAAACGATTGTGAAAGCTATTTGAGAGAGCAAATATACTTAAATTCTGTGAATTTAACTGACATTCTATTTATCTGGCAAGGCGTGTGTCAGCGATGGTAGCGCCGCGGCGGATGGACACTGACCGAGCCCGCGCTGGGGCTGGGAGCGGCTTAATCGAATCAAGCAGTTTGTGCCGCGACTCGTATGCTTCGGCTTCATAAAAAGCCCTCATGATTCATTAATAGTGTTATCAGAAACGAATCCGCAATCCGCTGCCGCACTTAAGATCTTTTAAAAGCATCTTGCTGGCTTTTAGTACCGATGCTGAAAAACGTTGCAAAATAACTTAAATAAAAATCTTTTAAAACTGAACGCTTCTCCAGATGCATACCACCGAGCGAGCCAGTACGCAACCACATTAGCAGTAACTGTAGAATAAGAGATCATTAGAGGTATTGAAGCTTAAAAGGTCCAGAGTTCGATTCTTGGACAAGTCAATTTGAGGTACAAACTATTTTAAATTGGCTTGAGTCTGGGTGTGCTGGGCTGCTACCCTCAATTAGTCCGCAGCAGTCTGTTCATTTATTATGAAATAACGCTTTACCAAGGAAAAGTTTTAATGGGAAAAAAAATCTCAACTAAATGTTAACTATGTTATCTTAAATTAAGAAAGTTAAAATTATTAGATGTGAAAAATTATAAATTTGAGACTGAATTAACAAAAATCTTAATTAAGAAGTAAATCTGATAACCCGGTTACTTCTATCATTCCTATTTTACTACATTCTTAATTTAACATGTTAATGAATAATACAAATTCCAAAAAAAATTAAAATTATATCAGTACGAGCACAAAAAGGGCATTTAAATTACAATTTTGTATTAAGTCATTGATTAATATTAAACATATTTGACACCATATTTTACATGCAGCTGCATACTACTTAGTGGCTACTAATACTTAAATAATTTGTATATTTTACAAAACAGATTTGATTACTATTACAGAAAAGGTCTTAGTGACGCAGCAGTTTATCTACAATCTTAAAGCACAGTAACCGTCTATTGCTGCTTTATTCGGACGAGGTAGAAAATTATTTAGTAAATATTGGTGCATGTTAGATCCATCACTAAGACGGGCCAAAATATTTTAATACTAGTGGAGTAATATAAGAAGAAAGTTTTAATATTTCACTTGACATTGAAGAAATTGTTAAAAACACAACAAACCTGTAAGTTCCATATTTTCAGTAAACCCGAAAAACTGTATTCCTGGGCTGCACATCATAAAACTTTTAATCTATTTACATCAACAGTCCAGCATTTCCAAATTAAATTTTGCCGAGCCACCTTCCACGGAGAAATGAAAGTAGCATTGACGTTCAAATTAGTCCAAAGCAAAAATTGTCCTTCCACTCAAAAGGGCTTAAATAATGTAACCTGCAAAACTTATTCAAGCATAGTTGTCATGTCCCAATTAAAATTCTTACAGCAGTATTATGAGAAATCAAACATTATTTGAATTAAGTATTATTAATCTAAATTTAAATTATCTGTCAGCATAGTTTATAAAAAAACTATTTTTATTAGCCTTAGCCTAAGGCATATCATTGTAACTTTATAAAAATAGCGTTCAACTCAAAAACAAGCAATAACCTAACCTAGCCTACAATAAGTGCAAGGAACATAACATTGAATAGAAAGAAACAAAATATCTTCCCACCATAATTATTATTGTAGCTCCTTAATACGAGGCGTCCTTCAAATCCTACTACTATTATAAAGGCGAAAGTTTGTAAGTATGGATGTATGGATGTTTGTTACTCTTTCACGTAAAAACTACTGAATGGATTTGAATGAAACTTTACCACAATATAGCTTATACATCAGAATAACACATAGGCTACAATTTTTGAGGTTTCTAATGTGAGGTCGTAAAAAAACACACTTTTTTAGGGATCCTTGGTAAAATTTGAAAAATTTCAACAGAAAAGCGGGAAAAATAATCTAAGGCGAAACGAAGTTCGCCGGGACCGCTAGTGCTTCATAAAGCAATCATCACAATGCACGTCAAGCACCCGAAAATGAATTGTAAATTAAGATTGTTGCACAAATAAACAATAAAAGCAGCCATCCATATTTTCAGATCTATTTAGGCCTCGCAAACATTGTTTCTGTACATTCTCTTTTCCCGATTATTTAAAAAAAGACTGAAACAACAGCATAATACGTAATAACACTGAGTATATGTAGATACTCAACGCCATTTTAGGTTCGTTCAGGTCACTGGCCATAAATTTCAGAAGAATTGAGAGATCTGTCAAAATTGCGTTCCTTTACCCAAAAATGTAATTGATATTAATTATGAAAATACATACTGATAGAATGTAACTTATTTGTATGCATATATTTATGTAATTATGTGAAAATACTTGCAAGTGGATTATTGAAATTCTTGAAATACTTTAACAACATATTAGTTTTCTAGCATTGTTTAGAAACAAATATAAAAAAAAAATGCTTGGATACAACGGAACGTACGCGCAATGATGATGGCATGTTTAAATCTGCTTATTTGTTGACATTTAGATCAAAGTATAATTCAATTCAACATAAATTTACTTCAAAAAGATTTAAAAATGGTCGATCCACCATACCCACCTCTTACTTGCTGATGCTGATGCTGATGGTGAGATTATATATAGGCAACGCAGAGGGTAAACTATTAAGCAAACGGAAAACATATAATGACATCGCGATGTAAAACAGGACACCGCCATCTATCAACGAGTCATAGAACAAATTATTGATACTTTGAACATTATCAATAAAGGTCCATATTACTATAACCAGTAGACCATTTTCAAAGATTTTGGTGTCAATCGACGCGGAAAAAAATCTGGATTAGATAAATAAAAGAATATATTGAAAAAATAGCAATCAAAAAGTAGTGCAGCGTAATAAGACGGAAAGAAAATAATAGTACATACTAGAGATGCAACGGATAGTTGTTTGGCGGGATACCGGATATCCGGCCGGTGATCAAGCCGTATATCCGGTATCCGACCACCGGATATTTAGCCGGCCAAACGACACTTAAATTTTAATTTGACGGCGAGCACGTCGTCCAGATTTAAACCTGTTAAGTATTGTAGGTTCGCGCAGACCGTTTCCTAGACAACAAACGAGTTTTATTAAATCATTGTGCGAAACTAATTTGGTTTGCATGCATTACACGTGCACCCGCCTAATTTGCTCAATAGATAATTTTTGTTGTGTTGCATTCTAAGAAACGTAATTTTTTCAAACCTAACTTTTTGGAACCTATCTTTTTAAAACCTAACTTTTTAAAACCTCACTTTTTGGAACCTAACTTTTTGACACTTTAACTTCACACCGAGTTGGGTAAGAGTTAGGTTAGAAAAAGTGAGGTTTGATACTGTTAGGTTACATCGAGTTAGGTCAGAACAAGTGAGGTTTGATACAGCTTCGTCACACAGAGTTAGGTTAGAAGTGAGGTTAGGTTAGGTTAGGTTAGGTTAGATTTCTTTTTCAAGGTTTCAGACCGGATGAAACCGAAATCTAAGAAACGTATCTTTTTAAAACCTAACTTTTTGGAACCTAACTTTTTGGAACCTAACTTTTTAAAACCTCACTTTTTGGAACCTAACTTTTTGGAACCTAACTTTTTAAAACCTCACTTTTTGGAACCTAACTTTTTGACACTTTAACTTCACACCGAGTTGGGTAAGAGTTAGGTTAGAAAAAGTGAGGTTTGATACTGTTAGGTTACATCGAGTTAGGTCAGAACAAGTGAGGTTTGATACAGCTTCGTCACACAGAGTTAGGTTAGAAGTGAGGTTAGGTTAGGTTAGGTTAGGTTAGGTTAGATTTCCAGGGGGGGAGGTGTACCCCTACCTGGCGCGTCCCCCGGTGGCGGATAGGGGAAGCCGTCGGCCGCCGCCCGGAGGGTACTCCCGCTTACAGGGATGCCCTGCGGACGGCGGCCGGGGGTCGGAGCTTGCTCCCGCGGACCAAACGCATTGGGGGGGTTGGGGTAGGTGGGTTTGGGGAATGGGGAATGGGGGGGTGGGGAATACCGTCTTCTGCTGCCCTTCTCGGTTTTTGAGAAGAGCAGTGGAGGGCGAGGCGAGTGGGCGTGGGTCGGTGGGTCGAACCGGCCAAAGTGGCTGGGGAGACGCGGTCCTTCTCAGGACCAACACCGGCAAACCTGTTTCTCCTCCCTGTAGCCCAGGTAGGCCTGGGGAGGGAGGAGGGGTAGGGGGCTTGCCTTAATTGGCCGGCCCAAGAGGAAGGACACCTCCCTAAAAAACCCCCTAAGCCCGACGTTGGGCGCGGCTCGAGACGTCGGGGCCATCTCTCCCTCGGAGGGATGGTGAGGAGCTGGGATAAAGCTCCTCATATCGACCCCACCACCCGGCACCGGCCGACCCCGGGTGAGTAATAGGCTTCCCCGTGCAACTGGCTCTGCACGGGGTGACCGTATAATCCCAGTAAATGACGTGGGAACAAAAATGGAATCGACACTTAAAACAAAAAATAAAAGGGAGAAGAAGGTTGAGAGCGAGGTCGACTCGGACGACGTTTCGGTGCCGTCCGAGATGAGTATGTCAGATGTGAGTCTGACGGAAGATGAGGTAGACCGGCCAACTCGGCGATCACAACGCCTAAGTGACCGGAGTCGTAGCGGTAGCCGTACTTCAGGCTCCGAAGAAGCTGGATCCATCGCTGGGCGCAAAAGACCCAGCCAGGAGCCTACGGGGGAAGTAACCCTCCGCAAGGCAGGCACTGCCAAAAGGGGACGAGGCCGACCACCAACAACAGGCCAATACGTTGGCGTAGCGGCGGCCAAAGAGATGATCCGGCAAGAGATGAAGCAAGCTGCTGAGATGGAGAGGAAGAAAGCGTCCGAAGAAAAATGGGACAGCATCATCTCCAGAGACGTGCAAGCGACGCAGCATAAGGCAGATGAGATCGAGTACGTCGCTCGATCTCTCTCGCCGGGAACTTATGCCAGGGAAGAGGCGTCAAAGAACTTGGAGGACAGACCGTCGTTCCTCCTCGTTGCTCAGGCCATCACGACGGCGGATATGGTCCGTAATGTGGCCAAGGGTTCTGGGCACTTAAAAGGGACGCACCAAAAGGCCCTAAACATGGCAGCCAACGAGTGGGAGAAGGTGGCTGCCTTAATGTATAAGCGCACCTCCACCCAGGAGTCTCGAGTGTTGGAAGAGGAGGTGAAGAGGGTCCGGGAGGAAAATGCCCGACTCAGGCAGCAGATGACCAGGCAGGACAAAGAGCTGGCTGAAGTGCGGGCACAAATTGCGGAGCTCAAAGTGAGCTTAGAGGCGCAGAAAACCTCGGTCATGCAGGGACTGGACGAGGCCAAGCTCATGAGCTACCTCGACTCCCGATTCCGGGAATTTGAGAAGAGGGCACCAACTGCTGAGCGCCAGGAGGGGACGCAACCTCCCCCCCCTCCGGCAGAGAGGAGAAATGTCGCCGGGCCGAAATCAAGGGCCCCCGTGAGCACCACTGCGGCAACACGGAAACCTGCCGCCCCAACGCCCGAGCCGATACCCCAAGCCAAGGGGGGGAAAAAAGGAAAAAAGGGGGGCGCTAAACAGCCCCCCCCCTCTAGAGAGCCACGCCCCCTGCCACCCCCACCCGCGGCCTTAACCACGGAATGGGCGACGGTGGCTAAGAGGGGGACCAGAAGAAACGCGAGGGCTGTTGTACCACCACCACCACCGCCACCGCCCAAGAAGCAGACGAGGAGACCGAACCTGCCGAACCTCCGCCCCGCCCAGACGGCGGCAGTAGTGCTCACGCTGCCGCCGGAAGCCGTCGCACGGGGCATGACTTATAAAGAGGCCCTCATCAAGGCCAAGGAGAACATCCCCCTAAGGCCTTTGGGGATAGAGGGCCTCCAGTTTCGGCAGGCAATAACCGGAGCAGCAATCCTGGAGCTAAAGGGCGGCTCCGAGGAAGAAAACAGGGGGAAGGCCGAAGCACTGGCGGCCAAACTAAGAGAAGTGTTGACGGCGGACGGAGTCCAAATCTCCCGGCCGGAGAGGTGCGTGGAACTGCGCCTCTCCCAGCTGGACGACTCCGTGTCCGTCGAGGAGGTGGTGGCCGCAGTGGCCAAAACAGGGGAATGCTCGGCGGAATCCTTCAAGGTTGGGGAGATCCGCCGAATGGGGCGAAGTCCGGGGTCATGTTGGGTACGTTGCCCGATCCCGGTGGCCAAACGCCTGACAGATGGAAGGCGAATTCTGGTGGGGTGGTCGTCGGCTAGCGTCCAATTACTGGCGAATCGGGACCTGCGCTGCTTCCGGTGCCTCGAAAAGGGGCACACGAAGATGCAGTGCAGGTCTGATGTTGATAGGGGTAGCCAATGTTACCGATGTGGCGAAGTTGGCCACCTTGCCCGCACGTGCGACAAGGAGCCGCACTGCACAGTCTGTGCTGCGGCCGGCAAGGTGGCGAACCATAGGATTGGGGGCACACAGTGCAAAGCCCCCAAGCCCAGCAGAAAATCCCCCACCGCGGCCTCTAAAAGATTTAAAAATGGTCGATCCACCATACCCACCTCTTACTTGCTGATGCTGATGCTGATGGTGAGATTATATATAGGCAACGCAGAGGGTAAACTATTAAGCAAACGGAAAACATATAATGACATCGCGATGTAAAACAGGACACCGCCATCTATCAACGAGTCATAGAACAAATTATTGATACTTTGAACATTATCAATAAAGGTCCATATTACTATAACCAGTAGACCATTTTCAAAGATTTTGGTGTCAATCGACGCGGAAAAAAATCTGGATTAGATAAATAAAAGAATATATTGAAAAAATAGCAATCAAAAAGTAGTGCAGCGTAATAAGACGGAAAGAAAATAATAGTACATACTAGAGATGCAACGGATAGTTGTTTGGCGGGATACCGGATATCCGGCCGGTGATCAAGCCGTATATCCGGTATCCGACCACCGGATATTTAGCCGGCCAAACGACACTTAAATTTTAATTTGACGGCGAGCACGTCGTCCAGATTTAAACCTGTTAAGTATTGTAGGTTCGCGCAGACCGTTTCCTAGACAACAAACGAGTTTTATTAAATCATTGTGCGAAACTAATTTGGTTTGCATGCATTACACGTGCACCCGCCTAATTTGCTCAATAGATAATTTTTGTTGTGTTGCATTCTAAGAAACGTAATTTTTTCAAACCTAACTTTTTGGAACCTATCTTTTTAAAACCTAACTTTTTAAAACCTCACTTTTTGGAACCTAACTTTTTGACACTTTAACTTCACACCGAGTTGGGTAAGAGTTAGGTTAGAAAAAGTGAGGTTTGATACTGTTAGGTTACATCGAGTTAGGTCAGAACAAGTGAGGTTTGATACAGCTTCGTCACACAGAGTTAGGTTAGAAGTGAGGTTAGGTTAGGTTAGGTTAGGTTAGATTTCTTTTTCAAGGTTTCAGACCGGATGAAACCGAAATCTAAGAAACGTATCTTTTTAAAACCTAACTTTTTGGAACCTAACTTTTTGGAACCTAACTTTTTAAAACCTCACTTTTTGGAACCTAACTTTTTGGAACCTAACTTTTTAAAACCTCACTTTTTGGAACCTAACTTTTTGACACTTTAACTTCACACCGAGTTGGGTAAGAGTTAGGTTAGAAAAAGTGAGGTTTGATACTGTTAGGTTACATCGAGTTAGGTCAGAACAAGTGAGGTTTGATACAGCTTCGTCACACAGAGTTAGGTTAGAAGTGAGGTTAGGTTAGGTTAGGTTAGGTTAGGTTAGATTTCCAGGGGGGGAGGTGTACCCCTACCTGGCGCGTCCCCCGGTGGCGGATAGGGGAAGCCGTCGGCCGCCGCCCGGAGGGTACTCCCGCTTACAGGGATGCCCTGCGGACGGCGGCCGGGGGTCGGAGCTTGCTCCCGCGGACCAAACGCATTGGGGGGGTTGGGGTAGGTGGGTTTGGGGAATGGGGAATGGGGGGGTGGGGAATACCGTCTTCTGCTGCCCTTCTCGGTTTTTGAGAAGAGCAGTGGAGGGCGAGGCGAGTGGGCGTGGGTCGGTGGGTCGAACCGGCCAAAGTGGCTGGGGAGACGCGGTCCTTCTCAGGACCAACACCGGCAAACCTGTTTCTCCTCCCTGTAGCCCAGGTAGGCCTGGGGAGGGAGGAGGGGTAGGGGGCTTGCCTTAATTGGCCGGCCCAAGAGGAAGGACACCTCCCTAAAAAACCCCCTAAGCCCGACGTTGGGCGCGGCTCGAGACGTCGGGGCCATCTCTCCCTCGGAGGGATGGTGAGGAGCTGGGATAAAGCTCCTCATATCGACCCCACCACCCGGCACCGGCCGACCCCGGGTGAGTAATAGGCTTCCCCGTGCAACTGGCTCTGCACGGGGTGACCGTATAATCCCAGTAAATGACGTGGGAACAAAAATGGAATCGACACTTAAAACAAAAAATAAAAGGGAGAAGAAGGTTGAGAGCGAGGTCGACTCGGACGACGTTTCGGTGCCGTCCGAGATGAGTATGTCAGATGTGAGTCTGACGGAAGATGAGGTAGACCGGCCAACTCGGCGATCACAACGCCTAAGTGACCGGAGTCGTAGCGGTAGCCGTACTTCAGGCTCCGAAGAAGCTGGATCCATCGCTGGGCGCAAAAGACCCAGCCAGGAGCCTACGGGGGAAGTAACCCTCCGCAAGGCAGGCACTGCCAAAAGGGGACGAGGCCGACCACCAACAACAGGCCAATACGTTGGCGTAGCGGCGGCCAAAGAGATGATCCGGCAAGAGATGAAGCAAGCTGCTGAGATGGAGAGGAAGAAAGCGTCCGAAGAAAAATGGGACAGCATCATCTCCAGAGACGTGCAAGCGACGCAGCATAAGGCAGATGAGATCGAGTACGTCGCTCGATCTCTCTCGCCGGGAACTTATGCCAGGGAAGAGGCGTCAAAGAACTTGGAGGACAGACCGTCGTTCCTCCTCGTTGCTCAGGCCATCACGACGGCGGATATGGTCCGTAATGTGGCCAAGGGTTCTGGGCACTTAAAAGGGACGCACCAAAAGGCCCTAAACATGGCAGCCAACGAGTGGGAGAAGGTGGCTGCCTTAATGTATAAGCGCACCTCCACCCAGGAGTCTCGAGTGTTGGAAGAGGAGGTGAAGAGGGTCCGGGAGGAAAATGCCCGACTCAGGCAGCAGATGACCAGGCAGGACAAAGAGCTGGCTGAAGTGCGGGCACAAATTGCGGAGCTCAAAGTGAGCTTAGAGGCGCAGAAAACCTCGGTCATGCAGGGACTGGACGAGGCCAAGCTCATGAGCTACCTCGACTCCCGATTCCGGGAATTTGAGAAGAGGGCACCAACTGCTGAGCGCCAGGAGGGGACGCAACCTCCCCCCCCTCCGGCAGAGAGGAGAAATGTCGCCGGGCCGAAATCAAGGGCCCCCGTGAGCACCACTGCGGCAACACGGAAACCTGCCGCCCCAACGCCCGAGCCGATACCCCAAGCCAAGGGGGGGAAAAAAGGAAAAAAGGGGGGCGCTAAACAGCCCCCCCCCTCTAGAGAGCCACGCCCCCTGCCACCCCCACCCGCGGCCTTAACCACGGAATGGGCGACGGTGGCTAAGAGGGGGACCAGAAGAAACGCGAGGGCTGTTGTACCACCACCACCACCGCCACCGCCCAAGAAGCAGACGAGGAGACCGAACCTGCCGAACCTCCGCCCCGCCCAGACGGCGGCAGTAGTGCTCACGCTGCCGCCGGAAGCCGTCGCACGGGGCATGACTTATAAAGAGGCCCTCATCAAGGCCAAGGAGAACATCCCCCTAAGGCCTTTGGGGATAGAGGGCCTCCAGTTTCGGCAGGCAATAACCGGAGCAGCAATCCTGGAGCTAAAGGGCGGCTCCGAGGAAGAAAACAGGGGGAAGGCCGAAGCACTGGCGGCCAAACTAAGAGAAGTGTTGACGGCGGACGGAGTCCAAATCTCCCGGCCGGAGAGGTGCGTGGAACTGCGCCTCTCCCAGCTGGACGACTCCGTGTCCGTCGAGGAGGTGGTGGCCGCAGTGGCCAAAACAGGGGAATGCTCGGCGGAATCCTTCAAGGTTGGGGAGATCCGCCGAATGGGGCGAAGTCCGGGGTCATGTTGGGTACGTTGCCCGATCCCGGTGGCCAAACGCCTGACAGATGGAAGGCGAATTCTGGTGGGGTGGTCGTCGGCTAGCGTCCAATTACTGGCGAATCGGGACCTGCGCTGCTTCCGGTGCCTCGAAAAGGGGCACACGAAGATGCAGTGCAGGTCTGATGTTGATAGGGGTAGCCAATGTTACCGATGTGGCGAAGTTGGCCACCTTGCCCGCACGTGCGACAAGGAGCCGCACTGCACAGTCTGTGCTGCGGCCGGCAAGGTGGCGAACCATAGGATTGGGGGCACACAGTGCAAAGCCCCCAAGCCCAGCAGAAAATCCCCCACCGCGGCCTCTAAGCCGCGCAGTGGGCCTACAACCTCCGTCCCAAGGGACGTAGAGATGAGGGGCAGCAAGGCCTAAATATGGCCTGGATTTCGAAGGCGCCAGAACGGGGATCTCTGGCGCCGATCGAGGGGATCGGGGCGTGTTGGGTGGCCCGGCACGCCCCGTATGGGGGGAGAGCCGCGATTGCGCGGCATTGCGCCTAGGGGGGGTTGTGTAGAATCGCTAACGCGCATCCCGACCCCCCCCACACTGTGCAGAGAAGGGCCATCCCGGGAGTTTTAGTCGGTGCAAGTCCGACACACCACCCTCTGCCTCCCCGTGGCAGAGGGTGACGGTGCGAAGGCATTTCTCCCGGGAGAACAAAAAAAAAAAAAAAAAAAGGTTAGGTTAGATTTCTTTTTCAAGGTTTCAGACCGGATGAAACCGAAATCTAAGAAACGTATCTTTTTAAAACCTAACTTTTTGGAATCTAACTTTTTGGAACCTAACTTTTTGGAACCTAACTTTTTAAAACCTCACTTTTTGGAACCTAACTTTTTGACACTTTAACTTCACACCGAGTTGGGTAAGAGTTAGGTTAGAAAAAGTGAGGTTTGATACTGTTAGGTTACATCGAGTTAGGTCAGAACAAGTGAGGTTTGATACAGCTTCGTCACACAGAGTTAGGTTAGAAGTGAGGTTAGGTTAGGTTAGGTTAGAGTTCTTTTTCAAGGTTTCAGACCGGATGAAACCGAAATCTAAGAAACGTATCTTTTTAAAACCTTACTTTTTGGAACCTAACTTTTTGGAACCTAACTTTTTAAAACCTCACTTTTTGGAACCTAACTTTTTGACACTTTAACTTCACACCGAGTTGGGTAAGAGTTAGGTTAGAAAAAGTGAGGTTTGATACTGTTAGGTTACATCGAGTTAGGTCAGAACAAGTGAGGTTTGATACAGCTTCGTCACACAGAGTTAGGTTAGAAGTGAGGTTAGGTTAGGTTAGGTTAGAGTTCTTTTTCAAGGTTTCAGACCGGATGAAACCGAAATCTAAGAAACGTATCTTTTTAAAACCTTACTTTTTGGAACCTAACTTTTTGGAACCTAACTTTTTAAAACCTCACTTTTTGGAACCTAACTTTTTGGAACCTAACTTTTTAAAACCTCACTTTTTGGAACCTAACTTTTTGACACTTTAACTTCACACCGAGTTGGGTAAGAGTTAGGTTAGAAAAAGTGAGGTTTGATACTGTTAGGTTACATCGAGTTAGGTCAGAACAAGTGAGGTTTGATACAGCTTCGTCACACAGAGTTAGGTTAGAAGTGAGGTTAGGTTAGGTTAGGTTAGGTTAGGTTAGATTTCTTTTTCAAGGTTTCAGACCGGATGAAACCGAAATCTAAGAAACGTATCTTTTTAAAACCTAACTTTTTGGAATCTAACTTTTTGGAACCTAACTTTTTGGAACCTAACTTTTTAAAACCTCACTTTTTGGAACCTAACTTTTTGACACTTTAACTTCACACCGAGTTGGGTAAGAGTTAGGTTAGAAAAAGTGAGGTTTGATACTGTTAGGTTACATCGAGTTAGGTCAGAACAAGTGAGGTTTGATACAGCTTCGTCACACAGAGTTAGGTTAGAAGTGAGGTTAGGTTAGGTTAGGTTAGAGTTCTTTTTCAAGGTTTCAGACCGGATGAAACCGAAATCTAAGAAACGTATCTTTTTAAAACCTTACTTTTTGGAACCTAACTTTTTGGAACCTAACTTTTTAAAACCTCACTTTTTGGAACCTAACTTTTTGGAACCTAACTTTTTAAAACTTCACTTTTTGGAACCTAACTTTTTGACACTTTAACTTCACACCGAGTTGGGTAAGAGTTAGGTTAGAAAAAGTGAGGTTTGATACTGTTAGGTTACATCGAGTTAGGTCAGAACAAGTGAGGTTTGATACAGCTTCGTCACACAGAGTTAGGTTAGAAGTGAGGTTAGGTTAGGTTAGGTTAGGTTAGGTTAGATTTCTTTTTCAAGGTTTCAGACCGGATGAAACCGAAATCTAAGAAACGTATCTTTTTAAAACCTAACTTTTTAAAACCTCACTTTTTGGAACCTAACTTTTTGACACTTTAACTTCACACCGAGTTGGGTAAGAGTTAGGTTAGAAAAAGTGAGGTTTGATACTGTTAGGTTACATCGAGTTAGGTCAGAACAAGTGAGGTTTGATACAGCTTCGTCACACAGAGTTAGGTTAGAAGTGAGGTTAGGTTAGGTTAGGTTAGGTTAGATTTCTTTTTCAAGGTTTCAGACCGGATGAAACCGAAATCTAAGAAACGTATCTTTTTAAAACCTAACTTTTTGGAACCTAACTTTTTGGAACCTAACTTTTTAAAACCTCACTTTTTGGAACCTAACTTTTTGGAACCTAACTTTTTAAAACCTCACTTTTTGGAACCTAACTTTTTGACACTTTAACTTCACACCGAGTTGGGTAAGAGTTAGGTTAGAAAAAGTGAGGTTTGATACTGTTAGGTTACATCGAGTTAGGTCAGAACAAGTGAGGTTTGATACAGCTTCGTCACACAGAGTTAGGTTAGAAGTGAGGTTAGGTTAGGTTAGGTTAGGTTAGGTTAGATTTCCAGGGGGGGAGGTGTACCCCTACCTGGCGCGTCCCCCGGTGGCGGATAGGGGAAGCCGTCGGCCGCCGCCCGGAGGGTACTCCCGCTTACAGGGATGCCCTGCGGACGGCGGCCGGGGGTCGGAGCTTGCTCCCGCGGACCAAACGCATTGGGGGGGTTGGGGTAGGTGGGTTTGGGGAATGGGGAATGGGGGGGTGGGGAATACCGTCTTCTGCTGCCCTTCTCGGTTTTTGAGAAGAGCAGTGGAGGGCGAGGCGAGTGGGCGTGGGTCGGTGGGTCGAACCGGCCAAAGTGGCTGGGGAGACGCGGTCCTTCTCAGGACCAACACCGGCAAACCTGTTTCTCCTCCCTGTAGCCCAGGTAGGCCTGGGGAGGGAGGAGGGGTAGGGGGCTTGCCTTAATTGGCCGGCCCAAGAGGAAGGACACCTCCCTAAAAAACCCCCTAAGCCCGACGTTGGGCGCGGCTCGAGACGTCGGGGCCATCTCTCCCTCGGAGGGATGGTGAGGAGCTGGGATAAAGCTCCTCATATCGACCCCACCACCCGGCACCGGCCGACCCCGGGTGAGTAATAGGCTTCCCCGTGCAACTGGCTCTGCACGGGGTGACCGTATAATCCCAGTAAATGACGTGGGAACAAAAATGGAATCGACACTTAAAACAAAAAATAAAAGGGAGAAGAAGGTTGAGAGCGAGGTCGACTCGGACGACGTTTCGGTGCCGTCCGAGATGAGTATGTCAGATGTGAGTCTGACGGAAGATGAGGTAGACCGGCCAACTCGGCGATCACAACGCCTAAGTGACCGGAGTCGTAGCGGTAGCCGTACTTCAGGCTCCGAAGAAGCTGGATCCATCGCTGGGCGCAAAAGACCCAGCCAGGAGCCTACGGGGGAAGTAACCCTCCGCAAGGCAGGCACTGCCAAAAGGGGACGAGGCCGACCACCAACAACAGGCCAATACGTTGGCGTAGCGGCGGCCAAAGAGATGATCCGGCAAGAGATGAAGCAAGCTGCTGAGATGGAGAGGAAGAAAGCGTCCGAAGAAAAATGGGACAGCATCATCTCCAGAGACGTGCAAGCGACGCAGCATAAGGCAGATGAGATCGAGTACGTCGCTCGATCTCTCTCGCCGGGAACTTATGCCAGGGAAGAGGCGTCAAAGAACTTGGAGGACAGACCGTCGTTCCTCCTCGTTGCTCAGGCCATCACGACGGCGGATATGGTCCGTAATGTGGCCAAGGGTTCTGGGCACTTAAAAGGGACGCACCAAAAGGCCCTAAACATGGCAGCCAACGAGTGGGAGAAGGTGGCTGCCTTAATGTATAAGCGCACCTCCACCCAGGAGTCTCGAGTGTTGGAAGAGGAGGTGAAGAGGGTCCGGGAGGAAAATGCCCGACTCAGGCAGCAGATGACCAGGCAGGACAAAGAGCTGGCTGAAGTGCGGGCACAAATTGCGGAGCTCAAAGTGAGCTTAGAGGCGCAGAAAACCTCGGTCATGCAGGGACTGGACGAGGCCAAGCTCATGAGCTACCTCGACTCCCGATTCCGGGAATTTGAGAAGAGGGCACCAACTGCTGAGCGCCAGGAGGGGACGCAACCTCCCCCCCCTCCGGCAGAGAGGAGAAATGTCGCCGGGCCGAAATCAAGGGCCCCCGTGAGCACCACTGCGGCAACACGGAAACCTGCCGCCCCAACGCCCGAGCCGATACCCCAAGCCAAGGGGGGGAAAAAAGGAAAAAAGGGGGGCGCTAAACAGCCCCCCCCCTCTAGAGAGCCACGCCCCCTGCCACCCCCACCCGCGGCCTTAACCACGGAATGGGCGACGGTGGCTAAGAGGGGGACCAGAAGAAACGCGAGGGCTGTTGTACCACCACCACCACCGCCACCGCCCAAGAAGCAGACGAGGAGACCGAACCTGCCGAACCTCCGCCCCGCCCAGACGGCGGCAGTAGTGCTCACGCTGCCGCCGGAAGCCGTCGCACGGGGCATGACTTATAAAGAGGCCCTCATCAAGGCCAAGGAGAACATCCCCCTAAGGCCTTTGGGGATAGAGGGCCTCCAGTTTCGGCAGGCAATAACCGGAGCAGCAATCCTGGAGCTAAAGGGCGGCTCCGAGGAAGAAAACAGGGGGAAGGCCGAAGCACTGGCGGCCAAACTAAGAGAAGTGTTGACGGCGGACGGAGTCCAAATCTCCCGGCCGGAGAGGTGCGTGGAACTGCGCCTCTCCCAGCTGGACGACTCCGTGTCCGTCGAGGAGGTGGTGGCCGCAGTGGCCAAAACAGGGGAATGCTCGGCGGAATCCTTCAAGGTTGGGGAGATCCGCCGAATGGGGCGAAGTCCGGGGTCATGTTGGGTACGTTGCCCGATCCCGGTGGCCAAACGCCTGACAGATGGAAGGCGAATTCTGGTGGGGTGGTCGTCGGCTAGCGTCCAATTACTGGCGAATCGGGACCTGCGCTGCTTCCGGTGCCTCGAAAAGGGGCACACGAAGATGCAGTGCAGGTCTGATGTTGATAGGGGTAGCCAATGTTACCGATGTGGCGAAGTTGGCCACCTTGCCCGCACGTGCGACAAGGAGCCGCACTGCACAGTCTGTGCTGCGGCCGGCAAGGTGGCGAACCATAGGATTGGGGGCACACAGTGCAAAGCCCCCAAGCCCAGCAGAAAATCCCCCACCGCGGCCTCTAAGCCGCGCAGTGGGCCTACAACCTCCGTCCCAAGGGACGTAGAGATGAGGGGCAGCAAGGCCTAAATATGGCCTGGATTTCGAAGGCGCCAGAACGGGGATCTCTGGCGCCGATCGAGGGGATCGGGGCGTGTTGGGTGGCCCGGCACGCCCCGTATGGGGGGAGAGCCGCGATTGCGCGGCATTGCGCCTAGGGGGGGTTGTGTAGAATCGCTAACGCGCATCCCGACCCCCCCCACACTGTGCAGAGAAGGGCCATCCCGGGAGTTTTAGTCGGTGCAAGTCCGACACACCACCCTCTGCCTCCCCGTGGCAGAGGGTGACGGTGCGAAGGCATTTCTCCCGGGAGAACAAAAAAAAAAAAAAAAAAAGGTTAGGTTAGATTTCTTTTTCAAGGTTTCAGACCGGATGAAACCGAAATCTAAGAAACGTATCTTTTTAAAACCTAACTTTTTGGAATCTAACTTTTTGGAACCTAACTTTTTGGAACCTAACTTTTTAAAACCTCACTTTTTGGAACCTAACTTTTTGACACTTTAACTTCACACCGAGTTGGGTAAGAGTTAGGTTAGAAAAAGTGAGGTTTGATACTGTTAGGTTACATCGAGTTAGGTCAGAACAAGTGAGGTTTGATACAGCTTCGTCACACAGAGTTAGGTTAGAAGTGAGGTTAGGTTAGGTTAGGTTAGAGTTCTTTTTCAAGGTTTCAGACCGGATGAAACCGAAATCTAAGAAACGTATCTTTTTAAAACCTTACTTTTTGGAACCTAACTTTTTGGAACCTAACTTTTTAAAACCTCACTTTTTGGAACCTAACTTTTTGACACTTTAACTTCACACCGAGTTGGGTAAGAGTTAGGTTAGAAAAAGTGAGGTTTGATACTGTTAGGTTACATCGAGTTAGGTCAGAACAAGTGAGGTTTGATACAGCTTCGTCACACAGAGTTAGGTTAGAAGTGAGGTTAGGTTAGGTTAGGTTAGAGTTCTTTTTCAAGGTTTCAGACCGGATGAAACCGAAATCTAAGAAACGTATCTTTTTAAAACCTTACTTTTTGGAACCTAACTTTTTGGAACCTAACTTTTTAAAACCTCACTTTTTGGAACCTAACTTTTTGGAACCTAACTTTTTAAAACCTCACTTTTTGGAACCTAACTTTTTGACACTTTAACTTCACACCGAGTTGGGTAAGAGTTAGGTTAGAAAAAGTGAGGTTTGATACTGTTAGGTTACATCGAGTTAGGTCAGAACAAGTGAGGTTTGATACAGCTTCGTCACACAGAGTTAGGTTAGAAGTGAGGTTAGGTTAGGTTAGGTTAGGTTAGGTTAGATTTCTTTTTCAAGGTTTCAGACCGGATGAAACCGAAATCTAAGAAACGTATCTTTTTAAAACCTAACTTTTTGGAATCTAACTTTTTGGAACCTAACTTTTTGGAACCTAACTTTTTAAAACCTCACTTTTTGGAACCTAACTTTTTGACACTTTAACTTCACACCGAGTTGGGTAAGAGTTAGGTTAGAAAAAGTGAGGTTTGACACTGTTAGGTTACATCGAGTTAGGTCAGAACAAGTGAGGTTTGATACAGCTTCGTCACACAGAGTTAGGTTAGAAGTGAGGTTAGGTTAGGTTAGGTTAGAGTTCTTTTTCAAGGTTTCAGACCGGATGAAACCGAAATCTAAGAAACGTATCTTTTTAAAACCTTACTTTTTGGAACCTAACTTTTTGGAACCTAACTTTTTAAAACCTCACTTTTTGGAACCTAACTTTTTGGAACCTAACTTTTTAAAACTTCACTTTTTGGAACCTAACTTTTTGACACTTTAACTTCACACCGAGTTGGGTAAGAGTTAGGTTAGAAAAAGTGAGGTTTGATACTGTTAGGTTACATCGAGTTAGGTCAGAACAAGTGAGGTTTGATACAGCTTCGTCACACAGAGTTAGGTTAGAAGTGAGGTTAGGTTAGGTTAGGTTAGGTTAGGTTAGATTTCTTTTTCAAGGTTTCAGACCGGATGAAACCGAAATCTAAGAAACGTATCTTTTTAAAACCTAACTTTTTAAAACCTCACTTTTTGGAACCTAACTTTTTGACACTTTAACTTCACACCGAGTTGGGTAAGAGTTAGGTTAGAAAAAGTGAGGTTTGATACTGTTAGGTTACATCGAGTTAGGTCAGAACAAGTGAGGTTTGATACAGCTTCGTCACACAGAGTTAGGTTAGAAGTGAGGTTAGGTTAGGTTAGGTTAGGTTAGATTTCTTTTTCAAGGTTTCAGACCGGATGAAACCGAAATCTAAGAAACGTATCTTTTTAAAACCTAACTTTTTGGAACCTAACTTTTTGGAACCTAACTTTTTAAAACCTCACTTTTTGGAACCTAACTTTTTGGAACCTAACTTTTTAAAACCTCACTTTTTGGAACCTAACTTTTTGACACTTTAACTTCACACCGAGTTGGGTAAGAGTTAGGTTAGAAAAAGTGAGGTTTGATACTGTTAGGTTACATCGAGTTAGGTCAGAACAAGTGAGGTTTGATACAGCTTCGTCACACAGAGTTAGGTTAGAAGTGAGGTTAGGTTAGGTTAGGTTAGGTTAGGTTAGATTTCCAGGGGGGAGGTGTACCCCTACCTGGCGCGTCCCCCGGTGGCGGATAGGGGAAGCCGTCGGCCGCCGCCCGGAGGGTACTCCCGCTTACAGGGATGCCCTGCGGACGGCGGCCGGGGGTCGGAGCTTGCTCCCGCGGACCAAACGCATTGGGGGGGTTGGGGTAGGTGGGTTTGGGGAATGGGGAATGGGGGGGTGGGGAATACCGTCTTCTGCTGCCCTTCTCGGTTTTTGAGAAGAGCAGTGGAGGGCGAGGCGAGTGGGCGTGGGTCGGTGGGTCGAACCGGCCAAAGTGGCTGGGGAGACGCGGTCCTTCTCAGGACCAACACCGGCAAACCTGTTTCTCCTCCCTGTAGCCCAGGTAGGCCTGGGGAGGGAGGAGGGTAGGGGGCTTGCCTTAATTGGCCGGCCCAAGAGGAAGGACACCTCCCTAAAAAACCCCCTAAGCCCGACGTTGGGCGCGGCTCGAGACGTCGGGGCCATCTCTCCCTCGGAGGGATGGTGAGGAGCTGGGATAAAGCTCCTCATATCGACCCCACCACCCGGCACCGGCCGACCCCGGGTGAGTAATAGGCTTCCCCGTGCAACTGGCTCTGCACGGGGTGACCGTATAATCCCAGTAAATGACGTGGGAACAAAAATGGAATCGACACTTAAAACAAAAAATAAAAGGAGAAGAAGGTTGAGAGCGAGGTCGACTCGGACGACGTTTCGGTGCCGTCCGAGATGAGTATGTCAGATGTGAGTCTGACGGAAGATGAGGTAGACCGGCCAACTCGGCGATCACAACGCCTAAGTGACCGGAGTCGTAGCGGTAGCCGTACTTCAGGCTCCGAAGAAGCTGGATCCATCGCTGGGCGCAAAAGACCCAGCCAGGAGCCTACGGGGGAAGTAACCCTCCGCAAGGCAGGCACTGCCAAAAGGGGACGAGGCCGACCACCAACAACAGGCCAATACGTTGGCGTAGCGGCGGCCAAAGAGATGATCCGGCAAGAGATGAAGCAAGCTGCTGAGATGGAGAGGAAGAAAGCGTCCGAAGAAAAATGGGACAGCATCATCTCCAGAGACGTGCAAGCGACGCAGCATAAGGCAGATGAGATCGAGTACGTCGCTCGATCTCTCTCGCCGGGAACTTATGCCAGGGAAGAGGCGTCAAAGAACTTGGAGGACAGACCGTCGTTCCTCCTCGTTGCTCAGGCCATCACGACGGCGGATATGGTCCGTAATGTGGCCAAGGGTTCTGGGCACTTAAAAGGGACGCACCAAAAGGCCCTAAACATGGCAGCCAACGAGTGGGAGAAGGTGGCTGCCTTAATGTATAAGCGCACCTCCACCCAGGAGTCTCGAGTGTTGGAAGAGGAGGTGAAGAGGGTCCGGGAGGAAAATGCCCGACTCAGGCAGCAGATGACCAGGCAGGACAAAGAGCTGGCTGAAGTGCGGGCACAAATTGCGGAGCTCAAAGTGAGCTTAGAGGCGCAGAAAACCTCGGTCATGCAGGGACTGGACGAGGCCAAGCTCATGAGCTACCTCGACTCCCGATTCCGGGAATTTGAGAAGAGGGCACCAACTGCTGAGCGCCAGGAGGGGACGCAACCTCCCCCCCCTCCGGCAGAGAGGAGAAATGTCGCCGGGCCGAAATCAAGGGCCCCCGTGAGCACCACTGCGGCAACACGGAAACCTGCCGCCCCAACGCCCGAGCCGATACCCCAAGCCAAGGGGGGGAAAAAAGGAAAAAAGGGGGGCGCTAAACAGCCCCCCCCCTCTAGAGAGCCACGCCCCCTGCCACCCCCACCCGCGGCCTTAACCACGGAATGGGCGACGGTGGCTAAGAGGGGGACCAGAAGAAACGCGAGGGCTGTTGTACCACCACCACCACCGCCACCGCCCAAGAAGCAGACGAGGAGACCGAACCTGCCGAACCTCCGCCCCGCCCAGACGGCGGCAGTAGTGCTCACGCTGCCGCCGGAAGCCGTCGCACGGGGCATGACTTATAAAGAGGCCCTCATCAAGGCCAAGGAGAACATCCCCCTAAGGCCTTTGGGGATAGAGGGCCTCCAGTTTCGGCAGGCAATAACCGGAGCAGC